>CM018587.1:32410174-33051506 GCA_009078335.1 Salix brachista
TGTCTCCGTGTTTCATCTCCTTCATTTCCCGTTTTCTTTGGCCTCTCGCTCGAATTTCATCTCCCGTTTTTTCAAATTTTGCGTTTGTACAGTTTGCCGCCCAGCCTCCATCTTCTCCAATCGTCTCTTTGGGTCATCTTCCTGGTTGGTATGGCTTCTTCTTCAGCTTGTCTAAGTGTCTCTTTACCTTTTGTTCCTTTCCTTCCTGTTTCTTAAGCCTCCCGTTCGAAATCCTTCTCCAGTTTTTCAATTTTCCCATTTTTTCCGCCAAGGCTCCATCTCCTCCATTTGGCTCCTTGGCTCCTCTTCCTGGTTCAATTAGCTTCGTTTTCAGTTGTTTTTGGTGTCTCCCTTTATCCCTTCCAGTTTCCCCCCCCCTTTTTTTTACCCATCCCCCAATCTTCGTTTTCCCCTCTTTTCCCGTTCCCCCCCCCTTTTGTCTTCCCTCTTGTGCCCAAGCTTAGGTTTTTTTTTCCTGGTTTTTCCCTCCTCTTTCTGGTCCCTTTCCGTGCCAGCCATGGCAAAATGGAAAGCCAAGATGAAATCCCCTTCTTCTTCATCTCGCCCCCCTCCTTCATGTCCAGCTCGCCATATTGCTTCGGGTCCTTCATCCCCCACCAAAAAACAAGCCCGCCACTCTTCTCTTCCCCCTCTATCATGTTTGTTGGACCTTGCTCTTCCTCCCTTGCAGCTCACAGGCCCCAATTGGCTACCAGAATTGTGTTCAGTCCCAATTTCCCCAGAATTGGTTGCTTCGGGTTCAGCCCCCACTTTGGTTGCTACGGGTTCAGGCCCTCTTTCCCAAGAACTGGTTGCTTCGGGTGCAGCCCCCTCTTTGGTTGCTTCGGGTCCAATTGGTGTTGATCAAGCTCCTCCAATTGCTCCTCTTCAACCTCCTAGTCCAAAGCTTCAAGCCTCCGAGAGCTCTCCCCCTTTCTCTATGTTGTTTGCTCCCGTGGACATGGACAGCCCCGGGGGCTCTGAAAATGATGGCTCATCTGCATACAATTCAGATTCTAGCTCTCATTACGGGTCTCCTGCCTTGGCCAATTCGGAGCTCAATGCCCGTCTACCCTCTCCGGCTTCCTCAGCTCCTGCAGATGCCGAGGGCCCTCTTGAAGTTCCAGCTGCCTCCCCTTCATAAAGTAAAACAAAACAAAATATAGAGACCTTTATTCTTTCCTTTTCTTTTTCTCATCTCCACTATCATTGACATTACCTTTTTTAATCCTATAAATAGCAGCACTTGGTTTAAGCTACAAATCATCACCTGCCTTCTGTAAACTCTAGCTAGCTTCCCCTTTCAAAACCAATTTGGTATACTTTGTCAAGACCTAAATCATCTCTCGTTTTATCTGATAAAAGATAGGGTTTGTATCTGTTGGACACAATATTATTCCAAGCAGTGCAGTGCATTTAATTGAAGCATGCACATAAGGCAGTGTGCACAGTAAATGCTCCTAATCATTCAATAAGCAACGGCTACTGTATAATACCGTTAAGTGTGTTTTAGTTCCCAATGTATAGTATATATATCTATTGTAATCTACTGCAAAACTTATGATTCAATATACAACTTTGCTGTATTACCAGCAATCAATTATCATTTTCCATACCAGCATACCTTCAATTTCTTCATGGTATCAGAGCTGTGATCCTACAGCCTTGTTCTGAATTTCTTTTGTTCTTCTCTTCCGTCTATTACTGTCTGTGAAACATGGATTCTCAAGAATCCACAGACAAACAAAAAGTTGTCAATTATACAAGCATCGACAGTGATGCTAATCAATCTCAGAAAATGACTACGGTATTGTTAAATGGTTTTAATTACTTACCATGGTCAAGAGCAGTGACCATTTCTCTTGGAGGCAGGTCACGGTTGGGATTCATCAACGGCAAAGAACCGGCACCTGACAGCAGCTCCCCTGACTTCAAACAGTGGCTAGCCAAGGATCAAATGGTGATGTCTTGGATGCTAAATTCAATGGACCGAAACCTAGCTGAGATGTTCAGCTACTACCAATCATCCCTGGAACTCTGGGAAGCTGTGAGAGAGATGTATGGCAACCAAAACAATTCCGCTCGCATATTCCAAATTCAACAGGACATCACCAGTGTTCATCAAAATGGTCAGCCATTTGTACAATTGTTGAGTAAACTTAAAAGTTTGTGGAACGAGTTAGAAATCTACAGACCTCATTCAATTGACCCAACGGTGCTACGGAATCGCAAGGAAGAAGATCAAATCTTCCAATTGCTGGCCAGTTTGGGGCCTGAATTTGAAGACCTCCGCAGCCACATCTTAATGAACGATGAACTCCCTTCCTTAAAGAGCGTTTGTGCAACAATTCAGCGAGAAGAAATCAGGCGAAAGGTAATGCCCCGTGAAAACCCATTGAAATTCGCTGACTCCCATGCTTGTGTTGCCCATCAATTTGCAGACAAAATGAATTTCAAAGTTGCTGATGCTCGTGATGCCCAACCCACTGCCGAGAAAGAATTCTTCAAAGGTAAGCGTCCTAATCTCAAATGCTCTCACTGTAATTCAATGGGTCACACCATTGATCGCTGCTGGAGTCTTCACCCTGAGTTGAAGCAAAATCGACAGAATATGAACTCAATGGGTCACCGAAAATTTGGAAAATTTAAGGCCAATATGGCTGCCACTGAACCCATGAATTCTAGCCCTATGTCGTTGCTAAATGAATTTGCAAGCTTTTTGGAGAAACAAACTCAGGGAGGTGAAGGATTTTTGGCCGAAGAAGGCAGTGCCTTGCTCAGCCATTTCGGAGGGGTAAGGACCCGTGAAAGAGATGGGTTGCAAAGTGATAGTGCTGCGTTTTTAAGCAGCTTTGGTGGGTCTTCAACCCTAACCCGTGGGTCTTCAACCCGAACCCGTGGAGGTTCTTCAGCCCAGCCTTCAACCTGTGCAGCCCGTGGAGATTCTTCAGCCCAGCCTTCAACCCGTGCAGCCTTAATGCACATTTCCTCAAACCGTGACAGCGCAGCTTTCATGGATAATTTTGGGGATTTTACCCAAGAGGATGATGAGAAATTTGAAGGTATTTATATTGCACTTTTAACTGCCTTAGAATTAAGTAAATTGCATGATATATGGGTTGTAGATTCGGGTGCTAGTGATCACATGACACATAATTTAGACAAAATTCATGGTTTTACCCCTTTCCCAATATCATCTTTTGTTTCAATTGCAAATGGATCTAAGGCAGCAGTAAAAGGCAAAGGCAAAATTAAAATTGCGTCAAGAAATATCTCATTCATTTCAATACTTTTATTGTTGTAAAATAACATCTCCTATCTTGAAGAGCAAAATAGTTATATCAAGAAGATTAATGGTTGAAAATAATATTATTTAACCACTAATATTTACATATAGCTAGAATTTATTCTTTCATATAAAAACATTAACCCTTTATCTTCTAATCCATTTTGTACTAAAGAAAAAATCATGGTATTTCAAGATACATCATTTCTTCCATCACCTTCTAATAAAAAACTTCATGTTTAGGCTTCAATTTATTAGTTTGGTGTATATGTATTAGTTAAGAAAATTAACACAAAAAATTCCAACACTAAACCATTCCTTATAACTATCGTGACAACCAATTTTTTCTCGCCTCATGCGCTACCATCTCCAGAGAGGGGAGACGGTGCACGGGAAATGGATTTTCTTATAATTGTAGAATTATGATTATAATTTTTAGGAGTTGCCACCTAGTATTAAGGTCACTAGAAAACATAATGGTTTGTAAGAGTTTGGGTAAGGGAACTTGTTGTGCAAGAGGAAGAGACATCACCCCTAGTGCACCCATCTAAAGTAACCTACATTGTTATTTGATTGTTTTTCTATGTCATAATTTTTATTTATTGGTCTTTTCTAAGGGTTGAAGTAGATCTCTTTTTGTGAATAAGTCTCTACTTCCTTGGGTCGAAAATCTAACCGTTCTAAAATCTGAATTTTAGCACTACATTTATTTTACTTTAATATCTAATGGTGTACTTTACAATGTAATTTTGCACCCCGATAATTAAAGTGTACAACTAAAAAATGAACAAAATGATTGTTGGAAGTTTTTTGATATTTTGGCCTACATCTAACGGATAATCAGAAATTGGTTACGATATTCCATTTTCATTTTAAAACTTGAGAAAAGATACAATTTTTTGTGAAAATTAAACTTAGAAAATTTTTATTATTCGACCGTATACACAAAAACAAAACATTTTTTAACAAAGAGGAGTTGGTGTCCTGTCGGCGATGAAAGAGTGATACTGTCGCTGTTTTTTTTGTTAGTTTCTCATTTTTTTCATTCATTTTTCTTTATATCCCCGTCCGTTGCCTCATTTGTGTGTAGGTATTTATAGGAAGAAGAGTGACCTTTCAAATGCTCCTTGCATGCAGACATAAGTGACCTCTTGAACTTCTGAAATGACGTGCATGCATTGTTTAGTGGCCTGAACAGTGCAGGCACGCTTGTAAATCTTGTAGAATGGCACAAATATTTTTTTGGTCCCTTGATTTATGATTGATGCAATTTGACTCGCAATTGTCCATTAAACTTTCAATAGGAATTAAACTCACAAACTTGATTTTTCATCAATTAAGCCCCTTCTTATAACTTCCAGCAGCTTAATATTATTATAGCAATATCTTGATATATCTATTATTAAATTGATAATAATTAAACTGTAGTTGAATTTGAGGTTTAATAAAGAATAATTTCGTGTATTTGATTACCATGTTTTTAATATTGCTATCAACCTTTGAAATTATTTTAAATGATACACATATATATAAATATAAATACAATAATCCTAGCCATTCCATCACTTTTTATTAGCTTTCTCATGGCCTTCGAGCTTTGAAGATGTCGTATCCTAGTAAATTCTTAGTACATTGTTAGGTCTCCAGCGGGACCGCAAAGTCAAGGACTAACCGTCAGGATCAAGAGGGAACATTTTGTTTTCATTATTAAATGCCAGCAGAGGTTGGTGGAAGCTCAACCTTAGCCAACCTTCGCGCAAATTATTATTCGGGGAGTCAATATTTCAAAATAAAAGAATAATTTAATGGAAGAACACTAACTGATAGGATTTTAAGGTTGCAGGCCAGCAAACCTCCAAGCCATCGGGCAATGGCAGACCTTGGACAAATTTGGTGAAGGTTTATATATATATATATATATATATATATATATATATATATATATATATATATATATAATTTTTCCATAAAAGACTTAACAGGTCTTGGGTAACAGAATTTTAAATAAAAAAATATTAAAAAGAAAACAAATATAAGATATTTTGTATACGCAATGCATATTTATTTAATATAGTAATACAGATTATATCTTGTGATTTGACAATTTTATTTAGAAAGGACTTGACTTAAAAATAAGATGAAGAGCATAAATGAAACATTATTTAATCTATATATTTTTATAGGATTTTAAAATAGATTAATCCAATATTAGAGTCAACATTTTTATTGTGTATTCATTAAACACGATGTTGAACATAAAAATAACTTGAATTAATTTTTTTAAGATGAACCTTTATTTTGCAAAAATATAAATAATTCATAATAAACATGTAAAAAATACAAGCATTTTATACGTCTATAATAAACAACAAATTTATCAACATCCTGAACCTTTAATTTTGATGAAATTTCTCAAAGCTGGATACTATGCCATGGATTTCTTTTCTCTCGTTTTGCCATCCTTGATTTCTAGGCCTTGTGAAGAATGTGGTAGAAGCTGCAAGGAAGGCCAGTCCATTGTTTTCTTTTTCCAAAATCCATAAGAGGCTCTCATCTGAAGCCCATCAATATATGAGTTTGAACCTTGAGCCCAATATATCCTCTTGTGAGGCCCTTCTACATATAAAGAGGTTAAGGTTACGATGAGGTTAAAAGGTGTTAGGACATGATTGATTCAGAAGCTCAAAGATTAAGTATGGGTTTGGTCCGTGACACTTAAGGATTGGTATAAGACTAAATTTAGGTAGTTTACAGGTTAGATTCGAGGAATTTAGGGGCCAAGCTAGGATTGGATTCATGAACATTGAAATGTGTCTCGTGATGTTTAATTAAGAAAAGATATTGTTAAAACAAAAAAAGATGTAATAGAATAAGTAGTAGTAACATGAAATTTAACAGTACCATAACATTTTGCATGTGATCCAAACAAACACGCATTTAATTACTCACAATCATGGTGGGAAATAACAAGATGAGAGCTCAAAAATAACATAATAGAAAATTCGATGAAGAGACATAAGAAATTAGAACCGAAGTTAAGATGCAGGGAACGTAATTACACAGGTCAAGTGATGTTCTACCGCGGTTCGAACACAGTAAAGCTGATTTTATTCCTAGAAGCTGATCTTTTACTGCTGGATGAAGTTTCGTGTTCCGAGAAATTTCTCTCGGTGTAAAAACCAGGCTTTGTGTGTCTTTGATTTCGCATAATTGGCTTGAAAAAAATTCAATTCGGTCTCCGAAAATTTCAATCTTTTTAATTGAACCCGTATTAAACTCAAGAACTTGATTTTTTATCGATTAAGCCCTTAATAAAATTAATTTAACCAATTTAAAGTATAATTAAATCCTTGCACTTAATTAAATCTTTGAATAGGACCCTAAATTAATTCTTCAACACAATTACACTTTTATATTGGCCAATGATTAAATCGAACTGTTTAATAAAAATATAATTATATCTTTTGACTTAAATTTTACATTGATTTATCAAATAATAAATTACTTTAGCCTTGAATCGACATTTTCCTTCATTTCTGGGCACAAAAGAGGTATGATCGAGCTCTCAAAAACATCGAAAATTTTCACCTTGATTTTTCTACCGCCACCAGCCCCTTTTATTTTATTTTTGTTATTTTTGGGTAGGTGTGGGGAGTAACCCAAAATTGGGTTATGACACATCTCTTAAGCTATGAATTTTCTATAAGGACTTGGGCCAATTACATCACTTTCTTGGGATCGAGATTTCTCAAACACCTGATGGTCTTCATCTGTCTCAATCTCACTATGCCCTTACCATTCTTGAGAAAGCTAACATAGTCAATTGCAAACCTATGAGCACACCTCTTGAAACCAAAACAAAGACCTCATGTGATGTTGTTCTGCTTGAAGATCCAAGCTACTTTAGAGGATTTGTTGGTGCTTTACAATACTTAATACTCACGAGACCAGATCTTTCCTACTATGTCAATTATGCATAACAATTCATGCATGCTCTCACCATTGTGCATTTAAAAATTGTTCAAAGGATTTTAAGATATGTAAAAGACATAATTAATACAGGTTTGCATTTTACATCAAATACAACACCTGATTTTTGTACTTTTTTTTGATGGAGTTGAGCAAGGTGTCCCACCACTAGGCGATCAACCACTAGATATTGTACATTTCTTGGAAAAAATCTCATCTCCTAGTGTGCCAAGAAACAACATACTATCTCTCGCTCAAGCACCGAAGCAGAATATCATGCCATGGCAAATACAATTGCTGAACTCACATGGTAGTCCTTTATCCTTGCAGTTCTTCGTATTCCATTCGCATCTACCCCGCACCTCTACTATGATAAAGTACTCTTCACATGACAATAAATCTTGTGTTTCATGCTCGAAGTATACACATCGAGTTGGATTACCCATCAGTGAACATATCTCCTCTACAAAGCAGTAATAGATCTCTTCACCAAACCAATATCCAAAGATGCACTCAGAAACCTTTGAACCAAACTTTGGCTTCACCCTCGGCACATTTTGAGGGAGGGTATTGGCACAATCTATCATCTAGGCATGAATTATGGGAGACAAAGAAGTGACAAAGCTTAGGATAACAATCAAAGCAATAAGATTGCAAACTCCCACAACTCATGCTATAATAATGGAGGGACGTTGAAGGATCAACGGCAACAACTGCAAACCAGAATGGTAGCTTGACTAGTTAAGGAAATTAATCTTAATAGAGAGCATCTTGGGATATTTCATAGAATTGCAGAAGTCAATAGAACTCAAAGATAAATCATATCTCGGATTTGGTGCTGTCATTTATAAGAAAATAATCGTAACCCTTTTATTTTAGCTATTTTAACATCAACCTAGAATATGTTTAAATAGAGGATGTATTCCTCAAAATATATTATTCTGCACATTGGCAGTACAGTAGAGATAAGAATAAGGAATTACTTCTACAGATTATCTGTGGTCACGACCTCTCATCTCCAGTTCTTTTAAATCTGTTTTTCCTCTCTACCGTCCCTCTGGCACTGAAATAGTTAGGTCATTTATAGATGATGATTCATGATTTCCTGATTTAGAGTCCATTGCAGGCATATTCCTTTCCGTGAAAAAGCCAGGTTGCTTCGGGTCAGGCAATGAATTCTCACTGCCCAGCATCAAAACCACAGATGACATATTTGGTCTGTCTTCCGGCTTTTGTTGAACGCACAACAGACCCACATGAATGCATCGCAATACATCAGGTGCAGAATAAGGGCGATCTGACATATTTTCAACTAGTTCCAATGCCCTCTCTTCCACCCACAGTTTCCACGCCTGGAAAACAGAAACTTGTCATGAGAAACAATTATTAATGCATCATTAATCTAACATGTTTATTTTTCTCCTTACATGTCCAAGAAGATTATGGAAGTGATCCGGGTGGTAAAATCCTCTATTTTTCTCCCCACTTATTATCTCCAAGACTAGAACACCGAAGCTGAAGACGTCAGATTTCAATGAGAAACGCCCATCAACAGCGTACTCAGGAGACATGTATCCACTGTCGAAAAGCATTATAAGAAAAAGTTTAAATGGTGCAGAGATTAAACATTGTAACAAAATAGGTGTGGAGTATACTTACTATGTTCCAACCACTTTATTTGTGTCTGCTTCAGTTTGGTCTCCTCCAAACAGTCTAGCCATTCCGAAATCTGAGATTTTGGGGTTCATATCCTTGTCTAATAATATGTTGCTGGCTTTGAGATCTCTATGAATAATCCTTAGTCTAGAGTCTTGGTGAAGATAAAGCAGTCCTCTTGCTATGCCTCCGATGATGAGGCTACGTCTCTGCCAGTCTAGGAATTTGCTTCTTGTTTTATCTAATCAATTTATCATCAGGTTATGTTATTCTGATGTATAAATGCAGCATCATATATAGAACAAGCAATCTAACTGCATGAAACTCTAACCAGTTCTTGGGGTACATACCGAAAATAAAATAATCTAAGCTTTTGTTGGGCATGAATTCATAGATCAACATTACTTCGTCTCCTTCAATGCAACAGCCAAGAAGTTTAACAAGATTTCTGTGCTGAAGTTTAGCTATCAAGATAACCTCATTCTTACACTCTGTCAATCCTTGCCGTGAACTTTGTGAAAGTCTTTTCACTGCTATTTCCTGCCCATCGACCAGTGTACCCTAGGAATCATTATTTACTGAAGTTAGAACATATCGTAGCTGAAGATCACTCAGCTCAGAAGCACATTTTTATATACCTTATATACCGGCCCGAAACCACCTTGTCCCAACTTGTTGTTGCTCGAAAAGTTATCCGTTGCTTTCACTATGGTGGCCAAATCAAATGATGGTAACTCCATGTCTTCCTGTATTTCTGAATAGCAGAAGATTTTCAGTTGTCAGTAATGATAAACGAACAGCTTCTCCCTATCAAAGCTAATTGACTAGCAACATGAACTAACAAATGCTTTATATGTCGATCATTTTGTTATCGATGACTAACATAAAACTATACAATATTAGTAATCTACCATGGATACTATATATATTAACAAGGTTCATGTTCTAAAATAAGAAGAATTGTCAGCAGAATACACTACCTTGCTTTTTCTGTTTCTTTCTCCATATATAGAAGGTTAGTCCTACCATAAGCAGTCCAGCAAGGACCGTGGAACTGAGAACGATCCCTACAAGCTTCTTCTTACCAGAATTTGTGTTTTCTGAAAATCCACAATAAACACAGAAAGGTTATTTTAATTAGTGAATAGAATGAGGGAATGAGGACACGAAGTTTGGAAAACATTCTAGGAGCATTCAACTTCCTCATTCAGAAAAAAATTCTAGAGAGAGAGAGTGAAAAAATAAAAAAAAATACCCTGGAATGAGAATCATGGAAAGAATATTGATGAATACCTGTTTTCGAAGGTGGTGGCATCCTTATGTAGAGGTCTTGGCCCCCAGTACTAAACTCTCTCATATCAACCAAGTCACCAAACCAGAGTAAGCAGCCACTGCCTTCTCCTGTGATATTTGAATTTGCATATGCGGAGCAAGAGCAGTTTTTCAGACACATGTTCTTGCATTCTACTAAACTCATGCTTGTATCATACCAGGAATAGGAAGTGTCCGGCAACTTCAACCCTGAAAAATTCTGAAAGATATCATATGCGCAATTCAATGCACTCCTTCTAGTACACCCTCTACTCCAATCTGTAAGAGAGTTGGGTTCAAATCCTTCCAGGCAAGTACATTTGTGGGATTGATAGACCATTTTGCAACTCATATATGCACCACATACTGAATAATTGTCACACAGATCTCTTGGTGCCCCATATATATTTATCCAACCATTATTTTGATCTGCACGTATAACGCGTTCCACGAAAATTAACCTCATCAACAACGGATTCGTAATTTCATAACTATAATATACATAAGTCTTGTTGAAAATAAATTCAAACTTCAAGAGCTGATCTGTAGGCAGATCAGGAGTGCCGGTGAAATCTTTTCCATTCCATGAACCCAGCCTATAGTGCTTCAAAGTTCCATTCCTGAGAACTAGCTGTGGAAACCCCTGATGATCTATCCCTAATGAAAATCGGCCTGGACCAGGATCGTCTGCGCTCTTCCAAGATGTCAAGTATCTATCCACACCAGTTACTGAATTCCATTCCATCTTCATTCCTGGTAGAAACGTATCACAAGGATATTCAAAACTCTGCCAAATGAAGCTATTATCCTTCCCATCTTTCACAACTAGATTTCCTGAATTCAATAGCTGCATAACTGGACTCTCAACATTTTTTGTTGTGTTGGATGACCAAATTATGTGATTGTTTCCGTTGATAAGAAGCAAAACTCCTTGCTGGGTGAAATTTAGAAATCCAGAACGATCCTTAAGCGGAATTTCTCTATTGGCAACCCACGTAACGGTTTTGTGAGCTGGCAATTCACCCATGTACCATATTCCCAAAAATCGATTCATTGAGTTTCCTGGGCTAAAAAAACCCAGTTCAAAAGTTCGTCCTGGTGAAACTAGAGTCTCGCCATCTTTAATGGATCCATTTGAAGTGATAGTGTCCTGTACAGCAGAGGCTACTGATAAAAAGAGTAAGAAGATGTTAACCAAAAGCATTGTAATGCTAGTAAATGATTTAATCAAAGCTTGTAGAGTAGTGGAAATAGCCTTATATGTCATGAGCAGAAGTGCAAGTGGGGGTAGGGAGTAAAAGCCTTACAACTCACTGAAGTTGACCCATATATCTATTGCACCTACATGAATTTGTTTTTTTTATTTTTCTTATGAATGAATTAATTTATCTATCGATGGAGAAAGAATAGAAGTCTATCATATAATTTTTACCATTTCACTACTTCAAATAGAAACTCTAACTAGTTGGTGTACTCTAAATTTTAAGACAAACTTTATTAAATATGCTATGATTAATAGAGTATATTTTTTTAATATCTCTCAAGAAAAGATTTAAAAGATTTAGGGTCACTTAATTATATGTGTGTGGAAATATTTTTACTCTTTATGGTTTAAGAGATCCAGAATAATATAAATATGTCATGTTGTCAAATCCAATATATTTAGTTCAATCATCAATTAAGTCTTATGTTATATGGGCTTGGTATATTCAGCTATCAACTAAACTCAAGGTAACGTGAGTCTAATATGTTGTCATATTCAATATATTTAGGTTTAGCAACTATTACAGGAAAATGAAAGCTCATTGCAATTACTACAGGAAAATGAAAGCTCAAATTACTACAGGAAAATGAAAGCTCATTGCAATTACTACAGGAAAATGAAAGCTCTACAACTAACTTATTAAAGGGGCTGCACTATCTTCAAAAATTATTGTTATTTTTTTCTTCTAATTTTATGTTTTAATATTTAAGTTATTGAAGATTATGTTTTATTATTTATTGTGATTTGTTTTATATATGATTAAGTTCATCTTATAATTTGTATTGTGAATTTGGTGGGTTAATTCAAGTTTTTTTTTCTTTTTTTTTTGATATATTTTTTTAATTTTATTTTTCTATATTTGATTGATTGAGAATTATGTTTCACAATTTATTTTGGTTTGTTTTCTATGAGTTTATTTAGTTTAATGACTCGAGTTACCAGCTTAGAGGGTTAACCAAGTTAACTCAAGTTTTTTTTTTTAATTGTATTTTTTCTATTTCAACATTTATCATTGAGTTGATTATGAATTAGACTTCATAATTTATTTTGATTTATTTTCTAATAGGTTATCACAGTCTTATTACTCAGGTCATACATTTTGTAAGTTAACCCTAGTAGAATCACGTGGTTTTATTGTGTCATATTTTAGATTTTTTTTTCATTTTCAACCTTTAACAATGAGTTTATTGAAAAAAAGATTTATAATTTATTTTTTATTTGCTTTTTATGGGGTCATCAAATTTCATGACTATAATCGTTGATTTGGTAAATTAATCTGAGTTGACTCAAGTTATTTTGTTTGTTTACTTTTTATGAGTTTATCCCGATATCATAACTTGAATCGAGAGTTTGATATGCTAACTTAAATTAATTATTTTTTTTGTTATTTTTAATATTTTTTTTTCAATTTTATTATTAAACAATGGATTGGCCAGAAATTGAGTTTCATCATTTGTTTAAAAAAATATATTTTATATAAGGATATCATGATCTCATGTTGAATTTGATAGATTAATCCGAATTAATCTTGTCATTTTAATATTGCGTTGTTGTTCCAATATGGTTTGTTTATTTATTAGAAATATATTAATAATTTCAAAATAGGTTTTAAAAAATTTGATCTCAACCAACAATATACCATGGCGGGTAAACGATATAGTCTGTTATCTGATCTGGCAGTAAAACTAGCTAGTTCATTGATAACTACAATCGACCAATGATAACATTTTATATGACTCGAATATCGGGGTCTCTAATGGCTCATATAGCAACATCAGCTATAAAAAAAATGTTTACAACAAGGGTTTTAAGTTCAACTCCTTGAATGCCTCCCAACTACATTATGAATTAATTGCAAACAAAAAGTAGCTAGTAGTGTTTCGGACATTGACCTGAACACAACTCAACAAGTTGAGGGAAACTTTAAAACCCTAAACTATTTATTCGAACAGAAACCTGGGATTTAAATGAGAAACTCAAAATAACTTGAGATAAAAACAAACCTTGTTTCAAACCTAAATAATCAAAGCAACATGATACCTTAAAACTTTCAGCGAAACCACGTCAAACATGTAGGGCTATTTGGTATTGTGGTTACTATTTTGATTGAAATTAAAAAAAAAAACCAGTTTCATGAAAATCACTTTTAGTTACGGTTCATAACTAAAATTAAAGTGTTTGGTTAAAATTGTGGTTGAATTTGAGGTTTAATAAAAAATAGTTTCGTGTATTTGGTTATCATGCTTTTAATATTGTTGTCAACTTGTGAAATTACTTTAAATGACACACACACACACACATATATATTTTAAATATTATAGATTTAATAATTATAATAATAAAATATAATTAATAATTCAAGTAAATTAGAAATAAATAATATAAATTCAGTCATATTAACCAAATTTTAAAAAAAATAACCCATAATATTTATTTATTTATTATTATTATTATTACTACTATCATCATTAATACTATTAATGAATCATGTTAGATAATTCAAACATTACAAATAAACCCATTCTCCCATTCATTCCTCTACCACCCAAATCTATGCAATAAATAAATATAAATACAATAATCCTAGTCGTTCCATCACTTTTTATTAGCTATTTTTTCTATACCGGCGTTTCATTCACTTTTTTTTTATGGAACCACACAATAATTCTGCATTTTAAATCTAAACCAAACACTAAATTGAAAGATTTTTTTCAAACACAATTTACATCACAAACCATACAGTCTGGGTTGAAAGCTCTTATTCATCATAATGATACGTCGGGTCATATCATAAATGTGTCAGCTTCCCATGACTTTTGAGCTTTGAATATGTCGTATCCTAGTAAATTCTTAGCACATTGTTAGGTCTCCAGTGGGACCGCAAAGTCAAGGACTAACCTTTACGACATGGTTGTCAAAATCGCGATTTCAACATGACATGGAAGAGGCTTCGTAAACTCGAATCGTAAGATCGGATCGTAAAATCGTACCTGAATTTTTCCGTACAAAAATTGTAAAATCACAGCTAAAATCGTGTAGGTAGAAAAATCATAAAATCGTAAGTAAAATATTTCTGAATACAATATAACATAATTATAGCCATAAAACTTTATTAGTTAAGGTTCGTACATGATTCAAAATAACTTAACAATACATTACAAAACAATTATATCCATAGAATTTCATTAGGTAAAAACTAATAAATTTAAAATCAATATTTCGGTTTCGATTGACGTTTCATTTTTTCTATTGGTATGGAACGTTTCGGTTTCGGAGCGTTTCGGGGTTGTACTGTTCATATATAATTAATTAATTATATATGAAAAAAATTAAAAAAACAAAAAAACTAAATATAATTTTCATTAAACAGATGCCCAAGTCCTCCATTTATATGAAGAACACTAACTGACAGGATTTTAAGGTTGCAGGCCAGCAAACCTCCCAGCAATCGGGCAATGGTAGACCTTGGACAAATTTGGTGAAGGTTTTTTTTTTTATATATATATTTTTTTTTTCCATAAAAGACTTAACAGGTATTGGGTAACAAAATTTTAAATAAAAAAATATTAAAAAGAAAACAAATATAAGATATTTTGTATACACAATGCATATTCATTTAAATCTTTTAATTACACTCCACTTAATATAGTAATAAAGATTATATCTTGTGATTTGACAATTTTATTTAGAAAGGACTTGACTTAAGAATCAGATGAAGAGCATAAATGAGAATCAGATGAAGAGCATAAATGAAACATTATTTAATCTATATTTTTTTATAGGATTTTAAAATAGATTAATCCAATATTAGAGTCAACGTTTTATTGTATATTCATTAAACACGATATTGAGCATAAAAATAACTTTAAATTAATTTTTTTAAGATGAACCTTTATTTTGCAAAAATATAAATAATTCATAATAAACATGTAAAAAATACAAGCATTTTATACGTCTATAATAAACAACAAATTTATCAACATCTTGAACCTTTAATTCTGATGAAATTTCTCAATGCTGGATTCTATGCCATGGATTTCTTTTTCTCGTTTTGCCATCCTGATTTCTTGGCCTTTGGTAAATACAAGCATCCTAGAAGCTGGAAGGAAGGCCAGCGCACCGTTTTCTTTTTTCCAAAATCCATAAGAGGCTCTCATTTGAAGCTCATCAATACATGAGTTGGAACCTTGAGCCCAATATATGCTCTTATGAGGCCCATCTACATATAAGAATTGAGATTAAAATATTGTTGCTATAGGGATTGTTTGGCTGACATGAAATCTCTAATATTATGAAACCCCCCACCCCCGCCGGGTACGATTGTATAAGCCAGTTTGGACGAAACCGTACTGGCTGAAATCAAAATTCTACTATTAGGCCCAAGTGGGCATTTCATCCAAACAGGACTTTCTAACTTCACAAAATTCATATTACAGAGCAGGTTCAACTCCTATTTCATCTTTGTAGTTTTTTTTTTTTTATTATTGAATGCTCCCTGCTCTTTTTTATATTTTTATATTGATTAAATCCCTCTTCTCTTTATTTTTTTGTTTTTTTGTATTAGAACATAAAAAGTTAAAATAGGTCAATATGACATCTTTTTGTCATAATATCAAGCTAGATGCTTGACAACTATTCTTTTGTGGGATCCACGGTAACTATTTTATTTTTAAAGCTTTTCAACTAAATAATAAAGAAATATAACTTAATTTGGAAAGGTGGATTAATTGAGTTAATAAACAACCCTACCATTTTGCATATGATCCAAACAAACAGGCATTCAATTGCTCACAATCATGGTGGGAAATACACACACACATATATTTTGATGTCACGAATAATATATATATATATATATATATATATATATATATATATATATATATATATATATATTTTACTTTGTTCCGACATTTTTTTATTTTCTTATAATTGTTTTTCGTTTACCTAGAGCCTGAAAATAAGTTGCTAACAAATATAGAGCCCGTTTGGCTGTGCGTTCCAACCGGTGTTTAACCGAAATTTGAATTTTTATTTTATTTTAAATGAATATGTTTTGGTGTTTCTAGATCATTTTGATGTGTTAATGTCAAAAATAATTTTAAAAAAATAAAAAATATTATTTTGATGTATTTCGGCACGAAAAACACTTTGAAAAACTACCGCAACAACACTACCAAACAGGCCCATAACCAGAGTCAACATGCTTGGTCTATCTGGTGCACACATAATTACACCACATGAATGCATTTTAAAAGTTCACATGGATTGCTCTAATCAGACGAACATTCATCAGTCAATCCAACAGTCGGTGTTTTTTTAGCCCAAAATCATTGATGCCTTGAAACAAAGGCATTATTATATCAGTTGATTGACGATTCTAATTTGGAAGCAGGTTTAACTACACATGATACTCTGACATATCTGAAAGTCAAAAGAAATTAACAAATAATTTTTTTTAGGTTAATTATAGAAAGCTTAGAAGCATCATGATGTAATAGGCTATGTCATATCGTTTGATGTGCCACTTTTGCACCACCACTCATAATAAGATCATATATTTTCATTATTTTTCAAAAGTTTACATATTTTTATGTTAACATAATACATACATACATATATATATATATATATAACATTTATAATTTTATCATTTATATTAATGATAATGCATACTTTTTTTCTAAAAAAAATAATACTCTAGCCAAGATTGGTTAGCATTTGTCTAACAATGCTAGTAAAACTAAACTACACTGTTGTTTTTCATAACTTAATTTCTACATGAAATTTTTCATGACTTCATCAATTAATATTTTATTTTATCTTGAATAATAAAAAGCACTCAAATATCGATACGTATATGAACTCTCAAGACTTGATGGATAGATAAAGCATGAATATTTTCTTATCAATTAATAACAGACAAGGTATAAATATAGTAGAAACCCACCCCACCCGTGAGTAACATTTTATATCCCTAAAGTTGAATTTTAGATCCCTTGATGTGATAAACCTCATTGTTGTTGACATGAATTCATTTGTTGAAATTGGATCCTTTGTTATTTCCATTTTAGGACTAGCAAGAGAGGCTTGGTAAAATATTTCAGTGAAATAATTTTAAGATTTGGCATCACTTTGGTATTTTCTTTTGCATGAGCATCCTTCAAATATTATTTATTAGCATTGCACCATCTACATCACAAGTCATAAGCATTTTTGACTCATGGATGCCTCATACTAACACCACTCATGCTGTCAAAGCTGAGTCCCAAACATTATCACCACCATTCTCAAGTCCCCTGACTGCTATACCATTACTCACATTTGTCTCTAGCATTATTATAGGCTCTTCCTCAGACCAACATGAAAGTCAACAACTCATGACTCTACCCGTGTATGATGTATTGCCATCCTCCACCAACGAACCCTCACAAATTGAGTTTTCACAATTTTCTGACCAAGAACCATCTCACTTGCAGGCTGCAATGCATGAGCAGTCTTTCCACACTTCTCACAACAACATCGAACCCAATCCACTTGGCCTGTAAACCCAACATCCCCAAATATAAGCACCTCAAACCTAGCATCTCCAAATACAAACAGCACAAACACAACTCTCACATTCAATGATCACTCGATCTCAAAAAAGAATTATTATACCAAATCCAAAATATGCCTTAAATTCCTCCATCTTCTCAGCGAGTATCCCTCGTGAACCTTGTCATAAGCCAATTTCTGGGTTACTCCCAAAATCCACCCAAAAATAAAATAAAAAGGGCTGGTGTCGGAAGAAAAATCAAGGTAGAAATTTTAGACGTTTTTGAGAGCCCGGTCGTACCTTTTTTTTTGCCCGGAAATGAAAGAAAATGCAGATTCAATGCTAAATAATTTATTATTGGATAAATCTGCTAAAATTAAGTCAAAAGACATAATTATATTTTTATGGGCCAATTTGATATAATCGTTGACCAATTTAAAAGTGTAATTATGTTTAGGGATCAATTGAGAGCCCAATTGAAGGATTTAATTAAGCGCAAGGGCTTAATTATACTTTAAATGGGTCAAATTAATTTTATTAAGGGCTTAATTGGTGAGAAATTAAGTTTGGAAGCCTAATTTGGGTTAAATTGAGACGATCGGAATTTTCGGTGACGAAACTTTTTGGGTGAAATCATAAGCCAAAATTGAACAAAAAATATCGTTCTTCCTAGTTTTTCCCATCAAAAAACTCTTTTTGGTAACAACTTATTTATTTAAAATTTAATAAAAAGAAAGAGAAAAGCCGAGGCCATCACCGGAGCCATGCTGCACCCATGCCTTCAACCCACTCCCTCTGCAACACCATCCCCTGGACAACATCCCTATGCCCGCACCTTACCTCATTTACCTGTAAATAGGCAAGAGAAAACAAAGCAAATAGGGGAGATCATCGGAAAAACCGAGGGGAAAATTTTGAGACAGCGAGGGGAGTTCATCGTAGAACTGGGGAAATAACACCCGGGAAAACACGGGGGGAAGAAAATACTGAAATGAGGGGATTTTTGCAAACAATACAAACAAAGAAAAGAGAGATACACAGCCGAGAGGGGGGAACGATCGAATTTATAAACAATCACGTGAAAACAGAGCAGACAACCACCGTTCCTCTTCCTCGACGCCGACAGAAGCACGTTGTTCTCTCTCTCTCCATAGCTTATAGTCACTGGAAGCTCTCTCTCTCCACACGCCAGCTCCCGTTGGCCACCAAGAACCACGACAACCACCATCATCTCCATCACCAGCTCGATCATCTCCTTCACCACACAACAGTCAGCCCTCTCACCTCCCTCGCAAACAACGCAGCAGCTTCCCTTTCTCTCTCCCTAACGGTGTCTCTCTCTCTCTCAACTAGCAGCAACCATAATCACGACAGCAAGCCACCATGACCCTCTCTCTCCTTCCTCAGCCCTACGCCAGAGGCATTGTCGTGACGGTGATTTTTTTACGAGCTTCGCGCCCCGCTATCCCCCGGATTTGGGGGACAACGGTGTGCGGTGAAATCAAGGTTGTTTTATAGCCATAAAATTTATGATTATAATTATCGGGAGTCGCCACCTAGTATTAAGATCACTAGGAACCTATTGGTCTGCGAGAGTCTTGGGTAAGGAGACTTGTTGTGCAAGGGGAAGACGCATCACCCCAAGTGCACCCTATCTAAGATAAGCTGCATTGTTGTTTGATTGTTTTTTCCTAAGTCATTTTCTATTGGTCTTTCTCTAAGGTTCAACGTAGATTTCTCTCCGTGAGAGAATCTCTACCTCAGTGCGGGTTGAAAGACTAACTAGAAAATAAATTTTGCACCGCATTTTTTTTTAAAAATATTTTTATCTGCAGATGTACTTTACCATGTAATTTTACACCGCAGTTAAAAACCTTTTTGTTATCTACGGATATACTTTACAATATAAATTTACACCGTAGTTAAAATCTTTTTTTTATCTGTAAGTGTACTTTACAATGTAAATTTACACCGCAAAAGCTAAAACAAAATAATTGTCAAATTATTTTTGACATTTTGGCCAAATTCCAATGGATAATCGTAAACTGGTTACAATATCCAATTTTTATTTTAAAATATGAGAAAGATGCAACATAATTTTTTACGAAAAATATACATGGAAAAATCTTGGAATTCGGCTGTATGCACAAAAACAACACATTTTTATATTTTTTGAAAATTATATTTTTTTATATATTTTTGCCTTTTTTTTTCTAAAAAATAAATAAATAATAATAATAATAAAAATTATGGGCTGGATTGTACAACCCTGATGGGCCCATTGCCCATCCCCTTGCAGTTGGGCCGACACTGAACCCGGCCCAACGGGAGAGTGAATTAATTCACTCGCCCAACGCTGAAGAAGACGATGCACAGTAAATGGTGGTCGACCGACCACGACGAGAGGCTTACCTGCTACTGTCGCCACGTAGAGGAGGTCGAGGTGGTTCTCCCTGTTGTGGTGGCGTCGAAAATGATGGGTTGTGGTGGCCGGAGTAGGCGTTGGAAGCTGCTGGTTCACGTGCAGGAGAGCTGTTGTGTCGTCTCTGTTATTGTTGCTCCTTCGCCGGAGCTGGGGAGGGAGAGCTGAACCTTCTGGTGGAGCTTCTGGTGCTGAGAAGGAGGAGCTGCTGGTATGGGGAGCTGGCCGAAGGAGTGAGAGAGCCGACGGTGCAACTAGTTTTAGAGAGAGAAAGGGTTGTCAAGCCTGCTGCCGATGAAGGGAGAGACAAAAGATGATTGCTGCATGCTCGTTGTCCTACCGGAGATGGAGAAGTTGAGCTGAGGGAGATAGAGCTGGAGCTGCTGAGGTGGAGGAGAGAGAGGGCTGACGGTGGGCTGTTGTTGTCGGAGATGAGGAAGATGAAGCTCTCTCTCTGCGTAAAAACTCGTCTCCCTTCTTTTTAAAAACTCTTGTTTTGTTACATAAAATTTGCTCGTTTTTTCCTCTATTTTTTTTCATTTTCATGGAATTCTCTGTTTTCCCCTCCTCGTTTCTTAGTGTTCTGTCTCCAAGCTCCCCTGCATAAAACTCTTACCTTCCTCCTCTTGGTGTATGCTGCGAACAGTTACATTTATAAGGGAAAAATGCAACCGTTTGGCATGCACATTGCATGAGATTGCTGCCCTCTGAATTTTGTAGAGGACAGGAACATGCAAAATTGATTTTAGGATGGTGAAATTACAATTTGATCCTTAAATTAATAATTGTTTTAATTGCATCCTCAATTAGCTTTAAACTTTTAATTTTGTGCAATTGTATCCCCGTCAGAATTTCGAGAGTATCCTTAGCTTTGCGCACCTTTTCTTTTTATTTTGGTCCCTGATTTCTAATTTACGCGATTTAACCCTCAATTGACCATTGGACTCTCAATTCGTTCAATTTGACCCCTGATTTTGCATAATTGGGCTTGAAAAAAAATTCAATTCGGTCTTTGAAAATTCAAATCTCATCAATTGAAACCGAATTAAACTCAAGAACTTGATTTCTCATTGACTAAGCCCTTGATAATATTAATTTGACCAATTTAAAGTATAATTAAGTCCTTGCACTTAATTAAATCCTTCAATTGGATCTTAAATTAATTCCCAAATATAATTATACTTTAAATCGGCCCATGATTTGGCCTATAAAAAATATAATTATGCCCTTGGACATAATTTTTACACAGATTTATCCAATGATAAATGATGCGACCATATTATTTGATAGTTTCATCCATATTTACCTAGTGTTTTGCATATGTTTTGTGTATAAAATGCCTTGATATTCTATGTTTTATATTTTGAAGGCATTTTGGGATGAAAGATGCAAAAAGGAAGTAATTGGAGGTGAATGACAGATTTGACCTTCAGTCGGTGTTTTGTGCAGAGTGGAAGCTCTAGAGATCGAAATGAAGTGATTCCAGTGACATTCAAAAGCTAACATCCATAAATTTATGGAAAGCTAAGGAAAAAGAAATAAAATAAAGAGAATCATGGAAATCGCAGCCTTCAAAGTCAAATCTTGCAATCTGCCGATATCGACCTTTTCTCATTCCAACTTCAATATCTCGAGCTAAAGAAGTCCGATTGATGCAAACTCAATTGGCGTGGATTAAAGTCTCAAAGACCTATAAACTATACAAATTTCAGCTCAAAAAGATGTCATATGAAGGAGATATGGATTTTACAAGGGACAACTAAATTCTGCCAACTTAAGGAAGGCCTATTTTGTAAAATAGACATTAGGGTTTCTAAGCATATATAAAGGAGAAGAGGAGCAAGGAAGTGGTGATCAGCACAAAAGAAAACACAAAATCTTCCTCCTCCAAACCCTAAATCATGTGTTCTTCCATCTTTTTAAGTAGTTGTTCAATAGTTATGCAAGGCTAAGCTCTTTTCTTGGTTGCAAGGACACAAAAACCTTCGGATTTCAAGAACCGTGAGATTTATTCTTCCTTCTATTTTTAGTTTATGTTATGAATGGGTATGATTGTTTTCCTATGCATATTTCCTATGATTGTTGTTGATGATTGCTAGAGCAGACTCTAAGTTATTGTTGTTACAATCTATTGCTAAGTTTAATATCAAAACCGGAGTTGTGATATATGAACTTGTGAAGCAACTAAGCTTGATAATTGTGACGGAACTACATTATTGAACTTAGGGAGAACATATGAATAAATTGACACAAGTTGCGAACAACTTGTATGTTAATCTTGATGAATTTATCTAGTTCTTAAAGCTACCATTAAATTGAATCATTAGTGCGGACACTTTGATTGTTTGTTGGTTAGGATTAGTTATACGGCGTGTAACAACCCTAAATTTTTTTCTCCTATTTGTTTATTTTTTTTAATCTTTCCCCCTCTAAAAAGGGTAGATGAAGCATGAATTTTTTTTCTCTCACTAAAATTTCTAATGAAATTTCGGCAGAGTCTCCCCTATATCGGGAGATCCCAAGTTATCCATAACACAACCTGCACACAATTTGAATCTCATCTCATCCACAATCACATCCATTTTTAATACAATCAATTGCATAATTCATTCCAGAATATGCTCAGGACCATATTCATTCCCAAACTCCATCTTACATCACACACATAAGATAAAAATTAAATGAGCCAATTCGCACACGAAGATTTCACATATAGATACATATATACATATACATCGAACATAACACAGTTTAATATTCGAAGATAATCTAGTACTTTCTAATATCCTGAGCGTAGGTTGATACATTTAATATTACAGAAACAAAATTTACAAATATACTATTCTATACAATTTACATGTTCTTTTACATAACAAAATTTCACCATAACTCCCTAAGTTCCTATCTTATACAAAAAAGGAATTAAGGCTTAAAATCTATTCCTGACGAGAATGGGAAGAACCTGCAAAATATAGATTTTTCATATGAATAAAACAATTAAGTAAATACTAGCAATTTACAGAAGAATTTGAACAACATATCCATCAAACTACTTAAATCATATGAGATTCTAAACACAACCATATACACCCTTTTAAGGTTATATAAAAGAAGATTTATTTCTTTTGACTGCTTATTTCCCATTTTTTACATCGAAGAGACTATAGTCGACACTAATGACCTCTAATAGTGTCTCTAGTTACCCGTCCTGAAATCAACTAATCAATTTCATGAAAATGTTGACACGAACATAACCGTGGGTATCATTAACTATATATATGTATTTTTATTTTAAAAAACAAAATAGTTCATCTTTGTTCCATTATTTCCTTAGGAGGTTTTAGAGTATCATTAGCTTTCATCTCAGAAAGCTAATCAAGTCTATAAATTTTGCCGATATCGACGTCACCTGCCGATATCATTAACTATTCCGAAATCAAATAGTTAATCAAGTTTATACATTATGCCGATATCGACGTGACCCGCCGATATCATTAACTATTCTGAAAGGTAATCAAGTTTATAAATTATGTCGATATCGACGTCACCTGCCGATATCATTAACTATTCCGAAATCGAATAGTTAATCAAGTTTATACATTATGCTGATATCGACGTCACCCGCCGATATCATTAACTATTCTGAAACCGAATAGTTAATCAAGTTTATAAATCATGCCGATATCGACGTCACCTGCCGATATCATTAACTATTCCGAAATCGAATAGTTAATCAAGTTTATATATTATACCGATATCGACGTCACCCGCTGATATCGACCAGCTTGTTTCTTTCTACACACATATATATCTATTTTTCCATCCCCTAACCTTTTCTCTACCCGTTTTCTTTTCCTCATCAATAAGCACCAAATTATAACTTATAGTTCAATAACTAGTAAAGAAAATAATTATTAGATAAAGAAAATATAGGTACCAAGTACCTACCTGCTGTGAATGTTCGACTTGCGTTACCCTGTTGTTGTTGTTGTTGCCCTTCACTCGCGGTTCTTCCTGAAACCACAAATACCCACCATTTTTTTTATATTAATCCACATATCACACACAACAACAATAAAAAGGGTAATAATATTCTTTTCCCTTTACCAATTCTTTTCTTTCTCACTTATATTCCTCATTATCATCTTTTAATTTTTCAGCTCATTTATAGTCCAAATGGACATCATGAATTCAATTTCTTATCACCATTTATTCTCTTCTTTTATTTTCTGAAGATCAAGACACATTTTATGAAGGGAAAGGGACAATTTCTACCCTTAACATGGTTAAATTTTTGCTATTTTCTCAACTTGGCCGAAACTATCAACACATGTGACAGCTTGACCTATCCTCAGAGTTTTACCCATATCTGGAGTTCCAGAACTCCAAATTAGACGGGGTTGGACTCGTTGGAAAGATAACACTCCCAGATACAACTTCTATGAAGGGACCCTCCCTTAATTATGTATTTTTCAGGTCCAAATGTCCCTAAGAAATAGGGAAATGAAACTGCCCTGTTTTGAAAAAAAAAGAGAAAGTATCTCCAATTCATCTTCAATCCTTGATTTCTCATCAATAACAGCCATGTCTTCCCTTTATTCATGAAATCCTACTCATTTATGCATTTTCCTTACATTTTGTGTTAAAAACCCTAATTCCCAATTCAAGAACAATCATGAACTTTTAATCAAATTGAAGTTAATTTCATAGAAATTGGAATTAGAACTCCTTACTTGGATGGAATATAACAATTTTGGAAGAATCCTAGCCTTCTTCTCCTTGAAAATACCCAGCCACTCTTCCTCCTTTCTTCTCCAATTTCTTCACTTTCTTCTTGTTACTTCTCCACCTAATTGTGCTCTCCACTTTAGAAATCCAAGGCTTGTACGGGTTTACAATTTCTTTGGGTGTTTACTCTTGCTTTTTATGAAATGAATTTTAAAATTCTTTTGTTTCAGGTGGACATGGCTGAGAAGAGATGGGTATTTATAGTCCCATCTCTTCTTAATTCTATGTTGACCCCGTTTTTTTTTTTTTGCATAAATTTTGTATTATAACAATATTTTAATTATTTTTTTTGTAAATATCATACCTCTATGTATACTTTATTCTCAGGTTTCACACGGCGGATCCGTTAATTAATCACGCTAAGAAAAGATAAAATTTCAGAACATAAATTGCATTTTTTGTTTCAAGGATCGGTTCTAATTTCCGTAGGTGGATGTATGCTTGTGACCAAGGTTTGTTTTCTTGATAAGTTTCGGTTTTAATTGATTTTGTTTGCTAGTTTAATTGCTGCCATAGTTTAGATAATCACAAACCAAATCCCCCTAATCACATAACGTACAACATAAAAATCTGACTTGAAACTTCCTCGTGGGATCGACCCCTTGCTTGCTCTATACTATCTTGTGTGTTTTAAGCTAGGGTAATTAATTTGTGCGACCGCGACATCGCAACAAATTTTGGCGCCGTTGCCGGGGAGGTAATTTTAGTTGATTGTTGTGCTTGTACTGTTATTTTTATTTGCTGTGATTAAAAAAAAAAACGAAAAAAGAAACAGAATTTTTGCTTGCGACGGTATTGTTCACTTGTGGCAGCGGTACTGTTCAAAACAGAGTTTTTGGTGGAATTAGGTATCGGAATTTTGTTTCCTGAAGGAAAAGGACGTTCTGAAGAGGACTAGTGATATATCAATAGTCCCACCCTATTGAGGCCAAATTCCGCTTTTTTCTAGTGTTTTTAGGCTGTTTTAGTTTTCTATTGTAAAATTTTCGTACAATTTGCATTGTTTTCGATCTCTTGTATGGTTACTTTCTCTTGAGTTTTCTTAAGAATTTATGCCTGTGACCCGTTCTACTAATCAAATTCAAGTGCAGATTGATCTTGAAATAGAAAGCACTTTACGCAGGTTGAGAAAGGAAGCTCGCCTCAACACCATGGCTATTGCACGACAACAAACACTCAAGGAGCTTGCTGCTCCTAACGTGGAAAATCAACCATTGTGCATAAACATTGACAATAATGTAAACCTTGAGCTCAAATCTGGTTTTATACATTTGTTACCAACATTTAATGGTCTTGCAGGAGAAGATCCTCATACTCATCTCAAGGAGTTCCATATGGTTTGTGTTGGCATGAAACCGAATGTAGTTGATGAAGAACAATTTAAGTTGAAAGCTTTCCCTTTCTCTTTGAAGGGAGCAGCAAAGACATGGCTTTTCTCTATTCTCCTAGGATCTATTGGAACTTGGAATGCTATGAAGAAGATTTTCCTGGAGAAATATTTTCCAGCATCTCGAGTTGCCAATATAAGGAAAGAAATATGTGGGATTCGACAATCTCATGGAGAGCCACTTTCCGAGTATTGGGAAAGATTTGAGCAACTATGTATTCAATGCCCTCATCATCAAATACCCGATCAGCTGCTCATTCAATATTTCTATGAAGGATTGATGCCTACTGACCGTAGTATCATTGATGCTGCAAGTGGAGGCGCATTGGTGGATAAGACACCCGAGGCTGCACTCCAATTGATCTCAAACATGGCAGCCAACTCAAAACAATTTGGCACTCGTGGAGACCTCTCCAACAAACGAGTAAATGAGGTAAGTATTTCTAACCTTGAAAATAAAGTTAATGATCTTACTTCTCTTGTGCGTTCTTTGGCTTGTGGAAATGTGCAGCAAGTGAAAGTTTGTAATATATGCTCCTTACAAGGACATGCTTCGGATATGTGCCCAACAATGCAAGAAGATTACATTGAACAAGCTCATGCAATTGATGGAGCATTCAACGGACAGCCCCAGCGTAAATATGATCCCTTTTCCAACACGTACAATCTCGGATGGAGAGATCATCCCAACTTACGCTACAGCAACCCATCCCAACAAGGCAATCCAGGCCGACAATTCCATCCACATGGATTTCAGCCCCAACAAAATTATCAAGCAAGACAACCCGCTCCATTCACAAACTCCAATGTTATGGGGTCGTCATCCAATGATGATCTTCGTGAGATGATGAAAACTTTGGCTTCTAATACTGTTACCTTGCAACAAAATATCATGTTTTTTCAACAGGAAACAAGGTCAAGTATTCACAACTTGGAAAAGCAAATGGGGCAAGTAGCTTCAAGTGTAGGGAAATTGGAAGCACAAATAAATGGAAAGTTGCCCTCCCAAGCATTGAATCCAAAAGAGAATGTTAGTGCTATCATGCTGCGAAGTGGGAAAGAACTTGAACAGAAAAAGTTGAAACAAATTGAGATGGAGGACGAAGAAGAGATAGAAACTGAATTGAGTACAAAGAAAGAACATTCTCCTCCTCCACAAACAGAAACAAAGACAAACACTCCAAAGGTAACTTTTCACTCAATTAATTCTAGTTTTAAAACAAATCCACCCTTTCCTGTGAGTTCTTCTAGGTCAAAGAAAGAAGACAAAGAAAAAGAGATCTTAGAGGTTTTCAAGAAAGTGGAACTGAACATTCCTTTGCTTGTTGCTATCAAGCAAATTCCCAAGTATGCAAAATTCTTGAAGGAGTTGTGTACTACCAAGAGAGCTTTCAAACTGAAAGGTCATGAAACGGTAAGTATGGGTGAAGTTGTATCTGCCGTTGTTCAAAAGAATTTGCCTTTGAAACAAAAAGACCCAGGTGCGTTTACTATCCCATGTGTTATTGGTAATGCTAGTTTTAAAAGAGCTTTATGCGATTTAGGTGCATCCATTAGTGTTATGCCCAAACATGTTTATGATTCTCTTAGTCTTGAGCCTTTGAATAAAACTAGCATTGTAATACAACTTGCGGATCGTAGTTTTGTTTACCCACTTGGTGTGATAGAAGATGTCCTAGTCAAGATTGATAGTTTGGTTATTCCATGTGATTTTTATATTCTTGATATGGAACATGATTCTTGTGATTCATCAACCAACACTCCTATATTGTTTGGGAGACCATTCTTGGAAACCGCCAACACAAAGATTGATTGTGGTAAGGATACCTTGTCTATGGAGGTAGGAGATGAAAAAATTGAATTCAATTTTCATGATGCAATGAAATATCCTTATAGCAATGTTTATTCTATCACATGCTATGATCAAATTGATAAATGTGTGCAGCAAGTTTGTGATTTTGATTGCGAAGACGGATTAAGCATAGCTTTGAGTTATGGCTATGATTTTACCAAGATAGAAGAGATGGAGAGGCACGTGTGTGTTCCCCAAAACATGCACAAATCAGTATTGGCCTTACAAGCTTTCCAAACCGTTCCCCATGGTAATGTCTTTGTTGATTTAGTACTCTCACATAAAAAGCTTTTGCCATCTATTTTACAGACCCCCGAGTTAGAATTAAAACCTTTGCCCGATAATTTGAAGTATGTATTCATTGGCGACAACAATACACTTCCCGTTATCATAGCAAAAGGTTTGACAAGTATGCAAGAGGAAAAACTTGTGAAGTTGTTGTGTGATCACAAGACTGCCATTGGATGGACTTTAGCCGACATCAAGGGCATTAGTCCCTCAATATGTATGCATCACATACTATTGGAGGACAACACAAAACCAACAAGGGAAATGCAAAGGAGGTTGAACCCGCCTATGATGGAGGTAGTGAAAGCTAAAATTTTGAAACTGTTAGATGCAGGAGTCATTTACCCCATCACTGACAGTAAATGGGTCGCGCCAATCCATGTGGTGCCCAAAAAGACCGTAATCACGTTGGTGAAAAACAAAAATGATGAGCTCATTCCTACTCATATCTCGAGTGGATGGAGAATGTGTGTTGATTACAGAAAGCTCAATCTTTCTACACGCAAAGATCATTTCCCATTACCATTTATGGATCAAATGCTTGAACGCCTAGCAGGTAAGTCTTTTTATTGCTTTCTTGATAGATATAGTGGATACAATCAGATTGTTATTAATCCTGAGGATCAAGAAAAGACTACATTTACATGTCCATTTGGTACATATGCATATAGGAGAATGCCTTTTGGTCTCTGTAATGCTCCTGCAACTTTTCAAAGATGCATGATGAGTATTTTTTTTGACTATGTTGAAAGAATAATCGAGGTTTTTATGGATGATTTCACTGTGTATGGTGATTCTTTTGATAAATGTCTAGAAAATTTATCTTTAATCTTGAAAAGGTGTATTGAAACTAACCTTGTCTTGAACTATGAAAAATGTTATTTTATGGTAGAACAAGGAATAGTTCTTGGGCATGTTGTATCTTCACGTGGATTAGAGGTTGATAAAGCTAAGATAGATGTTATTTCATCATTGCCTTACCCTTCATGCGTGAGGGAAGTTCGTTCTTTTCTAGGCCATGCAGGTTTCTATCGACGCTTTATCAAAGATTTCTCGAAGATTACGGCACCCTTGTGCAAACTATTAGCCAAAGAAGTGGATTTTGTGTTTGATCAAGCATGTAAAGATGCCCATGATGAGCTTAAGAGACGTGTCACATCTGCCCCTATCATCCAACCACCAAATTGGGATGAACCTTTTGAGATAATGTGTGATGCGAGTGACTATGCGGTAGGAGCTGTGCTTGGGCAAAGAATTGGGAAGAATTTGCATGTTATCGCCTATGCTTCTCGTATGTTGGATGGAGCACAATGAAATTACCATACAACTGAAAAGGAACTTTTTGCAGTGGTGTTTGCTCTTGAAAAATTCAGGTCATATCTACTTGGTACAAAAGTCATTGTTTTTACTGACCATGCAGCTCTCAGGTATCTTTTGAAGAAGGAGTCCAAACCAAGACTGATTAGGTGGATTTTGCTTTTACAAGAATTCGATCTTGAGATCAAAGACAAAAAAGGTGCTGAAAACCATGTGGCTGATCACTTGAGCCGATTGAGGACCGAGGATATACAGATCGAAACAATAAGAGAGACATTCCTTGATGAGCAGTTGTATATGTTGCATTCCTCTACAAGACCATGGTATGCTAATTTGGTAAACTATTTAGTCACCAAAGAATTCCCTCCAGGTTTGTTTAAACCCCAAAAAGATAAGTTACGAGCTGATGCTAAATATTATTTTTAGGACTATCCTTACCTTTGGAAATTTTGTGCGGATCAAGTAGTTAGGAGGTGTGTACCACAAGATGAATTTCATTCCATTCTCACTTTTTGTCATTCTCATTCTTGTGGTGGGCATTTTGGAGCAAAAAGAACAGCCCACAAGGTACTTGAAAGTGGTTTCTATTGGCCTTCTATTTTTAAAGATGCATATCACTTCTGCAAATCATGTGAAAAATGCCAAAGAACAGGTAATATCACTCATAAGAATCAAATGCCTTTAACGAATATTCTTGTAAGTGAAATTTTTGATGTTTGGGGTATTGACTTTATGGGTCCATTTCCTTCTTCTTTTGGCAATCTTTATATTCTTCTTGCTGTTGATTATGTGTCTAAATGGATTGAGGCGAAAGCCACACGAACTAACGATGCTAAGGTTGTTTTAGATTTTGTCAGGACTCACATATTTGACAGGTTTGGAATCCCTAAAGCTATCATTAGCGATCGTGGCACTCATTTCTGTAATCGTTCCATGGAAGCATTGCTCCGCAAATATCATGTGACTCATCGAACTTCCACAGCATATCATCCTCAAACGAATGGCCAAGCTGAAATTTCAAATCGAGAAATCAAGTCCATTTTGGAGAAAACAGTGCAACCTAATCGGCGATGTTGGAGTCTACATCTTGGAGATGCACTTTGGGCTTATCGGACTGCTTATAAATCACCTATAGGAATGTCACCTTATAGAATGATTTATGGGAAAGCATGTCATCTACCGGTGGAGCTTGAACACAAAGCTTTTTGGGCCATTAAACAATGTAACATGGATTATGTTGCTGCTGGGATTGCAAGAAAACTGCAACTACAAGAGTTGGAAGAAATTCGAAATGATGCTTACGAGAATGCAAGGATTTACAAAGAAAAGACTAAGAATCTTCATGACCGAATGCTTACAAGAAAGGAGTTTCATGTTGGAGACAAAGTCCTTCTTTATCATTCGTGTTTGAAACTTTTTCCTGGAAAATTGTGTTCTCGTTGGATTGGACCCTTTGTTTTTTCTAATGTTTTTCCTTATGGTGCAGTTGAAATTACAAGTTTAGAAACCAACAAAGTACTCAAGGTCAATTGGCATCGTTTGAAACCTTTCTATGAAGGTTGGACGACAGAACTCATCGCTTCTATAGAGTTAGTTGAACCAATCTATGAAGAATGAGCATGCCACATGTCAAGCCAATAACATAAAACAAAAGCGCTTACTGGGAGGCAACCCGGCACAAAAAAAAAATCAGATTTGCTTTCTTTTTCCTTATCTTTTATTTTTTTGCATTTTAATTTATTTTCTGTCATTCTCTTATGTTCCTTTGCTTTTATTTCAACATTGAGGACAATGTTGTGTTTTAAGTGTGGGGGTATTGGGAGAATTTTAGTTTTCTTTGTTGTTCTAAAAAAATAAAAATAAATTTTTTTTTTGGTCTTCTTAACTCCCATTGGTTTTTGAGAATATGAGTATTATGTATGAGAATTAAGTGAGATAGATGAATATATAAATCAAATGAATAAGTGTGCATGCAAGTTTTAATGTTTAATTGGTTTAGGGATTGACTCTGAAAATATGCCATGTTGACTTTATAGTGTTATACCAATGTAAGCTTTTGAGCCTTCAACATTATATTCTTTGATTGTTCGTTCTTTCAATGATATGTATCTCTAGAACTTGCTTCATATCTTATTGAGATTACATTCACATTACATAGATGCATGAAGATGATAAAGGCATTAGGAATTTTAACTGCTTAAGCCAAAAAGCCAACCTAAAGCATATTATCTTTAGTAAGCCCCTTTTGAGCTTGTTTATCTTTTCTTTGCTTTATCCATGTATAAGCCTTAAACTTTTTACATGTTTTCCTCTTTTCCCCTGGCCAAGGATTAGTAGAGCATATACTTGTGATATCTCATGGAATTATGGTTGGAAATTATGTGAAAAGAAAGAAGAAGTGATGCTTGATGAAAAGATGGGCAAAGTTGCCAAAGGTGAAAAAGAACAAAAGAAAAAAAAACAGAAAAAGAAAAGAACAAGAAAAGAAGAAAAGAAAAAAAAAAGAAAAGAAATAGAAAAGAGCTTGAAATCGAAAGAAGCTAAGCATTGGTGCTTGAAGATTGAAAATTGATGTGTTTTGATGGAATATCTTGGTTGAAATATTTTTTTTCAGAATGCTCTACTTTCTTTGGTTTGAACCTTTTCTTCTACTCTCTTTTACCTCACCTTAACCTTAGCCCCATTACAACCGGAAAATAAGACCTTTTGATTCATGCATTGTTTGTAATATTTTAGTAATGGAGATGAGATTGAAGAGCAAGCTTATGGTAGAACATCTTCATTGATTGAATTTGAGAGATTTAAACACATAAGCCCTAAACACTTGAGTGTTGGAGTGTATATCAATGAGAGGACCTATCACTTTGGCATGGCATAGATTTCTTTTAAATCCTGAAGAGTAATTGAGTTTTGAAGTTTGCATGTAAACAAATTCATGAAGATTTATGTTCTTTATCCTTCTCGATTGTATTCTTATTTATAATGCTTGAATTCTTGGATATTGATGGGAGATTAAGAGATTGGTCATGATTATTTTTTTTATTAAAATTTGTTTTTTGACCTATCCTTTCTCGAGGACGAGCAAGAGCTAAGTGTGGGGGTATTTGATGCGACCATATTATTTGATAGTTTCATCCATATTTACCTAGTGTTTTGCATATGTTTTGTGTATAAAATGCCTTGATATTCATTGTTTTATATTTTGAAGGCATTTTTGGATGAAAGATGCAAAAAGGAAGTAATTGGAGGTGATTGACAGATTTGACCTTCAGTCGGTGTTTTGTGCAGAGTGGAAGTTCTAGAGATCGAAATGAAGTGATTCCAGTGACATTCAAAAGCTAACATCCATAAATTTATGGAAAGCTAAGTAAAAAGAAATAAAATAAGGAAAATCATGGAAATCGCAGCCTTCAAAGTCAAATCTTGCAATCTGCCGATATCGACCTTTTCTCATTCCAACTTCAATATCTCGAGCTACAAAAGTCCGATTGATGCAAACTCAATTGGAGTGGATTCAAGACTCAAAGAAATATAAACTCTCCAAATTGCAGCTCAAAAAGATGTCATATGAAGGAGATATGAATTTTACAAGGGACAACTAAATTCTGCCAACTTAAGGAAGGACTATTTTGTAAAATAGACATTAGGGTTTCTAAGCATATATAAAGGAGAAGAGGAGCAAGGAAGTGGCGGCCAGCGCAAAATAAAACACAAACTCTTCCTCCTCCAAGCCCTAAATCATGTGTTCTTCCATCTTTTAAGTAGTTCAATAGTTATGCAAGGCTAAGCTCTTTTCTTGGTTGCAAGGACACAAAAACCTTCGGATTTCAAGAACCGTGAGATTTATTCTTCCTTCTATTTTCAGTTTATGTTATGAATGAGTATGATTGTTTTCCTATGCATATTTCCTATGATTGTTGTTGATGATTGCTAGAGCGGACTCTAAGTTATTGTTGTGAACAATCTAGTGCTAAGTTTAATATCAAAACCGGAGTTGTGATATATGAACTTGTGAAGCAACCAAGCTTGATAATTATGGCGGAACTACATTATTGAACTTAGGGAGAACATATGAATAAATTGACACAAGTTGCGGACAACTTGTATGTTAATCTTGATGAAATTATCTAGTTCTTAAAGCTACCATTAAATTGAATCATTAGTGCGGACACTTTGATTGTTTGTTGGTTAGGATTAGTTATACGGCGGATCCGTTAATTAATCACGTTAAGAAAAGATAAAATTTCAGAACATAAATTGCATTTTTTGTTTCAAGGATCGGTTCTAATTTACGTAGGTGGATGTATGCTTGTGACCAAGGTTTGTTTTCTTGATAAGTTTCGGTTTTAATTGATTTTGTTTGCTAGTTTAATTGCTGCCATAGTTTAGATAATCACAAACCAAATCCCCCCAATCACATAACGTACAACATAAAAATCTGACTTGAAACTTCCTCGTGGGATCGACCCCTTGCTTGCTCTATACTATCTTGTGTGTGTTAAGCTAGGGTAATTAATTTGTGCGACCGCGACATCGCAACAATAAATTATCTGTCTTAAATATGTACTTTCCTCTATTTTTGGGTACAAAAGAGATACGATCGAACTCTCAAAAAACAACCAAAATTTCCACATTGATTTTTTTACCAACACCGACCTAATTATTTTAGTTTTGTTATTTCTGGGTTTATTTTGGGGAGTAACCCAAAAATTGGGTTATGACAGGCATCACTTGAAGACAAACCATCTTCTTCTCCATCTCCGGCCAGCAACAACTACAGCGGGTGCAGTTGTAAACCCCGGGAAATAAATGTAAGTGTTAAATTAAAGAAATGAATTAAAAGAGAAATAAAATAAGTTGACGGGGGGGGGTGGAATTGAAATAAATGTAAAGATTATGATTTAAATTATATGAAGAGAAGATGCGGGGTAAAAAGAAAACATTTAAAGGAAATGGGGGGCCTTAGTGTAATAAGAGAAATTGAGAAGTGGGGAAAAGAAGTGGGATGCTCTGTAATCGTTCCATGGAAGCATTGCTCCGAAAATATCATGTGACTCATCCGACCTCTACTGGCAGCTTTGAGAAAAAAAAGGGGAAAAGAAGTGGGAGGTCGCAAAACGATGAAGTTAGATGCATTAATGGAAAACAAACAAGTTATGTTCGAAAATGGGTGTTTATAATGATATTTTGATTGACAAAAGTTATAAAGAATAACAAATTTAAAGGCATATTGAAATTGTTCGGTGTGGTTGTTACGAAGAGTATCGGTGGTTGGAAATGATTTATGAGAATTTCTTGTAATTGCAGGAGGGAGCACAAGTGTGGTGCTACAGCAACAACAAGGGACTACGAGCAGAGCATCCACAGCAGGCAGGTGATTCATGCCTATGTTTCTAATTTAATTTTCATAGTGAAAATGTGGGATTAATGCTTAATGTTTTGGTGGAAGTTTGAGAAGATATGATGTATCAATAAGAATATTTAAGGCATGTGTATCAGGGAAGTTTGGAAATGTCATGAACAAAACATGGCGGTGGCTAGCATACATTTAGTGTATGTTAGAATCCCGGATAAAGGGATCGGCAAAAATGGCTAGCATACATTTAGTGTATGCTAGGATCCCGAATAAAGGGATCGACAAAGATGGCTAACATACATTTTAGTGTATGTTAGAATCCCGGATAAGGGGATCATCATGAATAACTATCATACATTCAGTGTATGCAGGATCCCGGATAAAGGGATCACCCAAAAAATGGCTAACATACACTTTTTAGTGTATGTTTGGATCCTGGAAAAAGGGATCATCATGAATAACTATCATACATTCAGTGTATGTCAGGATCCCGGATAAGGGGATCACTATGCACAGGCTAATATACATTTAGTGTATGTTAGAATCCCAGATAAAGAGATTGTGGTGTAATGTTTAAGCACACATTCATATATGTTGAACTTTCTAGAATAAAATAAAAATATATGAGGTATGTTACGGACCCGGGAAGGGGTCTTCTTCGATTTCTGATGTCGGTAGGGTGATAAGGGTATCGAAAATGCTTAGTATTGGCAATACTTAGTATCGGTTATACGTAAGTGGGGAAGATAGTCTGGATTTCAAATAGCTATGTTGATTATTTCAATTATGTATGATTGCATATCGTGGGTTTAATAAGTTTAATATGATTTTTTTAGAATTTTCTTTATGAGATCATCTTGTTACCGGCTTACTCGAGCAAGCACTGAGAAATGCCTCTGGCGAGGGTCCTTCAACTAGACCCGCAGTGGCTTTTTGAACAGAAGCAATGAATCACCATGAAGAGGTGATAGGAGAAAGGGTTCAGGGTCTGGAACAAAATATGGCTTTTGTACAAGCAACAACGCTAACACCTACCGCAACCCCAACGGTTATAGCAGCATCAGAGGGTATCAACAAGATAAGATGACAACGTTTGAGGCTAGGATAATGGCTATTAAAGGGGTGAACCTATATGACCCAGTACAGGCTGCCAAAATGTGTCTAGTCTCGAATGTTGTGATACAAAAAAAGTTTTGTGTTCCTGACTTTATCAAGTACACTAGGACACAATGCCCTGTCACTCACCTAAAATCATACTGTAACAAAATAGAGGAAGTAGTGCATGATGAAAAATTACTTATGTATTTTTCCAAGACAATTTGAGTGGGGCAGCTTTGAATTGGTACATGAGACTAGACAACACCAAGATCTATAGCTGGAAAGATCTTGTAGATGCTTTTATCAAGCAATATAAGTACAACATGAACATTGCTCCTGACAAGACAAGTTTGTCCAACTTGAAGAAGATGAACAAAGAAAGCATAAGGGAATATGTGTAGAGATGGAAAGATCTCGCTACATAGGTACATCCCCAGCTTCTAGATAAAGAAATGGTGATATTATTCGCCAACACACTAAGAGCACACTATTAATAACTTGTAATGGGCAGCTCGGCATAACAATTCATAGATGTTGTAGCCGTGGCAGAGCGGATAGAGCAAGGAATCCGAAGTGGAAGAATTCCTGCACCTATGGAGAAAAATGGCTTTGAAGGCAAAAGAAGAATGATCAAGCATTTTGAAGACGACTACAAGGGTAGGGAAAACAATTCCAAAACTATCATAACCTTTCATCTGAAATTGCCAACATCAATCTTCAAGCTAAAGATCCATCTAAAAATTTCCCAAAAAATATTACCAGAAAACCCAAGAACAACTACCTCTGCTACCATTGTCTTTAAATGAGATGTATTAAAAGTTGGTAAGCATTGGGAAAGTAGCTTCTGAACCTCAGGCACCTTTGCATCCACCTTACTCCAATTGGTACAAACCCGACCTCACCTGCGAATACCATGCTGGTGCTGCGGGGCATAGCATTCACACTTGTGGTGCCTTCAAGAAGAGGCTCATGCAATTGATTAAAGCGGGGTGGATAACATTCGAAGAAAATCCAAGCCCAATTAAGCTTCACGAAGACGAGGTACCAAGTGTCTACACCATCAAAGTGACCCCTGCAAAAGCTTATGAAAAAAGAGTGCACATGTATTGGAAGATAAAGTCTGCTTCCATGGTTACCTTTTGTTTTGATCATGTCCGCATATCACATTCCCATTTTGACTTGTAATGCCACAAGACATTTTGTTAAACAAGCTTTTCTCTCCAATAAGATCATGTATTTTCTTGTGTTTATGGTGTGCTCTTGCTTTTTGTTTATATAACACAAGCAAACCCTATACTCGTTCATCCAAATTATACATGATCCCATGATTTCATAAAGATTTTTGGCAAATCAAAGTCTAGTATGAAAAGAAATGTCAAATTGATGTTTGTTTAACAAATATGTTCTGGGAATTCAAAGGATTTCATTGAAGGGTGATCTCATACCTGAAAACCCACATAATAAAGCTAATCTCTTAACTAAACAATAATCCAAAAAATCCAAAAAATCATTTCGCATGGAAAAGCAAAGCTTATCGATTCAGAATGCATGTTTTTCAAATGAGGAGAGGCCATATTTGATATGCCTTCACAAAGTCTCAAATATCCTTTGCAGTCCCTATTTGAGCCTAATAATTTTTTCTTGATAATTAACCCTGACAAGGATCACACCCTACACTAGGGGCAAGTGCGAAGATCAAAGAATTTTCAATCACAAAACAATCCTCAATGACAAGTGATGCCCGGACAAAGTTGGGGCATAAACATAAAAAAAGTTTTAGTACACTATAAAAAACCAATTCAAAATTTTGGTAGTACTAAAAACCCAACATAGAAAGCCCAAACAAAATATTGGGGGGCATGTCACGACAAACACCCAAATAAAATACTGGGGGGCATGTCAGGTCATTATGAAAATCAATTATGAGGACCAAAAAGAGTTCTAAGAGTAAGCACTAAGTGATCCTTAGTCTAAGAAAACCCTTAAACACCTTTTGAACCTCCAAATATCTTTTTTCGTAGCCAACAACCTAAGCCTACATTACAAGCCTGATAAAGCCATTTCTAATCAAATACGAGTAATCTGGATCGATAGGCAATGCTTTTCCATTCGAAACAAGCCTTATAAATGCTTCACCAAACTTGAACGAAGCCTTTTTGAAATGCAAGACATTCGAACACACATCATTTCGCATTCTCGTCAAAACCAACATAAAACCTAACAATGAGATCACTTGAATTCCTTCAAGAACAAGTTTGTTTAAACAAACATCGAAATGGTTTTTGCTTGGAATAATTTTGAAATTCCAAAAATCTTACATGAAAAAAAATCTTTGCAAATAACCAACCCTTTCCTTCAAACACTAGTGAGGCATGACTAGACTAGGCGGCAATCTAAAATGTAATTGAAGCTGGCTCCATCATTCCTTTTCAAAGAAGGTTGGACAAAACCGAGGATCTTTAAGCAAATGAGGGCATATGGATATGCTGAAAGCCTGTCATCTCCAGTGGTTAAAATCATAAGTTGCGGCTCGAGTAAGCAGAAGCGAGAAGCCGTTAAAGCTAGAGATCTAAACCCCAAAAAGAAAAGACCATGAAAAAGAAAGGGGACCTACATTTCTCAGGTAAGTATACATGCATCATCATGCATTGCATCCCCATTGAGAATCTAGGAAATGTTTTGGAGGGATCATAATTTACGAACCTTCAGTCATCATTTTTGTGTACGCCTTCGAGCTCTCACCTCTTTCATTTTCTTTAGTGCGTTTTTCAGCCTCATCTCTTTCATGAATTTGGGTGTCCTCATGCATGGAATCTCCCTAGGAATCTATAAAATGTTTTGGAGGGATTATAATTTACAAACCTCCAATCATTGTTTTTGTGTGCGCCTTTGAGCCCTTACTACTTTCACTTCCCTGAGTGCGCTTGCGAGCCTTTCATCAGCATAGATAGAACATTTTTCAACCCTATCTCTTTCTTTATTTGAGTGAGTGTGCTTTCTAGCCATCGAACAACTTAGATAGTGCACTTTTAAGTCTTATCTCTTTCCAGAATTTGGTGAGCTTTCTAGCCACCATCAATAAAAACAGTGTGCTTTCCAGCCCTATTTTCCCCTCATCTTTGAATGCATTTTCCAACCCTCGACCATCAATTAAAATAGTATGCTTTCCAACCCTATTTTCCCTTCATCTTCGAGTGTGTTTTTCAACCCTTGACCATCAATCTAAATAGTGTGCTTTCCAGCCTTATTTTCCCTCATCTTCGAGTGCATTTTCCATCCCTCGACCATCAATCTAAATAGTGCGCTTTGCAGCCCTATTTTTCCCTTCATCTTCGAGTGCATTTTCCCCTCATCCTTAAGTGCGTTTTTCAACCCTCGGCTATGAATTAAGATAGTGCACTTTCTATCCCTATCTTCCATCCCATGAAATCTTCACCATCTTTCCTGGGTAGGTCACCTATTACAATGAGACCATCCTCACCATTTTCAATTGGGCAGGTCGCCCATTACAACAAGACCATCTTTGTGTTTTTACCATCTTCATCATCTTCAGTTGGGCAGGTCGCCCATTACAACAAGACCACTTTTGAGTTTTTACTATCTTCACCATTCTCACTTGGGCAAGTCGCCCATTACAACAAGACCATCTTTGTGTTTTTACCATCTTCACCAATCTCCCATTGGGTAGGTCGTCCATTACAACAAGACCATCTTTGTGTTATACTATTTTCATCATCTTCAATTGGGCAGGTCGCCCATTACAACAAGACCATCTTTGTGTTTCTTACCTTCTTCATTATCTTCACTTGGGTAGGTCACCCATTACAATGAGACTATTTTCCTGTGTCATTCACAAACATCATCATCTTTCATTCTTTAAGTGTCCTCCTTAGGCCTCAATTCCTAAGTAGTGTGCTTTCTAGCCATATCTTACCATTCCCTTCTGAATGCGCTTTATAGCCCTCATTCTCATTTCTGGATGGATCAACTATTTCTTGGTCTAGTAAATCCACTTTTCTTTTTCTTTACAACACTTACTATCTAAAGTTTTTTACAAGACTTTAGGCGTAAGCATTGTAAAGAGGGGGAAACTGTCCTAACCCAATTTCTGGGTTACTCCCAAAATCCACCAAAAAATAACAAAAATAAAATAAAAGGGGCTGGTGTCGGCAGAAAAATCAAGGTGGAAATTTTGGACGTTTTCGAGAGCCCGGTCGTACCTCTTGTTTTGCCAGGAAATGAAAGAAAATGCAGATTCAATGCTAAATAATTTATTATTGGATAAATCTGCTAAAATTAAGTCGAAAGACATAATTATATTTTTATGGGTCAATTTGATTTAATTGTTGACCAATTTAAAAGTGTAATTATATTTAGGGATCAATTGAGAGCCCAATTGAAGGATTTAATTAAGCGCAAGGGCTTAATTATACTTTAAATGGGTCAAATTAATTTTATTAAGGGCTTAATTGGTAAGAAATTAAGTTTGGAAGCCTAATTTGGGTTAAATTGAGACGATCAGAATTTTCGGTGACGAAACTTTTTGGGTGAAATCATAAGCCAAAATTGAACAAAAAACATCATTCTTCCTAGTTTTACCCATCGAAAAACTCTTTTTTGTCACAACTTATTTATTTCAAATTTAATAAAAAAAAGAGAAAAGTCGAGGCCATCACCAGAGCCATGCTGCAGCCATGCCTTCAACCCACTCCCTCTGCAACACCATCCCCTGGACAACATCCCCATGCCCGCACCTTACCTCATTCGCCTATAAATAGGCACGAGAAAACAAAGCAAACAGGGGTGATCATCGGAAAAACTGAGGGGAGAATTTGGAGACAACGAGGGGAGTTCATCGTAAAACTGGGGAAATAACATCGGGGAACACGGGGGGAAGAAAATACTGAAAGCGGGGGGATTTTTGCAAACAATACAAACAGAGAAAAGAGAGATACGTAGCCGAGAGGGGGAAATGATCGAATTTATAAACAATCACGTGAAAATAGAGTAAACAACCATCATTCCTCTTCCTCGACACTGGCAGAAGCACGTCGTTCTCTTTCTCTCCATAGCTTACAGTCACTAGAAGCTCTCCCTCTCCACACGTCAGCTCCCGCGACCACTAAGAACCATGACATCCACCATCATCCCCATCACCAGCTCGATCATCTCCTTCACCACGCAGCAGTCAGCCTTTTCGCCTCCCTTGCAAGCCACGCAGCAGCTGCCCTTTCTCTCTCCCTGATAGTGTCTCTCTCTCTCTCTCTCTCAACTAGCAGCAGCCACAATCACGACAGCAAGCCACCACGACCCTCTCTCTCCTTCCTCATCCCCACGCTAGAGGCATCACTTAAAGACAGGCCATCTTCTTCTCCATCTTCGGCTACCAGCAGTTTCCAGTAGACCAACCAGCTTCCAACCTTCATTCAGGCCACCACAGACCGCCATATTCGACGCCATCATCATAGGGACAACCACCTCGGCCTCTTTTACCCGGTGGCAGGTGAGTCTCTCGTCGTGGTCTGCCGACCACCTTGTTACTGTTCACGTAATACATGAACAATAGGCAGCCCGCTGTTTTTATTTTTTTCTTTCTTTTATTGTTTTAATTCCTTAGGCTAGACTGCTCGCGGCCCAGCCCAAGTCCAGCAGCCCCCTTTGTTGGGTCGTCCCATTTAGTTGGGCCAGGCCTAAACATATATATATTTAAAAATACATTTAAAAAAAATAAAATATGTTGTTTTTATGCATATGGCCGAATTCCAAGGTTTTTTACAAGCATCTTTTCCGTGGAAAATATATGTTGTATTTTCCCTATATTGTGAACGAAAATTGGATGTCGTAACCACTTTATGATTATCCGTTAGAATTTGGCCAAAATATCAAAAAAATAACAATTATTTTGTTTTAACTATCGGGGTGTAAAATTACATAGTAAAGTACACCCGCGGATAAAAAATAGTTTTTTACTACGGTGTAAAATTACATTGCAAAGTACAACCGTAGATAAAAAAAAGAGTTTTCTTTTATTGCGGTGTAAAATTACATTCTAAAGTACACCCATGGACAAAAAATGTATTTTTGAAAATGCAGTGTTAAAAAAATTAAACTTAGAAAAAAAACAATCAAACAACAATACAACTTGCCTTAGGTAGGGTGCACTAGGGGTGATGCGTCTTTCCCTTGCACAACAAGTCCCTTACCCAAGACTCTCGCAGACCAATAGGTTTCTAGTGACCTTAATACTACATGGCAACTCCTAATAATTATAGTCATAATTTTACGACTATAAAACACCCTTTTCACCACGCGCTGTTGTCTCCCCAATTCAGGGATGGCGGGGCGCGAAGCACAAAAAAATCACCATCGCGACAAACCTCATAACTTACGAGTTGTTCTAGCTCTTCCAGGTTGGAAAGAAGTAATGGATGAAGAACTCGAAGCCCTACACAAAAATCAAACCTGGAAATTGGTTCCACAAACCTTGGACATGCATGTTATTAGTTCCAAATGGGTTCTGAAACCAAAACTCAAAATCAATGGCTCCTTAGACTGTCTTAAAGCACATGCAATGGAAAAAGGGTATCATCAAGTGAATAATTTGGATTTGTTGTCAAAAGGGTACATCACTGAAACCTTTTCTCTAGTCAACAAACCTGGAACCATTCAAATGATCATCACTACAACTCTTGTTAAAAAAATGGCCAATACATCAACTTGATGTAAAAAATGCATTCCTTCATGGCTTACTCTTAGAACATATACATGGAAAACCCTTTAGGAATGGTTGATCCTGACCACCCCAGACATGTATGCAAGCTTCAAAATGCTCTTCATGGCCTTAAACAAACACCTCGTTCTTGGTTTGATCAGTTTAGTGTTTTTCTTCTTAAATATGGATTCTTTTATAGCTTAGTCGACCCATCCTTGTTTATTTTTCACTCTAAACTTGACACACTAATTCTTCTTCTTTATGTGGATGACATACTTCTCACAGGTTTCTTTGTAGCTTTTGCATCCTCCTTCATACATTTTGTCGCACCCTCCGCGAGAGCGCGACGTCGCGGCGACTCTCTCCGCAAGCGAGGAATTCATGTCGGGGTTTTATCTTTTTTTTTTGAAAAAATAGAGTCACCACCTAGTATTATGGTTACTAGGAAACCTCATTGTTTTTGACATGAATTCATTTGTTGAAATTGGATCGAGGCTTCGAAATAGGATCCTTTGTTATTTCCATTTTAGGACTTGCAAGAGAGGCTTGGTAAAATATTTCAGTGAAATAATTTTAAGATTTGGCATCACTTTGGTATTTTCTTTTGCATGAGCATCCTTCGAATATTATTTATTAGCATTGCCCCATCTACATCACAAGTCATAAGCATTTTTGACTCATGGATGCCTCATACTAACACCACTCATGCTGTCGAAGCTGAGTCCCAAACATTATCACCACCATTCTCAAGTCCCCTGCCTGCTATACCATTACTCACATTTGTCTCTAGCATTATTATAGGCTCTTCCTTAGACCAACATGAAAGTCAACAATTCATGACTCTACCCGTGTATGATGTATTGCCATCCTCCACCAACGAACCCTCACAAATTGAGTTTTCACAATTTTCTGACCAAGAACCATCTCACTTGCAGGCTGCAATGCATGAGTAGTCCTTCCACACTTCTCACAACAACATCGAACCCAATCCACTTGGCCTGTAAACCCAACATCCCCAAATATAAGCACCTCAAACCCAGCATCTCCAAATACAAACAGCACAAACACAACTCTCACATTCAATGATCACTCGATCTCAAAAAAGAATTATTATACCAAATCCAAAATATGCCTTAAATTCCTCCATCTTCTCAGCTAGTATCCCTCTTGAACCTCATAACATACGAGTTGTTCTAGCTCTTCCAAGTTGGAAGGCAGTAATGGATTAACTCGAAGCCCTACATCGATGGCTCCTTAGACTGTCTTAAAGCACGTGCAATGGAAAAAGGGTATCATCAAGTGAATAATTTGGATTTGTTGTCAAAAGGGTACATCACTGAAACCTTTTCTCTAGTCAACAAACCTGAAACCATTCAAATGATCATCATTACAACTCTTGTTAAAAAAATGGCCAATACATCAACTTGATGTAAAAAATGCATTCCTTCATGGCTTACTCTTTGAACATATACATGGATCAACCTTTAGGAATGGTTGATCTTGACCACCCCAGACATGTATGCAAGCTTCAAAATGCTCTTCATGGCCTTAAACAAACACCTCGTTCTTGGTTTGATCAGTTTAGTGTTTTTCTTCTTAAATATGGATTCTTTTGTAGCTTAGTCGACCCATCCTTGTTTATTTTTCACTCTAAACTTGGCACACTAATTCTTTTTCTTTATGCAGACGACATACTTCTCACAGGTTTCTTTGCAGCTTTTGTATCCTCCTTCATATATGAATTTTCTATGAAAGACTTGGGCCAATTACATCACTTTCTTGGGATCAAGATTGCTCAAACACCTGATGGTCTTCATCTGTCTCAATCTCACTATGCCCTTACCATTCTTGAGAAAGCTAACATAGTCAATTGCAAACCTATGAGCACACCTCTTGAAACCAAAACAAAGACCTCATCTGATGTTGTCCTGCTTGAAGATCCAAGCTACTTTAGAGGATTTGTTGATGCTTTACAATACTTAACACTCACGAGACCATATCTTTTCAACAATGTCAATTATGCATAACAGTTCATGCATGCTCCGACCATTTAAAATTTGTTCGAAGGATCTTAAGATATGTCAAAGACATAATTAATACAGGTTTGCATTTTACATCAAATACAGCACCTGATTTTTGTTCTTTTTTCTAATGGAGTTGAGCAAGGTGTCCCACCACTAGGCCATCAACCACTAGATATTGTACATTTCTTGGAAAAAAATCTCATCTCCTAGTGTGCCAAGAAACAAAATACTATCTCTCACTCAAGCACCGAAGCAGAATATCATGTCATGGCAAATACAATTGCTGAACGCACATGGTAGTCATTTATCCTTGCAGATCTTCGTATTCCATTGGAATCTACCCCGCACCTCTACTGTGATAAAGTACTCTTCACATGACAATAAATCCTTTGTTTCATGCTCGAAGTATACACATCTAGTTGGATTACCATTTCATGTGTGAAAGAGTTGCTCTTGGATTACCCATCACTGAGCATATCTCCTCTACAAAGCAGTAATACATCTCTTCACCAAACCAATATCCAAAGATGCACTCAAAAACCTTCGAACCAAACTCTGCATTCAACCTCGGCACAGTTTGAGGAAGGGTATTGGCACAACCTATCATCTAGGCATGAATTATAGGAGACAAAGAAGTGACGAAGCTTAGGATAACAATCAAAGCAATAAGATTGCAAACTCCCACAACTCAAGCTATAATATTGGAGAGACATTTAAGGATCAACGACAACAACTTTAAACCAGAATGGTAGCTTGACTAGTTAAGGAAATTAATCTCAACAGAGAGTATCTTGGGATATTTCCTAGAATTGCAGAACTCAAGAGATCTCAAAGATAAATCATATCTCGGATTTGATGCTCCCAGTTATAAGAAAATAATTGTAACCCTTTTATTTTAGCTCTTTTAACATCAACCTAGAATATGTTTAAATAGAGGATGTATTCCTCAAAATATATTATTCTACACATTGTAGAGATAAGAACAAGGAATTACTTCTTCAAATATGTGTTCACGACCTCTCATCTCCAGTTCTTTTAATTCTGTTTTTCTTCTCTACCGTCCCTCTGGCTCTGAAATAGTTGGGTCATTTATAGATGATGATTCATGATTTCCTGTTGAAGAGTCCAATGCAGGCATATTCCTTTCCGTGAAAAAGCCAGGTTGCTTCGGGTCAGGCAATGAATTCTCACTGCCCAGCATCAAAACCACAGATGACATATTTGGCCTGTCTTCCGGCTTTTGTTGCACGCATAGCAGACCCACATGAATGCATCTCAGTACATCAGGTGCAGAATAAGGGCGATCTGACATATTTTCAACTAGTTCCAATGCCCTCTCTTCCACCCGCAGTTTCCATGCCTGGAAAACAGAAACTTGTTATGAGAAATAATTATTAATGAATCATTACACTAACATGTTTGGTTTTCTCCTTACATGTCCAAGAAGATTATGGAAGTGATCCGGGTGGGAAAATCCTCTGTTTTTCGCCCCACTTATTATCTCCAAGACTAGAACACCGAAGCTGAAGACGTCAGATTTCAATGAGAAACGCCCATCAACAGCGTACTCAGGAGACATGTATCCACTGCCGAAAAGCATTACAAGAAAAAGTTTAAATGGTGCAGAGATGAAACATTGTAACTAGATAGGTGTTGAGTATACTTACTATGTTCCGACCACTTTATTTGTGTCTGCTTCAGTTTGGTCTCCTCCAAACAGTCTAGCCATTCCGAAATCTGAGATTTTGGGGTTCATATCCTTGTCTAATAATATGTTGCTGGCTTTGAGATCTCTATGAATAATCCTTAGTCTGGAGTCTTGGTGAAGATAAAGCAGTCCTCTTGCTATGCCTCCGATGATGAGGCTACGTCTCTGCCAGTCCAGGAATTTGCTTCTTGTTTTATCTAATCAATTTATCATCAGGTTATGTTATTCTGATGTATAAATGCAGCATCATATATAGAACAAGCAATCTAACTGCATGAAACTCTAACCAGTTCTTGGGGTACATACCGAAAATAAAATAATCTAAGCTTTTGTTGGGCATGAATTCATAGATCAACATTACTTCATCTCCTTGAATGCAACAGCCAAGAAGTTTAACAAGATTTCTGTGCTGAAGTTTAGCTATCAAGATAACCTCATTCTTACACTCTGTCAACCCTTGCCGTGAACTTTGTGAAAGTCTTTTCACTGCTATTTCCTGCCCATCGACCAGTGTACCCTAGGAATCATTATTTACTGAAGTTAGAACATATCGTAGCTGAAGATCACTCAGCTCAGAAGCACATTTTTATATACCTTATATACCGGCCCGAAACCACCTTGTCCCAACTTGTTGTTGCTCGAAAAGTTATCCGTTGCTCTCACTATGGTGGCCAAATCAAATGATGGTAACTCCATGTCTTCCTGTATTTCTGAATAGGAAAAGATTTTCAGTTGTCAGTAATGTTAAACGAACACCTTCTCCTTATCAAAGCTAATTGACTAGCAACATGATCTAACAAATGCTTCATATGTCGATCATTTTGTTATCGATGACTAACATAAAACTATACAATATTAGTAATCAACTATGGATACTATATATATTAACAAGGGTCATGTTCTGAAATAAGAAGAATTGTCAGCAGAATACATTACCTTGCTTTCTCTGTTTCTTTCTCCATATATAGAAGGTTAGTCCTACCATAAGCAGTCCAGCAAGGACTGTGGAACTGAGAACGATTCCTACAAGCTTCTTCTTACCAGAATTTGTGTTTTCCGTAGTCTTATCTGAAAATCCACAATAAACACAGAAAGGAGTTATATTTTATTTGTAAATAGAATGAGGGAATGAGGACACGAAGTTTGGAAAACATTCTAGGAGCATTCAACTTCCTCATTCAGAATTTTTTTTAGAGAGAGAGTGGAAAAATAAAAAAATACCCTGAATGAGAATCATGGAAAGAATATTGATAAATACCTGTTTTCAAAGGTGGTGGCATCCTTATGTAGAGGTCTTGGCCCCCAGTACTAAACTCTCTCATATCAACCAAGTCACCAATCCAGAGTAAACAGCCACTGCCTTCTCCTGTGATATTTGAATTTGCATATGCCGAGCAATTGCAGTTTTTCAGACACATGTCCTTGCATTCTACTAAACTCATGCTTGTATCATACCTGGAATAGGAAGTGTCTGGCAACTTATGCCCTGCAAAATTCTGAAAGATGTCATTTGTGCAATTCAATGCACTCCTTCTTTTACACCCTTTACTCCAATCTGTAAGAGATTTGGGAACAAATCCTTCCAAGCAAGTACAATTGTGGGATTGATCGACCATTTTGCAACTCATATATGCACCACATACTGAATAATTGTCACACAGATCTCTTGGTGCCCAAAATACTGTTCCCCAACCATTATTTTGATCATCACGTACAGAGCGTTCCAAGAATCCTGACTGATTCACAATTAACCTCGTCAAGAAGGAGTCCCGGGGAGCATAACTATAATCTACATAAGTCTTGTTGAAAATAAATTCATACTTCAAGTACTGATCTGCAGGCAGATCAGGAGTCCCGGTGAACACTTTTCCATTCCATGAACCCAGCCTATAGTGCTTCAAAGTTCCATTCCTGACAACTAGCTGTGGAAACCCCTGATGATCTATCCCTAATGAAAATCGGCCTGGACCAGGATCGTCTTCGCTCTTCCAAGATGTCAAGTATCTATCCACACCAGTTACTGAATTCCATTCGATCTTCATTCCTGGTAGAAACGTATCACAAGGATATTCAAAACTCTGCCAAATGGAGCTATTATCCTTCCCATCTTTCACAACTAGATTTCCTGAATTCAATAGCTGCATAACTGGACTCTCAACATTTTTTGCTGTGCTGGTCCTGTTGGACGACCAAATTATGTCATTGTTTCCGTTGATAAGAAGCAAAACTCCTTGCTTGGTGAAATTTAGAAATCCAGAACGATCTATAAGCGGAGTTTCTCTATTGGCAACCCACGTAACGTCTTTATGAGCTGACAATTCATTCATGTACCATATTCCCAAAAATCGATTCATTGAGTTTCCTGGGCTAAAAAAACCCAGTTCAAAAGTTCTTCCTTCTGAAACTAGAGTCTCGCCATCTTTAATGGATCCATTTGAAGTGATAGTGTCCTGTACAGCAGAGGCTACTGATAAAAAGAGTAAGAAGATGTTAACCAAAAGCATTGTAATGCTAGTAAATGATTTAATCAAAGCTTGTAGAGTAGTGGAAATAGCCTTATATGTCATGAGCAGAAGTGCAAGTGGGGGTAGGGAGTAAAAGCCTTACAACTCACTGAAGTTGACCCGTATATCTATTGCACCTACATGAATTTGTTTTTTTTTTCTTTTTCTTATGAATGAATTAATTTATCTATCGATGGAGAAAGAATAGAAGTCTATCATATAATTTTTACCATTTCACTACTTCAAATAGAAACTCTAACTAGTTGGTGTACTCTAAATTTTAAGACAAACTTTATTAAATATGCTATGATTAATAGAGTATATGTTTTTAATATCTCTCAAGAAAAGATTTAAAAGATTTAGGGTCACTTAATTATATGTGTGTGGAAATATTTTTACTCTTTATGGTTTAAGAGATCCAGAATAATATAAATATGTCATGTTGTCAAATCCAATATATTTGGTTCAATCATCAATTAAGTCTTATGTTATATGGGCTTGGTATATTCAGCTATCAACTAAACTCAAGGTAACGTGAGTCTAATATGTTGTCATATTCGATATATTTAGGTTTAGCAACTATTACAGGAAAATGAAAGCTCATTGCAATTACTACAGGAAAATGAAAGCTCAAATTACTACAGGAAAATGAAAGCTCATTGCAATTACTACAGGAAAATGAAAGCTCTACAACTAACTTATTAAAGGGGCTGCACTATCTTCAAAAATTATTGTTATTTTTTTCTTCTAATTTTATGTTTTAATATTTAAGTTATTGAAGATTATGTTTTATTATTTATTGTGATTTGTTTTATATATGATTAAGTTCATCTTATAATTTGTATTGTGAATTTGGTGGGTTAATTCAAGTTTTTTTTTTTTTTTTTTTGATAAATTTTTTAAATTTTATTTTTCAATATTTGATTGATTGAGAATTATGCTTCACAATTTATTTTGGTTTGTTTTCTATGAGTTTATTTAGTTTAATGACTCGAGTTACCAGCTTAGAGGGTTAACCAAGTTAACTCAAGTTTTTTTTTTAATTGTATTTTTTCTATTTCAACATTTATCATTGAGTTGATTATGAATTAGACTTCATAATTTATTTTGATTTATTTTCTAATAGGTTATCACAGTCTTATTACTCAGGGGTGTATAGGTATTCTGAATTTTCCATGGTGGTTTTTTCGTAGTTATTGATGGGTTCAGGGGTGTATAGGTAATTATGCATTATTTTAATATTATTTCTCTCTAACACTGTAGGCGCGTCGTACGGATGCGTCTACAGTATTTCTGGCACTTGCGCAATTCGGGCGGCGCGTGCACCTCATTACAGCTGTCCAAAACCGGCTTCCGCCATGTCACATGGTGCGCCGAAATGTACCCTTCCTCCTGGTGCGGTGCGTGTTCTGTTACGGTGGCCGACGAAGCTCCGGTGGACGGTTTTAAGCTTTTTCTCCATTTTCTCTCTCCTGCCGCCCGGAAATACATGTCGGTCCTTAATGTTTGCAAAATGTTTAGTTTGGTCCCTGGTGTTTGAATTTCTCTTTTATTACTACTTTTTTCAATATAGTTTTTGATTTATTGCAATTGTGCCCTTAAATTGAAACTCATTTTATATGTTGGGTTGTAATATAGTTCTTATTCTTTTGATTTTTGGTTTGCTTTTGTTATTTTAATTATTTCGGTATGCAGGTTTTAATTGCTTCTGATTGGGTCCTCCAATTGAAATTTGTCATATATTCTATCTTTCATTTAGGTCCTTATTCTTTTAATTTTGTAAAAACATTACACATCAATTTTGTTTTAAATGTCTTTATTTATTTCGGTCCTAAGGTTTTATTTATTTCAATTTTATCCTTCAATTGAAATTAATTATATAGTTTGTTTTAGAATATATTTATTTTGGTCCGAATGTTTTTATTTGTTTCAATTTTGTCGTTCAATTGGAATTAATTATATATTTTATTTTTCATTTCGGTCCTTATTGTTTGAATTTTTTATTTTCTATTATTTTCTTTGGTTTTTCTGTCATTCTTGGACAACATTTATTATTTATCTTTCATTTAGTTTTTGTTTTAATTTTTGTCGTTTTATTTTTTATTAGGGATTTATTTTTATTTGGTCCAGTCCTGAAATTTTAATTTATGTTGGCGATCATTTTCAAATTAATATTGCTCTATTTTTCTCTTTTTTCTTTTTTTGTGTTTTCTGTTAATTTTTATCTATTCTTTGGATCAGATGATTGTATGATTTTATTGTTTGTGTCATAATAATTATAATTTTAGTGATTATTTTTTTATTGTTTTTTTGTAAAAATGTTTTGCTTTGTTATCTTAACAGGGAATCCCACATAAATTTATTATTTTACCTAAATTTATATTATAATAAAAAAATCTCATTTAATTAATTTTTTTTGTGTTGAAAAAAATATGATATCGCCCGCGACGGGACGCTGTGGTATTTGCTAGTTGAGATTAAAATCTTGTTGCTATAGAGATTTTTTTGCTGGCATGAAATCTCTAATATTATGAACCCCCGCCCCCGCCCACGCCCACGCCCAGTACGATTGTATAAGCCAGTTTGGACGAAACTATACTGGCCGAAATCAAAATTCTATTATTAGGCCCAAGTGGGCATTTCATCCAAACAGGACTTTCTAACTTCACAAAATTCATATTACAGAGCAGGTTCAACTCCTATTTCATCTTTGTAGTCTTCGGTTTTTTCATTGAAAGCTCCCTACTCTTTTTTATATTTTTATATTGATTAAATCCCTCTTCTCTTTATTTTATTTTGTCTCGGAACATATAAAAAGTTAAAAATAAGTCAACATTGTTGAAGATTGAAGACTGATTCCAAGTCTACAACAAGTGTTAGAATTAGACTAGCTTTCAATTATTATGTTTCCTAAATAAGATCACCTTGTTTGATCAAGTTTCTAGTTTCATTAGAAGTCAAGTATTTTTCCTATTTTGTTTACTGAAGAAGAAGTTGTAATCAAATTAGGAAATCCTATTTGAATGTAACTCTTCAAGTTTTAGCTATAAATAAAGAAGAGGGATAACAGTAACCTCACACTTGAATTCTGCTCATTCTTGCTATTCCTTAGTGTTCTTCATTGTTCTTTATTTCGAAACAATTCCAGTTTTGAATTGTGTTGACTTTTGTTTCTTTGATTTCTTACAATTGGTATCAAAGGTTTTTTTTAATTTTCCAACAATTGGTATCAGAGCTATTAGGATCTTTGAAGGGATCGTGTGAAACATGAGAGATTAAAAGTGAGGTTTTAAAAGGGCAAAGCTAAGGTTTTTTAATGGTTTTTGAAAGAAAAAAAATTGAGAGAGCAGATTTTGATCTTTAAAGGGATTGAGTGAAACACGAGAGAATTTAAGTGAATTTTTTCTAAGTTATTAACTTTGAAGGGAAGGGGAGAGAAAAATGAGAGTTCTTTTTTTTTCTGCAAAATCTTGAAGTAGAAGGATTAGTTACTCTTCTCAAATCCTTTAAAACAATTGCACAAAGGCTTTACAGGAGCAATTGTTAAACTTCTTTTTCAACGAATCACGATTGAATTTTTCAGAATGGATTATGTATCTTTTTCACCAAAAACACCAGTGTTTACTGGTCAAAATTTTAGAATTTAGGCAGTGAAGATGGAGGCATATTTGAAGGCTTTTGATTTATGGGAGTTTGTGGAGAAAGACAAACAGCCAACACCTCTTGGAAACAATCCAACCGTGGCTCAAATGAAATTTTTCAGTGAGGAAAAGGCTAAAGGTTTTAAGGCACTTACTTGCATTCATAATGCAGTAAGTGAAGAAATTTTTACAAGAATCATGGCTTGTAAAATGGCCAAAGAAACTTGGGATAAGCTAAAGGCTGAATTCCAAGGAGATGAGAGATCAAGAAAGATGCAGATTTTGAATTTGAAAAGGCAATTTGAAGGGTTGAAGATGAAGGAATCTGACACAATCAAAGACTTCTCCTCACACATCTCAAAACTGGTGAATCAAGTGAGATTGTTAGGAGAAGAATTTCCAGAATCTCGAATTGTGGAAAAAGTGCTAGTGAGCTTATCTGAAAAGTTTGAGCATAAGATTTGCTCATTAGAAGATTCAAAGGATTTTTCTGAGATGAGCTTTCAAGAGCTTGTGAATGCTCTACAAGTTGTGGAGCAAAGACAAGCCTACAGACAGGAAGGAACAAGTGAGAATGCTCTTGTTGCTGTCTACAAAGGAAAGAATCACACTCAGAATTTTTCCAGAAATAACCAAAGTGGAAAGATGGAAAAAGGAAGAGACTGGAGACCAAATAATAATCAATCTAGCAACTGGCAACACAACCTGATAAGGAAAGAAAAGAAAGAGTTCCCTGCATGCAAATATTGTCAACAAACAAATCACTTTCAGGAATGGTGTTGGTACAAGAATGTGCAGTGTCGAAATTGCAATCAATTCGATCACATACAAATTTTTGCAAAACCAGAGTAGATGAAGTCAAACAGGCTCAAGAAGAGGACACTTCAGAAATCAAAGATGAATTTTTATTTGTAGCCACAATTCAACAGATGTGCAATACAACAAAGAGAGATGATTCATCTTGGCTCATTGATAGTGGTTGTTCTAACCACATGACAGCAGATCTCAGCATATTCAGGAACTTAGACAAAAACTACATATCAAGAGTAAAGATTGGTAATGGAGATTTTGTTAGAGTTGAAGGTAAAGGAGCCATTGCAGTAAAGACAAAGGCAGGTACAAAAATTCTAAACAATGTCTTATATGTACCTCAACTAAATCATAATTTGGTTAGTGCGGGGCAACTAATGGAATCTGGATATTCACTATTTTTTGATGATGGAGTGTGTAATATCAAAGATAAAAATGGAGTATTATTGTTGTCTACAAAATTGTTGAATAGAAGTTTCAATGTTGATTGGAAAAAAACATGTTGGGATGTCAACACATGCAAGGTAGATGAATCTATTCTTTGGAATAAAAGGTTAGGTCATTTCAACTATGCTATCTTAAGAAGAATGACAAATTTGCAGAAGGCATATGGATTGCCTAATATACAAGATGAAGCTGTTTTTTGTGAAACTTGTCAATTAGGGAAGCAAACCAAGCACATGAAAATCAAATTTCATGTCTTAAGACAATTCCAGCAAGAAGGGAAATTAGAAATAAAGTATTGCACTTCTAAAGATCAGCTGGCTGATTTGTTCACCAAATCACTAGCTAAAGAGAGATTTGAAGACCTAAGAGAAAAGGTTGGATCGTGCAGCCCTGTAGTCTTGGAACCAAGGGGGAGTGTTGAAGATTGAAGATTGAAGACTGATTCCAAGTCTACAACAAGTGTTAGAATTAGACTAGCTTTCAATTATTATGTTTCCTAAATAAGATCACCTTGTTTGATCAAGTTTCTATTTTCATTAGAAGTCTAAGTATTTTTCCTATTTAGTTTACAGAAGAAGAAGTTGTAATCAAATTAGGAAATCCTATTTGAATGTAACTCTTCAAGTTTTAGCTATAAATAAAGAAGAGGGATAGCAGTAACCTCACACTTGAATTCTGCTCATTCTTGCTATTCCTTAGTGTTCTTCATTGTTCTTTATTTCGGCACAATTCCAGTTTTGAATTGTGTTGACTTTTGTTTCTTTGATTTTTTACAATTCATATCAGAGCTTTTTTTTCAATTTTCCAACAAACATGACATCTTTTTTGTCATAATATCAAGCTAGATGCTTGACAACTATTCTTTTGTGGGATCCACGGTAACTATTTTATTTTTAAAGCTTTTCAACTAAATAATAAAGAAATATAACTTAATTTGGAAAGATGGATTAATTGAGTTAATAATCAACCCTAACATTTTGCATGTGATCCAAACAAACACGCATTCAATTCCTCACAATCATGGTGGGAAATAACAAGATGAGAGCTCTAAAATAACATAATAGAAGATTCGATGAAGAGACATAAGAAATTAGAACTGAAGTTAAGATGCAGGGAACTTAATTACACAGGTCAAGTGATGTTCTACCGCGGTTCGAACACTGTAAAGCTGATGTTATTCCTAGAAGCTGATCTAATACTGCTGGACGAAGTTTCGTGTTCCGAGAAATTTCTCTCTGTGTAAAAACCAGGCTGTTTTGGCTGAGGCAATGAGATCTCGCTGCTCATCATTACAACCACAGTTGACATGCTTGGCCTGTCTTCAGGTCGTTGTTGCACGCATAGAAGGCCGACTTGAATGCACCGCTCGACTTCCGATGAAGAGGAAGAGTCATCAATCGTTTTATTCATGAGCTCCCGTGGCCTCCCTTCATTCCACAGTCTCCATGCCTGCACATTATATAATTTAGATGAATTAGCTCTTCGAATTTCTCTTCTTTTTGATGGAATTGAGCCAGTTCGGCAACAAAGTAAAGGACATGAGATTGCAAGAAAAAGTAATCAAAACTACCAAAATCTAGCTCGATTCATTCTAAATTACTACGCCATTATGCATGCTGAGGTCTTGGGAGAAGAGGAAATGAGACTTTACACGTTGCATGGATGTCATTCTTGTTAGACAATAATATAAATCATATTATGGGGCCTCATTTACAAGCTTAAGCTTTTAGGTGAGATGGTTCCTTAACATGGTATTAGAACCTTATTGACCCAGCGGTCACGAGTTCGAATCTCACCACCCTCATTCTATTGGATAAAAACAAAGCACAAGGTGATGTGGGCCTGTGCAAGTTTCAAGCCCAAATAGCTTTCACTTCACGGGGTGTGTTAGAGAATAATATAAATCATATTATGGACCATCACCTACAAGCTTAAGCTTTTAGGTGAAATGGCTACTTAACAATTCTTTATACTTACATGTCCAAGAAGGTTATGATTGTGATCTGGGTGGAAAAATCCTCTGTTTCTCTTTGCACTTACTATCTCGAGTACTAAAACGCCAAAGCTGAAGACATCAGATTTGATCGAGAAGAGCCCATCGACCGCATACTCGGGAGATATGTAGCCACTGAAAACATCATTGAAAAGTAGAATTACGCTTCACTTCATATTGTTTCCTGGATTTGGAAAAGTTAGCAGAATGAAAAGGAAAACAGAAGAATTAAGCAACAGAGTCCTAGTACACATACTATGTTCCGACAATCCTGCTCGTATTCGCCTCTATTTGATCTCCCCTGAATGTTCTTGCCATGCCGAAGTCTGAGATTTTTGGGTTCATAGAATCATCTAGAAGCACATTGCTGGCCTTGAGATCCCTATGGATAATCCTCAGTCTAGAGTCTTGGTGAAGATAAAGAAGCCCTCTGGCAATGCCACCAATTATGTTGAGGCGTGTTTGCCAATCCAGAATGTTTGCACTAGTTTGATCTGAGAAATTCCTCCACAAAATTAGTTAAATCATTCATGACTTCTTGAAAATGTAATGCTAAGATAAGAAACAAATATATCGATACTCATAGCAGAACAAACCGAATATAAAGTTGTCCAAGCTTCTATTACGCATGTACTCATAGATTAACATTCTTTCATTTCCTTCAATGCAACAACCAAGAAGCTTGACTAGGTTGCGGTGCTGAAGTTTGGCAATCAATATAACTTCATTTTTGAACTCTGTTAGTCCCTGCCCAGAATCCTTTGAAAGCCTTTTCACCGCTATTTCCTGTCCATCACTCATCCTTCCCTGAATGATCAACAAAAGTCAACAAACCCTCTAATGAATTAACTTGTGTTAGCAGAAAATTGCAATTTTACCTTGTATACAGATCCAAAACCACCTTCTCCCAGTTTGTTATTGAATGAAAAACAATCTGTGGCATCTTTTATTGTGGTAAAATCAAATGCCGGCAACTCCATGCCATCCTCCCTATCACTTTCATCCTTGTAATTCTCAATGCGGATGCTTGGCGTGAAGGCTAAATAGTTCAAGATTAGTTAGCCATTGACAACTAAATTGTTTGAAACAAAATGATTCTGGTTGGCATTTGATCTCATTCAATCTTTGTTTGCATACTAATTCTGTTTAACTTAACAGCATCTTTTATGAATCTATTATACCTTGTTTTCTAGGATTCTTTCTCCTCATGTACAAGATCAATCCTAGTACAAGCACGACCACTGAAGGAATTAGTATGCCAACAATGATTCTCCAGCGCTTCCACCTACTAGAACTTTCTGTCTTTTTATAACTACCTGAAAGATTGGAAGACTAGTAAGTAGACAGCCTGACAAGTTCGAATATAAGCTGTCACTGGATGACTCTGAAATTGCAAAATTCATCTCGTTCTACATCATTTATGATTAGTTTCAGATATTCATTCACATCATAAGTACTTCGAAAGAAGAAAATGAAGCAAAAGAAGAAAAAACTAAAACATGAAGATGGAAGGAAACATACGTAGCTCTGAAGCAGCCATTCTGATGTAGAGATCTTGCCCACCTTGCCGTAGTTGTTTGGTGTCCTTGAGCTCACTGAACCAAAGGTAGCAGCCACTTCCTCCTCCTCTAATATCTGAATTTGAGTAGGCCACACACGAACAGTTTGAAAGGCACATATTCTCACATTCATTTAGGTTCATGCTAGTATTCACCCAGTTATCAGACATGTCTGGCAATTTGACACCAGTGTGCTTCAGAAATCCATCTCCATTATTACAACCTAATTGAGTTCGTCTAACACAACCACCAGACCACTCTTGACTTTTCCATCTGTCAGGAGTCCTGGGTATGAAACTTTCCAAGCATGAACAAACAGCCTGGTCATTGATGCTGCAGATACCATTAACACCACACAAGGTGTAAGTGTCACACTGATCGATCTGCACTCGAGAGAAAGGTGACCAAAGACTCGTTTGAGGTATCCATGTGAGGCGTTGTGGTATGCCTGCTGAACTTATGACCAACCTTGATGGAATCGAACTGTTTAGAAGATCAAATCTGTAATAGGATTCATTGGCAGTTGAAACAAATTGTTCCCTGTACACAGTATTCGATACCGTGTCGGGAACTCCCCCCCAACGGAAACCATTCCATGTACCGGTTCGAAACAGAATTGTAGGCCCCCTCATAAGCAGCATTTGGCTATATCCTCGAGGATCCAACCGAAATGCAAAATCACCTCGAGCAGGATCATCTGAACTCTTCCAAGGTGATATATACCTGTCAAGACCAGTCACCAAATTTTTTCCCCACTTCATGCCTGGAAGTAAGGTTTCACTAGGATAATCAAAACTTTGCCACAAAAAGTTATCCGGGTCGTTGTCATTTCCATCTCTTACAGCGAGATTTCCCGAATCCAAGAGCTGTACAACAGGGTTCTGGGCAGCTCTCGAGACATTAGATGACCAAACAGCATAATTAGTACTATTGAACAGCACAAGAACTCCTTGAGCAGTTACATTTAACACCCCTAGCCGATCCGCGATTGGTGTTTCTCTGTTGGCCACCCATACAATAGTTCCAGGGGATGTTTTTTTGTACCATATCCCCAAGTATCGATTATTTGAACCACCTGGGCTGAAAAATCCCAGTTCAAAATTTCCCTCAGCTGAAACCAAAGTCTCTACATCTCTTATCGATTGACCAGGGGTAAGGGTCACCGATATAGCAGAGATTTTTACAGGGGAAATCAAAAGAAAGATGGAAACAAAGATAACTCTAAATATTTCCATAGATTTTGCCAGTAGGTTTGTTCATTTTAGTCCAACGTTTTCCATTTTAGACATGATAAGCACCACGATATATAGACCAACCAAGCGTTCACCTAGAAATATCCTAGTGTATTCTACACAACAGCTGCCTAAAATGAACACTATAATCATTACGTTGAAAAATGCTATTATCACAAGAAAAAAAAACACGGTTTCTTCCATATAGATTGACTTTGACCATCAATGTGTTGGAAATATATTACTCTTCCTTGTAATGTTAGTGAAGCATATAATCTTACATTGTTTATTAGATATGCTGAAATTCAAACATTCTGTACCAGGTTTCTTTATTGACCCGGTACCTCAAGCTGCAATTCTAGACTTCATATCGCAGACACAAGGCAAACGATAATTCAATGGGATTAATTATGCTGCTTAACATAGGACGATGATATTAGCAGCTGCTACCCTACATTAAGTGAAAACACTGAATAACAGAGACGAAGATTGAATAGTGAATGATGCTTTTCATTGATCACTGCTTAGGACTTTTATACAGGGAGAATAACAAACTTCCTAACAAATCTGTACAATATGAGCCGTCAAGCCGAGACAGTAGGCAACACAATAAAAGCAACATGTACAATATGCAGCTGTAAATAATAGTGACATGTACAATGTGTAGCTGTAAATAATAGTGACATGTACATGATCTTCTTCTTCTCAACACTCCCCCTCAAGTTGGAGAGTGGATATCCTGCACTCCCAACTTGCGAACCATGGGGACAAAGAAATCTCTTCCCAGAGGCTTAGTTAGGACATCTGCTAGTTGATGTGCAGAACTTACATATCTCGTAGCTACCGAACCATCCTGGATTTTGTCCCTGATGTAATGACAGTCCATCTCTATGTGTCTAGTTCGTTCATGAAAAACGGGATTAGCTGCAATGTGTAAAGCAGCCCTATTATCACAATACAGCAGAGCTGGACCTTCATGACAAAATCCCAAATCCTTCAAAAGGTGCCGAAGCCATGTTAACTCACAGCAGGCCCCAGTCATTGCTCGATATTCAGCTTCGGCTGAGGAAAGTGAGACTGTCTTTTGTCGCTTTGACCTCCAAGATATTAGCGAAGGCCCAAGGAATATACAATAACCCGTGGTAGAACGCCTAGTGAGTGGGCAACCTGCCCAATCCGAGTCACAGTATGCTCTCAATCTGAAATCATTGTCTGATGAGAAGAACAACCCTTTACCAGGAGCCCCTTTCAAGTATCTAATGACCCGAAGGGCTGCCTCCATGTGTGACTTACGGGGCTGGTGCATAAACCTACTCAAAACGTGCACCGCATACGTTATATCAGGCCTAGACACTGTCAAGTAAATCAGCCTCCCCACCAATCTTCTATACTGACTAGAGTTCTTAATTAAATCACTATTATCTGACAATTTCAACCCTTTTTCCATAGGAGTATCAACAGGAGCTGCCCCCAACAATCCTGCATCCGCAATTATTTCTAATGCATACTTCTGTTGAGAAATAAAAATCCCATTCACAGAATTAGAAACCTCAATCCCCAAAAAATATCTTAAGTTCCCAAGTTCTTTGATACGAAAATTACTGTGCAGGAATTTTTTAGTAGTATCAATGCTAACAGAATCATTCCCAGTAAGTAAAATATCATCAACATAGATCAATAGTGCAGTAAAAGACTTGCCTACTTTTCTGGTGAACAAGGAGTAATCTGCCCGTGATTGCTCATACCCAGCAGAACAAATTGCTTCTGAAAACTTGGCGAACCACTGTCGAGAGGCCTGCTTCAGCCCGTACAGAGACTTGTGAAGGCGACACACCAAGTGATCCTCCCCCTGTCGCCGAAGACCGGGTGGTGGAGACATGTAGATTTCCTCAGTGAGATCACCGTGGAGGAAGGCGTTGTTCACATCCAATTGATGAATAGGCCAACGGTGAGAGGTAGCAAGAGCAAGCAGGCAGCGAACAGTGATAATCTTTGCAGTGGGGGAGAAGGTGTCGTGATAATCAACACCCTCTAGTTGGGAAAATCCTTTGGCCACCAAACGAGCCTTGTAGCGCTCGACAGAGCCATCAGAACGGTGTTTGACCTTGAACACCCATCGGCATCCAATGGGGGATTTTCCAGCTGGTAGAGGAACAAGGGACCAAGTCCCATTGGCTTGGAGAGCCTGTAATTCGGATGCCATAGCTTCCTGCCAAGCCGGATTAGAAGCTGCCTCGGAGTAATTGGTGGGTTCTGTGACTGAGGAAATTTGAGCAACAAAGGAGTGAAGTGCAGGGGTGTAACGATGATAAGAAACGAAATTGGTGAGGGGATATCGCGTACCTTTAACGGGACCAGGCAGCAAGGAGGTAGATTGGGCAGAGGAAACGTTGTGACAAATGTAGTCACGAAGCTTGAACGGTGGGACGGTGGGTCTAGTGGATCGGCGAGGAGGGACGAGATCAAGGGAGGGGTTGGTAGTGGTGGCATTGGGAGGGGTTACAGGAGGAGGAGAAGGTGGAGTTTGAGGGCGGTCGGAGTCCGATGAGGATGAGTGGGTGGTGGGTAGCGGGGATGGGATCGGGGAGGCAGGGTTAGTGGAAGGAGAAGGAAGGGGTTCTGGGTTGGGAGGGCCGGGAGAAGGAGGTGGTGGTGTTGGGCTATCGGTATTGACTGGTGGGTCATGGGCCGAGAGGAGAAACGGGGTGGGAGGAGGGATCGGGTGATGGGCTGTGATGTGGGCTGGGGGGTGGGCTGTTTGAGTTGGTGAGGCATAAGGAAAGACAGACTCGTGGAATTTGACATCGCGACTCGTGAAAATTTTGTTTGTGGAAAAATTAAACAGTTTATAAGCTTTTTGACCAATGGGATAACCGATAAAAATGGAAGGGATGGAACGGTAGTCAAATTTATGGGACGGGTGGACATTGGTGGCATATGCGAGACAACCAAAAACACGTAAATGAGAAAAAGTCGGAGATTTGGAATATAGGAGTTCGAACGGTGTTTTGAAAAAAAGTAACGGAGAGGGAATACGATTAATGAGGTGTACAGCGGTAAGGACACATTCACCCCAAAAATGAATGGGAAGATGAGCTTGAAATTTTAAAGCTCGTGCCACCTGTAAGATGTGACGATGCTTGCGTTCGACAATGCCGTTTTGTTGCGGCGTATAAACGCAAGAATGTTGAAAAGTGACACCAAGAGTGTCGAAGAAAGGGCGGAGAGAAATAAATTCTCCACCATTATCACTTCGAAAAATTTTAATTTGAGTGTCAAATTGGGTTTGAACATGATTAAAAAAATTACGGAGGAGGGATTGAGTCTCATTTTTGTGTCTCATTAAAAAAATCCATGTAAAACGTGAAAAATCATCAACGATAGTAAGAAAATAATAAGCGCCCGAAAGTGAAGGGTGTCGATAGCGACCCCATATATCACAATGGATTAATTCAAAAGGTCTTACAGACGAAGGGACACTAGATAAAAAAGGAAGACGACTTTGCTTTGCCAAGGGGCAAATAGGACAAGTGTGAGTTGACTGGACTGAAAAATTTAAAAACTTCTTTGCAAGAAAACTTAACCGAGATGATGAGAGATGGCCTAAACGATTATGCCAGAGATTGGTAGATGGGATGACAAGATTGCAAGCGGGGCGATGTGCGGGTGATCTTTTTGTGTCGGGTTTTTGAGGTTCCAGTCCCACCAAGTAGTACAGCCCGTCACGTTGTTTACCCAAACCAATCATCCTCCTCGTAGCCAGATCCTGCAAGATACACCAATAAGGAAAGAAAGTTACTGAGCAATTTAATCCTCTTGTCAGACGGCTAACTGACATCAAGTCTACTTTGAAAGTAGGTACACATAGCACATTTTTGAGATAGTAAACAGAATTAACAGGCAAAGTTCCTTTGGCAAAAATCTGTGCTTTATCACCGCTTGGTAATAACACAGGAGGCAATGCAGGATTTTTATCAGTGTTAATAAGCAATTCTGACGATGGAGTAATATGATCTGTAGCTCCGCTGTCGAGGATCCAATTGCGGGAGGTGATTTTAGACAAACCTGGATTGGTCACAATGTTTGTTTGAGAACTGGACCCTTCATTCTTGGTTTCCAGCAGCGATAAAAGCTGCTTTATCTGTTCCGCCGAAAAAACATTAACCGAGTTACTAGTAGTTTCACTTGAAAACCCTTTAGTAATCTGATTTGCAGCTGGTCTGTGGAAACGATTTGGGCCCGTGGATTTATTCCTTGGATGGGCCGCTGGGTACCCATGCAATTCAAAACAGGTTTGGGCCCAGTGGCCCACTTGCCCACAATGAACACAGTGTGGTCTCCCTTTGTTAAAAACGGGGCGTCGTCTGTCTTCACCAAATCTGCGCCCCTCATTTGGTTTATCTGGTCTTCGCCCCCCAAAACTTCCATCGAGCAAATCTGCTCTTCGTCCACCATTAAGAGTTTCTGGTGAAGAGGACCCAAAATTAAAAGACCCACGTGGTCTGTCACTTCTTCTTGTCCCGGTCGAGGAGTTGCTTTGGACAGCCATGGCTGCAGTACTGTTGTTGTCTGCAACGTGGGTTGAGCTCAAGAGTCGTTGTTTTTCTTCTTGAGAAACAGAGGAGTAGGCCTGGCGAACTGAAGGGAGAGGATTCATCAAGAGTATCTGTCCACGGGTTCCACTGTAGGAGTCGTTTAGACCCATCAGAAATTGCATCAATTTCTGTTGTTCATGCTGCGTGTTGTGTACTGCATCACCATAAGAGCTCAATTCATCCCAAAGGCCCTTGAGTTTAGTGTAGTAAGCTGAGACAGAGAGCTGTTCCTGTCTGAAATAAGCTATGTCTCTCTGTATTTCGAAAATGCGAGGAGCATTACACTGAGAAAATCGCTCATGGAGGTCCTTCCAAACTTCATTAGCGGTAGTATAATAGATAACACTGTCTGAAATTTCTGGGTGGAGCACGTTGATGATCCAAGAATGGACCATATCATTACATTGGGACCATGCTGCAAAACCTTCTGGATCTGTCGATTGTGAAGGAGGACTGATTGAACCATCAACGAACCCGAGTTTGTTTTTGGAGTTCAAAGCCAAGGTCATGGCTCGCTTCCAAGTGGAGAAATTGTTCCCATTTAAGGGTTTTGAAATCAAGACCAATCCTGGGTGGTCTGAATGATGTGAAGAGTATGGACTCGAGATGTTCAGTTTCGAAAAATCTGTGCTGGTATTGGCAACTTCTTTGCCATGGACTGATGGAGTGGATGTTGTATCCTGGGACATGATGATGATGACTGGAAGGAGAGGAAAGTTTGATAATTTTTGGAGAGAAAAAAAAAAAATTACACCAGCTCTGATACCATGAAAACACTGAATAACAGAGACGAAGATTGAATAGTGAATGATGCTTTTCATTGATCACTGCTTAGGACTTTTATACAGGGAGAATAACAAACTTCCTAACAAATCTGTACAATATGAGCCGTCAAGCCGAGACAGTAGGCAACACAATAAAAGCAACATGTACAATATGCAGCTGTAAATAATAGTGACATGTACAATGTGTAGCTGTAAATAATAGTGACATGTACATGATCTTCTTCTTCTCAACATTAAGGGCCTGTTTGGGAGGGTGATTGTATCGCCGTTTCCTCAAAATTTGTTTTTTTTTTTTTTTTTCATTTGAAATGAATTTTTTTTGGTGTTTTTAAATTATTTTGATGTGCTGATGTCAAAAATTAATTTTAAAAAATAAAAAAATATCATTTTAATATATTTCTAAATGAAAAGCACTTTCAAAAGCAACCGCAACCGTCATCCCAAACAGACCCTTAACTATATATATATATATATATATATATATATATATATATATAAATGTGTGTGTGTGTGTATGGGGGGTGGGGGTTAACCTCTCATAACATTTTATTTTACAGGATGGTATGAGATTAATGCTTCTGATGATGTGACAAATTTCAATCGAGTTAGAGCTAGTTAGCAGTGATAATGAAGATCAGCGACGGAGGTACAAAGGCCATGGATAGTATAATACTATCCAGCCGACCATAGGTAGTGGCATAGAGTGGAAGGCACTCTAAAAAGTCTTGTTTTGACATTTTCAACGCTTTCCTGCATGAAATGATTAGGGTTATGAATTTTAGAAATTTTATTGTACTCCATAGATAACTACACAACAACTAAAATCACTCAATTAATCTGTTAATAAATTGTGTGGTGGTTGACCTACCAACCCTATTTGTTCAATTAAAAATAATTTTATTAGTTCTATATAGACATAAAAAAACAGTAATGCTGTATAAACAAATTTTAAAAAAATTCTCCATACAAACATACATAACAATTTTTTTCTCATAGGAATCAATCATTTAAAATTGATGAGATTGATAGTTACGACATATTGGATGACACATCAATTTACATAAAATTTAATACAAAAGAATGAATTTTAAATCATTTTTTTTCATTTTCTATGTTATTTTTATTTGTTCCTTTATATATATATATATATATATATATATATATATATATATTTGGATGCGAGGAAACCCTACCCCCGAAAATCCCAAAAAACGTATTTTGTAGATCTAGGTGAACTAGAAAAATCCTGGTTATCTCAGACTCTTACAAGGATACATGCCTGCCATCATGTCACGTCATTTTCGGACTATATATATATTTTTTGAAAATTAACTGGAGTTGGTGGACAGAATCAAATAACAGTTCCAATGCTTTTTTCCTACTTTGTGGATCCTCTATTCTTAAGTCTTATGAAAATGTAATGTCTTATGCCTTAACAGTTCATGGAACAAATAAGACTTTGACCAAGCTATTGAATTAGGCCTTTGTCCACTAAAGAATCTAATTTTACAGCACTTTTTCCTTCCACAAAATTGCGACTGCAAATCCAATCCAGGAAGGAAGGAACCTCTTAATTTCAGGAAACAAATAAAGTGGTTTTCGAAAAAGAAAGCAGAAAATGGAAATGACATCGAATTAAGGATTTCGGCAGACTAAGAACAAAAAACATCTCTAGGGTACACACATTACGCTAAAACATATCTGAATTCGATAACAGATGTTTGCACAAGAAACATTTCCAGTAGTCTAGCAAGCGATGATCTTCTACCGTGGTTCCAGCAATGAAACAGTGATTTCATTTGTGCAACATGATTTTTGGTTGCCTGATGAAGACTCTCCTTCAGGTAGATTCCTTTCTGTGAAAAAACCTGGTTGCTTTGGTTGAGGCAACCAAATCCTGCTGCTCAACATTACAATCACAGATGACATGTTTGGCCTGTCTTCGGGTCGTTGCTGAACACATAAAAGGCCCACATGAATGCATCTTATAATTTCAGATGAAGTACAAGAATCCTGTTCTGGTTCATTGATTATCTCCAGAGGCCTCTCTTCATTCCATAATCTCCATGCCTGCAAAATATTAAAACCAGTTTGTCAACTTAAACTTTATCATTTTTTCTTTATTTTTGTTTTTTTAACTTCATTTTTTGACTCACATGTCCAAGGAGGTTGTGGTGATGATCAGGATGGTTAAAACCTCTGTTTTTCTTCCCACTGACTATCTCAAGTATTAAAACACCGAAGCTGAAGACATCTGATTTAAGTGAGAAGAGCCCATCAACTGCGTATTCAGGAGACATATAGCCACTGAAAAAGAAGGAATGAAAAAAGGAAGTAGAGTGGAGATTAGCATTTCCTCTTTTACTTTCGGTGACAAAAAGAGGTTAGTATGTCAGCACAGAATAGGATATCTGCAGGAAAAAAAAAAATCTGCATATACTCACAATGTGCCCACAATTTTGTTTGTGTTGGCCTCTGTTTGATCTCCTCTAAATGTTCTGGCCATACCAAAATCTGAGATTTTCGGGTTCATATCATTATCTAGAAGCACATTACTGGCCTTGAGATCCCTATGGATGATTCTCAACCTAGAGTCTTGATGAAGATAAAGAAGCCCTCTAGCAATCCCGCCAATAATATTGATCCAAACGCCCCAATCTGTTGATTCTCTAGTTTTTTGATCTGATCAATCCCTTTAAAATGTTAGTTTGATGCTGTATTAAATATATAACAAAATGTAATTCCAAGAGAATAATGAAATATCCAAGTTTTTAGTAGAACAGACCGAAAATGAAGTAGTCCAAGCTTTTATTCGGCATGTATTCATAAATTAACATTCTTTCATCTCCCTCAATACAGCAACCAAGAAGCTTCACAAGATTGCGATGCTGGAGTTTAGCAATCATTACGACTTCATTTTTGAATTCTGTAAGCCCTTGTCCTGAATTCTTTGAGAGCCGCTTCACAGCTACTTCCTCTCCTTCTGTCAACGTTCCCTGCAAATCATCATAACATGGTTACTACAACCTGCTATGAATGATTACACTTAGAACTAGAAGAGGTTTTAACTCTTACCTTGTATACAGATCCAAAACCACCTTCTCCCAGCTTATTCCGGCCTGAAAAATTATCTGTGGCATCTGCTACAATGCTAAGATCAAATTTTGGCAACTCCATGTCTTCTTCCTTCTGGTCTTCATCTTTGTAATTCTGCAGGTTGCTGCTTTTCGGGGTTGCTAAATAGTTGGAGATTCATTAGGCATTGGCAGATCAACAATTTCAGAAAAATTATTTTAACTCTATATGCATACAATCACATTGAAGCAGTGACTTTATTTATTTGATTGTAACAAGCTCAAGAATATCGAAGACTTATGAGGTAGGATCTGTTAAGGAACCATCTCACCTAAAAGCTTAAGCTTATAAGTGAGGCCCCATAATATGATTTATATTATTCTCTAACACACCCCCTCAAGTGAAAGCCCTTTGGGCTTGAAACTTGCACAGGCCCACATCACCTTGTGCTTGGTTTTTATCAAATAGAATGGGGGTGGTGAGATTCGAACTCGTGACCGCTGGGTCAACAAGGCTCTGATACCATGTTAAGGAACCATCTCACCTAAAAGCTTAAGCTTATAAGTGAGTTCCCATAATATAATTTATATTATTCTCTAACAGGATCCTGTTGTAGAAGGAGCTTTACAAGCCAAGCATCAAGATTTTGAAAAGGATAATAAGTTTTTCAAGAAAAACCAAGCTTCAAGCAGCAACAAATTCACTGCCAACCAATTTCAGAACAAGGGGAGATTTTTAAAAAGAAATTTCCCACCGTGTCAACATTCCAACAAGTTAGGTCATCAACCATTCAAGTGTTGGAAGAGACCTGATGCAAAGTGTAGCAAAAACAATCAATTTGGACATGAAGTAGCTATTTGCAGAACTAAAGCTTAGAAACAAGAAGAAGATGCTAGTCAAGATGATGAAGGTCAAATGTTTATTGCCATGTATTTTTTAGTTCAAAACTCCTAAGATCATTGGCTCATTGATAGTGGTTGGACAAACCACATGACTTTTGACAAAAATCTTTTCAAAACTTTGATTGTATAACAGCTAAAAGAAAAAAAGTTATTGCCATCACAATAAATTCAGGTACAAAAACAATTTCAGATGTTCTCTATATACTTGATATTGATAATTTGTTAAGTGTTGGGCAATTGATAGAGAAAGGCAAGAAGTTGGTTTTTGAAGATCAATTATGTTGTATCTTTGATTTTGTTGAACAAAAAATACTGCAAACTAAGATGAGATGTAAAAATTTCTCATTTTTACCATTTGAAAAGGAACACAACTTTTTCAACTAAGCTAAATGACACAGAACTATGACATAAGAGGTTGGGACACTGTCATCAGCAACAAATGCTTAGTATGAAGAAGAATGATATTGTAAAAAGTGTGCCTTTATTTACTAATCAATTATAAACTATTAAGCCTGTTAGTTTGGTAAGTAAAACAGGAAAACATTTCCCAAATCAACGTGGAGATTTGCACAGAAATTCTAATTAATTCATACTGATGTGGCTAGCTCTTTAAAAACACCTTAATTAAAAGGTGGTCGATATTACATTCTTTACATTGATAACTTTACGAGAATATGTTGATTTGTTTTTAAGAAATACAAGTAAGAAGTAGTTGGAATCTTTTAGAGGTTCAAGAAGAGTGTGGAGAATTAGAGTAGATGCATAATTCAAGTCATTAGATCTAACAATGGTAAAGAATGCACTGCATTAGAGTTCAATCTATAATGTGAAGATGTTGGCATTGAACATCAACTCACAGTTCCTTACACATCAAAATAGAATGGAGTCAGTGAGAGGAGAAATAAATACATAATGGAGATGATCAAATTCATGCTACATAAGAAGAATTCACTAAAGAGTTTTTAGGCAGAAGCAACTTACACAACTAGCTTTCTTCAAAATCATCTTCCAATAAAAGTTTTGAAAGTAAAGCTCCATTTGAAGCTTGATATAATTACAAACCTTCACTTAACTTTCTTAATTTTTTTGCCAGCATATGTTTTATTCATGTTCCACAGATCAAGAGGGATAAGCTTGGCAAGAAGGCTATACTAGGTATTTCTTTAGGCTATAGTTTTGTCTCTAAAGCCTACAAAGTATATCATCATCAAACTCAGAAGATGGGCATTACAAGAGATATTCATTTCCATGAAGAGTAAAAATGGGACTAGAAAGAATCACAAAAACATAAGTTGTTTGGAGTTCTAGATAAACATCAATGGCAGGGTGAATCAATTGATGATTCACCAATCAGAGGCATAAGATCTTTTGCAAACATTTATCAAAGAAGTAATGTAGCACTCTGTGAACTAGAAGGCTATAAAGAAGCTCTCTAAGACTCTAGATGGCAAAAAACAATGAAGGAGGAGATATCAATGATTAAGAAAATTGCACCTCAGAACTAGTTGACAAACCACCAAACAAAATATCATTGGCGTAAAGTGGGTGTTTAGGACTAAACTAAATGCAAATAGTACCATTAATAAACATAAAGTCAAGCCAGTTGTTAAGGGGTATAATCAGATATTTGGTATTGATTATTCAGATACTCTTGCTCCTGTAGCAAGAATGGACACCATTAGACTATTGTTTGGTGTTGCTGCACACAAGAACTGGAAGGGATTCTAGCTAGACATTAAGTCAACCTTCTTAAATGGTATTCTACAGGAAGAGATTTATGTTGAACAACCAGCTTGCAATTCAAGAAAATAAAGATAAAGTCTACTTGATAGGAAGCAATGGATAACAAGTTAAAGAATTCAAGCAAAAGATGATGCAAGCTTTCAAAATGAGTGATCTTGGTCTCATAACATTTTTCTTGGAATGGAAATATTCATATGCCAGAAGAAGTATGCAAAGAAAATTTAGAAGAAATTTCATATGGAGAATTGCAAAATCAACAACCACTCCAATGAATCAAAAAGACAAATTCAACAAAAAATATGAAACTGAAAGAGGTGATGAAGAGAAGTTTAGAAGTTTAATTGGTTGATTGATGCATCTAATAACAACCAGACCTGATATACTTTACACAACAAGTCTTCTATCTCATTTCATGCATTGTCCAAGTGAAATACACATTAGAGAAGCCAACCAAATTCTTAGTTATATCAAAGGAACAATCAGTTTTGGTGTTCAATTTCATAGGAGTTAGAAGTTAAGATTGCATGGCTTTTCTGATAGTGATTGGGGTGGATTTATTGATGACATGAAAAGTACTTTTTGATTCTGTTTCAAATTAGGATTTGGAATATTTTTGTGGTTATCTAAGAAGCAAGATATTGTGGCATAATCCACTGAAAAAACAGAGTTTGTTGCAATAACAACATTGAATCAAACATTATGGCTTCAGAAGATTTTGTATAATTTGCACATAGAGGAGAAACAAATAACAGAGATCACAATGGATAATCAAACAACCATAACAATTTCTCACAATCCACCGTTTCATGGAAAAATCAAACACTTTAACATCAAACTCTATTTTTTCTTACCAGGAGGTGCAAAAAAATGGTGATGTTATGTTGATCTACTGTAAATCTAAAGATTTATAAGTTAGCAATTCAGTTTGGTTTTGTTTACTATATATTTGTAAGGATTGCTTTGAACTAGTAAGCAATTAATTAATCTCAATTCTATCAACACAATATACAAGTGTTTGTTGTCTTTATCTTTCTTCAATTAAATACTTTCAAACTTATATGGCCAATAATGCTGAATTGCAAAGTTTTAAAACAAGAAAAATTTAAAAGGAAGATATATTATTAAGAGTTTTTCTCTTAAGTTTTTTTTTTTTTTTTTTATCTACACTCTTTGTTTCATGATTCTCATTACAAGTCTATTTATAAGTCTAAGATTCTAGCCAAATAAGAAATTGAACTAAACAAGTAATCTATTCTAACTAGAATAGTAATTCTGCCAACTCTATTGGTCGACAACTTTTTTTTAATTGGTATACCAGTTTCTCTATATTTCAAAAATAAGAAATCTAATTTATTTTCAACAGTTTTTGGATTATATCTTTTGTATTTGTTATTTATAATATCTTCCAGTTCGTGTCTGAAAATATTGTCCAGTTTATACATCACAAATAAGAAAAATAAATTGTGATTGAGACAGTTTACCTTGCTTTCTTAGTTTCTTTCTCCTTGCATACAGGAAAAATGCTAGAACGAGGACTCCCACGATGGTAATTATGGTGCCAACTATTATTCCCACTTGCTTCTTGTCGGAGCTTTTGTTTTTTTCAAAATCATCTGTTTTATATAAAGAACTTTAGATTAAAACATGTTATTAAAGTGTGAAAGGAATAAGTAGTAAAAGTAGTGGTAGCAGCGGCAGAAAAAGAAGTACAACGCTCCGAAGCAGCTATTCGTATGTAGAGATCTTGCCCGTCTTCAGGGAATTGTCTTGTGTCAATCAGCTCGTCGAACCAAAGTATGCAGCCATTCCCTCCTCCTCTAACATCTGAATTTGCATAAGCCACACAGGAGCAGTTCTTCAAACATAAATCCTCACATTCCTTGAGGCTTTTGGTAGTATCCACCCAGGATTTGATCATGTCTGGCAATTTTACTCCCCTGTGCGGCAGAAATCGATCTCTATTATCACAATCTAGTTTAGTCCTTCTAACACATCCGTCAGACCAATCTTGTATTCTCCAATCTTGTGGAGATTTGGGTATGAACCCTTCCAAGCATGCGCAAACAGGTTGGTTCATGACGTTGCAACTTCCATAGGCACCACACAGAGCATATTCATCACACTGGTCGAGAAGAACTACAGAGAAACGAGCCCAGCTATTTGCTCCAGTGATCCATGAGAAGCGCTGTGCTATGCCTGAACTGTTCATCACAATCCTGGATGCGACTGAACTGTTTATCAGATCAAACTTGTAATACATCTCTGTTGGAGTTGAAATGAATCCATATGTGTATAACATATTAGGTTTCAGCTGAGGAGTTCCTGTCCATCTGAGGCCATTCCATGTTCCTGTTCTATAAAGTATTTTACTCCCTTTCATAAGCAACATTTGTGTATTCCCTCCAGGATCTATACGAAATGTGAATTCGCCTTGAGCAGGGTCATTTGAACTTTTCCATGATGATAAATACCTATCAAGACCAGTAACCATATTTCTTCCCCACTTCATGCCTGGAAGTAAGGTGTCACATGGATAATCAAAACTCTGCCACAAAAAGTTCTCCGAGTTGTCATTTATATCCTTCACAACAAGATTGCCAGAACCCAGGAGCTTCATGACTGGTTTCTGGGCAGTTCTGGATGCATTGGAAGACCAAATAGCATCCTTGGAGCTATTAAGAAGAATTAGAATACCTTGGTCAGTGACAATCAAAGCTCCTGAGCTATCGTTGAGTGGTGTTTCTCTGTTGGCAACCCAAACAACAGTCCCAGCAGATATTTTTTGGTACCATATCCCCAAGTATCGACCTTTTGAATTAATTGGGCTAAAAAATCCCAGTTCAAAACTTCCATCGGCTGAGACTAAAACATCTCTGTCTCTAATGGACTGACCAGGAGTAAGAGTATCTGTAGATACTCTTATGGCAGAAATCAACAGAAATGTGTGAACAAAGAGAATTCTAAAGCCAGAAATCGATTTTTCCATGCTCTTGCTTCTTGTTATATTATTACATGCATCCTATACAAAGTATTAAGCACTAAGGTTCTTGTACGGAAAGTAGAAGAGTAGGCAAGGCCATGGGGTCAGGTATGAAAGGATATAGAGTACGTCTTCATAGTTTGACTTGGCCCAAGTATTTGATAATTAATATTTCCAAATTTTCTCGGAGGAATTGCAGTACCCTTACCATTTTCCAGGGCCAGAAACTTAAAATATCTGGGATTCTTTAACAATAGTTGAAATAATTAAGAATTGTTAACATCAATGCAGCTATTTCCATCCATGCTACTAGGGACCATACACATTGACAGCGAAGCTGTTCCAATCAGGTTTCCTTAATTATACGACACCTAAATTTGAAAATTCCAATAATTAATTCACTTGGGTGTATTTTCATCTCATGACGTTCACTGGCGTCAACCTTGCTGCCAGGCATGATACCTCATAATGCATGACTGTGGGGTGAGTATTTTCTGTGAGGTTTAGTTTTTGATAAAAAAAAATCAACCAAACTGAACTTTATTATGTGTGTATTATAACCCAACTTAACTAGAAACTTGTTTAAAGTGACCGGTTTTGGTTCGGTTTGATTTGTTTTCTTAAAGAGAATAATCAGCAAAACTTGTTGGTTTTTTAGTGGGTTTTTTGGACTTTTATGGCCAAATCTAGTTGATTTTTATAGAATAAGAGGTAAAAGCAAAATAAATTCATAAAATGAATAGATAATTGCAGATACTCAATAACATATATAAATATAATAATAAAAATAGAAGAAAAAAAAACTTGAAGAAGATTTGAACTTATTCAAATAACATATATAAATGCAATCACAAAAGTTTGTTGCAAATAAAACCTATCCAAAACAATGATTTTTTTTCTTTTATACATTAGAAAAAATATGAACTTGATGTTGTAAGAAAAAAAGATTCAATCTTCATTAAGGTTTGGGAAAGAAAAAGAAGAGAGAAGAGTATATTGTCATTATGAACAGCAATTATTTAAAAAATGGGACATTTTTTATTGTGATGGAAATCCATTTTTTTAGGTGAAATGAGATCGAAATCTATACCTTGCAATAAAGGTGGAAAGATCAAGTTGCAACTCGTTTATCCAAGGTGTAATAAGGTTTGCTCTCGATATGAAACTTGATGTATGTTGATGTTTTTTATTGAATTGTAAAATTTATATGTTGATATTGTTTTTGAATTTTTAATTTGAGGGCGCATGTTTCATTTTTTTGTGTGTTTAACTTTTTGTCATGATGCATTTTGCATATGAATGTGTTCAATGTGTGTTTTCAAAAAACAATGCTAAGTGTATTTTTATATAAAACAAAAATATAAAAAATAATTATCTGCTATTTTGATGATTGTGGTTTTATTTTTATTTTTTAAAATTATTTTGTTGAAGATGAACATGAATAGGTAAGTTGGAGGGTGTTTTTGGCAATACCTTTCTGAATTATACAAAAAACTTTTTGTATAATACTTTTTTACTATACAAAACGCCACTATTCTAGGGTCAATTTCAAAGTGATAACATATGATTTTTAAAATAATAATAATAAAAGAAATTATTCTTTTTTTGTCGTCTTTATTTGTAAATATATTTTTTATTATGTAGGCCTTGAAAAAAACAAGAAGATACCATGCAAGAAATACCAAGAGACTAATTGTTATTATAGAAAACACCAAATTAAAATTTGTTATATGTTTACTAATCTTTGTTATTAATGATTAAGTTAATAATCCCATCATTAGTTTATGTCCATGATAGTAGTTCAATGGACTTGGCAATAATTGAAAGGTTGAAGAGTAAAGTTGTCCTTTTGATAGTAAGGGGCAAGTAAATTGTCCACTTATCATCATCATCAATGGTGCTTGCTACAATTTAACTAGCTCATCTACTAGCTTTACGCATACCAGGTACTAGGATTATTTGTTGGCATGATCTGTACAAATCTCTATATATTAGGAAATTAGAGTTGTCATATTTCTTATTTATAAGCATCTCGATTGTTATGGGATACTGATTATTTTCTTTCCAAAGTTAGCTGCGTAGGACTGTATATTGTGTGTATATATACTGAGTATCTGTAATAAGAATGATAAGGAATTCCTCCTAGTAATCTCTCTAATTAACATGGTATCAGAGCGGAGATCCTTTTCTTGATCTTTTGTTGCAACAAAGGTGCTACTTTGACAGCACCATACGACAATGGAGACTATGGCAGCATCAACAGATTTGGTTGATCGGGAGCAACCAAATATGACTGAAAACCTTGAAGACCTCATGATGAAAATGACTCAAGCCTTAACCAAGAATCAAGCTCATACTCCATCATTAATGTATGAAAATGCTGCTACACAAATTTGTATTAGACTTGATGGTACCAATTTCGCTTTATGGTCCTAAATTGTTGAGATATTTATCTCGGGTAGAGATAAGTTTGGGATATATTAATGGTGACCTACCACAACCAGAATCTCATGATCCTACGTTTAGGAGATGGAGGATAGAAAACTCTATTGTAAAAGGATGGTTGATTGGCTCAATGGATCCATCCTTAGTCAGCAACTTCATTCGAATCCCAACTGCGAAATAGGTATGGGACTCAATTTCTACAACCTACTTTGATGGGACTGATACATCTCAGGTTTATGAGTTAAAGAGACGTGTAACTAGAATGAAACAATCGGGAGAACCAATTGAGTCATATTACAATGGTCTTCATGGCTTATGGAGGAAAATTGATTTTCGTAGACCAAACCCAATGGAGTGTGCTGGTGATATCCAAAAATATAACTCTCTTACAAAAAGATCGAGTGTATACATTTCTTGATGGGCTAGATGACAGACTTTACAAGATCCGAGGTGATGTACTTTAACTCAAACCATTTCCAACTATTGAACAGGATTATGCTTATGTCCAAGGGAGGATACCAGACAAACTGTTATGCTCTCAAATAATGGAAACACTCCAGCTGCTGCTATGTTTTCTGGAGGAATGAAAGGAAGTTCTCAAAGACAGCTCACTAGGTGGCCAAATTTGGAAATTCCTTAACAATTGGTGGAAAATGGAACTCTACATCACCGAAGGCTAAAAGACAAGTAGATGAGGGAAGCAATGACTGCTCTTATTGTGGGAACATAAAACACACCCGTGAAACATGTTTGAAACTACATGGCTATCCAGAATGGTGGACTAAACTTAAGGGAAAAAAAAAAAAGGAGCCACTGGTGGTACTGGACAAACAACCATGATGAATGCAGATCCAATAAGTACAAAACCCAAGCTTTTGTTTGTTCCACTCAAGGAATCACAAGATGAAATCACAAAAGCTCCTCTCGAGCATCAAGATAACATTTGTTGTTATGATAGCAGTGCTTTACTGGCGTCTAAGGAATGCAACAATAATGACTGCATAGTGGATTCAGGAGCAACAAACCACATGACATTCAGTCCAGATGATTTTGTTGAAACAACGAAACCAAGGCAAACTAATATATTCAATGCTAACGGGGTTATGTATCTAGTTATAGGGGCTGGAACAGTAGACATATCATCTTCGATATCACTGCCTAATACTCTATTAGTACCATCTCTTTCAAGTAAATTAATATTTGTGGGTCAAGCCACCGAAGAACTTAATTGTGTAGCACTTAAATGTATCCAAAAATTTGTTTATTTGAGGATATCCTCACGAAAGAGATCATTGGGCGTGGTACTAAAAGAGAGGGGTTATATTATATGGATGATTTCAGTTCGGGTAGAGTCAATATTGCGAGTCGTACACTTGATGCAAATAAAGAATAGATTTGGCTTTGGCATTACCAGTTTGGACATTCGTCATTTAGCTATATGAAACATTTATTTCCACAATTGTTTTCCACTTTGAATTGTTCAGATTTCATATACAAGACTTGCATCCTAGCCAAGAGTCACCTTGTACCTTTTCCGATTAATCTTTATAAAAGTGATATACCTTTTATTTTGATTCACTCCGATGTTTGGGGACCCTTTCCCATTACAACTGAATCTGGTCTGCGATGGTTTATGACCTTTGTGGATTATTGAACTCAAATGACATGGATATATTTGTTGAAACACAAGGATGAAGTATTTGGGGGTGTGTTCAAGCATTTCATGCTATGATTCAAAACCAATTTTCAGCTAAACTTTGTATTCTTTGATTTGACAATGGAGGATGTATTTTTAAAGAATATTTTCAAAGACATGGACTTCTCCTTGAGACTTCATGTAGTCAAATTCCATAATAAAATGGAGTGGCTGAAAGGATAAATCAACATATTCTTGAAACTGCTCGCTCGCTAATGATTGGAGCAAAAACACCGGGTCATTATTGGGATGATGTTGTCGGGAGTGCTGCTGATTTGTTGAACCGAATGCCATCTAAAGTTTTGGACTTCAAAACTCCATTACAAGTTCTGTCCCAACATGTTACCCTTCCATCTCTACTTCTTATACCACCAAGGGTATTCGACTGTGTTGTATTTGTTCATTTGCATAAAAATCAACGGACCAAAATTGAACCTTATGTTGTCTGGTGTATTTTTTGGGATATGGTCCAAATAACAAGGGCTATCAGTGTTATGATCCAAATACAAGACGGTCTATGTATCAATGGATGTAACTTTTGTCAAATCTGGCAGTTTTTATTCATCACAAATATCAACTTCAGGGGAAGACTTGGGATGAAGAGCTGAAATGGTGGGATGGTCTGACAACAACAAGCACGAGATTGAATCAAGAGGTTATGGTTGGACTGAATCAAGAGGCTGTAACTGGATCAGCTGTAATAACAGTAACACAGGAAACAACACCACAGTAAGCCCTGAATTTAATCAAGAGGCGGCACTAGAGACTACACTAGTATTAGATATCAACCTAAATGAAGGAGTTGCTGTGATAGCAACTCCAGAAGTGCCTATTATAGAAGCTGGAGATTTTGCTATAGAAACTGAAGGAGAACAAGAGTTTGCATCGCACATTCCTAATAAACAAACCCCTCTTTTTGATGTACCCAACATGACAGCCCTTCATCTAAGGATATTCCTGAGGTAACCTCTCCTACATTATCTTCTAGCAATGTTTTGAATATCCTTGCTGGTTATCACTTACCTTTCAAGCACAATCGGGGCAAGCCCCCTACTTGTTACTCACCAGATGATGAAGGGAAACAATCAAAGTATCCGATCTCAAATCATGTGACTACAGAAAGAGTTTTTTACCCTCTTAAAACCTTTGCACACAGGTTGTCATCTTGTAAAATTCCTTATGGAATCCAAGAAATGTCTCAAGCAAATCAAGATGAAATGGGAGCCTTAAATAAGAATAGAACATGGGATCTTGTGTCACTGCCGAATGGGAAGAAAACAATTGGATGTAAGTGGGTGCTCTCCATCAAGCATAAAGCATGTGGTTACATTGAACGGTAGAAGGCGAGATTAGTGGCCAAGGGGTATACTGAGACATACGGAATAGACTACTAAGAAACATTTTCTCCAGTAGCAAAACTTAATACTGTTAGAGTATTGTTATCCATGGCTGCAAATTTAAATTGGCCCCTACATCAATTTGATGTGAAGAATGTGTTTCTTCATGACAATCTTGAGGAGAAAGTATATATGGATATACCACCTGGCTATATATCACCCGCTCCTAGAATTGTCTGCAAGTTATAACGGGCGTTATACGGATTGAAGCAATCACTATGTGCATGGTTTGGCCGATTTAGCATGGCTATGAGAAAGTATGGTTTTCAACAAAGCAACTCAGACCATACTCTTTTCCTAAAACGATGACTAAGTAAGATAAATGCTTTGATAATTTATGTAGATGACATGATTATTATAGGAGATGATACATAAGAGATCTACAAGCTACAAAAGTAGCTAGCTATAGAATTCAAAATGAAGAAGTTGGGTGGACTAATATTTTCTTGGAATCGAAATGGCCAGATCAAGTCAAAGCATCTTTCTCTCACAAAGAAAATATGTACTTGATTTACTTACTGAAGTGGTAATGTTTGATTGCAAACCAGTGGATACTCCAACTGTTTGGAAACAGAAACTTGGGGAGTACCTTGACCAGAAACCAACTAATAAAGAAAGATATCAACGACTAGTAGGTAAGCTAATCTACTTATCATATACTCGTCTGGACATTTCATATGATGTTAGCTTAGTCTATCAATTTATGCACTGTCCGAGTAAAGACCACATGTATGTCGTCGTTAGAATTCTTCGATACTTGAAATCTACTCTGAGAAGAGGGCTTATGTTTTCCAAAAATGGTCACTTAGACATTGAAGGATATACCAATGCTGATTGGGCAGGGAATGTGTCTGATAGGAAATCTACATCCGGATATTTCATATTCGTTGGGGAAAACTTGGTTACATGAAGGAGTAAAAAACAGAAAGTAGTAGCATTATCAATTGTTGAAGCCGAGTTTCAAGGTATGGCTAAAGGACTTTGTGAGATCCTATGGATAAGAAGACTAGTCTCATAAAGTGGTTTTGTCACGACCCGATTCCCGGATCCGTGACCGGCACATAGGCATGGTCCCCCTCCAAGGTTCCACACCTATGCGAACCCAAACTCACACACAAACTTATCATTCAATTTCACAGTTCAAGGCAGCGGAAATAACAACGGAAACTTTATAACATAATTCGATTGTCTTTATACAAGAGTTGATTACATATTGTTATAATCGTGGAGCACTAACTAGACATATGAACAAAAGTGTCGACTACAACCAAAATAACAGGTTCCAAGAGTAGGACAAAAATGACCTGCTAGCAAGCTACGACCCTGAAAATAATGAATAATGAGGGGGTGAGTTCAACAACTCAGTGAGTAGATAATATCCAATATACACATACGAGATAATACAACAAAGAGAAGTATATTATCAAATCGGCTCGAAGTTCTTACAAGAAATTTCTCAAATAGGTCATAACAAGAATTTAATAGGTAAAGCTCGTCAGAAAATCAGAATGCAATGAGCATGAGGCTCCGTACTGTGGGATGATCAGTCCACACAGGTTGGTGACTCCCCCGACCAACTAGGGTTTCAGATACGATGTGCACAAAGACTAACACTACCCTGTTAGCATGGGTATTCTGACTGGCATACCATAGGTATATCTTATAATCAAACAAACATATTCATATCTTAATGCTCAACTCATGGTATCAATCAAATGAGGAGCTATCAATTCACAAACAGATATAGGCTCATATCAAGAACGTATATTCAACAAATGATTATGCTTTATCGTATCAAGAATATAATCAAGGTATATATTATCAAAAAGCATAATCAAATTCATACTAGCAAATTCAAATATTTATACTATTTCTCATGCATATTAAATATTATTCACTCACCTGACTTAAGAGCAAACAAGGTTCAGAAGTAGAGTGTTGACGAAATCCTACTGATGTCCCGCGAGTTGAATATCGGGATTATCTGAATATATATAAAAGAAGATATACTCAAAAATGACTCAAAAGACGTAAAATAAGTTTAATAACATATCTAAGTGTTCAACTCATAATCCTATGTGTTTTTGAATAAAACTATCCATTTCTTCGCAAAAACCTAAAACAAAGGTTTCTTCCGAAATCTAATTCCAAAATTGATATTAATCCATCAAATGAGCTTCAATTATCCATCAAACCAATCAGAAATACTAATATTTCTCTTAGGGACCATTCTGAAATTTTCCATTATTTTTAGGGTCAAATTGTAATTTTATCAAATTGAAGGACTAAATTGAACACTTCATAAATTCATAGCTATCCTAAAATCTTGTCCATAATTCATCCTCAATTCTGTCCAGAATCTCCAATTTCACCCCAAGGACCAAACTGTAATTTTTCCAAAGTTCGGGGACTAAACTGTAATTTTCACCAAAAGGACCAAAATGAATTTTCATCATCTTCAACCTCAACCCAGAATTTCCAGCAAGGGATTTTCGAATTTTCTCAACATTATTTCACCATTTTTCTCAATATTTTCTTAAACCAAACCTCTCAAAACTTCAAAATCATCTACAATCAAACTAATTAAACCATTACCCAACACATTCAACCCTTAACATCTCTCTTAATTCATCAATCAAACCCAAATAAAATTCTCAAACCCTAACAATCAATTCAAGCAAAAATCGTAACTAATAACCACATTTATACATAATAAAACATACACATTACCGTAACAACTTATTTCTCCTCCTCTTTTCTTTCCCTCTTTTCTCTTCTTCTTCTTCTTTCTTTCTCTCTTCCCGTTTCTCTCTCAAATTTCAGATCTATTTCCTTTTCTTTTTTTTTTCTTTTCTTTTTTATTTATATTTACAAACTTATACAATTACTACAGCACCCTTAACCTAATTCTAAGCCACTAAGGGCATTCATGTATTTTCCTTTTTAAAAATTTCAAAACACTACACATGTTTATTGTTATTGCTTTATGTTTGTTATTCTTAAAGTTTAGTGATAAATAGATCGTGAATCATTCAAAGAGAAAAGGAAGGTTAAATCCATTTCTTACCTCATGTTTATTTTCAAAATAGCTCTTTGTAATATTATTGCATTTTCTCTTGAAAAGTCACTAACTTAACCATCAGAGAGATCTCAAATTCACAAAAAAAAAAAAAAAAACTTTCTTACAACTATGAGAGATCAACCACCTTAAATTAAGAATGAGTCAGATTTCCAGAATCAAATGATTAATTAATTATTCAAGATATAATTCTTGCCCCCAAGCTTCTTAGTTTCACTATTTCTAAACCCAAACCACACTCTAGTCTCAGGAAAAGAAAAGCAGTGCAACTTCAGCACTTTGACATTCTTATGCTTACCGCTAAAAAACATAATTGTGCAAAACCCAAGCAATAACAAAGAATAAAAGGCACTATCCAAAATCTCGGGTTACCTACATGACAAGGTAACCCTTTCAAAAACATTCTACAACAAGCATCAAAGAATTTTATTATTAAGATTTATGGTTTCCATTTCACACTATTATTAATATCAGAGACATATATAAACTAGCCACTATACATTTTAATTATACTATCAACAATGTCAATCATTAAAAAAGAAATAATTTTCAAATCTAACTTTAACTAGGAAAGTCATTTTCATAAACAAATTACATTAGACTAGTCTGTTTCTTCATTCGACTAGTCTTCATATTTACTTTCCAGTCTTGTTATTTCGCTATCATTACGTAGACTATTCAACTATTTTTTATTCAACATTTTGTGCTTGTCGATTTATTTTATACATCCTTGTCACCTCTAACTTTTCTCCTCAATGAAGCGTGGTGAAATAAGAAACGTGCAGAATCATCATCAGAATCAGCAAATTAGTGTATTGTGTAACATGTTTTTTATTTTTTTTGCACTTAATTATACATCTTTCTTTTTTATTCTACACTGTTCTCAAAATCAATGCACGTTTTGTCATAAAAAAATTGAAATGGCTTCCGTCTTTTTCATATTTTTTCTTTTTCTCTTGTAATGGAAGCTCCAAGTTCAATGGGAATTGTTGCAGTAATTCTGGTGTACTCATTTTTGTTCTCCACCTTAAAAATCTCCACTTCATTAGATAGTATTAACTCAACTCAATCCATAAGAGATGGTGAGACTCTAGTTTCAACATGTGGAAGCTTTGAGCTTGGATTTTTTAGCCCTGCAGATTCAACAAGTCGTTACTTGGGCTTATGGTACAAGAAGTCTCCTCGGACAGTTGTGTGGGTGGCCAACAGACGAATTCCAATTTCCAATAATTCTGGTACTCTAAAAGTCACTAGCCAAGGGATCTCTAACATAAACCTCGCTTTTATGCTCTAATTCCCATTCAGCCCATAAGCTGTCTTCCCGGTTTATCCAAGCTTTTGCCTTATTAAGCAATCCCACATCAATCCTTTGTTCACTGCTCTCACACGTACTCGCACCCAATTCATCTCTAAGAAGTCGAATAGTAGGTCCATGTTGTCACTGCAACATTCTAGGCCAGTTTCTCTTACATGGCTCAATAGCTTCCATGCCTTTTCTTCGACTTGATGAATTTCTTCTTCTTGTTGTTCTTCAAAGATCATGTTTGTCTCTCTGATTCCTTCAAGACCATCGTCGTAGTCTTCGTTGTCATCATCTTCCCTTGAGCTGATGTTTTCGTCTATTGACATCCAGTTGTCTAGGTTGACAGGGTCCAATTTGGTTAGACTCTCAAACCTTCGGATCTTTTCCATGATCTTTTCTCTGGTCCCTGCGATTATAACTCTTGAATGTGTTAGAAACATTCTACTCTCGTAGGGAAAAAAACCATCAACATTAATTAATGAAGTCACACTTTTTTCTTAATTTAATGAATTAGCAGAGCCTCGTTTAATTTGTGCTTCTTGCAGTGCTAAAACAATGTTCATTATCCAGTAGCTAGGTATTAGTCAAGAAGGAAACGTACTCTCCACAGTGGCAAGGCTTTGCTCAAAAGATAGCTTGAGTCTTCATCTTCTTCAGATTTGAACTCAGTTGCTGAAACAGGACTGTGTAGCTGTTCCCCCTCATCCTCCTGTTCATGACTCTTGAGTTTAGTCTCTTGGATTTCCATAACCCTTGAGTTCATTTCTTTCTCCTATAAATAGACCAATTGTCTTGTATTCTTAACACTTTACAAAAATAGAAGAATTCATAATAAAAAAGGTATTTCTCTCTTGTCTCTTTTGATTATATTTTGACGTCTATGTTCTTCTATGTTAATTATTTATTCTTTTTATAACAGTGATAATTAAGACTAGAAACATTGTTGCTCAAGAATCTCTTTGCTTACCTAGTTATTTTCATATTTCTTTTCTAGCTAGGTTTCATAATTTTATTTTAATTTGGTTTTCATTAACTTAGAATTGATTATTTAGAATTTTCTAGTTTAGTTTTTTTAATTTTTTATATAGTTTAGGTGTTATAATTTTAGAGATTGGGTAGTCTAGGTATAAAAGATCTCAATTACTTCCATAATGCAAGAGTAGGCCTTGAAAAAAGCAAGAAGATACCATTCAAGAAATACCAAGAGACTAATTGCTATTATAGAAAACACCAAATTAAATTTTGTTATATGTTTACTAATCTTTGTTATTAATGATTAACTTAGTAATCCCATCATTAGTTTCTGTCCATGACAGCAGAATTGGCAATAATTGAAAGGTTGAAGAGTCGAGTTGTCCTCTTGATACTAAATTGTCCACTCATCATCATCAATGATGCTTGCTACAATTTAACGAGCTCATCTACTACCTTTACGCACACCAGCTGCTAGAATTATGTTGAATTTTGTGTGTTGATTGTGTTTTGTGTTTTTGATTGCAGGTTGATATGCTGGAGTTTGGGAAAACAGGGGAAGATATTTTTAGAGAATTGAGGGAGAGGATTTTCTGCAGAAAAGGTAATTCGGTTCTTGTATTAAAATTGCTTATGAATTGTTTGATGTTATGCCTCTTATATACTTGAGGCAGAACACTCACACACACTTTATGCATGAGTTACAACTTCTCTACAGTTAGTTACAACAAACTTTGAACACACTTTATGCATGCTACATAACAGAATGTAACTGTCATGTTTACATACTCTTTGCATGCTTTATAACAAAATGCAACTCTCTGCACATCTCTTAGTGTCTTCCTCTTCTGCACATGATAACTACTCAAACTGATAAGCAACTTAACTTCCAACAGCCTCTCCTAAGTTGCTTGCCGGTTTGACTCCAAGATTCAACTTCAATCTGGATTTCTAGCCATTGAGATTGCTGACATATTATCACACAATAGAAGTGTTGCTTCTTGTTGCAAGCATGTGTTTTCTGTTGTCTTTGTTGCAGAAAGATGTTCATCAACTTCTATTTCCACTTCTTTAACATGCTCTTCAATGTGCTCAATAGTGGTTTTAGAGGTTTCCTCTTCCTCATGAATGTCTCGGGTGGCTTCACTGGCCTCTACAAGATCTGAGGAGCCTTCATTTTGTGATATCTCCACATCCATTTCCTCGTTTGTTATGGTTATGGCTTTTGTTCTGTCATATCCAGAATTTTTCTCATTGCTATGATTTTCAACCTGCAGCTTGGTTCCCATATCCTCAGCATTCTTTACCAATGCTTTATCTGGAAAGCTCCCATTGATGGTCTCATTCTTGACAGCAGATTGGTGAAGGTATTCTCTACTTTCGTTGCTTACCTCTTCATTCTGAATTTCATTTTCCATCTTATCTTTGTGACCTTTTTCAGCCTTCAGATCATATATTTGGTGGCTTTCAAATGCTCCTGTTTCTTTAAGCTTTGTCATTTTGTTACTTTCTGGTAGATATTCTTTATCTTTTATCTTGTTTTCGTATCCTTGAGGCTCATTGTTGAATCTTCATCTGTTGTTCTGCCTGCTTTTATGTCAGTAGGGGAAACCTTGTCCTTTATACTTGTTGCATGACAAGCATAAAATAAATTTGCAATGGACACTTCTTCTTCCTCCTGTGCACACTTTGCCAATTCGTAGGAGTCAACACAATCATTTTGACTATGGCCAAACCTGCTGCATTTTTCACATCTCTGTTTCCCTTTGAATCTGCATGTTCCAAAGTGAAATTTCTGACACACACTACACTTTGGCTTCATAGAATTTTGACTACTACTTCCTTGTCTATTCTGTGAAATGAAGGAATTATTAGAACTTGCTCCAGTTCTTTGATTCCAGTTTGAACCATAGCTGTTATAGCTATTTGATGACAAGTTTACAGGTCTTCTTTCTTGTTCCTGCCAGCCTTGCCTTGATTTCAAATGTGAGCCCTTGTTACTGCCATAAAACTGATTTCTTCCAATTCTCAAGGTGTTGAATGCTCTTTCAGTACCAAATTGCTTCTCCCTCTCATCATACAACCCTTCTCTTCTGTCAAATACCTTGACAGAGGCAATTACTTCTTCAATTCTTGGCTCATCAATGTCTCTTGTTTCTTCAATTATTGAAACAATAGACTTATACCTTCTACACAAACTCATTAGTAATTTCTGAACTAATCTAGTTTCTGTCACCTCCTCACCAAGTGATTTCAAATCATTCACCACCTCAAAAAACTTGGCTAAGTAGTTATCTAGGCTATCATTTTCTGACATTCTCATATATTCAAACTTAGCTCTAATTGCTTGGAGTTTTACAGCCCTTACCTTTTTATCACCTCTGAATTCTCTGCTCAAAATCTCCCATGCTCCTCTTGCTGATTTTTCATTTCTGATTCTTGGAAACAGCTCATCAGTCAAAGCTCCTTGTATGATGCTTAGTGCCTTAGCATTCTTGATCCTTTTTGCTTTTGTAGCAGCTTGATCCTCCTCTGGAGTACTTGCAGCTTTGCCCCCTTTTTCTGCAGATCCTTCTGCTTCAGGTTGAGCTTGGTCTATGGCTTGAACAATGTCCTATAAATCATATGCTGTAAGTATGGTCTCTATTTTTACTGCCCAGAAGTCATAATTTGAACCATTGAATTGTGGAGCTCTTAGGTCTGATGATCCAGCCATGCTGAGATTTTTTTTTTCTTTTGATTGAATCTTGTTCACAGATTACGCCCCTTCTTGAATTTGTTTTAGTGCTCTGATACCATGTTGAATTTTGTGTGTTGATTGTGTTTTGTGTGGTTTGATTGCAGGTTGATATGCTGGAGTTTGGGAAAACAGGGGAAGATATTTTCAGAGAATTGAGGGAGAGGATTTTCTGCAGAAAAGGTAATTCGGTTCTTGTATTAAAATTGCTTATGAATTGTTTGATGTTATGCCTCTTATATACTTGAGGCAGAACACTCACACACACTTTATGCATGAGTTACAACTTCTCTACAATTAGTTACAACAAACTTTGAACACACTTTATGCATGCTACATAACAGAATGTAACTGTCATGTTTACATACTCTTTGCATGCTTTATAACGAAATGCAACTCTCTGCACATCTCTTAGTGTCTTCCTCTTCTGCACATGATCACTACTCAAACTGATAAACAACTTAACTTCCAACAAATTATCTATCTGGGGTCTAGCTCGGTTATGTAAGGTTGATTTTCCGTATGGTGTTCTTTAATGCAAGCACAATGCCGCATCCGTCCCAGAACCTCGTTCTGCGAAGAAACCAGGTTGTTTTATGAACTCCCTCATTTGACAGCATAAGAACTACAGATGAAATTGCTGGTCTGTCTTCAGAGTGTGCTTGGACACACAATAATCCCACCTGAATACACCTAAGTGTTTGAGATTCGTCGAAACAATCTCTTAAACATGTGTCCATTAACTCTTAGGCCCTGCCTTCTCTCCACAGAATCCATACCTGAAACATCATGACAAATTAATGTCGAGTTGATTATTGAAAAAGTATTCAGAAGAGAAGAGTCGATATAGTTGTTTTTCTACTTGTCCCAAGAGATTATGGTCATGATCTGTATGTGTGTTGAAAAATTGAAAAAGGAAAATGCATTAATGCCCTTGGTGGCATAGAATTAGGTGAAAATGAATAAAAGAGTATTGTAGTAATTATACAAACTTGTAAATATAAATAGGGAAAAAAATGAAGTTAAATTTGAAAAATAGAGAGAGAATCGGGAGGAGAGAAAGAAAGAAGAAGAGAAAAGAGGGAAGGAGAAAAAAAGAAGGAGAAATAAGTTGTTAAGGTAATGTGTATGTTTTAATGTGTATAAATGTTGTTATTAGTTAAGATTCTTGCTTGCATTGATGATTAGGGTTTGAAGATTTTGTATGGGTTTGATTGAGATGTTAAGGGTTGAATGTGTTGGGTAATAGTCTAATTGATTTGGTTGTAGATGATTTTGAAGTTAATTGATGTGTTTGGTGTAAAATAATATTGAGAAATTGTGAAAAACCATTGCTGGAATTCTGGGCTGGAGGTTGAATATGATGAAATTACAGTTTGGTCCCTCTTTTGTGAAAAATACAGTTTGGTCCCTATTTTGTGAAAAAATACAGTTTAGTCCCTGAACTTTGGAAATAATACAGTGTGGTCCCTGGAGTAAAATTTGATATTATGGACAGATTTGAGGATGAATTATAGGCGAAATTTCAGTATAGTTATGAATTTATGAGGAGTTCAATTTAGACATTCAATTTGATAAAATTACAATTTGACCCTAAAAATATAAGAAAATTACAGAATGGTCCCTAGATGAAATATTAGTTTTTTAGATTGGTTGGTGGATAATTGAGGCTTATTTGATGAATCATTATCAATTTTATGAATTTAGTATTTTGAACTAGATTTCGGAAGAAACCTTTGTTTTTAGGTTTTCGCGAAAAATGGATAGTTTGATTCAAAAACACATAGTATTATGAGTTAAACTGTTATATAAGTTTATTGAAGAGATTTTACTTCTTTTGGATCATTTTTGAGTATGTCTTCTTTTATATATTCAGATAATCTTGATATTCTGCCCGCGGTACGTCAGTAGGACTCCGTCGGCATCTGCTTTTGAATTTTGATCGCTTTTTAGTCAGGTGAGTGGATATTATTTAAAATGCAAGAGAAATAGTATAAATATTTGAATTTCTAGTACAAATTGGATTATGCTTCTTGATAATATATACATTAATTCCTATTCTTGTTACGATAAAGCATAATCAATTCTTGAATATACATTCTTGATATGAGCCAATATATGTTTTTGAATTGATAGTTTCTCATTTGATTGATGTCATGAGTTGAGCTTTGAGATATGAATATATTTGTTTGATTATGATATAAACCTACGGTATGCCAGTCAGAATACCCATGCTAACAAGGTAGTGTTAGTCTTTGTGCACACCATATCTGAAACCCTAGTTGGTCGGGGGAGTCACCAACCTATGTGGACTGATCGTCCCACAGTACGGAGCCTCATGCTCATTGCATTTTGATTTTCTCACGAGCCTTATCTATTACATTCTTGTTATGGCCATTTTATAAACCTTCTTGTAAGAACTCCGAGCCGATTCGACAATATATTCTCATTGTTGTATTATCTTGTATGTGTATATTAGATGTTATCTACTCACTGAGTTGTTGAACTCACCCCCTCATTATTTATCATTTTCAGGCTCGTAGCTTGTTAGCATGTCATTTTTGTCGAATTCTCGGAACCTGCTATTTTGGTTGTAATTGACACTTTTGTTCTTATGTCTAGTTAGTGCTCCACAATTATAACAGTATGTAATCAACTCTTGTATTAAGACAATCGTATTATGTTATAAAGTTTACTTTGTTATTTTCGCTGCGTTAAACTCTGAATATGAATGATAAGTTTGTATGTAAGTTTAGGTTCGCATGGGTGCGGAACCTTGGAGGGAGACCATGTCTATGTGCCGGTCATGGATCGTGGAATCGGGTCGTGACAGTATGAGTATACACTCGATTCCTTTTGTCACGACCCGATTCCCGGATCCGTGACTGGCACATAGGCATGGTCCCCCTCCAAGGTTCCACACCTATGCGAACCCAAACTTACACACAAACTTATCATTCATATTCAGAGTTCAACGCAGCGGAAATAAAAAAATAAACTTTATAACATAATTCGATTGTCTTAATACAAGAGTTGATTACATACTGTTATAATTGTGGAGCACTAACTAGACATAAGAACAAAAGTGTCAATTACAACCAAAATAGCAGGTCCCGAGAGTACGAAAAAAATGACCTACTAGCAAGCTACGAGCCTGAAAATGATAAATAATGAGGGGGTGAGTTCAACAACTCAGTGAGTAGATAACATCTAATATACACATACGAGATAATACAACAATGAGAAATATATTGTCGAATCGGCTCAGAGTTCTTACAAGAAGTTTCTTAAATAGGTCATAACAAGAATGTAATAGGTAAGGCTCGTCAGAAAATCAAAATCCAATGAGCATGAGGCTCCGTATTGTGGGATGATCAGTCCACACAGGTTGGTGACTCCCCCGACCAACTAGGGTTTCAGATACGATGTGCACAAAGGCTAACACTACCCTGTTAGCATGGGTATTTTGACTGGCATACCATAGGTATATATTATAATCAAACAGACATATTCATATCTCAAGGCTCAACTCATGACATCAATTAAATGAGGAGCTATCAATTCACAAGCAGATATTGGTTCATATCAAGAATGTATATTCAACAATTGATTATCGTATCAAGAATAGTAATCAATGTATATATTATCAAGAAGCATAATCCAATCCATACTAGAAATTCAAATATTTATACTATTTCTCATGCATATTAAATATTATTCACTCACCTGACTCAAAAGCAAACAAGGTTCAAAAGCAGAATGTTGACGAAACCTTACTGACGTCCGGCAGGTTGAATATCGGGATTATCTGAATATATAAAAGAAAATATCCTCAAAAATTACTCAAAAGAAGTAAAATACCTTCAATAACATATCTAAGAGTTCAACTCATAATCCTATGTGTTTTTGAATCAAACTATCCATTTTTCGCAAAAACCAAAAACAAAGGTTTCTTCCGAAATCTAATTCAAAATACACAATTCGTATAATTTGACAATAATTCATCAAATAAGCCTCAATTATCCACCAAACCAATTGGAAAAACTAATATTTCATCTAGGGACCATTCTGAAATTTTCGTATATTTTTTGGGTCAAATTGTATTTTTTATCAAATTGAGTGACTAGTTGAACTACTCATAAGTTCATAACTATACTGAAATTTTGCCCCTAATTCAACCTCAATTCTGTCTAGAATCTCTAATTTTACTCCAGTGACCAAACTGTAATTTTCCAAAGTTCAGTGACCAAACTGTAATTTTCATAAAAAGGACCAAAATGAAATTTCGTCATCTTCAACCTCCAGCCCAGAATTCCAGGAAGGGTTTTTCACCATTTATCAACATTTTCTTACACCAAACACATCAAATAACTTCAAAATCATCTACAATCAAACTAATTAAACCATTACCCAACACATTCAACCCTTAACATCTTTCTTAATTCATCAATCAAACCTAAATAAAATCCTCAAACCCTAACAATCAATACAAGCAAAAATCGTAACTAATAACCACATTTATACATATTAAAACATACACATTACCTTAACAGCTTATTTCTCCTTCTTTTCTCCTCCTCTTCTGTTTCCCTCTTTTCTCTTCTTCTTCTTTCTTTCTCTCTTCCCGGTTCTCTCTCAATTTTTTTTTTTCAGATCTACTTCTTTTTCTTTTCTTTCCTATTTGTATTTACAGGCTTTTATAATTACTACAATACCCTTAATTCATTTAAACTTAATTCTAAGCCACCAAGGACATTCATGTATTTTCCTTTTTAAAATTTTCAAAACACTACACCTTTCTTCAATAACAATCTCTAATAGAACCACGCACAAACTATAAACATCTGACTTCACCGAAAATTTGCCATCAATAGCATATTCGGGACACATGTAGCCCCTGCATGAAATAAATCAAATACAAACTTCTTTCAATTCATATAAGAAGTTGATATAGAGGGATAATGCTTACTGTGTTCCAATGACTCTCCTTGTTCTTGATTCTTTGCCACCAGCATCAGAAATTCTCGCCAAGAAAAAATCTGATATTTTAGGATTCAGATTGCTGTCTAATAAAATATTACTGGGTTTGAGATCCCTGTGCACAATTCGAAGTTTTGAATCTTGGTGGAGGTAGAGAAGTCCTCTCGCGATACTTTAAATGATGTTATAACGTTCTTTCCATCCGAGCAATGGACTTCTTTTGTGATCTGCACATCTTTAACCTTTGTAAATCACGTAATCAGATATGGATTAATACCGTTCAGAAAGAAAAAAAAGATTTAGTTTAGATGCATTAATTGCATTGGACCTGCTCAAGGAAAATTTGTGGTACGAAATGAAAAGGGGAAAGGTCTTGCCCCCAAGCTTCAACTAACAACACTATCATTCATTAGAACAAAAATAATCTTTCAAATCTAACTTCAACTAGGAGAGTCATTTTCATAAACAAATTACATTAGACTACTCTGTTTCTTCATTAGACTAGTCTTCATATTTACTTTCCAATCTTGTTATTTCGCTATTATTACGTTGACTAATCCACTATTTTTTATTCAACATTTTCTGCTTGTCGATTTATTTTATACTTATCACCTCTAACTTTTCTCCTCAATGAAGCCTGGTCAAATAAGAAACGTGCAGAATCATCATCAGAATTGAACTAGCGTCCTTCTTTTTCATTTTTTATTCCTTTTCTCTTGTAATGGAAGCTCGAAGTTCAATGGGAATTGTTGCAGTAATTCTGGTGTACTCATTTTTCTTCTCCACCTTAAAAATCTCCACTGCACTAGATAGTATTAACTCAACTCAATCCATAAGAGATGGCGAGACTCTAGTTTCAACATGTGGAACCTTTGAGCTTGGATTTTTTAGCCCTGCAGATTCAACAAGTCGATACTTGGGCTTATGGTACAAGAAGTCTCCTCGGACAGTTGTGTGGGTAGCCAACAGAGGAATTCCAATTTCCAATAGTTCTGGTACTCTAAAAGTCACTAGCCAAGGGAATCTTGTCCTTCTCAATGGCACAAACAATCTTGTTTGGTCATCAAATACTTTAACAACAGCACAGAATCCAGTTGCACATCTCCTGGAGTCTGGGAATCTAGTCGTGAGAGATGTAAATGATATTAAAGCAGATAATTTTCTGTGGCAAAGTTTTGATTATCCTTGTGACACTTTATTGCCTGAAATGGAACTAGGTAGAAACTTAGTTACTGGTCTTAACAGGTTTTTGTCATCTTGGAAAGGCACAGAAAATCCTGCTCCAGGTCAATTTACTTTAGGCGTAGATCTTCAGGGTTATCCACAGCTAGTTCGTAGGAAGGGAACTAGAAAACTGTACCGGTTAGGTTCATGGAATGGCCAATATTTTACAGGGTTTCCTGAGCTCAAACCTAATCCAATTTATACATTTGAGTTTGTACTTAATCAGAACGAGGTATATTTCAAGTTTCAGCCTCAAAACAGTTCGGTTTTCTCCAGGCTTACAGTGAATCCTTCAGGCCTTGTGCAGCTCTTCACGTGGAGTAATCAAACAAATGATTGGAAAGTTTTTGCCACAGCTCCGGTAGATCAGTGTGAAAATTATGCCTTATGTGGTGCAAATGCTCGCTGCGACAGCAATAGCTCTCCTGTATGTGCTTGCTTGGATGGATTCATTCCCAAGTCTCCAAGGGAGTGGAATTCACAAAATTGGACAGGTGGGTGTATCCGAAGAACTCCACTTGATTGCACTTATAAGGATGGCTTTCAGAGCTATGCAGGTGTTAAACTGCCAGACACATCTTCTTCCTGGTATGACAATAGCTTTAGTCTGGTGGAATGTGAGGGGTTGTGTATTCAGAACTGTTCTTGTTTTGCATATGCAAATTTAGATATCCGAGGACGTGGAAGTGGCTGCTTGCGATGGTTCGGCGACCTGATTGACACAAGAAAATTACCGGAGGGTGGGCAAGATATTTATTTACGGCTAGCTGCTTCAGAATCAGGTATGGCTTCAATTGGCTACTAGTAATCAATTACAAGGACATGGCACCAACATTGATAGAAACTCAACCACTATTTTTCTCAAAAATAAAACGCAAAGATCATTCAAATTCTGTTGAAGGTATCGTATTGAACAGGGCAATATTCCAACCAACTAAGAGTCTTAGATTTCAGGAGTAAGTGCGGAAAAGAGAAGAAAGAAGAAAACCCACGCAGGAGTAATTGGAGGCGCTGTCATACTCGGCTCAAGCATCCTAATATTAGGAATTGTCTTCTGTGTCAGAAGGAGAAAGCACAGAAAGATTGACAACTTCGAAGATAACAAAGAAGAAGACATGGAGTTGCCAATGTTTGATTTGACCACAATTGAGCAAGCCACAGATAATTTTTCTAGCAGCAAGAAGCTGGGAGAAGGTGGTTTTGGAGTTGTATACAAGGTAAGCTAAAAGCACTCAGCATGTGAAAACAGGGCTATCTTCTAATGGAAAAACTAACTGAGCTTCGTGAATGACGTTGATTTAGGGTACATTGATTGAAGGAAAAGAAATAGCGGTGAAAAGACTTTCGAAGAGTTCTCGCCAAGGATTGAATGAGTTCAAAAATGAAGTTCTATTAATTGCTAAACTTCAGCACCGCAATCTCGTAAAGCTGCTCGGTTGTTGCGTTCATGAAGATGAAAAAATGTTGATTTATGAATACATGCCTAAAAGAAGCTTAGACTCCTTTATTTTTGGTATGAACCTGCCCAGTTTCCGGATCAACATGAAGAAATTGATAAGTATGTGTTATGAAGAGTGAATTCTGGAATGAAAATGTTGATTGCTGAAATTACAGCAATGGTATATTATTCAGTCATGACCTGATGAATGGAACAGTAGGGATTATATACAGAGACATATGGAACCTAAGCTATAATTTAGACAATAACGGGAAGCTACAAATTGGACACTAACGGGAATAATCCCGTTAGTAATAAATGCTACATCTGGAGAAGCACAACAGTAAATGTTGTGCACAGTATTCTATTTGGCAATTAAGTGCACTGTCTTCAACACTCCCCCTCAAGCTGGATCAAGAGGGTTTATAGATCCAAGCTTGCACAATAGACGATGAAACTGGGATGATGACACTGCTTTGGTAAACACATCAGCAAGTTGATCACTGGTGCGCACATAATGCGTAGTGATGTTGTTAGATTGAACTTGTTGACGAATAAAATGACAATCAACTTCGATGTGTTTAGTTCTCTCGTGAAAGACCGGATTCTTGGCAATGTGCATGGCAGCTTGATTGTCGCAAAAAAGACTCATCGGACTGACCGAAGAACAACCCATATCGGTTAGAAGACCTCGAAGCCACACAAGTTCACAAGCTGCAGCCGCCATTGCACGGTATTCAGCTTCGGCACTGGAGCGAGCGACAACATGTTGTTTCTTGCTCTTCCAAGACACAAGATTACCTCCAACAAACATGCAATATCCAGTAGTCGAGCGCCGGTCAAGTTGATTTCCAGCCCAATCAGAGTCTGTATAGCCCATTATATTGGTGTGATTGTTTCTGGTCATGACAATTCCGCGACCAATAGTCCCTTTTAAATATCGCAAAATACGTTTGACCATGCTGAGATGATGGATGGTTGGAGCATGCATGAACTGGCTGACAAGACTGACAGCGTAGGTGATATCCGGACGGGTAATCGTCAGATAAATAAGTTTGCCCACAAGTTGTTGATAATATTTAGGCGAGGGAAGAGCCGTACCTGCAAGAGATAATTTGAGTTTACTATCAACAGGAGTAGCGGAAGGTTTAGTTGAAAGCATACCTGCGTCTTGAAGCACATCGAGCGTGTACTTACGCTGATTAAGGAAAAGACCTTTCTTAGATGAGGCCATTTCAATTCCAAGAAAATATTTTAAGGGACCAAGATCTGTAATAGGAAATAATTGTTGAAGAGTTTTCTTCAATTTAGAAATAGATTCAATATTATTCCCTGAGATAATTAAATCATCGACATAAATAAGAACCATCAATTTATCATCATTGTGAAACCGAATATATAAAGAAGAATCTGCAGAACTTTTCCTAAACCCTAATGTAGCAAGGGCTCCACTAAGTTTTGCATGCCAAGCGCGAGGACTTTGCTTTAGCCCATAAATAGATTTATGAAGTTTACATACCAAATTAGGAGTGGAACTTAGCGAGTGGCCAGGAGGAAGCTTCATAAACACTTCTTCTTCAAGATCCCCGTGTAAAAAGGCATTTTTTACGTCCATTTGAGATAAGAACCAGCCATTATTTACCGAAACAGATAAAAGAACTCTTACCGTGGTCATTTTGGCAACAGGAGCAAACGTCTCCTTGTAATCAACACCAAATTCTTGGGTATACCCTTGAGCCACAAGGCGCGCTTTATAGCGATTAACAGATCCATCTGAGTTGAACTTGGTCTTGTATATCCATCGACTGCCAACTGCGTGTTTACCTTTTGGGAGGGGAACTAGGCTCCAAGTGTTATTGTCGGCCAGTGCGGTTAGTTCCTCCTCCATAGCTTTTCGCCATACCAGGTGAGATTGAGCTTCGGTGAAATTTTTAGGCTCATGATCATTTGATAGTGCTGACAAAAAAGCAGAATACGATGGTGATAATTTAGAGTAATCCAAATAATTTGAGACAGGATACCTGACTGCATAAGCTGCATAGTCTTGAAATTTGGAGGGGCATTGTCGAGTTCTTGGAGGATTGCGTCTTGGAGCTGGCGTTCTATCTGGCGAGTTTGGGGACATCGGTTCTAGAGGAATGATAGTAGATGGAGAATCATCTACCGGAATTACTGTTGGAATAATCGACCTAGCGGGGCTAGGTAAGTCGATGTTGCAAATCTCTGCCCGGGGAAGGGGGACTAAGTCTTCCAAGGACTCCCCCTGATTAGAATCAGTGAAATAAGGGGAGGTTTCAACAAATTTAACATCCCGGCTGACATAAAGCTTTTGGCTAATGTTATCATAACATTTGTACCCCTTCTTGGTATGAGAATACCCTAAGAAAATGCATTTGGACGCTCGCGGGTCAAGTTTGTCACGTTGATTTGAGTGGAGATGAACAAAACATTGACACCCAAAAATCTTCAAGTGCGAGATATTGGGAATTTTACCCTGCAAAATTGCAAGAGGACACTGAAAATCCAGTACTTGACTGGGTAAGCGGTTAATAATGTAGGTGGCCGTAAGAACTCCATAGGACCAAAAAATTTTCGGAACATTCATTTGAAGCATTATAGCTCTAGTTTTTTCTAATAAATCCCGATTTTTGCGTTCAGCAATTCCATTTTGTTGGGGAGTATTAACACAACTAGTTTGATGAAGTATTCCATTAGAAATTAAATAATTTTCCATAGCATGAGATGTAAATTCCGAGCCATTGTCAGATCGGAAAATTTTAATGTGTGTGGAAAATTGGGTAGAAACTAGTGTGTGAAAATCTTTAAAGCAATTAAACACTTCAGTTTTTGATTTTAATAAATATAACCATGTAACTCTTGAAAAATCATCAATAAATGTAACAAAATATTTAAAACCATCAATTGAAATTGAAAAAGGTCCCCATACATCTGAGTGAATAAGATCAAAAGCCTGAGATGCTTTGGACAAAGATAATTTAAATGGAAGTCTACTTGATTTGGAAAAATGGCACGTCTCACAATCATACGTCCTTTTTGACAAATGAGGTTTTATTTTTGAGATGATGTAATCGGATGCATGTGCCAGACGAAAATGCCACAACTGGTGATCATTGATCGGAGAATAAACAGCTTGTAATCCCTTAGAAACTTCGGAATCACAGAAAAAATAGAGACCATTCAAGTGAAATCCTTCACCAATCTTCTGTTTGGTGTGATGGTCCTGAAAGATCACCTTAAACGGAGTAAATATCACATCACAATTAAGAGCAATAGTTAACCTTCGAACTGATAATAACTGAAATGGAAAGGAAGGTACATATAAAATATCGGAATTAATATTTTTTGACGCGATTTTAATTTTTCCCTTACCCTTTACTGCTGCAGTAGATCCATTTGCAATCGAGACAAAAGATGGTATCGGGAACGGGGTAAAGTCATGAATTTTGTTTAAATTATGTGTCATGTGATCACTAGCACCCGAATCCACAACCCATAAATCATGAAATTTACTTAACTCTAAGGCAGTTAAAAGAGCAATATAAATACCTTCAAATTTTTCCGCATTGTCACGGTTTGAAATACCAGTAAAATCACGAGTGGGTAACCCACCGAAATTGTTCAAGAAGGCTGCATTTGCACGGGATGAAGACTCAGCCACGTCATAAGCTCCAGCCACGTCACGGTTTGCCACGCCATATGCTGCTTTATTTTCATTTCCACGGGCTGCCATGTCACGGGTTGATAACCCGTTGAGATTGAAATTGCTCAACAGAGCACTTGCTTCATCAGTCGACCCGTCTCCTCCAAAATTTCTCCCGTCTCCTCCTAAATTTCTTTTTTCTTGAAGGAAGCTTGCAAATTCGTTTAGCAATGACATAGGATTAGAGTAATTGGGTTCTGTAGTAGCAACATTAGCCTTGAATTTCACAAATTTCTTGTGATGAGCATGCTGTCGATTTTGTTTCAATTCTGGGAATCGGCTCCAGCACCGATCGATTGTGTGACCAATTGAGTTGCAGTAAGAGCATTTGAGGTTAGGACGCTTACCTTTGAAGAATCCCCTCTCTGCAGAGTGTTGGGCATCTCGCGATTCTGCCAATTTGAAGCTCCCTTTCTCTGCAAATTGTTGGGCAACACAAGCATGGGAATCGACGAATTTTAATGGGTTTTCTCGGGGCATTACCTTGCGTCTGATTTCTTCACGTTGGATTGTTGCACAGACGCCTTTCAAGGTGGGGAGTGTATCATTCATCAAGATGTGGCTCCTTAAGTCTTCAAATTCCGAACCCAAGCTTGCCAATAATTGGAAAATCTGGTCTTCTTCTTTTCTGTTGCGTATGACAGTTGGGTCAACCGAGTGAGGTCTGTAAATTTCCAACTCATTCCACAGACTCTTAAGTTTGCTCAGCAAATTGACAAATGGTTGGCCGTTTTGATGAAGGCTTGCGATATCTTGTTGAATTTGGAAGATTCGAGCAGAATTATTTTGATTGCCATACATCTCCCTCACGGCTTCCCAAAGTTCCAGAGATGATTGGTAATAACTGAACATCTCAGCAAGGTTCCTGTCCATTGAATTTAGCATCCAAGACATCACCATTTGATCCTTGGCTAGCCACTGTTCAAACTCCGGGGAGCTGCTGTCAGGAGCCAATTCCTTGCCGTTGATAAATCCCAGGCGTGATCTGCCTCCAAGAGCAATTGTCACTGCTCTTGACCATGGTAAGTAGTTAAAACCATTTAGCAGTACAGTTGTCATTTTTTGAGATGAATTAGCATCACTGTCGATGCTAATAGAATTTGTGGCTGGGCATTTTGATTTGTCTGTCAAACCTTGATTATCCATGTTTGACAGATAATAAAACCGAGTGACACAACACAGAGTAAGGCTGCAAGATCACAGCTCTGATACCATGAAGAAATTGATAAGTATGTGTTATGAAGAGTGAATTCTGGAATGAAAATGTTGATTGCTGAAATTACAGCAATGGTATATTATTCAGTCATGACCTGATGAATGGAACAGTAGGGATTATATACAGAGACATATGGAACCTAAGCTATAATTTAGACAATAACGGGAAGCTACAAATTGGACACTAACGGGAATAATCCCGTTAGTAATAAATGCTACATCTGGAGAAGCACAACAGTAAATGTTGTGCACAGTATTCTATTTGGCAATTAAGTGCACTGTCTTCAACACAACACATTTTAGTTTTATCACCTTTTCATTATTTTCATTCGGTTTCATCTGGTTATCGGACTGACATGTATGTGAAATTGCCAGACACAACACGAAGCAAATTCCTGAATTGGAGTAAACGTACTCACATTATTGATGGGATAGCTCGAGGGCTTCTTTATCTTCACCAAGACTCTAGACTGAGGATCATTCATAGAGATATCAAAGCCAGCAACATTTTGCTGGATAATGAGTTAAACCCAAAAATTTCAGACTTTGGCCTAGCAAGAATGTTTGGTGGAGATCAAACTGAGGCCAGTACAAAGAGGGTAGTTGGAACATAGTAAGTGTCCTGTACTTCCTTAGTTGATTTTCATTTTTGTATTTGGAGAAATCCATTTCATGGTGTAGTATATATTTGCAGTGGTTATATGTCTCCTGAATATGCTTTGGATGGACACTTCTCGGTCAAATCTGACGTCTTCAGCTTCGGCGTCCTAGTCCTAGAGATAATGAGTGGAAAGAAAAACAGAGGATTTTGTCGCCCAGACTACAACCAAAACCTTCTTGGGCATGTAAGTGTTTAGAAACAAATAGACTTGTGATATGTACTGATTTGGTTCCTCTCAGGTATCTGATTAACTGACATATTGCATTAGTTTTACAAGTTTTTTGGCCTTGCCCTGAAATGCATTAGTTGTAGTCAAGAAATGTTAACAGTAGCGATAACCATGTGCACCTCAGGGTAGAATCAGTCAACTTACCTTTTGCCATTATTTTCTTTCCAGGCATGGGTGCTTTGGTGTAATGGGATTCCATTGGAACTAATTGATAAATGCTTAGATGATTCATACACACTCTCGGAAGCTTTAAGATGCCTTCATGTGGCTCTATTATGCGTGCAACAACGACCAGAAGATAGGCCAAACATGTCATCTGCTGTTCTAATGCTTGGAAGTGAAAATCCATTGCCTCAGCCTAAACAGCCTGGTTTTTTTATGGGAAGTAATCCACCTGAAAAGGATACTTCATCAAACAAACACCAATCTTACTCAGCTAATGAAGTTACAGTAACAGAGTTACAAGCACGGTAGGCTATCTTCAGTTGGCATTCAATGGATATTTTGCCTTCTCAATCATGCAACAAGCTATAAAATTCCAAATCTTCAGCAATTAAAAGATGGTGACAAGGTGTCTCTCTCTATTCCTGCTATGACTTCAGAAATACTCTCTCATGTATTGCTCTAAACACCATAGATCATTTGAGAAAAAGCTTAATAAGGTGCGTTTTTTTTGGGGTAACAGTGATGTAAACTTTTGGATAGTTGGATGGATTTTATTATGGATTATTGCTTGACCATATGGATGATGATTCATTTGTATTATGTAGATATGTAGTCTGTAATCTAATAAGAATTATTTGCTAGTTTTCTTCTAAATTCTTCAGATATCAGTTTATGAACATTTTCATTAACAATATTTGAGATTCAATTTCTTTATTTATTACCCAAGGAAAAACGAAGGTCAAGGTTGGCAGATCCTGAAAGAAGTGATAGGTGCAAAATTTAATGTTTCAATGTTTCGAAGAAGATTTTGTTCTACCAAGTACAGAACTAGCAGTAGTAAAATAGAATTTCTTAATTTAAGAACTCTGCAATGAAATTACATAAATGAAATTGGAAAGAAGGGAGAATTTAAGTTTAGTTTATTCAAATTAATACCTGGAATCTCGTCAGTTAACTAGATAGAAAATCAGGTATCGGTTTTTCTCTGAATAGCTGCTGCATTTGTTGGACCTGCATGCTTTCTGTGTTCTTGGAATACTTTTTACATTTCACATGAAATAGTTTTCTTTTTTTCAGTGTTGTCATTTATGTGCTTGCATTTTGATTCTGAGAAATTCATTTAACACAATGCTAGAGATGATTTCTTGATATTTTCCAGTTCTCACGTATTAGATGAAAGAGTTTATCATAGCTGTACTCAGGAAAGCATTTACGAGGAAGAAAAAAAAAGGTTGAATATCTCTGAACTATTACAAGTTTTACCGAGCCTCTAACAAGGTGGAGGTTAATTCATTTACTGAGGATGTTTCATGCTTGATTGTTGACGAAGAATCATTTGACAGATCCCTTTCAGTGAAAAACCCAGGCTCCTTAGGCTGAGGCAAAACAATGTCACTGCTCAACATTAGAACCACATTTGACATTTTAGGCCTATCTTCAGGACTTTTTTGAACACACAGCAGTGCTACTTCGATTGATCGCAAGACTTCTGATATAATGCATGAGTCTACAATAGATTCATCAATCAAGTCCAGGGTTCTTCCTTCCTTATGTAGCATCCATGCCTGGAAAGCATTCAAATATCTCCTCAGCTCAGGTTGAGTGTTGCTAAAACAATGAATTTAAGCCATTTGAACATGTAAAATAGTAATGGCATAACGCTTACATGTCCAAGAAGATTGAGGTTGTGTTCTGCGTGACCGAATCCTCTATTTTTCCTTCCACTCACAATCTCTAGTACCAAAACACCAAAGCTAAATACATCCGATTTCACCGAGAAGAGGCCATCGATTGCGTACTCCGGCGACATGTAACCACTAGATAAACCATTGAGTAAGTTCTACAAATTTATGGGCACTGTTAATGACAGTAAACTAGAATTCAGAAAGATCCTTACTACGTTCCAACAATTCTGCTCGTGTTTGCGCTAGTTTCATCCCCTCCGAAAATCCTAGCCATGCCGAAATCTGAAATTTTTGGATTCATCTCATAATCCAGCAAAATATTGCTAGCTTTTAAATCTCTATGTATGATTCTGAGCCTTGAATCTTGATGAAGGTAAATAAGTCCCCTTGCAATCCCATTGATAATGAGGAAGCGCTTAGTCCAGTGCAGCAACATGTTTCGCCTTTTATCTACACAGTTATTTATCCTGGTTAATCTCTGATGTTGAACATTTTTCAACTAATAATGCAGATTTAATCCACCTAAAGATTATTATAGAGCATTGACTTTCCATGCAATATATAGCTGCACTTGTTGACAAAAACACCACAATGGTTAGAGCAACCTTCTAGAAAATGATGAGATTTTCAACTAGTGCCATCATTCTGATTATGACCTATAAAGGTCAAAACCTTATGAGGACTTTTGTTATTGTGTTTAAAAATTCTAAAAATAATGCAGAGAAGGTCGTAACTAAACTAACAAAGCACATAGGTCTGAGGGGAGCAAACCAAAAATGAAAGAGTCCAAGCTTTTGTTTGGCATGTATTCATATATCAGCATCCTTTCTTCAAGCTCAATGCAGCATCCTAACAGCTTCACAAGATTACGATGCTGAAGTTTGGCAATGCAGACAACTTCATTTTTGAACTCATGTATTCCTTGTCTTGACCTTTCAGATAGCCTCTTCACTGCTATTTCTTGCCCATCTTGCAGTATACCCTGAAACAATTTTATGTATCAGCTGCGAAAAAATATGAAGAGAGGAGATGGAATACTATAATATGATTTGTGGAAGTTCATATCCTATAGTTCTTGATCTCTGACATATTTCACCTGAACAAATTCGGGGAATTGAGTATACTGTCTGAAGGCTAATGATTTTAAATAGTAGGTGAAGGCCTTGTAAGCAAAACTGGTAACTGAAACATGTCCACAAGTTCTCAGATCAAATTTATCCAAGGAGCTGAAAGCAGTCTTAATGTTGATACCTTGTAGACTGGTCCAAAACCTCCCTGGCCAAGCTTGTTGTTTATCGAAAAGAAATTGGTGGCATCTGATAATGTAGCCAAATCGAACAGTGGTAGCTCTAAATCTTCGTTTCTGCATTCCTTGGTGCAGCCTTGCTCTGGATTGGTTACCACATTTCCTGCAAGTTGAAATAGATTGAAGATGAGCTAAAAAGGAAAAACCTTCAAAACATAGATCATGCATGGGCAGAACCAATATCTAGTATAAACCTAAGGTAAGCACGAAGTATACAACATTTTTTTGTAGAAAAAAAATTATATATGTTCCAACTTCACCACTGTGCTCCAATTGAATCGCTAGAAGACAGAGCACAGCAAATTGATTGTAGCGCATTAGGGAATTAATTTGTAGACCATACTATAAAGACTTCAAATTCTACAATTTATCAGCTAAAGAAAAGTTTACTGTTTTATAGCTATAATCGTCTACCTTCTCCTGTTAGCTGTTGTCTCCTGTTTTTCCTCAGGAAACGCAAGAACAGACAAAGGGCTAGGAGGAAAAATGCCAGTAGAGATATGGGAATAACAATGATCCTTACTTGATTCTTCCCTCTGGATTTGCCACGTTTATCTGCCATAAAAAAAACTTCTTGAGTATAAAGAAAAATGCATTAACATGATAAAAAAATGATATCCAAAAATCAGCATAAATCATAGCGCGCATATATCTTCTGTGAGACTCTATTTATACTGGGTTACTACTTTCTTGCATTAATCTATATTTTTCAGTTTCTGAGTTTCACTTCAGAGATTCTGAGCTCAAATCTGGTGGAAACGCAAACAATCTATGATTCATGAATAGAGAAAAAACTCATACCGATTACAGAAGCAGCCATCCGTATATAGATATCTTGACCATTTTCGTTGTATTGCCTGATATCAATCAAGTCACCAAACCACAGTACACAGCCACTTCCTCCATCTCTAACATCCAAATTCGCGTAAGCTGTACAGGAACAATTCTTCAAACAGACCACCTCACATTCTTCAAGGTTCATTGTTTTGCTATACCAAGATTTCCGTGTGTCTGGCACTTTAATCCCAGTATATTTTATAAAACCTTCTCCATTGCTGCAATCCAATGGGACCTTCCGAACACATCCTTGTGACCAATCTGCAGTTGTCCAATCTTCCAGGGATGTTGGCTCAAACTCTTTCAAACAATCACAGGCTGGTGAGTTGTTGATGTTACAAACACCATGTGCGCCACATAATGCAAACCTGTCACAGTTATCCATATTTGCTGTCAAGTACAGGTTCCAATCTTGAGTTCGATCAATCCAAGTGAAACGCTGCAGGACACCATCAGGACTTAACACCATCCTCGAAAGAACTGAACTATTAGCGATTTGGTACTTGTAATATATTTCCTCTTGACTGAAAACAAACTCAAATGTGTATATTGGGTTTGGCTTCAAATTTATCATCCCACTAAACCTCAATCCATTCCAGGGTCCTGACCTGAACTGGTCAACTGAACCCTTAGATAAAAAGTACTGCGGCAATCCATTTGGATTAAGCTTATTTGTATATTTACCAGTAGAAGGATCACTGGGGCTTTTCCAGGATGTCAGGTATCGATTGAGGCCGGTCACCAAGCTTACACCATATTTCATTCCCGGTAAAAACGAGTCGCCTGGATAATCGAAACTCTGCCATAAGAAATTTTCAGGGTCATTGTCATTTTCAGCTCTCACAGCTAGATTTCCTGTGTCCAGAAGTTGTGCAACTGGATTGATTGCTGCCCTTGATATAGATGAGGACCAAATAGTGTTATTTGTACTATTCATAATGGCAAGATTTCCATGGTCAACAAACTTCAACATTCCTGATGAATCATTTAGAGGAGTATCTCTGTTGGCAACCCATACTACTGTAAAGCTAGATATCTTCTTGTACCATATTCCCACGTAGCGATTCCTGGAATTTCCAGGACTGAAAAAACCCAACTCAAAATGGCCTTCTGATGAGACTAGGGTGTCCCCATCTTTTAGTGATTGAGTGGCATCAATGGTGTCTGTAGCTGTAGAGGGGATTGATAAGAAGAAAACGATAGACAAAAGGAAAAGAACAGTTTGGCCTCTCATGAGGAACTCATTCCTTTCCATTTAACTTTTCTCTACACCTTCAATGAACAATAATTCTATAAATATAAATTGAGAATGAGAAAACTAACAGCTGAAGATGGTGCATTCACCTCTTGTGCTGATTTATGTCTGGTCAGGAGGGCATGGTGGCAAAATGATATAATATTTTAAATAAAAAGTCAACTCTTGACTTTTATATAGAGCTAAAAAGGATGTTATTAGTTAGTTGGTGAGACTTGTGACCAATCAAGCTTATTTTTTGGATTTTCTGTGCTTGAATGTGTTGTATCTGTCCCCATTTATGGCCAGAAAGTGGCTATTTTTTAGACTGCTAATCTAATTTTAATCGTTTTTAAGCCTCCGACTCTGCAGAACTTGATAGTTCAGACAGCACTGGTATAAAAACAGAGTTTGAAAGGAAGGCTGCTTGCAGCTGATAATCAAGACTATAATAAAGGCATTCAAAGATATCACTCAATGGGAAAAGAGAGGCTACCATGTCCAAGATTATGCTGTGTGTTTGTAACATAATGGCTAGCTGGACGGACAAAAGGGCTGCTTAGTGCCCGTTTGGTATTGCTGCGGGGCTGGAGTTTTGAAAAACGCAGTAGAAATATTTGTTTGGTTATTTGTAAAACACCGGTGCAAGGCTGGGTCCCACGCTGAATTTGTTTTGAAACGCTGGTGCAAGAAAAGCAGAAATTTTCTGCTTTTCTTGCTGCAATTCGGGGGAGGGGGGCTGGGGTATATGTGTGTGTGTGTATATAATATTAAAATAATTTAACAATTAATTAAAATATAAATAATGTTTATATAATATATGTGTATTAATATAAAAAATATATTTTTAATATTAAAATAATTTAAAAATTAATTAAAATATAAATAATGTTTACATAATATATGTTTATTAATATACAAAATATATTTTTAATATTACAATTATCTAAAAATTAATTAACATATGAATAATGTTTACATAATATATGTTTATTAATATAAAAAATATATTTTTAATATTAAACTAATTTAAAAATTAATTAACATATGAATAATGTTTACATAATATATGTTTATTAATATAAAATTATATTTTTAATATTAAAATAATCTAAAAATTAATTAACATATGAATAATGTTTACATAATATATGTTTATTAATATAAAATTATATTTTTAATATTAAAATTATCTAAAAATTAATTAACATATGAATAATTTTTAACCTCAAACTCAACCACAGTTTTAACCAAACATTTCACAACTTATTTTGAACCGCAGCAAAAGTGCTTTTTTTGAAACTGCTTTTTTTCAACCTCAACCACAACAGCAACCGCAATACCAAACAGACCCTTAATACAATGGCTAATCTCGGAGAATATTTGTTTGAAAATGTAGTTAAGATTGTTTTTCAAAAAATATTTCGTTCAGAAAAGTATCAAAATAATATTTTTTATTTTTTAAAAGTTATTTTTTATATCAGCACATCAAAATAATCTAGAAATACCAAAAAAAATTAATTTAAAATAAAAAAATTTCAATTTTTATCAAAAACACTTTTGAAAAACAGTAAAAAATAGAAAAAAATAGGCCTCTATGTCCATGTGTGGTCGGTAAGACACAATATCATGCACGCCTGTCACCCCCACGGTGCCTTACATGCTCACTGGGTTTGCAGGATGTTCAGTGAGTTCGGGGATTAGTTGTGAGGCATGTAAGCTGGCCCGGACATACCAGTTAAAAAAAAAAAAAAAAAAAGAATTCGAAGTTAACATGTGGGTGTGTACATAACTTCGGAGATTTTGTCGAGGATCGCCTCCGAACATCAAGGAGCTAATGCAATGCCCCCTGTTGACGAATCGAGAGATCGAAAACGTGCAGTGAGGAATGGAGATTGTGGCCAGATTTTCGAGATACGTCCTGATTCTTTAATTAAAATTGCAATTATTATTTACAGAGTAGTATTCTGGACTTGATAATTCTAATCATCAAATCTATTTTTCTCTGCAGATAGAGAACCTCCATTTATACTTTTCTTTTATTTTATGCCTTTTCATTTTATAATTTATACTTTTCTTTATGCCTTTTTATTATATTTTACTTTTATCTTACAAATTTAATTTTCTTGTATTTTATATATTACTTTTCTATCTTTCTTACAGTTTATAATATATATTGCATTTTCTATATTTTTCCTTACCGTTTAGGTTCTTTTAACTTCAAACATTAACCAATCTACTTGCTTTAAACCTCTTGGGTTACTACGATTTTCTCATTACTATGATTTTTTTTATTTGATCCTTTTAAATCCTAATTATCTTTATTTTAATTATTTTTTTAAAAATAACCTCAATCATAATACAAAACAGCTGTTATGGCGGCTGGGCTACTTTATTGTCTAAGCTATTAGGCCACTAAAAAAATCGCATCAGACCATAACTTGATACGTGGCATGCAGGACATGTTAAATTCTCTCAAACATAAACTATTGCACTAATAATTTTAATGAATCTAATATAATTTGATTAATATATTATTTAGATAATAAATTAAAATAACCTAGTAAAAAAATAAAAAAATCTAAAATGTAACAATCTAATATCAAACATAAAATTAAAAAAAAAAATTGAAATAACTTTGATTAATAAGTTAGATTAACTTATTAATCTGCTATACAAGACGAGGACTTAATAATTAAAATTAAAAAAAAAAGTTAAATCAATGAAAAATACTGGAAATTTTTCTACTCAAGTTAACTTGACTCATCGGAACCCGAGATAATTTGCTCCACGCATGTTTTGTTTTAGGCACAGGTTTGGCAACTTATCGCGATATGATTTTGTTGAACAATGCTATTAGCATAGCCGCTTTTTCAATAATAAAAACTGTGAAACAAAAAAACATTATTCACTCTAACATGCCAGTCCAAAAAAGAGCTGTCATTCATTATATATATATATATATATATATATATATATATACACGAAGCAGTATGCAAGTTTCCAGGAGGCCTCCATGATCCATTTTCTATGCTTGCTTGATTAACACGCGATCAAATCGAAGATGAGCACGAAACCGCGTGTTTTATTGGTCCAATTTTATATTATTGTGATCTAGACCTGATTTTACTCGAGCTGTAATCAGTCAAACGTCAAGCTTGTGTTCCATGATGCGCAGCTTGGTTCAGGTTTATTTGAAGACTCCAGCTACCAATAATTATTAAGTGAAATTTTAGAGAATTGTAGTAGGGTTATTAAGTGAACTTCTTCGAGGATAATGACAGAACCTAAATTTCAAGTCTGGAAGAATCTGTACAAGCTAGTGGAGTTCACTTCAATTCGGTTCTTGACTTCTTCTTCTTTTTTCAAGTAAACCCCATTCTTCAGAAAACGTATTTTATGAGCCCAAATAATTGAGTAAAATTTTAGTTATCCCAGGCTCTTACAAAAAATGCATATCCTGACTCGAATTCGAGACCTGTTATGTAGATCTTAAGCTCTTTGTCACCACGCCACACTTCTTATGGACTTGACCGAGTAAAAGATTAAACTACATTTCATTTTCTAGTGCTGGATCTAGTCTTTTTAACCCTTGTGGAAGCTGAATTCCTTATCAGTAATGTGATATTTCTTGCCTCGTAACTTTTCCTGGGTGAGAAAGGACTGGCACAAAAATGAAGAATATATAATACCTCATTGATATAATATACAAAAACATCAATAAATAAATAAACACAAGATTGTCTGTTATCATCGAGGGGTTAACAGTGTGATAGTAATTTCATTTGCGGAACACGTATCGACCTTGCTGGATGAAGATTCTTGATCATATAATTTCCTTTCTGTGAAAAAACCAGGCTCTTTTGGTTCAGGCAATGTAATGTTGCTGGTTAACATCAGCACCACAGTTGACATAGTCGGCCTGTCCGCAGGAGCTTGTTGCACACACAGTAAACCGACATGGATCACTCGCAAGACTTCAGATAAATCGCAGGTATTGTTTAAAGATTCATCGATCAACTCGAATGACTTCTGTTCCTTGTAAAGTCTCCATGCCTGAATTCCAACACCAAATTCATTTCAGGTTCAGCCAAGAAATCAGCCTACGTTCAATATGTTAAGGAACCATCTCACATAAAAGTTTAAACTCGTAGGTGAGGTCTTAGAATATGATTTATATTATTCTTTTGGGCTTGAAACTTGCACAAACTCACAATACATTATGTTTGATTTGTTATCAAATAGAATGAGGGTGGTGAGATTCGAACTCGTGACCGTTGGGTCAACAAAGTTCTGATACCATGTTAGGAAACCATCTCACTTAAAAACTTAAGTTTACAGGTGATGCCTCAAAATATGATTTATATTATTCTCTAACACAATATGGGAGTATAAACATTTGATACTTACATGCCCGAGAAGGTTGTGCTTGTGGTCTGGATGAAGAAATCCTCTGTTTCTCTTCCCGTTTACTATCTCGAGAACCAGAACACCGAAGCTAAATACATCGGACTTTATAGAAAAGAGCCCATCAATTGCGTACTCTGGAGACATGTAGCCACTGCAAGGAATTGTTGAACAAAGTTACAAATGTTGCAAGCAACGATAATTTTGACAATATGCAGCCTGTCTAAAATGCTTACTATGTTCCGACCACCCTTTTTGTGTTTCCCTGAATTTCATTTCCTCCAAAACTCCTAGCCATGCCAAAATCTGAAATCTTTGGGTTCATTTCATGGTCCAGCAATACATTGCTGGCTTTAAGATCTCTATGGATGATCCTTAGCCTGGAATCTTGATGCAGATAAAGAAGTCCGCGGGCAATCCCATTGATAACGTGGTACCTCTTAGACCATTCCAACAATTTGCTCTGCTTTTGATCTGAAAAAAGTTTGATCAATGTTAACCCATTAAAGCAAACAACAGTATGTTCTCAGGGAATCGATATCTCTCAATATGAGAAAATTAATTTTATGGTAGCACTGTTGGCAGTGAAAAATGAAAATTTCAGCTTTTGATATGCGATTAGGAGACAAGTCAAATCTAATTAGATTGAAGTCTTCAGATTGCCATACCAAAGATGAAGGTATCCAAGCTTCCGTTGGGCATATATTCATACACCAACATGTTTTCTTCAGATTCAATGCAGCAACCAAGAAGTTTCACAAGATTTCGGTGCTGAAGTTTCGCAATGCATATAACTTCGTTTTTGAACTCATCTTGTCCTTGTGTGGAAGTCTTTGAAAGCCTCTTTACAGCTATCTCTTTCCCATCTTTCAGCGTGCCCTGAAAGATTTTATGGACTACCCTTTATAATCTCATTTCAAAATTGACTCTGGAAGATAGAGTTAGCAACGTAAACTTTGGTAGAATGAACTAACAGAAAGCTCTCTCATTCGAAGCTTTACCTTGTAGACCGGTCCGAACCCACCCTCTCCAAGCTTATTGGCTTCTGAGAAATTGCTGGTGGCAATTGCTATGGTTGCCAAGTCAAATACTGGCAGCTCTAGATCTTTATCGGTGCTATCAATCACGTCTCTTTCTCTCATTGAAACCATCTTTCCTGTGAAATGGGAAATGCACTGCATGAATCATACATTTCTACATATTCCACCATGATGATCATCTGATTTTGGAAAGGACCAGAACGATATGGAGGCCATCAAGTATATCAAAGAGTAACTGCTTATCCAATGCAATAATTCCTTTTCCTGTTAATTTCAATAAGCAATCAGAAGTGCAATAACAGGGTTCGATAGAAATTACCTGCTGACTTGAGCTTCCTCCTCATCCTCATCAGAAACAGTAGGCAAAAGCCTAGAATGGTAACTCCAGTAACCAATGTACAGATGGCTATAATCCACACTCGCGTCCTCCTCTTAGGACGGGTAGTCGGCTCTGCGTGACCAATGTGAACAAGTTGTAAAACCAGTTTTAAGCAGAAGAAAATTAAGCAAACTGTAATGTTACAAGATTTTCTACTACCTCGATTAGAGTTTTGATTAACAAATTTGAAATTTCCCTGAAACAAAAGGGCTTTATACTCTTCTTCGTCAACATAAATTAGAATAAAGCTAGAGATGTCAGCATTTTCTCAATTGATCATCCCCAAGATGGACTCTTCGATATAATATACTAATAAGACCTGTTCAATTGGTCTGATCAGTTTGGATTCTCCCCTTTGAAACTTTCCACTTCCATTTATAATAGCTCAAAGACAATTTTTAATTACTTGAGATATACTAAACTATTGAGTTCTTGCTAATAGAATTTTATATGGGTCTTTTAAGGAAGTTTGTATCTCCTACTAAAGCACATAATCAGTAAGGAAATGAAAGAGGAATTAGACAAGAAGGGGTTCTAATTTGAACAGCTAATGAAAAGAAACAGGTGATAAAAAAATAAATTTCGTGTGAATTCAACCGTGTTCTATGGCCTTTTCATCTCAGAAATCAAAAGGAATCAATAGGTCTAAAGCATCTGCACCACTAGGGACATTTGTTTAACATGTGAAACATTGAAACACAATTATTTAACAGACCAAGAAAAGAAGAACGAAAGGGTCCATACCTAAATCAGAGGCAGATAATCTAATGTAAAAATCTTGCCCATTTACAGTGTACTCTCTGATATCAAGAAGCTCCTCAAACCAAAGCAAGCATCCAGATCCATCTGTGATATTCAAAGTTGAATAAGCTGTACAGGAACAATTCATCAAGCACACCCTTCGACATTCTTCAAGGTCCATTGTATAATTAAACGAGGATGTCCTTGTATCTGGCAATTTCACACTTGGTATCTTCTGAAACCCCTCTCCTGCCCTGCAAGTTGATTCATTCTTCCTAACACATCCTCCAGACCAATCCCCAGATTCCCAATCTTGAGAAGAATTTGGTTGAAACCCTTTCAAGCACGCACAAGGAGGAGAATTGTTGATGTTACAACTTCCATATGCACCGCATACTGCATACCTATCACAATTATCCATCTGGGCTGTCAAGTACAGATTCCATATCCTTGAGGTATTAGTCCAGGTGAAACGCTGCAAAATTCCATCATTGGTCAGCAACATATGCGAAACCACTGAACTGTCCGTCAGATCATACCTGTAATAAATCCCCTTCTCATTGTAAACAAACCCATAAGTGTAAATCGGGTTTGGTTTCAAATTAGGCATCCCACTGAATCTAAGACCATTCCATGGTCCTGATCGGAAGACTATGTTCTCACCAACTCTGATATAAATCTGTGGATATCCGCCAGGATCGAGCCTAGTTGTTGAATCACCCAATGAAGGATCATTATTGCTTTTCCATGACACCAAGTGCGTATCAAGGCCAGTAACCAAGTTCCTTCCAAAATTAATGCCCGGCAAAAACACTCTACCTGGGTAGCCAAAGCTCTCCCATAAGTAATCGTCCTCGTTGGTATCGCTTGCTTCTCTCACAACAAGATTTCCTGAATCCAAAAGCTGAGCAACTGGATTCTGCGGCTGTCTTGATGTGTTGGTAGACCACAAAACAACATTTGTTGAGTTATGGAGGACCAGGATTCCCTTGCTGGTAACTTGCAGAACTCCAGATGTGTCATTGAGTGGTGCTTCTCTGTTGGCAACCCAGACCACGGTCTCATTGGAGAACTTGTACCATATTCCTACATAACGCAAACTTGAGCTCTTAGGGCTGAAAAATCCCAGTTCAAAGCTGTCCCCAGCTGAAACTATAGTCTCCCCATCTGAGATCGACTGGTTTACAGCTATGATATCTGCACCATTAGAAACTGTGAAGAAGAAGAAGAAGAAGAAAGAAAATCTTGCAAGCCCTTCCATGGTTTTCTCGCCTGTTTGCCTAACCAACAAGCTGCTTTGCTTCTAGTTTAAAGATAGTCTTATGTGGTAGGAGTCCCAAAATTAACTCCACAGAACAAATTTGGTTCTTCTTTTCTTTCTTGCCCCATAACGTGGTCAAGTCAGCTTGGTTTCCTTGCGAAAACTGAAATGAATTGATGAGTTTTGAAAGTGTGAACGGTGGGCCAAAGGTCTAGAAGTCTTTGACTATTTATGAAGGTGAACGAGAAACGTTTTGTCTTCAGACGATGAATAAGCACTGCTCTGGGGCTGCTTCTACCAATTGAAGCCTTTACTAGTCGTCACTTCACCTTAGATTCAAATTATTGTCCATATTTGCAGCATAGGATAATGAGCTAGGAGACCATATTGATACTACCTTTTGTTATTCTTCCCATCACAAAAAAAAAAAGACAGAACCTCAAGAGGTCGTGTGTATAATCATTGCTAGAGTTACTACATTTTACTTACTAATGATGTAATAATCTTCACTTATATATATATATATATATATATATATATATATATATATATATATCGAATCAATGAATATAGATTTTATCACGGTTAATGTGAAAACAAAATGAAGGTTACCTTTTCTCTTATAATTTATTAATCCGCTTTCTAGTTAGTGCCTGTCTATATTTCAAACCATTCACTATAGGTTTTATCACATGTAATATAAAATTAAATGAAGACTACTTTTAGTTATGGTTGGCAAAAATATCATTTATATTTTCTTATATTTATTAACTCGTTTTATTGCTACAAGCTACGACAATCGAGGACAACACAACAAATATTGTACCCCATGTGTACACTCTAAGGACCCGCAGCAAGTTCAGAGATAGAGCCAGAGACAAGGAATGGAAGAATGGCAACTAGCGACTGTGTGTGGATAGATTTTGAGATTCATGACACTTGAAAGATTTTACTTGGTTAGTGTTTTAGAATAATATAAAAAAATAAGGATAAATATATATATAGTTAAAGAAACAAAAATCGATATAAAATATATCTCAAAAATAATTTTGGATTAAATTTTTATATTATCAAAACATGAAGAAGTATAAAGACATGTATTCCCTTTGTTTTTATTTTTCATATCTTCTTAAATAATAATCAAATATTATTTTATTAAGATCATGTTTAATACTATGGTAGTTTATATGGTTACAGTTTAAAAATAAATAAATTTTAAAAACACATTTTTAATTGTTGTTTTAAAAAGATAGATTTTAGAAAATTTATGTTTGAGTAAAAATCTAATTATTTTAGTTTTTTTTTATAAAATCAAGAATTAAAATGCAATAACATACAACTCGGTGTAAAAACATATATTATTAAACAAATAATTCTTTATAGCTAAATAAAAACAAACTTCCATCATATCAAATATTTTATAGTGCAAAAAAAAAACCTTGAAGGAGAAAATAGTATCATCATTGCTAGATCCAAACCATTAACAATTTAGGGGTATTTGGTACTGCTTTCAAAAGCATTTTTGAAAAATTTTGAATTTTAAATTTTATTTTTTACTTTAAACTAAAAAAAAAATTGGTGTTTTTATATCATTTTGACATGCTGATGTCAAAAATAATTTTTAAAAATAAAAAAAAATATTATTTTAATATATTTCTAAACAAAAAGTATTTTAAAAAATAGCATCAATAATATAATAGTCTCAAACCGTCCCTAATTCCTGCCAATGTGTGAACACGATAATGCTAGCATAGAAAAAAGGAATGATGGCAACTTTTAGAAAGAAAAATTTGTTCTGAGCTTTACGTGAAAATGGTGTCATGATCTTGATGTCCTTATCATACATGAGCATGATGTTTACAAATTTGGTTTCAACCACATGTTCTACATGTCGGTTGATCATGGCAATTTTATTTTCATTGTTTTCGTGTTTCTATTTTCACATTGAAAAAGACCGTTCACAACTTCACATATATTCTTTATTAGAGGAAGAAAACACACAGTATTTGTCACTATCATTGAGTTTCAAAAACATTTTAAGAAAAAAATATTTATTTTTATTTTTTATTTCAATTTAAAAAATTTAAATATTTTTAAATTATAATTTAAAAAAAAAAATTACTTTCATGTTTCCTTTTCTCTTATCGCAATAACTTCATGTAGGCTAGTTGCGTGTTTGGTATCTTAAGTATCTGTTATTTAATGATATAATAATTTTTTATATATATTTTTAGTTTTAATATATCAAATGCGTTGAAAAATATTAAAAAAATTAATTTAATATTTTTAAAAAATAAATATACTTTTAAAAAAACATCTAGAATTAAAAATTATCGACCACTCAAACATGTTCCGTCCAAACCTAATTTTTTAGCATAGACACTATACTGGTCTAAAAGATAACTACTATTAAAAACATCTACTTGTGTTTTTTTTGCTCTAAAGTGTTTTTTTTGTTTTTAAACGATGCGTGATGACAGAGATTTTATAAGCTGCATAATAGATTTTGAATTTGAGTTAGAACATATATTTTTTATTAGAGTCTAAAATAACCAAGATTTTACTTACTCATTTGGACCCAAAAGTGTAATTTCAGAAAATGGAGTTTTCTCACAACCAAAAAAAGTTTTTTCACAAACAACTTTCTTCAAATATTTATTATTATTATTATTATTTAGTGTTTTATATGTTTTAATGTATTGATGTTAAATATATTTTTTTAAAATATATATTATTTACATATATTCCCAAATAAAAAAATATTTTCAAAAGTTATATGTATAGTTAACTTTTTTTAGTTGGACCGCTGTCCTCTTTCTATAACCTATTATTTACGACAATAAATAAATAAACAAACCACTGCTATCTGGAAACAATTAACTTTCAATAATGTCCACTTGATTTTAATTCATATCAATAATTAATCCTTTTATTTTAAATTTAAAGACTAGCTTGATTTTTGGTTCATATAAGAGATGGAACTCCATTAATTTGACCTCACCTTTAATTAACTTCGCGTTGACCAAACAAGTGCTCCCATGTGGTATGAAAAAAAAAAATTAATCTTATAATTTTTTTTTTCTTTTTTCCCTTTTGTTACACATTTGATTACAGTAGGTGTTGGGGTTATAAAATCCAATGCCTATGGACATCGGACAGCGTACAACGCTAAGTATTTGTTAGAGAGTGTGATTGAAGTTTATTTTGAAAGTATTTTTTATTTAAAAATGCATCAAAATGATATTTTTTATTTTTAAAAAATTATTTTTGATATCATCATATGAAATTGATTTAAAAACACCAAAAAAAAATAATTTTATTTAAAAACACTCTTTAAACGGATTGTCAAACAAGGTCTAAATGATTAAGTCATATTGTTTAGACCTTTTTTTTTTTTTTTTTTGGATTTTTTTGAGCTTGTATAAATTTTATTTTAAATAATATATATGAATTCTGATCTATTAGTAGGTTTGGTTTCTTTCTTCTTCCGTCTCTTTTTATTACAAATAATCATGATCCTTTTAAATTTCAAAAATTATTCTTTATAGTATAATTAGATGGTGGTTTCTTTTTTACGTTTCTCTTTTTATTACAAATAATCTTGATTTATCTTTATCTACTTTCGAGAATTATTTTTCTCTTTAATTACAAAAAATGGGTTATGGTATGTTTGGTTTTTTTTCTTTTTTCCTTGTTTACTAAAAATAATTTGATTGATTTAAAAAAAAAAAAAGCCACATGGAAGCACCCCGATTGATCAATGCTAAATAAACTAGAAGTTTTGTCATGAAAATAGATGGAAGAGTTATCGCATCTCAAAAGTTAAAATAGAAGTACCGGTTTGTCCAAAATTAAAAAGAAGTGTTGATATAATGATTTTTTTTCATAATAGGGTGTTTTAAAAACTTTTTATTTATTTTTAAGTACATATATTTTCAATTTTAGTTATCAAAACAATTATAAAAGAAAGTTAAATGGGGTGAAGTCTTCACTATTCCTATTTTATTGTTCATTCTCTTATATTTTACTATGAATTACAATAGTAAAAAATTGTAATTTTCAATTTGGTCCTCAAGAGAAAAAAAAATCCAATATCAAAGAAAAACATGTCATACATATTCTACAACCAACATCAACATCTTTACAAACAACCAAAATTCTTCTCTTTTGTATTTAAAGTTATTGGTCATTGACAATAAGATGACCATATGAATGATAAAGAGTGACAAACTAACATCAAAGGTAGAATATGAACTTTAATTAGAAATATTCTAGCCCTATCCTATCTATATTATTTGGGGATCATCATATTTTATAAAATTAATTTTTAGCCTAAGTCCTTATTTTAAAATGTCCAAAGCATGGTGATAGCTTAGTAATAGATGGGTGAGGCTTACTTTTATACCCAACATATGTAGAATACCAGATTAAATGACATAGATATAGCTCGCTTTCAAGCCCTAAGTCCTTGTGTGTGGTTAAAAGAAGAGCCTACTACCACACTCAATACTTAATGGGTTAAACTTTTAGAACCTTAGAGGGATAGCTTAAGGGAAACTAAAAGGAGGGGTTAATGCCAGCAGGGTCTTGGCCTGGTGGTCAAGAAAGGATTCTCCCTTCCTCTCACCCCAGGTTCAAGCCTTGTCAGACACGCCTGTCACCCCCGCGGTGCCTTACATGCTCAGTGGGTTTGCAGGATGTTCAGTGGGCCCGGGGATTTAGTTGTGGTGCGCGCAAGCTGGCCCGGACACCCCGGTTATCAAAAAAAAAGAAGGAGGGGTTAATTAGGTATAGAAGGTAAAATTACAATTTAAGAACTTTTTACCTAAGAAGATGCAATTATAAACACTAAAGCAAATGTAAAAGTAATTAACAATAACAACAGTCTTTGTAGCAGGTAAGAACAAAATATTACATGACCATTTTACAGGTGCAAGATCAAACTTAATTTATCCCTTTGTGGGCTTAGAATCAAACCGTTATTCTTAATCTTTTTATGGGTGGAAGAATAGAAGATTTTTATCCTATACTTGTTGAAGGACAAGTAGGGAACCACTCATAATTTAGTCTTTATGAGACCTTTTCAAGTGATTAAAGTGTCACGTATATTTTCCACAATATACTTTATTGGTAGAGTTGATTGAAATTGAAATTGAAATTGAGCTTTTTTGGAGGATTTGTTTTAATTCACACTTAACCTTGTTTTTAGATGATTAAAAGTGAAAATAAAGATGCACCCATGAAGATCTTTCTCTCTACACACCTTCGTATTTGATGGGACATCATTCATTATTAAAAACAAAAGGTGGAATTGAAAAGGTAACCGAAGATCATGATATTTACCTGCCCCTTTCTTTAAATGTGAGTGCACCCATCCATTGTTATTTAATTCTTCGTCTAGAAATAACCCTAGTTTGATACAAATGAATGCATGATCTCTGGCATTTGAAAGATGGTGGAAAAGGGGTTGAAAATTCCATCTCCAGCCCTCGACCTCTCTTTTTCTTTCCTAAAATTCTCAAATTGAAGTTAAAAATAGTTCCAGGGAAGACTTCTGGGACTCCATGATTCCCATTATCTATGTTTAATTTCCAGACACCAGGAAAAATACCACAAATCAAATCACTTTAGGAGACCTAAACCTAGCAAAAGTCTTATCAAGACCTTGCGTGTTTTCCCAAGAATTCGTAAAGGAAAGCATTACTCATAACCACTCCAACTAATTGACTCACATCCTAATCACATCATGGGATTTGTTTATATGCTCATTTATTGACTGATTAGTAATATAGTTCAGGTTGTTTTTTAAAGTGTTTTTATTTAGAAATATATTAAAATAATTTGTTATTTTTTAATATTATTTTTAATACTAGTAGATAAAAATGATCTAAACATATCAAAAGAATTAATTTAAAATAAAAAAATTATTTTTTAAAAAAATATTTTTGAAACATGATAGTATTATCAATAAGGTTTCGTGGGATTCCAATACAGTTTCGAACATGTGTGGCAATCAAGTGGATCAACCAAAAGACTACTATCGTATTGGTAGGTATACAAAAGGTAGTGCTGTTGTGTATTTTTATAGAAATAAAAAACATAGATTTGTCAATAATTTCACACTGCTTTTACAACGTATGCCTTTTTTTCGTTTTTTTCTCCAACAACCAAAGAGGTGCATTTTTTTTTTATGAGGCAGTGTTTAATATTGTAATTATGTTTTTTTTTAAAATTATTTTTCAAAATACAATAATATTATGAAAAATTTAATCTAATGTCCTTGCAATTTAAGTGTACTTTATAAAAATACTTGTACCAAGATACCAACACACGAGTATAAGGATATTCCAACGGGAAAACTCGAAATAATAATTATTTTTATCATTATTCCCTAATTTTATAGTTCTGATGGAAAACTCAAAATGATTTTCTTATCAAATAAATTTAATTTCTACATTTATATACTAAAAGACTAAAATATATATTTTTTAACTTTATAACATTTTTCAATATTTTTCTATAAAAATCAAAATTATTAATACTAAATATATTAAAAAATCCACGAGTTGTTAATATTTTTTTTATATTATTATACCATATACTAAAAGAGAAGAAGTTTACTATGGACTCGGATAGTGAATGTCTTATATTATTCGTGGTGGGCAAGCTTGAGTTCAGGGTAGGAAGATATTTTTAATAGGATTTCTTAGTAATTACATTAGAGAAGGGGTTAATCGATATTTTTATATTTATCTACAGTGTAATTATTAAATGGACCTTTAAAAAAAAAACAGTCTCTTTAGTTTCAAGGGTTTTTCGTTTTTTTTCTACAAGTCAATTACTTAAATACCCAAAACAATATTTTTTTTAAACTATAGATTAAAAGAGATTTTAAGTATTTTGTTGGGCGTCACCTATACCATTCAGGTTATACACAAAGCGTAAACAACATTGAACATCGCCTTTTAGGACAACATTTGATGTGCCTCACTGCCCTCAATCATAGTGTTGAGGCACATGTTCACATCTGACATGCAACTCCAATCACAAGTTTTTTCACCCCCTCCTTCTTTACTCTCTCCCCTCCTAGAAAAACACAAGGTTATCAATACCATTTTGGTTGCCGTTTTGTTTTTTCTATTGGTACGAAATGATTCGGTTTCGGAGCATTTTGGTGTACCGTTTCGGGGTTGTACTGTTCATATATAATTAATTAATTATATATGTGAAAAAACTTAAAAAGCAAAAAAATTAAATATAATTTTTATTTTTATAAAATCAAAATTGATAACAAATTTATTTTTTTATAATATATATATTTTTAATTTTTATTATTTTAATTTTTACATTTTCAATACATCTCAAACAATACACACACAGACATATATATCTGTATATATATATATAGTATAATATTATATTATATATATATATATAGCAAATTGAAGAAGCGGGAATAGTGACCGAAACTGAACACCCGGGGTGATTTTGGGGTGTTTCGGCCGGTATTTGACCGGTATTTCCGGTACCGACCGGTATTTAAAACGAGACGAAAACGACGTTATTTTGTTTTGTTTTTTCACCTGGTACGAAACGTTTCGGTCATTTCAACCGAAACGAAACGGTATCAATAAGTATGGAAAAACATGTTAGTCATTGCAAAAAATACAAAAAAACAAAAACTATATTAATACCGGTCGTCGTTTCAATGATTCAAAAGGTATTTCCAGTGCAAGGCTATGCTTTTCCACCCAAAATGTTGACACGTAATTAATTATATATATATATATATATATATATATATATATATATATATATATATAAAGAGGTTGATGATTGGTGATAAATTGATATATGTCAGCAACTGTCATAGAATCATCACCCTTTGTAGGGTTCCAAGAAATGGGTGCAGTTTCCAATGTGAAATAACAAAGAGGAAGTGCGGCGATATTATAAGCTAGAGCAACCGAGCATCCCATTTCTACACCGGTGTGATGTCTTGACCAATCTTGTGAAGTTAAAGTGCTCGCATATCTTTTCTGATTTCTTCAAAGTCAATAAAGGTCAAAGGACTGCTTATTATTGCCCGAGTGATGTGTCTTAAATGCCGTATTTCTAACATATTTTGATTTTGTTTTGGTAAAATAATACTAGTTAAAAAATACACAGTTTTAATAAAGATGTGATCAGAAATAGTAATACACGTGGTGACTTGCCCGAGCACCGCGCTAGGTTTTTTTTATGTAAAAAATTAATTGATTTTTTATGTGTTGTAATGAATTATTTTAATATTTAATTAGTAAAATTATAATAAATAAAATCTATTATAAATGAGTTTTTTTCAACTAAAAGGAACAGTGTAATCGAAACGCAAGGGAAATGGTTCGTATATTTTTTAATTGTAGATAATTTGGGTAAATTTATCTACCCATTTTATTTATGAGTTGTCTTTTTCCCTAAGTAATATTAGATCTGAAATATTATACATAAAAATATTGTAATTTTTTTTCTTTTTACAAAAACAACCTAAAATCCAAGAATTCAATTTTTCTAAGAAATAAACTTAACCAAAAGAGGACAAATCTTGAATTAAAAGCCAATTTTATTTTTTATTTTATAATATTTATTCCTCATATTATTATATTAAAAATATTTTAGAACACTGATATTATTTATTTATTTTTAAATCCTAGTTTTTTTCTTTTTTTGTCTATATATATATATTTTCAGGCGCTAATATCAAATAAATATTAAAATATATAATTAGTCTTACATATTTATAACAAACAAAAACTTAAAAATAATCATTATCATTATTTTGAATGTCTTATCTATAGTAATGAGAAATTTCAACAGCTAGCAATATTAAAAAAAAAATTAAAAAAAAGACAAAATATAGATAAATATTATTATATTTTAAATAATTATATGACCTGAAGAATAAATAAAAATTCAAAATCAAACAACAAAGAGTAAAATAATAAATATCAATTTTTAAATGATCACCACCACAAATTAAAATTGAAACATCACATAAAAAAAATTCAAACCTTAATAACAGTGGAAATAATAAAAATTTGAAACAAAAACTAAGAGCATGTACATATAAACATGGAAAAATAATAGAAACCATCTATGAAAAATATATAAAAAATAAAGGAATTAAAATAAAATTCAAGAATAAAAGCATAAGGGCCGAAATGAAAAATACATATATAATTAATTAAATTTAAAGGACAAAATTAAAACAAATCAAAACTTTGATACTGAAAAAATTAAAGAATTTAAGACAAAACCGGAAATTAAAAGAACATGGACCGAAATGAAACTTAAATATATAATCAATTTGCATTGAAGGATATAATTGAAACAAATTAAAAGTCTAATACCGAAAATCTTAAGGATTTCAATCCAATCCTAAAATTAAAAGACTGAGGACCAAAATGAAACTACAATATATAATCAATTTTAATTGAAGGGCAAAATTGAAACAAATCAAAACCTATATTAAAGGAATAAGGACCATATAAAACAATCAAAAGCTCAGGGACTATAATGAAAAGTCAACAAACAATGGGGCCTGACGTGTACTTGCACAGACAGGAGAGAGAAATGGGGGAAAATATTTTAACCGACCACCGACACGTCTCCGTCCATGTTAGACCAACACGCGCCTCCCTAGGATGAAGAGAACATGTCGAAAAATAATTCTAGACTTCGATAGGGTATTTTGAAGGTCGTATGACGCCGTATGTGCCATCCAAAAACTGCGTGAGCATGGACACGTACAGCGCGTCTGGCGACACGCCAACAGTACCATGTCAGAATAAATATTAAAAAAGGTAAATTACATTGACACCCCTGCATCCAACTCTTCCATTTTTTCTTATTAGGGGCATATCCGTATTTAAGTATTTTTAAAAAATATGAAATTCCCGGTGGCACCCCTCCCTGCCAGACCTGATTTTTTTTTTGAGGGATAGAATGATTATTTTACTGTGCAAAGAAATATTAAAAAAAAATAAACCGGTTACCTGAACCGAACCGGACCAAAAATATGCAATTACTGTGGAACCCCTCCATCAAGTAGCCGTTTTGTCTTTTTCAAAGGACAAAATCATTATTTCTTAGTGCAAAAAAAGAAGTAGACTAGTGAACCAAACGAACCGACCTGAAAATTGAGTATTATTGTTGTCGTCCACAGTGATTTATCGCACTATGAACAGTAACTCACCCATGTCCTCATTTAGTTTTTAGATAATGATTGAGAATATTGACTATGATAAAAAAAAATCAAATCACAAAATAACCCTAACTTTAAATCATACAAACCCTAAACAACACCCTTGCCTTAGACTATAATTCTAAAACTCAAGCAAATTCTAAATCTTAAAACTATTCAGTAACCTTAAAAATAGTAAACTTTAAACAAATCGAAAGATAAAAATAGACTAGAAAAAACAAAAAATTATTATACTTAGTTAGGGTTTGTTTGTAGGGTTATTTATTAATGTTTAATTTCAGGGTTGGTGATTGATGTCAGTGTTTAGGGTTTGTTTTTAAGATTCAAGATTATAGTTTATGATATTGTTAAGATATTGTTTATGATTAGTATTTAAGGTTAGAGTTAATGTTAATTTACAATGTCATAACCTTTTTTTTTTATCCTTAAATTCAACCAAAGTAAAATTAAAAATAACAAAATAAAAAAACAAAAAAGTGTACATTGCATCCCAGTGTATATAGTTGGGCCATGTTCAACCCAATGTAAGAAAAAAAAGAGAAATGCCAATTGTTTGGATTGGGTCCCACCTATATATTTATATTGTTTTATATTTTAATAAAATTAAAAAACCAAAAAAATCCAGAAAACTATAAATGGATATTTCAAACACTTTGTATTTTTCTTGTGTTTGTTTCCAATAATTTTGCATAATATCAGGCTATATACTTATATTGTAAGATACAGACCTCGTATTTAAAGTACTTGATTTTCCTTAAAACTTCAAAAGTATTCAAAACAAATTTTAAGGGTTATGCCAAAGTATTTGTTATTTATCACATGATTTTTCATCAATTTTGTTCAATATTGGGCCATAGAATTACACAAACCATGTACAAAATACCTTATTTTCTATAAAAAAAATTCAAAAACAAAAAATCCAAAAATATATATATTTGTATTTTCAAAAAACAAAAACTTTTTTTGTTTTAGTGCATATAGTCAAATCCTAAAAGTTTTCAGAGCATATTTTCATGAAAAAACCAAAAATATATATTTTTCATGTTTTAAAATGCAAAAATAAATATTGTGACTAGTTTAGGATTATCCATTAGTGTTTGGAAAAAATATCAAAAATCTTTCACCAATTATTTTGTTCATTTTACATTTAAAATTTTAGGATTTAGTTTTAGACTTTAATATTATTTTTGTTCTCTTAAGGGTGTAAAACTACACCATAAAGTATACCCTGAGGTATTAAAGTTAAAAATAAATAAACACGATGCTAAAATTTATAATTTAGAATATTTAGGTTTTGATCTAATAAGATAGGATGGACTAGAGGTGATACGTCTTTTCCTTGCATAATAAGCCCCTTACCTCAACTATTAGATTTTCTAGTAACCATAGTATTTGGTGACAACTTTTGAACTATATAATTAGTTTGATATTTTTTTTGTCAAAGTCATTGTACCTCAATCACAACTTTTTTTAAGTCTTTAATACCATTTATGTCTTTGTTAAAATTATTTTATTTTTCAAATACTTTTTTAGCTTGTGCTATTTTACCAAAACTTTTTGTCAAGTGTGCTACTTTTCCATAAAATAGAATCTCATAAATGGTCCTAAATAAAAAAAATTATATCTAAACAAACAAATAGAATTTTGTTCTAGACTTTTATAATTATGTAAACAAGTCCTTAAATAGATAAGAAACTTTACCATCTTTATATTAAATTTGTTTCTCATACAACCTTAAAAAAGTTACATAAGTATTAGAATGATTATAAGAACTAAAATACAAATAATTATTTATTCAAAGTTGAGAAAAGGAAAAAATAATATAGTTTTTGTAGCTAAGGAAAATAAAAGAAAACGTAGTGAAATTATTATAGAAATAATATATGTGGTATAGATATAAAGCGATAATGATTTCACAATTCATTTTTTTAATCATTATATTTTTAATTTCATAATTTCTTTATATTGGATTGATTTTGGATTCAACCATATGGTTTTTTTATGGATTCACATGGGATTGTTACAAATTCAAGAAAAAAAACCTAGTACTTGGTTGACTCAGTATGACAAAATCAAATTTTATTTTTCATTAATTTAAACAATTGAGACTTTAAGGGAAAATAGGGACTTCTATATAAGTGTTTGTTGTAAGACATATATACTAAACTAATCCATATGAAAAAAAAACTAAATAGAGAAATCATTTTTGTCTATAAAAAAACTCACATGATAATTGTGTAATTGATTCTTAAACTTGATATCACTAAGTTATCTTATATAGACAATTTTATATTTTGATCTCATTACATGTGATCTTAATTGGGAAATGAAGGGGAACACATTGGGTATAACATTAATTATATGAAGGTACTTAAGTTATTAAGAGATGATTCATTACCTTAGGTGAATTTGAAAAAAATATGTATATCTGTTTTCAAACAATATTGACTACAAAATCTTTGTCTATAGTGGAATGAGATTTGAAAAGAATTTCAAATCTTATTCAAATAATCAATGACTATTATGTAAAGAACAAATATGATTTAATATGATAGACATACTTCATACTTTAATATTAAATTGAAACATTATTGATGAAAAAAATATTAATTATACTGAGAAACCAATCACTTAAAGGTTAAGTCAAACTACTAATAACTTTTCTAATATTTGAGGCGTAATGACACGTTGCTAAATGATACATTTGATCTTCAAATATAAATTAATTGATTTTTGAATTGATAATAAATTAAATTGTTTAATTTATTTAATTATATTTATAATTTATATTTAGGCCAACATATTAGGAATTTAATGAGTTACACACATTAAGAAATATTAGTCAGAAATAAAGCCAAGATGATTTAATCAAGTATGACTTGATTAAAATATATTGTAGAAATTAAGGACTAAAATATAATTACGACTATGATTATATTTTTAGACCTAGAAAAACCAAATACGAACTTGATTGATTTAATTCTTTAAAATTTTACTAAAATAATATATGAGTATTATTAAAGGGGCAAATTGATATTTTGTTAATTTATTGGATGTTTTAAATTTTCCTATAAATATTATCTTATGCCTTTTATTTTTTTATACGGTTGACTATTAATAAAAAAAAACTATATAATTCATAACGAAAAGAGCTAAACTTTAGACATAACAATTAATCTATCCTTAATAGTGATTTAAGAGTTTTTTTTTACTTGTAATTCATGTGGATTATCGTTAGAGGATGGATAATTGAACGACATATGATTTGCAATAATCTGTCCTTTAAATATTACTCAAATCCTAATGACACCATATCCTTATGTAATAAATTTCTAAACAATTGTATATGTGCTTAATAGAATTATAAAGACTCTTAAATAATTTTATTTTAATGTTTCGTTGTATTTACATATATTAAGGAGCGCACCAAGAATAATTGAATTGAATGTAATTCGCGAACCCAAGATCTATCTAATCCACGTTTACTAAGAACATAGATGAACTTATCACAATTGAAGTCTTGCTCCAAGGCAACAAGACTATAAACCAACCCAATCACAATGTTTATATTTGGAAATGAGAAAAAAAGTATAAATTCACCATAAAGATTGGTCAAATCTTTGAAGAGTTGAAAATTCAATCAAGAACCAAGATGGGCAACTAAGGTAGGCAAAAATCAGGATATTATTAACAAATAAAATTGTCCGAAAGTTATTCTTAAGAGTATTTATACTCCAAGCCACAAAAAACCTAGTTTCCCTAATGGGTCACTTATAAACCCAATTTAATTAATAATCAACCCAAGCTAAAACTAGCCCAAACCAATTAAAATAAACAAGTCTAAAACCCAGACAAGTGTTTCCTCACAAAATAAAAAAAGTTTAATAGCCCATCTAATTTAATAAGACATGTACAATCTAATTTAATAAGACATGTACAATTATTTCTGTATTTTGCCTAATAATAACAAAACTCAACTTCAAATGGATGATTTTTTCTCTTCTTAAGAAATTAAAGGTATCATATACCAATGGATATGAGAGTTTTCAACTCAACTGGAAATACCTTCAAATTCGACATGTAGCTCCAATTATAATAAAACAAGGTTTTGAAAGGTCAAATTAACCGAATGTAGTATTCTTATCTCAATCCTCGTGTAATGGTTTTGGTTCCACCAACAAGGATGAATCAAATTGAGAATGACTTTTCTCATTATTTTATATTCTATTAAAGTCCATTTTAACTCATGCACCTTGAATAAAGCCATTGAAAATCTTTTAAAAAATTTTAGTTCTAAAAATCAATCAAAATTCTAATAGATTTTTTAGGAGCTTGGATCGCATTAATTTGGCGAGAGTGATACTTCCATATATTGACGCCGAAATTTTTGATTTTGCTTGCATTACCTGGTTTTCAGGCAATAAAGATTCCAAATTGCCTACGAAACCAAACACGTGTGATGCAGACAGTTGCCTTTCTAAGAATGTCTTGGTAATAAAACCTTGCCACCTGTGGTTCTCCTGGACCCAAATTCTGTGGGGCCGCGGAACTTCACTTGAGGCATGAGCAACCCTTATTTTATTTCTTTTATTATTATTAAACCATAATTCAAGGTCTTCCACTAATGCGGCAATATCTTCTACCTAATCTCAACTTGTTTCTCCTTTCTAGAAAAATCAAACACACAAGGTTCCACCAACCATGCCTTCGTAAATTTTAAATTAATGAACAGGGAGCATTTTTAAATTTGGACTATATGATTATTGTCTCACCCTAAAACCAGGTCGTAGATATCTATGATATATTGATCTCAGTTAGCAGACATCCTAAATCTACTTCGTATCGTCGTGTCACCGTGAATTGTCCTAATTAATAGATAAAATAATATTTATTTTAAATTTAAAAAAAAAAACAATTAATGATTTCAAAATCCATAGTAACAAAAACACTAAAATACATCGGTCTATTACTGTTCACTGTTCACGCACACCCAGATCCACTGTGGACTGGGTGCGTGATCTGGTGTTTCAAATATCATTTAAGTATAATGATTTCTCGCCTTTAAAATGATATTTATATATGTTTTTTTAACAAAAACACTTAAATACATCGGTCTATTACTGTTCACGCACACCCAGATCCACTGTGGACTGGGGTGCGTGATCTGTGTTTCAAATGTCATTTAAGTATGGTGATTTCTCGCCTTTAAAATGATATTTATATATGTTTTTAACGGTAAGAGACATATAAACGTCTGTAGCTCAGTGGATGGCGCTCCTGTTGGTAAGTATGGGGAGTGCAGGTGTTCGACCCGAGGGTCTGCCTAATTGTGCTTTACTCTGTTTTCGTCTTTTTTCATTTTCTTTTTCGTTTTTTTTTCAATTTTCTTTCTGTTGATTGTTTTTTATTTATTTTATTTATTTTGACTTTCGTTTTTTTTTTCATTTCTATTTCTTTTAATTGTTTTTTATTAGTTTTTTTATTTTATTTTGACGTCAAAATATTGTTTTTGCTTATAATTTTATTTTTTTCATTTGTTTTTTTGTTAAAGTTAATGATATTTTTTTCTTAGATTTAATAAGAATAATAATTTTATTTTATTTTTATTTCTATTTTTTTAATATTTTTGATTTTTTTATCAGGATAATTTAATAATTTTTATTGTTTTAGCAATGATAATAATGATATTTTTAGATGTTAAGACTTCAATATTCCTGTTGTTATAATATGGTGTGTTAATGTATTTCATTTTATCAAACCTTACATGTATATATGTTATACTTTATTTGATTATTTTAATTTTTTTATTTGATTGAAATAGATAATATATTTGGTTTTGTTTCCAACCTTTATACTTTTGATTTTTTTATTTTAATTCCTTTATTTTTTTATAGTTTTTAAATAACTCCTATTTTTATGTATGTTTATATATATATATATATATATATATATATATATATATATGTAATTTTTATTGTTTTTTCTTTGTTGAGATAACATTTTTTTTCAAAATATTTGCTTTTAAATTTTAGTTTGTGTTCATGATCATTTAAAATTGATATTTCTTATTTGTTTTCCTTTGTTTTTTTTTTTTGGTTTTTTTATTAGCTTTTTTAATTTATTTTCACATCAAATAATGTTTTTAGGTAATAATTTTTATTTTTTTGCTCTTTCGTTAAAGTTTTTGGGCTTTTTATTCTTTTATTAAATTTAATTTTCCATTATTCAGGCAATAATAATAATTATAATAATAATATTAATTTTTTCTTGCTTTCTTTTATTAATATTTTTGAGTTTTTTTCTCCTCGGAATTATTTAATATTTTTTTTATTGTTTTAGCAATAATATTAATGATATTTTTAGGTGTTAAACCTTCAATATTGTTGTCGCTATAATAGAATGTATTTTATTATATCAAACCTTGCGTGTATAGATATTATAATTCATTTTTAAACTAGCAAAATCTATTAATTATTTTAATCCCAATGATTACAAAAAATATTTGCTCGGCTCGCAACGTAATGCGGGCAATTAACTATAAAAGAGCTAAAGGAGATCGGTAATTTCCTGTTCACGGACTGTTCACCCACACCTAGATCCACTGTGGACTGGTGTGTGTGATCTGCTATGGTTATTTTTTTCTTACTAGTTTCTTTTTTGTTTTTTTAAACTGGAGGATCCGTGGCAGCGGACGCGCACCACGACTAATTTCCGGATTCATTCTTTTTTAACATTTTTTCCCCTCTTTCTTTTTACACCTATACATTTTTTTTTCTCATGACCGGAGTGTCCTGGTTAGTTTCGCGCACAACGATTTTTTTCCTCATTGTTGTTTAAAACGGTACTTTCCCCTTGCACTTTTTTTTTATAACCGGGCTTTCTTTTTTTTGTTTTTAACAATGATTTTCACTGTTTAGTACTGTTTGAAAATGTGCTTTTTTTTCCCGGACTTTTTATTTGTTTTTTTTGAAAACAGAATATTCGTGGCAGCTTATGCGCACCACGACTAATCTCCGGATCTACATTTTTTAACATTTTTTTTCTTTTTTTCCACTTATACATTTTTTTTCATGACCAGGGTGTCCAAGTTAGTTTACGCGCACCACGATTTTTTTCCTCATTACTGTTTAAAAAGGTGTTTTCCCCTTACAACTTTTTTTTATAACCGGGCTTTATTTTTTTGTTTTTTAATAAATGGGGACCTTTTTTTTCATTTTTTTATAACCGGGGTGTCTGGGTCAGTTTTTTTTCCCTTTAACTGGTCTTCTTTTTTTGTGCTTTTTTTAACCAGGGTGTCCGTAGCAGCGTACGTGCACCACGACTAATCTCCGGATCCACTTTTTTTTTTAACATTTATTTCCCTATTTTTTTTCCACTTATACATTTTTTTTGTTTTTTTTCATGACTGCGGTGTCAGGGTCAGTTTACGCGCACCATAATTTTTTTCTCATTACTATTTGAAAAGGAGATTTCTTTTTTTATAAACCGGGCTTCTATTTTTTTTTCTAATGAGGTGTCCGGGCTAGCTTTAGTGCACCACAATTAATCTCTGTACCCACTTTTTTTTTTTTAAAAAAAAATCTTCCTGTTTTTTTTTTTTCAATTATACATTTTTTTTTGGTTTTTTTTATAACCGGTGTGTTCAGGCTAGCTTACGGGCACCACAATTTTTTTCCCACGTATACTTTTTTTAGTCTTTGGACTCACTTTTTTTTTTACATTTTTTTTCATGTTTTTTTCCCCACGATACATTGTGTTTTGATAACCGTAATGTCCAGAACAGCTTACGCGCGCCATGAATAATCCCCGTAACCACTTTTTTTTGACATTTTTTTTCTATTTCTTTTTCCCACTTATAATTTTTTCTTTTATAACCAGGGTGCCCGGGTCAGCTTAAGGGCGTCACAACTATTATTTTATAGAATGGCTAAAGGAGATCGCAATTTCAAACAGTTATTTCAACTATGGTTTTCGTTGTTCATTACTATTTGAAAAAAAAAACCTCTTTTTTTTATATCTTTCTTACATAATTCTTATTTCTGTCCATGTTTATATGTACATGCTCTTAGCTTTTGTTTCCAATTTTTTTTTTAATTCCACTGTTAAGTTTTTTTTTAATGATGAAATTTTAATTTGTATTGGTAATCATTTAAAAAATAATATTTGTTATTATTTCTCTTTTTTCTATTCTTCAATTTAAGTAATTTCTTTAAATATAATAATCTCTATTTTCTGTTAATATTGTTAGGTATTGAGTTTTCTAATTATTACAGATAAAACATTCAAAATAATAATAATAATGATTATTTGTAAGTTTTATTTTCTTTTAAATATATCAGACTAATTATATATTTTGATATTTATTTAATATTAGAGCCTTGATATATATAAATGACCTTAGTTTTTTTGAAAAAAATAAATTAATATCATTGTTCTAAAATATTTTTAATATAATAATATGAAAGTAAAAACAAATTATGGAATTTTCTTCTCTAACAATAATTATGGTCTAACAAATTTTTATTATTTTCACTGTTATTAAGGTTATTTGTTTTTTAAATGTTTGCATTTTAATTTCTGTTCGTGTTCATTTCAAAAATTATATTTTCTATTCTTTTTTCTTTTTTTATTCTTCCGTTCAAATAATTTTTTAAAATTTACTAATATATTTTTAATTTTGTCATTTATTTAGTTATTTAGTTGTGTTTTTTGTTAATATTGTTAGGTTTTAAAATTTCTTATTATTATAGATAAGAGATTCAAAGTAATGATAATGATTATTTGTAATATTTTTTCCTTATCAATATGTGAGACTAATTATATATTTTGATATTTATTTAATATTAGCACCTTAATATGTGTAAACTGACCTGGACACCCTGATTATATAAAAAAATGTATAAGTGTGCCTTTAGGAATTGCAAATTTATGTCCATCAATTAAATAAATGTCAAAACAATTAAAACACGCCCAACAATTAATCAATTATAGTTTTTTAATATGCAAATTACATAAATTGATAAAATATTTAAGCAAGTTTACCCATTAATGAATTGACTATAAAATACAATTCACTCATCTTTAATAGATTTTATCGATTATAATTTTGAGAGTTGTCAATTAAATTATTATCCGAACACTTAAACTGATAACAACAATCAACTAATTCGATATAGACAACAAAAAATAAATCTACAATAGAATTTAACGATTATAATTTGTTATCTACCAACTAAATAATTCTTTGCAAACTGAATAATTAATCAGTTTGCTATATCAAAAAAACCCAACGCAACGCACGGGCTAGCCAACTCGTATAATCTGAAGCGGATTCTGGCTGTTTCTGGTCCATTTGTTGCTATTAGCTTCGGCATATTCGGAGCCCATCTGAAAATCTTTTTTGCTCCTGTGGAAACAGCCAAATGACAAGACAACTTTCATATTCGTAATTTTAATTATTAAAATGTATTTTATAAATAATAATAATAATAATAATATATGTTCTACCGAAACAGATGCAAATCCTCCAAAATTTAGGCCCAACATTATTGTTTAGGCCCAACATTAGTTTGGTAGCCATAGAAGACTTATTATTATTATTATTATTATTATTATATACGTTTCCAAATTCAAATATGCTATCCACTCAAATTTGTCCTGGACACATACCACTAACCCCACACGACGATCACTCTTTTTTTATTCCAATTATTATTATTTTTACAGTAGAGATAAAATTAGCAAAACTTTAAAGACACGAGGAGATTACTGTATCCACGCACATTATTATTTATAAATAAAATTAGATAACCGGTATTAGTATAAGAGTTTAATTTTTTTCAATTCCTAGTTGGAGAGATAAAAAAAAAAGACTTGTGGGATCCAGTTGTGAAGTGAGAAAATTAATTGATGAATCGATTATGATTTCTGAAAAAATCAATCATGGTATTTATGAGTTCCATTCAAAAAGGAGAGTTTAATTTGAATGTTATTCCACTTCAAAATTGCTTTAGAATATAGATTTAACAACGATAATATTTTGAATTTCGAGTTGATTTTTTATTTATAACCTAATTTTTAAGGTATTTGAAGATAGTAATGGGTTTATGGGAGTCTCTAGGATGTTTTGTAAGTGTTTTTGGGTAAAACAATAATTGAACAAATTTATGAAATTATATATATATATATATATATAATATACTCAATAAAGAGTTAATAGAATAAATAAGAACAATGAAGATTAAGGTAATGGAGACATAACATTCTTATTTCATATAACTTTGTAATTTCATATTACTAATTTATCCTCACAACAATACATCTATTTATAGACACATGTACATAAATGTTGATAATATCAAAAGTCATAACATATGTAAATTCAATTGAACTTGAAATAATGACGAATGAATGTAATAAGAGAGGAATATAAGAAAGTATCTAGACTTCAACATATACAATGTATGATTTTATAATACTTCCTCTTGGATGTCTATTGTATAACCTTACACATTAAAAACTGTTTAAGAACCTTATAAAAAAAAGCCAAAGGGAAAAATTCTTGATTAAGAAAAACAGAGTGCAATGAGTTATGAACTCCTCCTCATGAATGTATCTTCACATTCCAACATTGCATCACAATCCTTTAAATGTTATATTTGGTAATGCTTTTGTGAACAAATATGCTAGACTATCTTTCAAGTGAATTTGTTGAACATCAATGTCACCACATTTATAAAGTTCACGTGTGAAAAAGAATTTCAATGAGATGTTTTTTGTTTTATCTCCTTTAATGTATTTTTTCTTTAATTGAACTATACATGCAACATTGTTTTTATACATAATGGGTGAAGTTCCTCTATTAGAGGATAAACCATATGTTTCACGAATATGTTGAGTCATGGATCTTAGCCCCAAACGTTCCCAACTTGTTATATGGATTGCATGTTTTTTAGCATGATTGGATGGTGTGACAACTAATATATGCTTTGTAGATCTCTATGATATAACAATATTACCACGCATAAAGAGATAACTTGTTTAAGATCAACCTTTATATGAATTAGATAAATATCTTGCATCAACATATCCAACTAATTTATAATTAACATTATTTAAGTAAAATAAGTTCATATTCATAGTTCCTTGTAGGTAATGAAAAATATGCTTAATTCCATTCCAATGTCTCTATGTTGGAAAAGAACTGTACCTTGCTAGAAAACTAACAAAGAATGCTATATTAGGTTGTGTATTGTTAGCAAGATGCATTAGAGCACCAATTGCACTGAGATATATTAATTTCGAACCAAAGTAATTCTTTTTTATTCTCATGAGGTCTAAAAAGATCTTTTTTTCATATCAAATGATCGAATAACCATTGGGGTACTCAATAAATGTGCTTTATCCATATAAAATCTTATAAGGACCTTTTCTGTCTAAGTTGACCGATGAATAAGAATTTCATTTGCTAAATGTTCGATTGCAGGCCAAGACAAAATGTTATATTTCCTAAATCTTTCATCTCAAACTCTTTCTTTAAATAATTTATTGTTCCTGGTATCTCTATATGAGTTCTAATAATATTTAAATTATCAACATACATAACAGTAATAACAAAATGAGATTATAACTTCTTTATAAAAACACATGGGTATATATGATCATTATTATACCATTTTTTCAATAAATACTCTAAAACAATTATATCATATGTGTTATGATTGCTTTAACCCATATAGAGATTTTTATAACTTGACTGAGTAAACCTCTCGAGGATTTAAATTAAATGTTGTAGGCATTTTAAACCCTTCAGAAATTTTTATATAAAAATCATTGCCAATTGATTCATATAAATAGATTGTAACAACATTCAAGAGATACATATATAGTTTCTTACAATTTTTTAGAATAACGGATAACAAAATATAATTGCATCTATCACAATCTTTAAAATTTCAATTTCATTTATGAAAATCACTGTACTTAATCTCTGACTGCTGTCAATTGTCAGTCAGTCTTTCAGCTGAACATGTGTCAACAAAAATAGCATTGCCATACTTTGCTTTTGTTTTACTTCTTTCTTCTTTACATCCTTCGCAGAAGACACCATCTCTGCAAATCAAACTATCAGACACAGAAAGACCACAGTTTCAAGTAGGGAGAGCTTTGAGCTGGGATTTTTCAGCCCTGGTAATTCGACACAGCGGTACTTGGGAATATGTGAAAGAAATTGAATTGCTGAGTTGTTATTCATTTTCTGTTTGATTAAATACAATCGGAATATCAAAGGTCATTTAGACATAAATGCCGTTGGCTATAACAGATAAGCCTAGGCTATAAATACATGATAAAATAAAAGATATATTCACATGTTCTAATACACCCCCGTAGTCGAAACTGGAGGTTGTCGAACGTTGAGACTATCCCGAAAATCATCAAAAAGTTGCAGCGGAAGACCCTTAGTTTAACAAGATATCTAAAGGGAACGTGGTGTGGATGGCCAACAGAGAAATCCCAATAACTGACAGCTCAAGATTCTTAAAGTTTGATGAGAGCGGAGTTCTCACCCTTCCCGATCAGAATAGTAGTATCATTTGGTCTTCAAAGACATCAAGGCAAAGGCAGAACCCGGCTGCACAGCTTTTGGATTCAGGGAATCATGTAGTCAGGAATGAAAACGATCGTCGCCCTGAAAAATTTCATCCAAACATCTGACAACACATTTCTACCTGGAACGAGGGTTGGACGTATAGCTTCAGGATTGGATGTGATTCTATCACATCAGGGTCATGGAATTGTGTTGGGTTTAGTGGCGTGCCTTCCTTGAATCCAAACCCCCTTTATACATATTCTTTTCTTTCTAATGACAGAGAAACATGCTTTACTTGCGATGGTGATAATAGCATTATGTCTTCCAAATTGGTTTTGAATCAAGATGGTATCGTCCGGCGGCTCACTTGGACACTGTTGAATTGCCGCAATGAAGATGGATTTGTAAAGTATTCTAACATTAAACTACCAAGGGCAAATAATTGGGCAATGAATGCAAGCATGACCACGCACAAAATGCAGGATGAAAAGCTTGAATAATTGTTCTTGCATGGCTTATACCAATTCAGATATAAGTAGGTATGGAAGCGGATGCTATCTCTGGTTTGGTAACCTGGTTGGCACCAGACAATTGACAGATGATAGGCAAGACCTTTACATTATAATGGCTTCTTCTGAAGTAGGTAACCACACAATCTGACTTGGTGAAAGCATAAATACATATCACAAAGTCCTCGGAATGAAACATACATATCCAATTGGAAGTACTCTATCACTTACTCGGTGTTATTTCCCTCTTTGTAGTTGCTCTTACTCCTTAAGGCTCTAACAAAAAGATAAAATATGCTAATATGATGATTACTGGAGGCTTATATAGTCGTTAATTTTATGGCCTGTGGGATTAGTTGAGGTACACGCAAGCTAGTCCGGACACCTATGTTAATAAAAAAAAATGGCCATAATAATAAGCATTGCGCTACAAGCATTGCTTATCCCAGGCCTTGGTCTATGCTTGTTCCTCCAGAAGAATCATAGTAGGCATCATCATACTCTTAGTAGACCAAGTTACCTTGAAATAAAAACAGTTTTTTATAGAGCCAAGTCATAGATGTCACGGACTTATTTCTATCCCTGAAATAAACTTTTGTTGTTATACCTTCTGTACTCGCTGTTTTACAGAGAAAAAGGGAAACATTACAAAAGAACATAGCCTGGAGGAAAGTCTAGATTTACCACATTTTGATTTTTCTGTAATTGCTAATGAAACCAATAATTTTTCATTCAACAATCTGCTTGGAAAAGGTGGCTTTGGATCTGTCTACAAGGTAACAACATAGTTTGATGATACTATGCTCAACTTCTTCGGGGGTAGATGATGAATACTAACCACATGCCACTTATTGTGTTAAGATAGAAAAAATATTTTCTAAGACTCAGTGGCATAGGAAGAGTGGGAACCAGAAAATAAAAACAAAGGGTAGACTTGAGAAAAAAAATGAAAAATAAAAGAGCATCTGCAGCACTAAATCTGGAGTGAGAGGACTGAGTCCTAGAATAGATTTGCAGACAAGGGTGACTGAAGAATGCTTCTATGATAATGATTGTTGGATATCCACCTCAAGACTTGCCTCTTACAAAAATCTGGCACTTCTCTCCTTTTTTCAGGCTATGTTTAATGGTGGACAATACATAATATCTGTGAAGAGGCTTTCGAAGGAATCCAGACAAGGGCTTGATGAATTTATGAATGCAAGTAAAATGCATTGCGGAGCTTCAACATCGAAACCTCATAAAGCTTCTGGGATATTGCAAAGAGCTAGAAGAGAAGATTTTGATCTATGAATACATGCCCAACAAAAGTCTAGACTTCAACATATTTGGTTAGGATCTCTGAATCTTTGATATATTCACCGTATGTTTTTTCAAGATAATTTCATTTTAGTTGCTTCATGCATATAATTAATATGCTAGAAAGAATACATTAGAACCTCTGTTTCATCTCAAACACTACCAATCAAAGGCTAACAACTGGCAAATATATATCAGTTCATATAGGTGTTTCAGGACATACTATATCTAATACAGTTGAGTACACCCACAAGAACTAGGTTAAACGAGGTTGGCAAATATATATATATATATATATATTCCAAAATCATATTCACCGCAAGTTACAATCCTACACACTTATAAGTAAAATTAGCAGCCATATGAATTAAACTGCAGATTATGTATATAATGGGCAGATCAAGTGCAAAGCAAATTGCTGGATTGGCCTAAGAGGTTCCACATCATCAATGAGCAACATTTTACTGGATAAGGAGATGAATCCAAAAATCTCAGATTTTGGCAAGGCTAGAAGTTTTGCAGGGAATGAAACCAAAGCAAATACCAGAATAGTAGTAGGAACATAGTAAGAGTTCTTAATTTCCCCCTTCTCTTTCCATAGGAAAAGAAAAATGAAATTGAAGTACCACCATATCTTACTAGCAAAAGCTCATTAACTTGTTTGATGATGGTGTCTATGTAGTGGTTATATGTCACCGGAGTATGCCATTGATGGTGTCTTCTCAATAAAATCCGATGTATTTAGTTTTGGTGTTTTGTGATTAGAGATTGTCAGTGGGAAAAGAAACAGGGGATCTTTTCTTTTCCTTCTAGGTATTTCCAAATCAGCATTAACACAAGGGTTCCAATTTTCAAGAACTGTTTCCATAAAAAAACAAATGATTTCAAATTTCAGATATGGAAGCTCTATAAGCAAAGGCAGATCTTTAGAGTTGATTGATGAATTAATGGTAAAATCCTGCAATCTTTCTGAAGTTTTAAGGTCAATCCATGTGGGCCTATTATGTGGGCAACACTCTCCAGAAGATAGGCCATGCATGCCAAGAGTGGTTCATATGCTGGAAGGAGATGGGGCATTGCCTCAGCCTAAAGAGCCAGGTTTTTTCACAGAAAGAAAATAAATTGATCGAAGAAAACAGGAAAGACAATCACGATGCAACTACTTGAACATTCACAATCTTAAGTAAACAGAAGTTGATGAAATATGCAAAACCAACTACAAGCCATGTTTAACACTTCTTAATACATTGGTTATCAAGTTCAAATTATTGATAAACCAAGCAAAACATAAACAATCCAAATACCTGAGATAGGGTTTGTTTACTGTCTTGGAACAGAAATGATATAAATATAGAAAATTCACTCCAAAACTACCCACCTGTCCTTTGTCTCTGCAAACAAATGCATTTATTTCCCTTCTGTATCTATCTCTTCTATCTCAAAGAGTAACCAAAGGAACCTGAATTTTTTGTTTGTTTTAAAGAGTAGAGGTAGAAGGCTGCACAACATAATCAAGAACAATAAAGCTCTGCAAATAATCTCTGAATATGGCTTTCTCCAAATTCACAAACTGTTCCTTGGAATCCAATTCACTCAATCCTGGAAAAACAGCTAGCGACGCAATCGAATAACCCTTGGCTCTAGCTGAGAAATTTTCACCGCAGCTAATTTGATGAATCCCACCATATCTCCCTGTAATCCCCTTAATTAACCCCAGTATCTCATCTTTCACTTCATCCCCTAAACCCTCTTTTAGTTTCAAAAATGACAAACTAATCGCTGACCCAGGAGGTGGGACCAATGAATCACCGCTGTTGAGATCATCAGTTACCCAATCGACGGCCATGACGTCGTCACAGATTGGTTGAACCGATTCCTTAACCACGCTGACATGTCGAGGGTGGACAGCATAAGCGGAGAGGTTTTCTTTAGAGGAGTAACGGCTGTGGAGCATGTGAGTGAAGGGAATAGGTGAGGATTTGATGCGGTAGAGGGCGCCGGCGTTCAGGTGGAGCACGGAGTCGAGTGAGATCAGTCGGTTGAGGGAATTAATCATGGTGTTGACTTTAGTGGGGTCAGTGTTTTCTTTGACCTTGAAGAGGACTATGTGTTCTACTATTTGGGATGGAGTGGATGATGACATTTTGATTTGGGATTTGGATGATGCAGAGTAAGGCTGCTTGAAGGAGGAGAAGAAGGGCCTGAGTTTGTGGTTGTGGGACGAGAAAGCGAAGGGAAATGGTTTGGAGGTGAGGAAACGTGCGGCTTTAACACACAACATTGTCATCCTCTGATTCGTGGGAAGTGGGATGTTTTCCTTTTGTTTGGTTCCATTATAAATACAACCTTACTATTGAAATACTGTGATTCTACCATGATTTGAGATCTTACCAGCCACAACTTGACGTATAATTTTCAGACGAGACAGATTGTTCACCTTATGTCAGCAAAATGTTCGACAGATATGCAGTTTGCCAAGATATTTTACAGCACAGGGCGTAATTTGAGATCTCTGAAAATGGTCATGGACAGTTCTTGTCATGCAAGCAAAGAAAGTCATGGGAGCTAGTTCTATGAATGTGCCACCATGGAAGCCAAACTAACTTCGCGAAAGGTATATAAATTCTTACCTTCAAAATCTTAGAAAGGATCTATCATCAAAATACATTATTTCTTTGTGGGATGGCTGATTTATCATGCCTAGTACATAACCACAATATATTTCCAAAAGTAGAAAATTTCATCACAAAAAGCAATCTATCTTGGTTTTAACTCTGAAATGGAGCAGTCATTGACTGAATATGGCTTGCTCAGGTTGGATGAATAACTTGCTTCATTCAGATCCCTTTCAGTGAAAAAACCTGGTTGTTTAGGCTGAGGCAGGGTATCATCATCCCGTAACATCAGAGCAACAATTGACATGTTTGGCCTATCTTCTGGATTTTCTTGCACACACAATAAACCCACATGAATCGATCGTAGCACTTCAGATAAATTGCATGTTATTAGTAATGATTCTGCAGCCAGTTCCAATGGCCTTTTTTCCTCAAACAATCTCCAAGCCTGATAAACAATATCATGTAATTAGAATAGGTTCGATAATTAGAATATTATCCAAAATCCGTCATGTATTTCATTGTCAGTTTCAAAATATCTGCAAATATTTCAAGCATTTGAAGTGTCCATTGTCAGAAAACATGCCAAGCAATTGGGACCTAACATAGGTGTGGTCTGGATGACTTACATGCCCTAGAAGGTTGAGGCTGTGGTCTGGATGACTGAATCCTCTGTTCCTTTTCCCACTCACTATCTCCAGCACCAGCACGCCGAAGCTGAAGACGTCTGATTTTAGTGAGTAGAGTCCATGATTTGCATACTCAGGGGATATGTAGCCACTGCACGTATCAGGGAATGTCAAGTGTTAGTAGTGAAAAAATGAAGATAAAATCACTTACAGGAGGAGACACTTACTATGTACCAGCCACTGTATTAGTATTGGCTTCAGTTTCGTTTCCTCCAAAACTTCTAGCCAGGCCAAAATCTGAAATTTTTGGGTTCAGTTCATCATCCAATAAAATATTGCTGGCTTTCAGATCTCTATGAATTACTCTTAGTCTTGAGTCTTGGTGAAGATAGAGGAGTCCACTAGCAATCCCAGTGATGATGTTGAAACGCTTGGGCCAATCCAGTTGAAAGCTGTTCGTTTCTTCTGTCAATTTTTTTCCCAAGTCAAATCATTCGAGCTCTGATCAGCTTTTAAAATGCAGATGAAAAACTAGGAGAAAAGGTAATCCATACTTAAAAACTTAATAAATGTTAGGTTAAAATTACAATTTGGGAGATTCATACCGAAAATAAAAATGTCCAAGCTTTTGTTAGGCAGAAACTCATAGATGAGCATCTTTTCATCTCCTTGAATGCAGCATCCGAGAATCTTCACTAGATTCCGGTGCTGAAGTTTCACTATATAATTGACCTCATTTTTGAACTCATCAAGTCCTTGTCTTGAATTCTCAGAGAGCCTCTTCACAGCTACTGCTCGCCTGTCTTCTAATGTTCCCTGCAAATAATCACTCAGTATCATAAGCAATCATACTCTAAAAGTTTTGTGAAAGTTTGAAATCATCTGTGAAAGTCTAAACACTTTCTGAAGATTCATTGTTTTATTCTTAGAATTGAAGGCTCAGTCCCATGGAAGCTCCGAAGAAACTAATACCAGCAAAAATCAATAGATGCCTGATTCTTTGTAGAGTAGTACCTTGTAAACAGATCCGAATCCACCTTCTCCAAGTTTATTTTCCACAGAAAAATTATTTGTTGCACAAGCCAAAGTACCCAAATCAAACATTGGTAGCTCCAGATCTTCCTTGTGCATCTGATTTGCACTTCTTTCCAGAGAATCTGCTATTTGTCCTGCTGGAGGAACTCATGAATAAGAATGAAGCATGGGAACAATATTTTTGGCTACAGCATAATTTCTTTAAGTCACCAAATACAAACATGAATAACGTTGCTATATGTTAAATTACGTACTGTTTTTCTGCTGCCGCTTCATCCAAACACTCAAGACGAAGGCTAGGCCAAGGAGCAGAATCCCAGCTGACAACACTGTGCTTATTATGATCCTTTTCTTCGCTTTGGATTTTTTATTTATCTTGGCACCATCTCCATTATCTACAACTTCGCATAGAAAAACTGGAGTGAAAATACAGCAAAATGAATATAAAATGGAATATAATTTAGCATAGCTAGAGATTTTTATTATCAGCAAGCACCCTTCCTCTCCGTTATCTATTAGCTAGGATTTGTCCATGTTGGCAACGGTGTGGATTGGGCAAAATGTTTTACTCTAAATATATATATATTTGACACAGGATCCACAAACTTTACTAAGAGTGAACCATTCATTCGTAGTAAAGTGTCTGCATCCTGTGCTATTAATATATATATATATATATATATATATATATATATATATATATTCACAAGGAAACACAGTTTGAAAGGTGATTAAAAATGATACTGACTTTTCTTGTACGAAGATAACTTCATACCTAGTTCTGAGCCGGCCATTCGTATATAAATCTCTTGCTCATTTTCAGAAAAAACTCTAATGTCGATCAGGTCGCCGAACCAGAGCATGCACCCACTTCCTCCATTCCTGATGTCCAAATTTGAATATGCTGTACAGTTGCACTTCACCAAGCACTTGTTCTTGCACTCCCTAAGATTCATCGTATTGCTAAACCACGTTGATTTTGTCTCAGGCATCTTCATCCCAGCGAGCTTTCGGAACCCATCTCCTGAACAATTTAATGGAGTCTTCCTGACACAACCATTTGACCAGTCAGTCATGTCCCAATCTGCTGGGGATTTTGGTACAAATCCATTCAAGCAACCACACACCGGAGAGCTTTGAATAATATTACAGAAACCATTTGCACCACATAGTGCATATCGATCACAGTTATCTGTATTTGCAGTTTCATAAGGCAACCACTTTTGTGTTTTCTCAATCCATGCGAAGAGCGGGACATCACCATCCTGACTTGTCATGAACCTCCAATATATCGACTTATCAACAAGACTTTCTCTGTAAAATACTTCCTTGTCATTGTAAACAAATTCATATTTGTATACAGGATTTGGTTTTATGTTAGGAACACCACTGAACCGCAGACCGTCCCACAGTCCAGATCGGTACTTCACTTCCGAACCATCCATCACAATTATCTCAGGATATCCATAAGGAGCAAGTTTACAGGAAATGTTACCTTTCGAAGGATCATCTGGTGATTTCCATGACGTCATGGACCATTCCATGCCTGTTATTCTACTCCTTCCTAGCTTCATGCCTGGCAACATTGTATCAGTTGGATGTTCAAAACTCTGCCACAAGGAATTTTCCAGGTTGTTATCACCCTCCTCTTTCACAACAAGGTTTCCTGACTCCAAAAGTTGAGCGGCTGGATTCCTCGCAAGTCTTGATGTGTTAGAAGACCAAATCACGCTCCCACTGCGATCGAGAAGGGTAAGAATTCCTTTGTTCGTCATCTTTAAAGCGCCCAACGAATCATTGAGGGGAGCTTCTCTATTGGCAACCCAAACTACAGTTTGAACTGGTATTTTCCCATACCATATGCCCAAGTATCTGTTTTTGGATTTTACAGGGCTGAAAAACCCTAATTCATAGGTTCCATCTGCTGAAACTACGGTATCGCCATCTCTGATGAATTGAGTTGTGTTTATGATGTCAATGGCTGTGGCCGTTACCCGATTCTGCAATGAGAGGAAGCAAAAAACAAGTATGGGAACACAAGCCATTGCTATTTCCATGATTTTCTCTGTGGCTCAGTACTTAATGAATGGCTTAAATGTGAAAATATTCATATTCGAAAACTGCATATCGAAAGCGATGTTTCCACCTTTGACACAAAAAGCCGAAGCTATATAATTTTCTGGAAATAACGTGGCTCTGTGTGGTCATCTCCAAGGACAACATTTTTCTCATACGTAACTAGTAGAGGATTCCTTTTACACGTTTATGTAGAAATTTTTGGATGTTTATTATTTTATTCTACTGCAACAGAAAACACGCTCTACCCCACGAAAGAAGGCTTGGAGTATTAATCACGTTGAATTTGCTGGACCTTTCTGAGAAAAATTTGTTGTTTGAAATACTTGTATGTCTTACATGAAGAAATATGTTGAGACTCAAATTATTATTATTTTTATCTGAAGAAACCTCTCTTAGCTGGAAAATGTATTTTGTGGGTCCAAATGACCGAGTAAAACCCTGACTATCTCAGACTCTTATAAAAAATATACTTCTTGACTCGAATTCGAGATTTGCTATGTAGATCACAAGCTCTTTGTCAACACGCCACGTCTCTCATATTATTACCTTATCACTTGGCAATGGACCTACTTGAATTCAATTCTACCCCACCAAAGAAGACTCGGAGTATTAATCACGCTGACTTTGCTGGACCTTACCAAGAAAAATATATACAATCCACATGTGACTCGAGAAAGCGTGTTAGAAACTTAGCATCATTGACTTGAGTCCGGAAGATGGCGTGTTTCTCGTCTACAGTAATGAGAATACATTTCATCATCTTTGAAAAATATTCTTGCAAGATAACACTACGCTATAGGTATGTTCACATTCTGCCCTACAGTAATGATTCTGGAATATTTCGGATCAATAGTAATTTTTCGTTTACTCTTATGGATTAATCTTGGGGATGATGCTTCTTTACATATACATAACATTTTAGGTATGTTTTCATTCTTTGTTTTGTTTTTAAAAGGTCATTCTATTTTTTAAAATCTTTATATTAGTTATATATTTTAAATCTTCTTCATTTTTACACCCTTTCATAAGTTAAAAACATTAATGCTGTTAAAAATTGGCATGTGTTACTTTCTCACAACATGTTTTTTTCACTATTGTACATTTTGGCCCATAATTTTTTTTTTTTTTTTTTTTGCAAAATGGTACATTGAAAGTTTGATTTTTTATCATTTCCATACAAAAATTGTCCAAAAAACAAATTGAGGGGCTAAAAAATCAAAGTTTTGATACTAGCTTCATTATCAATGCTCTAACTCAACTAATCGACCAATTCACATAAAACCTAGAATTTTTCAAAACTTTTCCTTTAAAATATTGACTCGAATTAAATACACCAATTTGTTCAACTTTTAGACTAAAAAAGTTTCAAACAGAAAACCTTAAAAAATTATTATTTACACAATAAACATCATCTATTTTTTAGTATCAACTAGTCAACCAATTGAATTGACCATTACAAACTGATCGACTAGTTCACTAAGAGCTAAACAAACATCAAAATTTTCCGGAAAATACATATTGTTTTAGTATTCTTACAACTTATTCCCATTAATGAAACACAATCAATAATTGAAATATCTTTAGCGTGAATGAAGTCTTAATTCCTTCTCATTTCACAAAAGTGATCCATACAAGGCATTTTTAAGTTTGAAAGCATGATTGAGAAAAATAAAAAAATACTAGAGCCTATCATTCTATGCCCTAGGTGCTTGTTATAAAAAATACAACGCCTTCTTAAGTTTGAAAGCATGATCGGGAAAATAAAAGCTTTTAAGACCTTGAGATTGCTCAACATATACTTCTTCAATGATTAATCCATTTAAAAATATACTTTTAGCATTCATTTGGAAAAATGTGAGGTTAAAATGACAAGCATAGGCTAATAACATTCTTGTTTATTCTAGTCTAGCTATCATTGCAAATATTTCCCTATAATTTATACCTTCTTTTTAATTATAATTCTTAGCAACTAGTCTAGATTTGTTTCTAACTATGATTCCATGTTCATTAACTTTGTTCCTGAACACCCATTTCCTTCCAATTCTTTAATTGATTGTTGGGTTGAAGACTAGTTCCCAACATCATTACTTTCGAGTTGATTTAGATTATTTTGCATAGCTAAAATCCATATTTCATTTTTGAACTTCTAGAAATGATTTAGATTCTATTTGAGAAATAAAAGTAAAGTGACCATTAATATTTCAAACTAAATATTTAGTTTTTATCCCTCAATAATTAATTCGACAGGGTGAGAGTTTACTCACCTTAGCTCCTTTAGGGGCACAAAGAACTTACTTACAACCTCTAGTTGATTGCTTGTGCTTGCTTGGCCCTTATCCTTGCCTTCTTTGTTTACCTTTGTAAGGGCTATCATAACTCATTTCTAGGTTATTCCCTAAATTCATCCAAAATAAAAATAAAAATAACAAAAATAAAAAATGAAAGGGATTATCATGGTGAAAGAACAAAACAAACAAAATAAGTCGAGAGCTTAATTGTACTTGGTTGTTCCCAAGAATAAAGAAAAAATTAATTCAAATTCAAGGTTAAAATAAATGGTTATTGGACAAATTTGTGTAAGAATTAAGTCTAATGACATAATTAGAGTTTTAATAGACCAATTTGATTTAATCATGGGACAAATTAAGAGTTTAATTATGTTTAATAATTAATTTGGGTCCAATTAAAGAATTTAATTAGGTGCAAGGACATAATTATAATTAATTTTTATCAAGATTTATTTGGTGAAAATTAAGTTTAAGAGTCTAATTTGGGTTTAATTTAAAAGATTAGAATCTTAGAAAAACAAATTTAATTTTTAACAAGTCAATTGATCGAAATGAAGGGCAAATTTTCAAGATAATCAAGCTTAAGGTCAATTACGGAACAAATTGAAGAAATTCATAGTCAATGACTAATTTGTAAAAGGTGTCTTACTATTAGGACCTAGTTAATTGAAATCAGAGGTGAAATTGAAAAGTTAATGATCAATTGAGTCAAATTGTATAAATCCAAGACCAATGACTTAGATGAAATCACCATCAAAATTCGGGGGTGATGTTGAAGTTTGGTATATGCAAAATTATATAAAATTGAAAGTTGTAAGCAAATCTAAGGTGTAATTATAGAAATTAGAAGACCAATAACTAAATTGAATTTTGGCCATAATTCCTTAATTAAGGTTCAAAACACCCCTATTTTGAAGAAGAAAATAAAAATAAGGATCAAGCAACACGTCATTTAGCTATTGTTTATTCTCTTATTCTTCATCGAGCTTTAAAGATTACTCGGGTTGCCATTTTTCATAGACAATTAATGTTTTGTCTCTTCATTAAATTTGACAATCCATACACCACCATGATGACCTAACATTTGACTACACCTTGGTATAGTCCATTCCTTCTAATTGACATCACAATTGTCGCAAATGTCGCCCTAAAGTGAAAAGGTTAGACAACATTTAGTTGCCAAATTAATGGTTAAGATACTTGACCATTTTCCATCATATATAAATAAAGTTGGATTCCATACACTAAACATCAAGAAAATTGAGTCTAAAGGTGGCAAAAAATCTAACTTCCCCCTGTTTTGTCATCAACAACTTCCTTTTTTTCCTTTTTTTCCTTACCTCTATCGACACCACCATCTTTGGGAACGATGCAAAACCTTCCCTGCACCTCTAAAAATAGTTAGATTTACTTGTAGATTTTAATATTTAGGGGTGTAAAATTATATTGTAGAGTATACCCTCATGTATTAAAAATAAAAAAAATAAATAGGATGTTGAAATTTAGAATTTAGAATAGATAGATTTTAACCCAATAAGGTAGAGACTCCATCACAAAACAAATATACTTTGAACCTTAAAAAGACCAACAAATAGACATTTGACCAAGAAAAACAATCAAATAACAATGCAATTTATCTTAGATAGGATGTACTGAGGGTAATGCGTTTTCTCTTTGCACAACTAGCCTTTTTTTCTAAACTCTTACAGACCATTAAATTTTCTAGTAACCATAATATTAAGTGAAAACTCCTCAATTATATAATTATACCCAAAAAAAGTTTTTTCACTTCTCAAGAGATAGACCTGCCTTCGTAGCGCCATACACATCACAACAGAATAAAAGATAAAGTTAAACCTTATAAAGATATCATTGCATGATTTGTTCTTTAACCTCATATATTCCTTGACATTAACCAACCACCTTCGTATCTTTTTAGTGTATGGTGTTATACCTCTCAAGTTTTGGAGCTTTACTTGAGAACCCTTAGAAGTTAGAATTGGAAATCCTTAGTATATTTATACACAAATGTTGTAGGAGTGTTAAAAAATAACATTTCTCAGTTGTTATTTTATTACTATGATTTTCTAGTTTTTTTCTATTTGAAGAAGTAGCTTTCCTAGTTTATTTTTTTTTCTATAAAAAAAGTTGTAATAGACTTTTGTCAAGTGGGACATGGATGAATAAAAAGAAATATTTTCAAAGTCTTCCTCTAATTATGGTCTTTTTTTTTGTCTTTGACAGTTGACTGTAACACTCATATGTATTAGAGCTCAATATTTGTTTGTGCCTGGTTGTTGTATTTTGTTGACTAATAACATGATTTGTTTGTTTAGTAAGATGAGAATACACAAATTTTCATATCGAGATTTTCTTTTTCCCAATGCTTCTAGATTTTTCAATTGGAGATGCATCAATTTCCAACAAGACTGAATGAGTTCTTGGAAAATAATTTTGGATTTATGAACACAATAAGTAACTTATTAATCTTTAATTTTCTATTGATAAGTTGAGATTATATTTCTTAAAGAAGGAAAAATAATAACCATAAACAAAATTGACCACCCTTCGTGTCTGTTTGGAAGTGTGGTTGCTTTTGAAAATGTTTTTTTGTTCAAAAATACATTAAAATTATATTTTTTTATTTTTTAAAAATTATTTTTGATATCAGCACATCAAAATGATTTAAAAACACCAAATTTTATTAATTTAAACTTAAAAATAAAAATAAAATCAATTTTTTTCAAAAACACTTTTGAAAATCTTCCAAAACACCCCCTTCATTTTGTCACTTCAATCTCCAGACCGTCCCATCAAAGCAAGTATTGGCCCAAATATCTCATCCTGCGTCAACAGAGTCTTCAGGAAAATCCAAAAATAGTCATGTGATCATGTTCTGTCCTACATATCACTGTCAAGGTAGAATTTAGAAGCAGAAACCTGCAAGAAATTAAAAAAAAATATTGAACACACAATTTGTTATGATTCTTTTGGCCTCCAACAACAATTTTTTTTAAGACCTCGTCCCCATCCCAGATCCTTTCCAAGCGATTAAAGTGGTTTGAGCTCACTGATTTACTCATCTTTGATTGAAAGTTAATTTGTTTGTTTCCCTACCTAACTTAAACAAGTAGGGAACTTATTGGTGGTTATGGCAGCATGGCTTAATGGCTGTGAAAGCTACCTTGATTAAAATGTGTTTTCCTAATGTAATCTATTATCATCTTTCACACTATTCAGGAATTTGATAGCCTATCAAAGAACATTTGACAGTAACAGGCTGAGATTCATTACGATTCCAAGTTTAAATATGATTTTGCAGTTTCATTTCATTGGAATGTGACTCTTAAATGATATTGTACCTCTTACTCTTTTTTTTACTTTTTGTTCTGATAATACCAGTTCTAACAACAGGAAACTCTCCCTTGAATGGATTCTCTGTAGCAATCTAAAAGTAATGGTGCAGTTGGCTGCGAATCATACAACTATTATCTCACAAGTATGGATTAGTTGACACTAGTGAAAATACATATTCCAGAGAGAGGGTGACCAACATAAGAAAGAACCCATCTTTAAGTCATGAATTCAATCTCTAGACCATCCCATCAAAGCAAGAATTATGTTAAATATGCCACCATTCGTCACAGCCTTTATTAGCTTCTGCTTTTCTGGTGTATATGGTGGATATCTGACAGATGAATCTCCACTGAAACTTCTGTACAGAACTGCCTTCTTGTGACTGAAAGCATCGAAAGAAAACTTACCATGGTATGATCCCATTCCACTCTCCCCAACTCCTCCAAAGGGTAAACTGGAAACTGTAACCTGCAGAATTTGAAAGTCTAGCTTCAAACAGACAATTCAGTCAAATATAACACTATTACTTACTGTACAAATTTTGGAACTGCTTCTAACTATAAGAAATTGAGTCCTACTCCCTCCCCTTTTCTTTACAGGAGTGAGTAAAGTTGGACTTGACGCAGAGTGGTACTGTCAGCACTAACAACACTGGACTATTTAATAGTTTGGGGATCTTACAATCTATTTGAGGAGACAAGTGACTTAGGCTGCATTTCAGCATCAATAAATGATATTAAAAAGTTTCGGAAAGCGCATCAATATATGTGGGTCATAAGTAAGAGATGAATACATACATGCAGCACCGTGTCATTGATGGCCATTCCTCCAGAGGACACGCTTTGCACAAAGTAATTCTTTAGCTTGTCATTGTTGGTGAAGAGATATGCAGCAAGAGGCTTTGGTTTTGAATTTATCAGATCAATACTGTCTTTCACATTTTCAACCTATCAAATCACAAAAAAATGATGAATATTTGAAGCATATTGTCTTTGATTATATCAAGTATGATTGCATATTGTGACTCTTTACTCACAGTGATAATAGGAAGCAATGGCCCAAATATCTCTTCCTGCATCAGCTGAGAGTCTCCAGGAACATCCAGGAATATTGTTGGAGCAATCTTTCTGCAATAGAAGGATAAGTCATGAAGTCATGCTTTGTCCTGCTTATCATTGTTGAGTTATATTCTAGAAGCATCAATCTGCCAGAAAATGAATCAAACCCACAATTCCTTCTGATTCCTTTGGCCTCCAACAACTATTTTGTTGTAAACCTTGTACTCATCCATGAGACTTTGCAAACGTGAAAAATGATTTGAGCTCACAATACGGGATATGTCTTTTGATTCCATTGGATCTGTTCCAAAACATTCCTCTATCCCTTTCCTTAGTGCATCTATCTGTTCAGCAGGCATCCATCAAGAATAAATCAGTTGGATCCGACCTTCTGTTAAAGAAAAAACAAAAAGGGTAAGATAATCTTACCAACTTTGGGGCAAAATCTTTTGTTGTTATGATATAATCAACACTAATGCAAGCTTGTCCATTATTCGCCTGCCACTTGCCTGCAACGATCCTCCTTGCAGTAACCTTCGCATGAAACCAATTAATTCTGCAGGGAAAAGAATCCATGATTGATGCATATTCAAGCTATGAACTTCATGCTCTTACTTGTAAGTCAACATCAGAATCAATAACAGCTGGGCATTTCCCTCCAAGTTCTAGGACAACAGGAGTAAGGTGCTTTGCAGCAGCAGTCATGATAATGTGTCCTACTCTTGGACTCCCTGTAAAGAATAAAAAGGGCCACTTTAGCTAAATGTCAGATGTAGAGACCTTTCTTCATAAATACTAGCTGGCTAGAGGAATCAAGTCTTAGACTTTGTACTTCCACAGTTGTACCTAGTATGCAAACTCAAATGGACGATATTAGGAGTATTGAAATTCAAAACCTGTTGAAAACAATACATTTACCTTAGAATTTTTATTCAACTTTTTGTAAAGTCATGAATAATAGCAGGGGTATTCTGATAGGAAGAACAAGTGCAAGGAAAAGCAAGTGGAACAACAAAAATTTCAGTAAAAGATCTTCATGTAGGCACAAAGTGAAAATTATGTTGCTGGAATTTATATGAGTTTGAGAATCAGGTTCGGGGCATGAGCTTGGTTTTTCTCAGGTTACCTAGACTTTTACACTGATTTCAAGTGTCCAACTGTTGTATCCTTTGTCGGAGTATTCTTATCCAAAAGAGGAACTTTAGACTAAAATAAAGATTTGAAGTAACAGATGTTTGATGGATTATCTGACATCATCCAATTTATAAGACCTCTAGATGGTCTTTTCAGCTAGAATTACATTAAATTATGCTTTCAACACTAACTACAGATTGTAATGCATGCCAGATGTTCATGGTTTTATCACAATTTTAGATCACATTGTTAGCCTGATTGATCCAATGTTTTCATTTCATTTCAATTATTTTTTTTTTCAAAAATATGCATTACCCAATATATCATGATTTTAAAAAACCCATGGTTTAAAAGCTTGTGCATAGCAGAGATTGATCAGCAAACGTGACTAATAATACCTCGAGTATATAAACATTAGTGAAAATTGAATTACATATAAACCATGCTCTGTTAACTTCTTCCACTGTAATTCGGACGACAGCCAATTACTGGACAGATATTTTTAACTAGTGTTTATTTAATTTAATATTATGACAGAGGTTGTTCTTAAAAAATATTTTTTATTTATAAATATATTAAAATAATATATTTGTTATCTATTAAAATTTATTTTTGATATCAATATATCAAAACAAAAAAAATAAAAACAACTTTTTTAATTTTATTTTTCTACCAAACAATTCTCGTGGCGATTCCAAACGTTAGTTTAGAAAGTCCCAGTATTATACTGATATGAACTTACTCAACCGACAATATTGCTTTTAGTGCCGTTTGGCATTGTGATGCTACTGGTTTTCAATAAGCAGATTTGAATTAAGTGTTTGGTAAATCTGATAAGTAGAATTTGGACATGGGGTCCACGTCAAATATTTTGCTAAACACCGGTGCAAGAAAAGCAGCAAATTTGGGGGTATATATATGGGGGGTTTGTTGTATATATAATCCCACGTATATGTGTATGTGTATATATAATATTAAAATAATCTAAAAATTATTTAAAATATAAATAATATTTATTAATATAAAAAATATATTTTTAATATTAAAATAATCGAAAAATGAATTAAAAAATAAATAATATTTACATAATATATGTTTATTAATATTAAAAATATATTTTGAATATTAAAATAATCTAAAAATTAATTAAAAAATAAATAATATTTACATAATATATGTTCATTAATATAAAAAATATATTTTTAATATTAAAATAATCTAAAAATTAATTAAAATACAAATAATTTTTAACCTAAACTTCAACCTCAACCACAGTTTTAACCAAACACTTCACAACTTATTTTGAACCGCAGCAAAAGTGCTTTTCTTGAAACTGCTTTTTTCAAACCTCAACCACAAAAGCAATACCAAACACACACCCTTAGGCATGCTTCCACCACAGAAGACTTTTTAATGACCCTGAGATTCGATATACAGAATCTCCACGGCACAAGGACTCGTAAAAAATGGATTTGAGGATGTCTGAATACAGTTGAAGCCTAGTCTGTAAAATTATAACCTCATAAGTTTAAACTACGACCCAATTTAAGGATTGCACAGATTCATGTATTTTCCCCTGCATCTCATGTCCGACCCTTCCCACTTGCGTGCTCTGGCCGTTTTACCGGTGAACGGAGTACGGTCTCATATACTTCGGTTATTATCCAGGAATGTGCTGGCCCCTTATCTCTCAAATGTTACGTTTCGAGTTAAGCTGCCAGGGTAGTAATTCAGAGTAAATCGTGATCGATAAGCAGTCTATTGTTTTTCATTTTGGAAATATTTTAATCGAAAGCGAATCAGACAGAAACAGAATTACATACTGAAAGATACTAGAAAACATGTATTTGGACAGGTCTAGTTCAGAAACAAACTCTGAGTAAGTTTCCCCCGTCACTCTACAGCTTAGCTCAGAGAAACATTCTGCATTTGGGATTCTATTTCGCTGGCGCTACAGAAATCCAGGGTCACTTCCATTTGTTTCATTGAGCTTTTCAAATCATTGCATGCCTGGAAAATAGATTCTGAAGAGCTTGTCAAAGTTTCCACCTCTGACCGCACTTCGTCAATAATACTGGATATTTTCTCCAAAGATGCTTTCATTGCTGGAAATTCTTGCGGGGGATAAAGAGAGGCTCCGAGCTCATCAATCTGCAGTCCTATTTCTTGGCACAGCTTCAATAACTTCTCCAGACTGTCCACGAAATTGCCGTTGTCTTTAGGCTTTTCCTGTCTAAGCAAACCAGTAACAGTGCGGATGAGTTCTTTTATGACTACAACTGTCTCAGACACAACCCCAATAGCTGATTGGGCAACTTTCATCTCTTCAGGTGACAAGTCATTGCCTAGCTCATCACTCAGGTTATCACTGCCATTGAGCCTAGTATCATCATCAGAAGCTGCTTCTGTTTGATCAGAGGAACCTGGTTTGAGCTCCTTCATCTCTCGAATAACATCCTTCACTGAAACTGCAACCTGTGTCATTGCTCGCCCAATTGCTGTAATATTTGAAGCCGGAGTCTTCTTCAGAGCATTACATGCTTCCCATACCGCACCAACTAATTGTGGGACGACAAGTTTGAGGTCCTTATTGCGAGATCCTGCCAGTGTTCATTTTACAAGGAAGAAATAAAGAGCATCAAAATCCATCTGTTTAAAAGTCATGATGAATCACCACACAATCATGTTGCATATCATGACCAAAATAAACATGTAAAACTAGTGTACACCTGTAAACAAGCATCACGGTGGGAACTTGCATATTTTACTGTCAAGTTTACTTCCTAAGATCACACGGGACATCAAGTGATCAATCGCAGTTTGTCTCATTAGAAAAGATTAATAATATTGAAAGCTAACTCCAGTTTTGATAATGATTCTAGAGCATTCCTGCAATTTCCCTTTTGAACTCCTGTTTTAGTTTCAATCATCCAAAAATAGTCTGACTTGTTTCTTTAATTCCAGTACTGGAATAAAATTTTGGGCCATAAACAGCCATAGATAGCTGGCACAGTCAGTGTATAGTCACAATATCTAAGCTCATTGTAATGGTGTATAATCAACACAATGTGTTTCCCCAACTTAAACTCAATTACAAACCTTAGTCCTCGATGAGTTTAGCAAGTCATATGATGAATATTGCTGAGATAAAATAGATGCACTGATCCCTCGAATAGAGCACCACTAATTGGATCACACATGCATTCCTTTGCACAGAGTGTTTGTTTAGAGCATGGGTGCATTGTGTGCATTTGTTTGTGTGAGACAGAAAGAGGTGTTACCATATGAGGAGACAGTTTCCATCATCAACTTAAAACTGCAGTCAACAACTTGCTTAATGGATGCATTGATAGCAGATGAAAGAGTAGGTCCTGCACCAACCATACTTCCATGAGAAAGCAGAAGCAGACCCTGCAGTGTATTGAAGTACATTGCCATGTTTTCTTCAACTGCTTTAGCTTCTGGTGTTTCCCTGCTCCAAAGCATTCCAACTGCACCATAATAGAAACACTGTCACAAACACAAATCCAACCCATAATGCCATGTAGGAAAAGAGAAAGGATGGCAGCTAGCTCTTCCGAACTGGAAACAGGTCCACAATTTCATTTCAGAAGACGTGAGACACATGACAAATCAGAACTATGAACAGGGGGAGCTACAGTATCAATGAGGGTGTCCCCCCTTTCCCATTTCACTTCTAGTTTGTTTGGGTTTGCTTTGTTTGTATTGCACCCCTGATTTTAAATTTTTTAAAAATTTAGTCCATATATTTTGAAAATCTTTTAATTATACCATTTAAATTAAGACTTAGTTTGAATAAAGCATATATTTTGGACCCCCGTTAATTGTGAACCATCCCTAATTTTAGTTTAAAATCTACTTTAATCTTTTCAGATTAACACCCTCACTTCTTAAATTCTAGATCCGCCCCTGCCTGCGAGGACAGTTTTGTATGGGCAATTTTCTCATCACGAGTTTAAAACATCAACAAGAAACGGCCTTAGTATGGCTATCATTCTCATCATGAGTTATAACAACCAAACTATATAATGTTGTAGGAACAACAATAAGATTGGATGGCAGATGCATCCGAACCCAACAATAACATATAACCAAAAATCAACTTTTCAAACGAACACAATTAATTCAAAACAACTTACAGCCAGATACCTTAATGACAGCATACATTCAATAGAAACAAACAATGTTCTCCTCCTCTGGCTATCAGGCAGTCCAAAATTTAAAAAAAAAAAAAGAGAAAAATTGCTGTATTTCCTCATATCATCCAGTTTCTAATTTCACCCACTTGCTCCTTTTCTTATGATGAAAGATAGAACAAACTTAATTCAAATCCTTATGATGTCCCTAAACATCTAAAAACGCCCAACAAAGAAGCACTGCTAAAATATGACAAGAAGAAAACACATTAAAGAAGAGAGCGTGAGAGAGAGAGATGGAAGGCGTTAAAGAATGGTACCGATAGTAGCTTGCTTGGAGACTTGATCACCCGTTTTAACAACATCAGCCCAGCTCTGTTTATCAAGCGATGAAGCTGGTGTCTGGTCCATCAGCTATATATTATTCATAAAGAAACAAAATTAGTATACTGTAAAAAAAATTCAATTAAAATTTGCAATAGAGGAAGAAAACCTGAAGGGTCTCGTGGATGGTGTTGAGGTGCCCACTCAGACTCTGATTCAGACGCGCTCTCTCCGCTTTCCCCATCTCTCTCTGCCTCTCAACCAATCAATCTTGAGGGTTTTGGGGTTTAAACTGCAGTTCGTCTGTCCGATTCATTTATAACTCTACTTAACGGTGTCGTTTGCTTGACGGAGAGGGGATAATAAAATAATTTTTTACTCGTTTATTTTCCGATATTTATCTATCTATCAATTAAATTTTATTTCTTTGACACAAAGCGAATAATATTATAATTTATATATTTAAACGAGGCGTCTAACGTTTTTTTGACACGTCTCCCGGAAAGCAGCAAACATTGCTTGTAATTGCAGACGAGACTAATGCTGATTTCTGTCACAACAATCCACAATCTTATTCTTAACCAGTTCAAGTAAATTAGGCTGTTTGGAAAGCGTCGGCGTAGGGTTCCAGGAATACTGAAATGTTTTCATGGATTTCAGAGGTTCAATGGTTGGTTCGAGCTTTTCAGACACTATTATTGCTGCTTCCGTAGAGGTGGACAGTCCCTGCAATTTGATCCAGGCAAGCCGGCACTACTGCCGGTTTTTTGTCACGCTAAAATTTGCATTTGATCATGCACACCTTCCAGCAACTGTTTCTTGCCACCAAAACTCCTCAGCTTTTAAACCATTACCGAACAGTGCAATAGCTTCGACTAAAGTTTTTTTTTTTTTTTTTGTAGTTTCAGGTTTTAACTACGTGGTTTGTTAATATGATAGTCATTGAAATTTTATATGGTCATTAACTTTACGATCCATAACTACATAACTACGTGGTTGTTAATATGATGGTCATTGAAATCTTATATGGTCATTAACTTTACGATCCATAAGATTAGTTGAGATGCACGCAAGCTGACCCAAGCTAACCCATGTTAACCCGGACACCCATGTTAATAAAATAAAAAATCCTTAGCTTTAAGTACCATGACACCAGTGTGCTAATAATAAGCATTTCACCTCATGATAAATTAAAACTACATGTTCTTTATCATTGTTTCATCATCAAATTAATCCATGATGGACATTAAATCTCATCTTCAATACAGAAGCTTTGGTGCCACAAAGACTGGGAACAAAGTCACATAAGCTGCTAATCTTATTGTTGTCTCTTAAAACTGCTAAACACTAAACTTGTTCGTCGCCCCCTGTTCCTTCACGCTGAAGTGTTTTCTTCTGAACATCTTTCCTCAAATATCCTTTCCCTTGCCTGACTTGCCTGCAGCGATAAGGCAACCCAGAAATTTAAATTTTCTCATTAGAAAAGGTATCGATAAAAATTCAAGATAGATCAGCTCTGGATATCAAACCTGTTTTTCCCAATTCGTACAGCTTGTTACAATAAACAGTAGAACTGTTTGCAAAACGGCACCGGCTTGTATGCCAATCCAAAGGCCCCTTGCTTTCAGCTGCAGCCAATGGCCTAGTATCGCAGCAACTGGAACCCCGCATAGATACAATGCTGCAAGATTGACGCAGGCCCCTATATGCTGCCAGCCACATCCCCTTGCAACGCCTGCAGATATGAGATAACAAGGGTTACTGGGTATAATTATGCCAATATTTATCTTCAGGAAAGAAAATGTTAGTCGATATACGAGGTGAAATTCAACCTGAAAGCACCCCTTGTAAGCCATCTATTATAACAGACAGACAAACCAGAGGAGCCATGCTGGAGACATAGTCCACCACTTCCCTCTCATTGCTGAAACTGTAGCCAAAAATGTGCCGCGTGGCATAGAGGGTTCCGCTCACAATAAATAACTCTATTATTGCAAGAATCATCCCAGAGTAGGCAGCAACACTTGCTGCTTTCGGGCGCCCAGCTCCTAATTCATTTGAGACTCTAGTGCTACGTACACAAATGAAGAAAAAAGGAACGGAGAGATGAAAAATCAATTGCACCATTCATCATTAAAAAGAAAGAAAGCCTTCTTTCGATATGGAATTGAAGTGGGCTAGCATGTAGATCTACTGAAGTTATCTAAGCGTGTATTGCAGCACTTACCTGACTGCTGCGCTTAGTCCATATGGAATTGAATAGAGTGTTCCGATCGTTGTTAAACTGTTTGCAAAATGGTAAAGCAAATTATTTGGTGATATTCTCGTTCACACATCTTTAAACGAAACGTTAAAAACATTTTTTTTAAAAAAAAAAAAAAAAACACTTGCAGAGAGCGTACCATACAGATAGGACTGAAGTCTCAAGTTGTGGATTTGATAAGAGCCCTGATAGCAGGATGACAATCTCATATGACCACCATTGCAGGCTACAGTTTTTAACACAAAATTCATGAAAGGTCACATGTCTTCTGATATACAGAATTGCTTGTATCTATACGATAATTAGAGGGAGAAGAGAGAACGAATTATTTACCAAATCATTATTGCAGATGGTATAGCAAAGCGGAAGAACTCTCCGATTCCATGGAACAGTTCTATAGAGATTGGGACTCGGGTTTTGGCACAGGCGGAAGAGTATTTAACGTATAATATAAGAAAAATTGCATTCAACCAATATGAAATACCGACAGCTAATGCTCCTCCAAGGTTTCTTAGTCCAGACTTGAACACTAAAAACCAGCATAGAGGTATATGTAAAAGGAGAGTGACACAAGAGCTTACAAGCATTGGAATGGTTATACTTTGCACTTGCAAGTATCGGGAAAGTGGCTGAAAAATTGCATAAGCGAAAATGGTAGGAATGAGCCATAATGTAAATTTGCCAGCTTCGTGAGCAATTATGGGATCTTGGCCAATTACTATGAGCAGCTTTTCCATGTTGATCCAAACCAGAGATACAGCTAGAGCAACTAGAACTAGGGAGAACATAGCACCATAGGTTTGGTTTCCGACTTTTCGATATTGTTGAGCTCCATAAGCTTGCCCACATAAAGTTTTCAATGCACTTGCCATTCCATTCTGTCCGGCATATAATCCAACAACAACATTAATATTATTTTCATCATGAATTTGTTATGTTTTTTTCAGTTATTTATCCTGATGGTAATAAAAAGCTTAATGTGCAAGAAAGTCCAAATCAATTTACCATCACAATTTTTGCCATATCAAGGGTGTGGCTATGCATTAGTTGTGCAGCGTGTGGATTTCATTCAATAAGCCACCGTCCTCTCTTCATCCCCGTTTCCTCCACCTCCCTATGTTAGAGTATAATATAATCATATTCCGGGGCCTCACCTATAAGCTTAAGCTTTTAGGTGAGATGGTTCCTTAACATGGTATCAGAGCCTTGTTGACCCAGCGGTCACGAGTTCGAATCTCACCACCCCCATTCTATTTGATAAAAAAAATCAAGCACAAGGTAATGTGGGCCTGTGCAAGTTTCAAGCCCAAAGGGCTTTCACTTGAGGGGGTGTGTTAGAGTATAATATAATCATATTCCGGGGCCTCACCTATCAGCTTAAGCTTTTAGATGAGATGGTTCCTTAACACCCTAGGCGTCGCAAGCAGCAGGAAAGCCAGATGGGTCTGATTCTCCAGCAAGAAAATCTTGCATGTTTTACAAGAACGGTCTTAGAGTTGTTGATTTGGGGTGAGAGGGGGGTGTAGGATAAGAAAGGGAACGTTGGAAAAGGGAAGTTGTGGTAGTGAGGGAAGTGGTGGGTGCCTGTGGATGGTGGGTAAGAAGGGGGAGGGATTTGTTGGGGTGGAGGAATCTTGACGAGATTAGGAGGAGGAGGAGAAGGGGAGGAAGAAGGATTTTGAGGTGGTGGTGTGGATGTGGGCATGAAGAATTTGTGAATGTCAAAAGGAGGAGGTTGCTGTTGAGGATTTGGAGATGCCATGGCGAGAGAGAGGGAGGGGAGTTGGAGAGCTTGAAGCAGATGGAGTTAATTAATTAAAAAAATTTGGTTGAATAAATTTTGATTAAGCTGCAACGTCATTGTTTTAGTAACTGTATTAATTTTAATTAAATTATTTGTAATAGAATTTATTTTTAATTAATTATATTTTGTTTGTTAATTTTATTAATTGATAATATATTATTGTGCTATTAATTCAAAATTTAATAATTATAATGTTGAAGTGTTTTTTAAAACAATTATTTAATTATATAACTTACTCATATTAATTATATAATTAATTGTATAATTAAACTATATATAAAATAATTGCACTATATTTAAAATCATATAAAAAAATAGCTTTTACCACTGAAGTACACATCAGCAAAAAAACTTATATATACACTATTCAAAAAGCTATTTTAAAAATTTGACTCTCTAAAATAGCTCTTGCCATTGAACTTGCTCTTAGGGCAGGAAGTGGGAGCCTCATCATCAAGAAGAGACCCGCTATGCATGTTATAAATGAGGTTGATATAATAATATGATATCCAAGGACGAAATGGGCCGGTTAGAGTATCCGAAAAAGCCATGTGAATAGTGAGCTTTTCAAAACCATGATTTTCCATAAATTGATGTTTTTTTTCAACTTTTTATTTATTTAACAGAACCACTTTTTTAAACCTGCTTTTTGCAAATTATTCACGTTGATTTATCGTGGTGATAATATTGATATGTTTGAGAGGATTGTGACTGAATTTAAACACGGCGGATATATGGCTAAAAGCATGGGATAATCTGACCCCTGTGCTGTTGTATCAATTAGAGTGATTAGCACTGCGTTTCACAAATATCTTTGAAAAAAATATTTTTTTTATTTTAAATTAATTTTTTTAAATAAAAAATAACAATATTTTCATATATTGTTATTAAAATAACTCTTTGATATATTTATTACAAAAAAAACAATCTTAACCTTATTATCAAACAGACTTAAAAGGTCATTTCCATAACTCCAACAAATACAGTTGAATCCAATCCTGCTGTGAGCGCCCGAAGATGCAACACCTAGGTCAAGAATAATGTTTGTTGAGAAGCACTACCTTCGACTTTACACTCATATACAAGTTAAAGAAATTGTTTGGTATTGCCGTAGTTTTCAAAATTTATTAGCTTTGAAAAAAATTGATAAATTATATTTTTTAACTTATTTTTAATATATTTATGTTATAAATAAATAAATAAATATTTTGTTGTATTTTCAAGCAAAAGCTATTTTTATTTTAATACCAAACTGTTGAAATCTGAATCAAAGTTAGGAATTTACTAAGATAGTCTTAGTAAATCAATATAGGAAATATGGAGTTATTCCTGTTTAGGAAAGATTGTTTTCCTAGTTAAAGGTGCTGTCCTAGTTGAGTTCTAATTCCTAGAAGAGCTATTTAGTTAAACTCTAAGTCCTAGATGATGTATATAAATAGATAAGGATGTATTGTAAATACTAAGTGAAATAAGAAGAGAAATTCATTCTCTCTCACTCAGAATTTCACATGGTATCAGAGCTAGGTTCTGAAATCTAAACCTAAAATCAAAACTATGGCTGCCGAAAGGGATAGCTCCTCCTCTGAGGTCACCTCAAGTCTTGGAAAAACTCCAAACACAATCAGCCTTGGAGGAACTGAAAACTCCTCTCTTCTCATCACTTGTCACAAACTCAATGGATACAATTATCTTCAATGGTCCTCATCAGTAATGATGTTTATCTGTGGGAAAGGCAAAGATGACTATCTCACAGATGAAACAAGCATACCAAAAAAGGGTGACCCTCAGTTTAGAACCTGGAAAACAGAGAATCACATGATAATGTCATGGTTAATCAACTCAATGACAAATGAGATAGGAGAAAATTTTCTCCTCTATGGAACAGCCAAGGAAATCTGGGATGCAGCCAGGGAAACTTACTCAAGTTCTGAAAATACATCAGAATTATTTGAGATTGAAGCAGCACTACATGATCTACGCCAAGGAGAGCTCACAGTCACTCAATATTTCAATACTCTGTCTCGACATTGGCAGCATCTTGACATGTTTGAAAACCACACATGGAGCTGCTCTGGAGACACATCCTTGTTCAGGAAAATTGTAGAACAAAAGAGGACTTTCAAATTTCTTCTAGGACTCAATAAATCCCTAGATGAAGTTAGAGGAAGGATAATGGGCACCAAACCTCTTCCAAATCTCAGAGAAGCTTTTTCAGAAGTGAGACGTGAAGAAAGTAGAAAGAAAGTTATGATGGGATCTCATAACTCAGGAACTTCAATGGAAGGATCTGCCTTGGTCTCTAGAACCCCCAATTGGGACAGCAGACAAAAGAAGGGAAGGCCATGGTGTGACCATTGTCACAAACCAGGACACACAAAGGAAACTTGCTGGAAAATCCATGGCAAACCTAATGATTGGAAACCATCACGATCATCATATGACAAAGAAGGTCGAGCCTTTACTGCTGCAATCTCAGGTGGCAACCCACAGAAGACCAACAACACACCAACAGACCCTTTCACTAAAGAACAACTGGAGGTCCTACAAAAGTTGTTTAGTCAGAAATCCTTAAACAACACTTCAGTCACTGGTTCTAGCATGACAGCACAGAAAGACACTACCTCAACAGGTAAACAAAATTCCTCTGAACCTTGGGTTATTGACTCTGGAGCAACAGACCACATGACAGGAGATGAAACTATACTCCAAGAATACAGCCAGTGCAAAGAAGACAGTGCAGTAAAAATTGCTGATGGGACACTATCAAAAATTGAAGGAACAGGCCTGAGCAGAATTTCAAAGGACCTGCACCTTAAATCAGTGCTTTATGTCCCTAAATTAGACTGCAACTTACTCTCAATTAGCAAATTGACACGTGATCTAAACTGTGTTGCTAAGTTTTTTCCTAATTTCTGTGTATTTCAGGATTTGGTTTCGGGGAAGAGGATTGGCAGTGCTAGAATGTATGCAGGGCTCTATCTCCTTAGGAATTGTCTTCCTCTACAATCCAGAGCTCAAAAAGCAGTGTTCCTAAAGCCCAAGGGTCAGTCAGTTTTCAATAATTATGTCATTCCAGATAGCAATGTGATGTTGTGGCACTATCGCCTTGGTCACCCCAACTTCATGTATCTTGAAAAGATGTTTCCTTCTTTATTTATCAATAAAAATCCCAAGTTTTTCAGTTGTGAAATCTGTCAACTCTCCAAACATACTCGTAGTAGCTACCCTAGCATTCAATATAGCTCATCTCAGCCTTTTGCAATGATACATAGTGATGTATGGGGTCCTTCTAGAGTACAAAACATATCAGGAACTAGATGGTTTGTCTCATTTGTGGATGATCATACAAGATTAACATGGATATTCTTAATGAAAGAAAAATCTGAAGTCAGTACATTGTTTCAGCACTTTCATTCCATGATACAAACACAATTTCAAACCAAAATCCAAGTCCTCAAAACTGATAATGCCAAAGACTACTTCAACACTGTCCTAGGAAAATACCTCCTAAATCATGGCAATATTCACATCAACTCTTGTGTTGACACTCCACAACAAAATGGAGTTGCAGAAAGAAAGAATAGGCACCTATTAGAAGTAGCTAGATCCCTCATGTTTTCCACTAATGTCCCAAAACAGTTTTGGGGAGAAGCTGTCCTCACTGCAGCTTATCTCATTAATAGAATGCCTTCTAGAGTTCTACAATTCCAAACTCCATGTCAGACTCTACTCAAAATTTTTCCAAACACAAAGCTTCTTTCTAATCTAGACCCTAAAATCTTTGGTTGTTCAGTGTTTGTCCACATTCATCAGCCATATCGCAGCAAGCTAGATCCTAGATCTATCAAATGCATCTTTATAGGCTACTCCTCACACAAAAAAGGGTACAAGTGCTACTCACCCATCACCAAAAGAGTCTATAACTCCATGGACACAACATTCTTTGAGCATAAACCCTACTATCCCACGTCAGATAGTCAGGGGGAGAATATGCAATCCTATCTAACATGGGACACCATTACTGAGACTGCTGAATCCAGTGCTACTGAGAATGCTGAACTCAGTAATACCTCACAAACACCTCTCCTAGATCCCCAAATAATCCATCAGTCCAGTGAAGGTAAACCAGATACTTACCTGCAATCCTCTTTCCCCTCTCCTCAATATTAAGGAAAGTGACACTGGACACAGCTAATCTGCCTTCAATAAGGGCAAGGGATCAAGCAAGCAATCTGGAACCAAGACTCATGCACTGCAGAGTCCAAAGTGCTGCAGTTTAGCAAGAGAGATCTGTAATCAATATAAATGATATTGTTACCGTTGTACACTTTCCATATACAACACCATGTAAAGTCTATATAGAGAGAAACTCAATTGAGTAAGACAGTAAGCAATTTTATACAGAAAACCTATACTGTAAAGCAACAGTAAACTTATCTTTGCTTCAATTATCTCGCTTCAATATGGTATCAGAGCAGACTACCTCCAACGAGAATCTGATCCTTATGTCTTCCGCAAATCACATTTCATCATCCTCTGAATCACCACTTGTTGTCCTAAATATCACAGCCCAAATCAATGAAAAACTCACACCCTCATCCTTCCCACAATGGCGTGCCCAATTCGAGGCCCTTCTAATTGGCTATGACTTGATGAATTATGTCACTGGTGAGTCAAGCTGCCCCTCCTCAGATGGAACCACATCATCTATTGCCAAGAAACAACACTGGATTAGACAAGATAAGCTAATCCTTAGCGCCATTCTTGCTTCGACATCACCAGCCATCACACCACTGATTGCTGCCACCAAAACCTCTCTTGCAGCATGGCAAAAACTATCCACTCTGTATGCCAGCAAATCGAGAACAAGGGCGATGCAGCTCAAGGAAGAATTAACCTTGATTCAACGTGGAAATCGCACAATTCAAGACTACCTTCACACAGTCAAAGGACTGGCAGATGAGATTGCTCTCATTGATAACCCAATCTCTGATGATGACATTACACTTTATGTCCTAAATGGGTTAGGATCTGAATTTAGGGAAATTGCTGCCCCAATTCGAGCAAGGGAAAAATCCCTCTCCTTTGAAGAACTCCATGATCTCCTAGTTGGGCATGAGAGCTACCTTCGGCGAATGGAGTCTGCAACTCAACAACTTGTGGCCACTGCAAATTACACCAGTCATCGTTCTAATTTTTCTGCACAGCAGCACCCAAGAGGAAGCTACAGAAACCATGGGACCAGGCGGCACCAAAATTACAACCATTATAATCGTTCCTCAGATGGCCCAACCCGCTACATGCCAGATGGCCCAACCCGTGATCCACGCTATATGCCAGATAGCCCAGCCCGTGAGCAAAGACGTTTCCAATATGCAGGGCGTCCAAACAATCAGTCCAAAAGATACCAGCCAAAATGCCAGTATTGTGATCAATTGGGCCACACGGCCAAAACCTGTTCCAGGCTGCAATCACATGACATATCAGCCAACTGTGCCGAGACATCAACAAACTCATCACAAAAATGGTTAATTGATTCAGCAGCCTCTCATAACATCACTGGAGATTTACAGAATTTATCTGTTCATTCTGAGTACGATGGGACCGATGAAGTCCTTCTTGGCAACGGTTCAGGTTTGCCAGTCACACACATTGGCTCTTTAGACCTACCTACTCCAAAAAGAATTTTTCATTTACGAAATACTTTATGTGTTCCTAATATTTCTAAAAATCTTATTTCAGCTCATCATTTTACTTATCATAATAATGTTTTTGTTGAGCTTCACCCGTTTCATTTTCTTGTGAAGGACATATTCACGGGGGCGATTCTACTAAGAGGAGCATGTGAAAATGGCGTCTACATGTTTCCAAACTCAAAGAAGATCACTTCCTCTACTCCAAAGGTTGCTTTTGTTCATGAACGTACCTCAATAGATGGATGGCACAAGCGTCTTGGTCATCCATCAATTAAAATTGTTCAAAAGCTTGTCAATTTATTTTCTCTCCCTATTACGAAGAATAAATCATCCATATCTTGTACTTCTTGTTTTCTAAATAAAGCACACAAGCAACCTTTTGGATCAACAAGTTTTCAAAGTCAATCCCCACTTGAACTAATATATACTGATGTTTGGGGACCTGCCCCTATTCTTGGGTCTGATGGCGCACGCTATTATCTTATTTTTGTAGATCATTTTACAAAATACATATGGTTTTATCCCATGTCTGCAAAATCTCTTGTCTCTAGTATTTTTCCTAAATTTAAAAATTTGTTTCCACTGTGTATTTACATTAAGTTATCTCCCTGCATTTGTAATTATTTTATCTAGAAAGAATACATTAGAACCTCTGTTTCATCTCAAACACTACCAATCAAAGGCTAACAACTGGCAAATATATATCAGTTCATATAGGTGTTTCAGGACATACTATATCTAATACAGTTGAGTACACCCACAAGAACTAGGTTAAACGAGGTTGGCAAATATATATATATATATATATATTCCAAAATCATATTCACCGCAAGTTACAATCCTACACACTTATAAGTAAAATTAGCAGCCATATGAATTAAACTGCAGATTATGTATATAATGGGCAGATCAAGTGCAAAGCAAATTGCTGGATTGGCCTAAGAGGTTCCACATCATCAATGAGCAACATTTTACTGGATAAGGAGATGAATCCAAAAATCTCAGATTTTGGCAAGGCTAGAAGTTTTGCAGGGAATGAAACCAAAGCAAATACCAGAATAGTAGTAGGAACATAGTAAGAGTTCTTAATTTCCCCCTTCTCTTTCCATAGGAAAAGAAAAATGAAATTGAAGTACCACCATATCTTACTAGCAAAAGCTCATTAACTTGTTTGATGATGGTGTCTATGTAGTGGTTATATGTCACCGGAGTATGCCATTGATGGTGTCTTCTCAATAAAATCCGATGTATTTAGTTTTGGTGTTTTGTGATTAGAGATTGTCAGTGGGAAAAGAAACAGGGGATCTTTTCTTTTCCTTCTAGGTATTTCCAAATCAGCATTAACACAAGGGTTCCAATTTTCAAGAACTGTTTCCATAAAAAAACAAATGATTTCAAATTTCAGATATGGAAGCTCTATAAGCAAAGGCAGATCTTTAGAGTTGATTGATGAATTAATGGTAAAATCCTGCAATCTTTCTGAAGTTTTAAGGTCAATCCATGTGGGCCTATTATGTGGGCAACACTCTCCAGAAGATAGGCCATGCATGCCAAGAGTGGTTCATATGCTGGAAGGAGATGGGGCATTGCCTCAGCCTAAAGAGCCAGGTTTTTTCACAGAAAGAAAATAAATTGATCGAAGAAAACAGGAAAGACAATCACGATGCAACTACTTGAACATTCACAATCTTAAGTAAACAGAAGTTGATGAAATATGCAAAACCAACTACAAGCCATGTTTAACACTTCTTAATACATTGGTTATCAAGTTCAAATTATTGATAAACCAAGCAAAACATAAACAATCCAAATACCTGAGATAGGGTTTGTTTACTGTCTTGGAACAGAAATGATATAAATATAGAAAATTCACTCCAAAACTACCCACCTGTCCTTTGTCTCTGCAAACAAATGCATTTATTTCCCTTCTGTATCTATCTCTTCTATCTCAAAGAGTAACCAAAGGAACCTGAATTTTTTGTTTGTTTTAAAGAGTAGAGGTAGAAGGCTGCACAACATAATCAAGAACAATAAAGCTCTGCAAATAATCTCTGAATATGGCTTTCTCCAAATTCACAAACTGTTCCTTGGAATCCAATTCACTCAATCCTGGAAAAACAGCTAGCGACGCAATCGAATAACCCTTGGCTCTAGCTGAGAAATTTTCACCGCAGCTAATTTGATGAATCCCACCATATCTCCCTGTAATCCCCTTAATTAACCCCAGTATCTCATCTTTCACTTCATCCCCTAAACCCTCTTTTAGTTTCAAAAATGACAAACTAATCGCTGACCCAGGAGGTGGGACCAATGAATCACCGCTGTTGAGATCATCAGTTACCCAATCGACGGCCATGACGTCGTCACAGATTGGTTGAACCGATTCCTTAACCACGCTGACATGTCGAGGGTGGACAGCATAAGCGGAGAGGTTTTCTTTAGAGGAGTAACGGCTGTGGAGCATGTGAGTGAAGGGAATAGGTGAGGATTTGATGCGGTAGAGGGCGCCGGCGTTCAGGTGGAGCACGGAGTCGAGTGAGATCAGTCGGTTGAGGGAATTAATCATGGTGTTGACTTTAGTGGGGTCAGTGTTTTCTTTGACCTTGAAGAGGACTATGTGTTCTACTATTTGGGATGGAGTGGATGATGACATTTTGATTTGGGATTTGGATGATGCAGAGTAAGGCTGCTTGAAGGAGGAGAAGAAGGGCCTGAGTTTGTGGTTGTGGGACGAGAAAGCGAAGGGAAATGGTTTGGAGGTGAGGAAACGTGCGGCTTTAACACACAACATTGTCATCCTCTGATTCGTGGGAAGTGGGATGTTTTCCTTTTGTTTGGTTCCATTATAAATACAACCTTACTATTGAAATACTGTGATTCTACCATGATTTGAGATCTTACCAGCCACAACTTGACGTATAATTTTCAGACGAGACAGATTGTTCACCTTATGTCAGCAAAATGTTCGACAGATATGCAGTTTGCCAAGATATTTTACAGCACAGGGCGTAATTTGAGATCTCTGAAAATGGTCATGGACAGTTCTTGTCATGCAAGCAAAGAAAGTCATGGGAGCTAGTTCTATGAATGTGCCACCATGGAAGCCAAACTAACTTCGCGAAAGGTATATAAATTCTTACCTTCAAAATCTTAGAAAGGATCTATCATCAAAATACATTATTTCTTTGTGGGATGGCTGATTTATCATGCCTAGTACATAACCACAATATATTTCCAAAAGTAGAAAATTTCATCACAAAAAGCAATCTATCTTGGTTTTAACTCTGAAATGGAGCAGTCATTGACTGAATATGGCTTGCTCAGGTTGGATGAATAACTTGCTTCATTCAGATCCCTTTCAGTGAAAAAACCTGGTTGTTTAGGCTGAGGCAGGGTATCATCATCCCGTAACATCAGAGCAACAATTGACATGTTTGGCCTATCTTCTGGATTTTCTTGCACACACAATAAACCCACATGAATCGATCGTAGCACTTCAGATAAATTGCATGTTATTAGTAATGATTCTGCAGCCAGTTCCAATGGCCTTTTTTCCTCAAACAATCTCCAAGCCTGATAAACAATATCATGTAATTAGAATAGGTTCGATAATTAGAATATTATCCAAAATCCGTCATGTATTTCATTGTCAGTTTCAAAATATCTGCAAATATTTCAAGCATTTGAAGTGTCCATTGTCAGAAAACATGCCAAGCAATTGGGACCTAACATAGGTGTGGTCTGGATGACTTACATGCCCTAGAAGGTTGAGGCTGTGGTCTGGATGACTGAATCCTCTGTTCCTTTTCCCACTCACTATCTCCAGCACCAGCACGCCGAAGCTGAAGACGTCTGATTTTAGTGAGTAGAGTCCATGATTTGCATACTCAGGGGATATGTAGCCACTGCACGTATCAGGGAATGTCAAGTGTTAGTAGTGAAAAAATGAAGATAAAATCACTTACAGGAGGAGACACTTACTATGTACCAGCCACTGTATTAGTATTGGCTTCAATATTCTCTCCTCCAAAAGTTTTAGCCACTCCAAAATCTGAAATTTTGGGATTCAAAGTGTCGTCTAGTAAAACATTACTTGCTTTTAGATCTCTATGGATAATCCTCAATCGAGAATCTTGATGAAGGTACATAAGCCCGCGAGCAATTCCACAAATTATGTGGAAACGCTTTGGCCAATCCAGTTGAAAGCTGTTCGTTTCTTCTGTCAATTTTTTTCCCAAGTCAAATCATTCGAGCTCTGATCAGCTTTTAAAATGCAGATGAAAAACTAGGAGAAAAGGTAATCCATACTTAAAAACTTAATAAATGTTAGGTTAAAATTACAATTTGGGAGATTCATACCGAAAATAAAAATGTCCAAGCTTTTGTTAGGCAGAAACTCATAGATGAGCATCTTTTCATCTCCTTGAATGCAGCATCCGAGAATCTTCACTAGATTCCGGTGCTGAAGTTTCACTATATAATTGACCTCATTTTTGAACTCATCAAGTCCTTGTCTTGAATTCTCAGAGAGCCTCTTCACAGCTACTGCTCGCCTGTCTTCTAATGTTCCCTGCAAATAATCACTCAGTATCATAAGCAATCATACTCTAAAAGTTTTGTGAAAGTTTGAAATCATCTGTGAAAGTCTAAACACTTTCTGAAGATTCATTGTTTTATTCTTAGAATTGAAGGCTCAGTCCCATGGAAGCTCCGAAGAAACTAATACCAGCAAAAATCAATGGTGCCTGATTCTTTGTAGAGTAGTACCTTGTAAACAGATCCGAATCCACCTTCTCCAAGTTTATTTTCCACAGAAAAATTATTTGTTGCACAAGCCAAAGTACCCAAATCAAACATTGGTAGCTCCAGATCTTCCTTGTGCATCTGATTTGCACTTCTTTCCAGAGAATCTGCTATTTGTCCTGCTGGAGGAACTCATGAATAAGAATGAAGCATGGGAACAATATTTTTGGCTACAGCATAATTTCTTTAAGTCACCAAATACAAACATGAATAACGTTGCTATATGTTAAATTACGTACTGTTTTTCTGCTGCCGCTTCATCCAAACACTCAAGACGAAGGCTAGGCCAAGGAGCAGAATCCCAGCTGACAACACTGTGCTTATTATGATCCTTTTCTTCGCTTTGGATTTTTTATTTATCTTGGCACCATCTCCATTATCTACAACTTCGCATAGAAAAACTGGAGTGAAAATACAGCAAAATGAATATAAAATGGAATATAATTTAGCATAGCTAGAGATTTTTATTATCAGCAAGCACCCTTCCTCTCCGTTATCTATTAGCTAGGATTTGTCCATGTTGGCAACGGTGTGGATTGGGCAAAATGTTTTACTCTAAATATATATATATTTGACACAGGATCCACAAACTTTACTAAGAGTGAACCATTCATTCGTAGTAAAGTGTCTGCATCCTGTGCTATTAATATATATATATATATATATATATATATATATATATATATATTCACAAGGAAACACAGTTTGAAAGGTGATTAAAAATGATACTGACTTTTCTTGTACGAAGATAACTTCATACCTAGTTCTGAGCCGGCCATTCGTATATAAATCTCTTGCTCATTTTCAGAAAAAACTCTAATGTCGATCAGGTCGCCGAACCAGAGCATGCACCCACTTCCTCCATTCCTGATGTCCAAATTTGAATATGCTGTACAGTTGCACTTCACCAAGCACTTGTTCTTGCACTCCCTAAGATTCATCGTATTGCTAAACCACGTTGATTTTGTCTCAGGCATCTTCATCCCAGCGAGCTTTCGGAACCCATCTCCTGAACAATTTAATGGAGTCTTCCTGACACAACCATTTGACCAGTCAGTCATGTCCCAATCTGCTGGGGATTTTGGTACAAATCCATTCAAGCAACCACACACCGGAGAGCTTTGAATAATATTACAGAAACCATTTGCACCACATAGTGCATATCGATCACAGTTATCTGTATTTGCAGTTTCATAAGGCAACCACTTTTGTGTTTTCTCAATCCATGCGAAGAGCGGGACATCACCATCCTGACTTGTCATGAACCTCCAATATATCGACTTATCAACAAGACTTTCTCTGTAAAATACTTCCTTGTCATTGTAAACAAATTCATATTTGTATACAGGATTTGGTTTTATGTTAGGAACACCACTGAACCGCAGACCGTCCCACAGTCCAGATCGGTACTTCACTTCCGAACCATCCATCACAATTATCTCAGGATATCCATAAGGAGCAAGTTTACAGGAAATGTTACCTTTCGAAGGATCATCTGGTGATTTCCATGACGTCATGGACCATTCCATGCCTGTTATTCTACTCCTTCCTAGCTTCATGCCTGGCAACATTGTATCAGTTGGATGTTCAAAACTCTGCCACAAGGAATTTTCCAGGTTGTTATCACCCTCCTCTTTCACAACAAGGTTTCCTGACTCCAAAAGTTGAGCGGCTGGATTCCTCGCAAGTCTTGATGTGTTAGAAGACCAAATCACGCTCCCACTGCGATCGAGAAGGGTAAGAATTCCTTTGTTCGTCATCTTTAAAGCGCCCAACGAATCATTGAGGGGAGCTTCTCTATTGGCAACCCAAACTACAGTTTGAACTGGTATTTTCCCATACCATATGCCCAAGTATCTGTTTTTGGATTTTACAGGGCTGAAAAACCCTAATTCATAGGTTCCATCTGCTGAAACTACGGTATCGCCATCTCTGATGAATTGAGTTGTGTTTATGATGTCAATGGCTGTGGCCGTTACCCGATTCTGCAATGAGAGGAAGCAAAAAACAAGTATGGGAACACAAGCCATTGCTATTTCCATGATTTTCTCTGTGGCTCAGTACTTAATGAATGGCTTAAATGTGAAAATATTCATATTCGAAAACTGCATATCGAAAGCGATGTTTCCACCTTTGACACAAAAAGCCGAAGCTATATAATTTTCTGGAAATAACGTGGCTCTGTGTGGTCATCTCCAAGGACAACATTTTTCTCATACGTAACTAGTAGAGGATTCCTTTTACACGTTTATGTAGAAATTTTTGGATGTTTATTATTTTATTCTACTGCAACAGAAAACACGCTCTACCCCACGAAAGAAGGCTTGGAGTATTAATCACGTTGAATTTGCTGGACCTTTCTGAGAAAAATTTGTTGTTTGAAATACTTGTATGTCTTACATGAAGAAATATGTTGAGACTCAAATTATTATTATTTTTATCTGAAGAAACCTCTCTTAGCTGGAAAATGTATTTTGTGGGTCCAAATGACCGAGTAAAACCCTGACTATCTCAGACTCTTATAAAAAATATACTTCTTGACTCGAATTCGAGATTTGCTATGTAGATCACAAGCTCTTTGTCAACACGCCACGTCTCTCATATTATTACCTTATCACTTGGCAATGGACCTACTTGAATTCAATTCTACCCCACCAAAGAAGACTCGGAGTATTAATCACGCTGACTTTGCTGGACCTTACCAAGAAAAATATATACAATCCACATGTGACTCGAGAAAGCGTGTTAGAAACTTAGCATCATTGACTTGAGTCCGGAAGATGGCGTGTTTCTCGTCTACAGTAATGAGAATACATTTCATCATCTTTGAAAAATATTCTTGCAAGATAACACTACGCTATAGGTATGTTCACATTCTGCCCTACAGTAATGATTCTGGAATATTTCGGATCAATAGTAATTTTTCGTTTACTCTTATGGATTAATCTTGGGGATGATGCTTCTTTACATATACATAACATTTTAGGTATGTTTTCATTCTTTGTTTTGTTTTTAAAAGGTCATTCTATTTTTTAAAATCTTTATATTAGTTATATATTTTAAATCTTCTTCATTTTTACACCCTTTCATAAGTTAAAAACATTAATGCTGTTAAAAATTGGCATGTGTTACTTTCTCACAACATGTTTTTTTCACTATTGTACATTTTGGCCCATAATTTTTTTTTTTTTTTTTTTTGCAAAATGGTACATTGAAAGTTTGATTTTTTATCATTTCCATACAAAAATTGTCCAAAAAACAAATTGAGGGGCTAAAAAATCAAAGTTTTGATACTAGCTTCATTATCAATGCTCTAACTCAACTAATCGACCAATTCACATAAAACCTAGAATTTTTCAAAACTTTTCCTTTAAAATATTGACTCGAATTAAATACACCAATTTGTTCAACTTTTAGACTAAAAAAGTTTCAAACAGAAAACCTTAAAAAATTATTATTTACACAATAAACATCATCTATTTTTTAGTATCAACTAGTCAACCAATTGAATTGACCATTACAAACTGATCGACTAGTTCACTAAGAGCTAAACAAACATCAAAATTTTCCGGAAAATACATATTGTTTTAGTATTCTTACAACTTATTCCCATTAATGAAACACAATCAATAATTGAAATATCTTTAGCGTGAATGAAGTCTTAATTCCTTCTCATTTCACAAAAGTGATCCATACAAGGCATTTTTAAGTTTGAAAGCATGATTGAGAAAAATAAAAAAATACTAGAGCCTATCATTCTATGCCCTAGGTGCTTGTTATAAAAAATACAACGCCTTCTTAAGTTTGAAAGCATGATCGGGAAAATAAAAGCTTTTAAGACCTTGAGATTGCTCAACATATACTTCTTCAATGATTAATCCATTTAAAAATATACTTTTAGCATTCATTTGGAAAAATGTGAGGTTAAAATGACAAGCATAGGCTAATAACATTCTTGTTTATTCTAGTCTAGCTATCATTGCAAATATTTCCCTATAATTTATACCTTCTTTTTAATTATAATTCTTAGCAACTAGTCTAGATTTGTTTCTAACTATGATTCCATGTTCATTAACTTTGTTCCTGAACACCCATTTCCTTCCAATTCTTTAATTGATTGTTGGGTTGAAGACTAGTTCCCAACATCATTACTTTCGAGTTGATTTAGATTATTTTGCATAGCTAAAATCCATATTTCATTTTTGAACTTCTAGAAATGATTTAGATTCTATTTGAGAAATAAAAGTAAAGTGACCATTAATATTTCAAACTAAATATTTAGTTTTTATCCCTCAATAATTAATTCGACAGGGTGAGAGTTTACTCACCTTAGCTCCTTTAGGGGCACAAAGAACTTACTTACAACCTCTAGTTGATTGCTTGTGCTTGCTTGGCCCTTATCCTTGCCTTCTTTGTTTACCTTTGTAAGGGCTATCATAACTCATTTCTAGGTTATTCCCTAAATTCATCCAAAATAAAAATAAAAATAACAAAAATAAAAAATGAAAGGGATTATCATGGTGAAAGAACAAAACAAACAAAATAAGTCGAGAGCTTAATTGTACTTGGTTGTTCCCAAGAATAAAGAAAAAATTAATTCAAATTCAAGGTTAAAATAAATGGTTATTGGACAAATTTGTGTAAGAATTAAGTCTAATGACATAATTAGAGTTTTAATAGACCAATTTGATTTAATCATGGGACAAATTAAGAGTTTAATTATGTTTAATAATTAATTTGGGTCCAATTAAAGAATTTAATTAGGTGCAAGGACATAATTATAATTAATTTTTATCAAGATTTATTTGGTGAAAATTAAGTTTAAGAGTCTAATTTGGGTTTAATTTAAAAGATTAGAATCTTAGAAAAACAAATTTAATTTTTAACAAGTCAATTGATCGAAATGAAGGGCAAATTTTCAAGATAATCAAGCTTAAGGTCAATTACGGAACAAATTGAAGAAATTCATAGTCAATGACTAATTTGTAAAAGGTGTCTTACTATTAGGACCTAGTTAATTGAAATCAGAGGTGAAATTGAAAAGTTAATGATCAATTGAGTCAAATTGTATAAATCCAAGACCAATGACTTAGATGAAATCACCATCAAAATTCGGGGGTGATGTTGAAGTTTGGTATATGCAAAATTATATAAAATTGAAAGTTGTAAGCAAATCTAAGGTGTAATTATAGAAATTAGAAGACCAATAACTAAATTGAATTTTGGCCATAATTCCTTAATTAAGGTTCAAAACACCCCTATTTTGAAGAAGAAAATAAAAATAAGGATCAAGCAACACGTCATTTAGCTATTGTTTATTCTCTTATTCTTCATCGAGCTTTAAAGATTACTCGGGTTGCCATTTTTCATAGACAATTAATGTTTTGTCTCTTCATTAAATTTGACAATCCATACACCACCATGATGACCTAACATTTGACTACACCTTGGTATAGTCCATTCCTTCTAATTGACATCACAATTGTCGCAAATGTCGCCCTAAAGTGAAAAGGTTAGACAACATTTAGTTGCCAAATTAATGGTTAAGATACTTGACCATTTTCCATCATATATAAATAAAGTTGGATTCCATACACTAAACATCAAGAAAATTGAGTCTAAAGGTGGCAAAAAATCTAACTTCCCCCTGTTTTGTCATCAACAACTTCCTTTTTTTCCTTTTTTTCCTTACCTCTATCGACACCACCATCTTTGGGAACGATGCAAAACCTTCCCTGCACCTCTAAAAATAGTTAGATTTACTTGTAGATTTTAATATTTAGGGGTGTAAAATTATATTGTAGAGTATACCCTCATGTATTAAAAATAAAAAAAATAAATAGGATGTTGAAATTTAGAATTTAGAATAGATAGATTTTAACCCAATAAGGTAGAGACTCCATCACAAAACAAATATACTTTGAACCTTAAAAAGACCAACAAATAGACATTTGACCAAGAAAAACAATCAAATAACAATGCAATTTATCTTAGATAGGATGTACTGAGGGTAATGCGTTTTCTCTTTGCACAACTAGCCTTTTTTTCTAAACTCTTACAGACCATTAAATTTTCTAGTAACCATAATATTAAGTGAAAACTCCTCAATTATATAATTATACCCAAAAAAAGTTTTTTCACTTCTCAAGAGATAGACCTGCCTTCGTAGCGCCATACACATCACAACAGAATAAAAGATAAAGTTAAACCTTATAAAGATATCATTGCATGATTTGTTCTTTAACCTCATATATTCCTTGACATTAACCAACCACCTTCGTATCTTTTTAGTGTATGGTGTTATACCTCTCAAGTTTTGGAGCTTTACTTGAGAACCCTTAGAAGTTAGAATTGGAAATCCTTAGTATATTTATACACAAATGTTGTAGGAGTGTTAAAAAATAACATTTCTCAGTTGTTATTTTATTACTATGATTTTCTAGTTTTTTTCTATTTGAAGAAGTAGCTTTCCTAGTTTATTTTTTTTTCTATAAAAAAAGTTGTAATAGACTTTTGTCAAGTGGGACATGGATGAATAAAAAGAAATATTTTCAAAGTCTTCCTCTAATTATGGTCTTTTTTTTTGTCTTTGACAGTTGACTGTAACACTCATATGTATTAGAGCTCAATATTTCTTTGTGCCTGGTTGTTGTATTTTGTTGACTAATAACATGATTTGTTTGTTTAGTAAGATGAGAATACACAAATTTTCATATCGAGATTTTCTTTTTCCCAATGCTTCTAGATTTTTCAATTGGAGATGCATCAATTTCCAACAAGACTGAATGAGTTCTTGGAAAATAATTTTGGATTTATGAACACAATAAGTAACTTATTAATCTTTAATTTTCTATTGATAAGTTGAGATTATATTTCTTAAAGAAGGAAAAATAATAACCATAAACAAAATTGACCACCCTTCGTGTCTGTTTGGAAGTGTGGTTGCTTTTGAAAATGTTTTTTTGTTCAAAAATACATTAAAATTATATTTTTTTTATTTTTTAAAAATTATTTTTGATATCAGCACATCAAAATGATTTAAAAACACCAAATTTTATTAATTTAAACTTAAAAATAAAAATAAAATCAATTTTTTTCAAAAACACTTTTGAAAATCTTCCAAAACACCCCCTTCATTTTGTCACTTCAATCTCCAGACCGTCCCATCAAAGCAAGTATTGGCCCAAATATCTCATCCTGCGTCAACAGAGTCTTCAGGAAAATCCAAAAATAGTCATGTGATCATGTTCTGTCCTACATATCACTGTCAAGGTAGAATTTAGAAGCAGAAACCTGCAAGAAATTAAAAAAAAATATTGAACACACAATTTGTTATGATTCTTTTGGCCTCCAACAACAATTTTTTTTAAGACCTCGTCCCCATCCCAGATCCTTTCCAAGCGATTAAAGTGGTTTGAGCTCACTGATTTACTCATCTTTGATTGAAAGTTAATTTGTTTGTTTCCCTACCTAACTTAAACAAGTAGGGAACTTATTGGTGGTTATGGCAGCATGGCTTAATGGCTGTGAAAGCTACCTTGATTAAAATGTGTTTTCCTAATGTAATCTATTATCATCTTTCACACTATTCAGGAATTTGATAGCCTATCAAAGAACATTTGACAGTAACAGGCTGAGATTCATTACGATTCCAAGTTTAAATATGATTTTGCAGTTTCATTTCATTGGAATGTGACTCTTAAATGATATTGTACCTCTTACTCTTTTTTTTACTTTTTGTTCTGATAATACCAGTTCTAACAACAGGAAACTCTCCCTTGAATGGATTCTCTGTAGCAATCTAAAAGTAATGGTGCAGTTGGCTGCGAATCATACAACTATTATCTCACAAGTATGGATTAGTTGACACTAGTGAAAATACATATTCCAGAGAGAGGGTGACCAACATAAGAAAGAACCCATCTTTAAGTCATGAATTCAATCTCTAGACCATCCCATCAAAGCAAGAATTATGTTAAATATGCCACCATTCGTCACAGCCTTTATTAGCTTCTGCTTTTCTGGTGTATATGGTGGATATCTGACAGATGAATCTCCACTGAAACTTCTGTACAGAACTGCCTTCTTGTGACTGAAAGCATCGAAAGAAAACTTACCATGGTATGATCCCATTCCACTCTCCCCAACTCCTCCAAAGGGTAAACTGGAAACTGTAACCTGCAGAATTTGAAAGTCTAGCTTCAAACAGACAATTCAGTCAAATATAACACTATTACTTACTGTACAAATTTTGGAACTGCTTCTAACTATAAGAAATTGAGTCCTACTCCCTCCCCTTTTCTTTACAGGAGTGAGTAAAGTTGGACTTGACGCAGAGTGGTACTGTCAGCACTAACAACACTGGACTATTTAATAGTTTGGGGATCTTACAATCTATTTGAGGAGACAAGTGACTTAGGCTGCATTTCAGCATCAATAAATGATATTAAAAAGTTTCGGAAAGCGCATCAATATATGTGGGTCATAAGTAAGAGATGAATACATACATGCAGCACCGTGTCATTGATGGCCATTCCTCCAGAGGACACGCTTTGCACAAAGTAATTCTTTAGCTTGTCATTGTTGGTGAAGAGATATGCAGCAAGAGGCTTTGGTTTTGAATTTATCAGATCAATACTGTCTTTCACATTTTCAACCTATCAAATCACAAAAAAATGATGAATATTTGAAGCATATTGTCTTTGATTATATCAAGTATGATTGCATATTGTGACTCTTTACTCACAGTGATAATAGGAAGCAATGGCCCAAATATCTCTTCCTGCATCAGCTGAGAGTCTCCAGGAACATCCAGGAATATTGTTGGAGCAATCTTTCTGCAATAGAAGGATAAGTCATGAAGTCATGCTTTGTCCTGCTTATCATTGTTGAGTTATATTCTAGAAGCATCAATCTGCCAGAAAATGAATCAAACCCACAATTCCTTCTGATTCCTTTGGCCTCCAACAACTATTTTGTTGTAAACCTTGTACTCATCCATGAGACTTTGCAAACGTGAAAAATGATTTGAGCTCACAATACGGGATATGTCTTTTGATTCCATTGGATCTGTTCCAAAACATTCCTCTATCCCTTTCCTTAGTGCATCTATCTGTTCAGCAGGCATCCATCAAGAATAAATCAGTTGGATCCGACCTTCTGTTAAAGAAAAAACAAAAAGGGTAAGATAATCTTACCAACTTTGGGGCAAAATCTTTTGTTGTTATGATATAATCAACACTAATGCAAGCTTGTCCATTATTCGCCTGCCACTTGCCTGCAACGATCCTCCTTGCAGTAACCTTCGCATGAAACCAATTAATTCTGCAGGGAAAAGAATCCATGATTGATGCATATTCAAGCTATGAACTTCATGCTCTTACTTGTAAGTCAACATCAGAATCAATAACAGCTGGGCATTTCCCTCCAAGTTCTAGGACAACAGGAGTAAGGTGCTTTGCAGCAGCAGTCATGATAATGTGTCCTACTCTTGGACTCCCTGTAAAGAATAAAAAGGGCCACTTTAGCTAAATGTCAGATGTAGAGACCTTTCTTCATAAATACTAGCTGGCTAGAGGAATCAAGTCTTAGACTTTGTACTTCCACAGTTGTACCTAGTATGCAAACTCAAATGGACGATATTAGGAGTATTGAAATTCAAAACCTGTTGAAAACAATACATTTACCTTAGAATTTTTATTCAACTTTTTGTAAAGTCATGAATAATAGCAGGGGTATTCTGATAGGAAGAACAAGTGCAAGGAAAAGCAAGTGGAACAACAAAAATTTCAGTAAAAGATCTTCATGTAGGCACAAAGTGAAAATTATGTTGCTGGAATTTATATGAGTTTGAGAATCAGGTTCGGGGCATGAGCTTGGTTTTTCTCAGGTTACCTAGACTTTTACACTGATTTCAAGTGTCCAACTGTTGTATCCTTTGTCGGAGTATTCTTATCCAAAAGAGGAACTTTAGACTAAAATAAAGATTTGAAGTAACAGATGTTTGATGGATTATCTGACATCATCCAATTTATAAGACCTCTAGATGGTCTTTTCAGCTAGAATTACATTAAATTATGCTTTCAACACTAACTACAGATTGTAATGCATGCCAGTGGAGACATGTTGATTGTTATTCAATCCATGACACTGTTGAGTCAGAGCATTTCAAAATTAAAATATTCTAGTGCTGAACCTGTGTAGAATATTTTGTCCCACTTCTGCTCAAGTAAAGCGGTTGTTTGAGGAACATCTCCCTCGATAACTCTTACAGCAGATCTGTCTAGATATTCCTCAAATAATTTTGATAGCAGTGAAGATGTAGCTGGAGCAATTTCTGAAGGTTTTAATACTGTAGCATTTCCAGCTGTAATAGCCCCGATGACAGGTTTAACTGACAACGCTGCAAGATTGAGAGAAAGGCCAATAGATATCAGCAATAGAAAGTGCAATAGTTTTTTTTTTATTATTACTATTATTATTGTCTTTCCTATTTCAAGGACTTTTCATGTGATTAACATCATCTTGAAGCTATATGGTACTCTACATTCCCAAGTGAAACTCATTTGTGGATCGATTTTTTCATTATGCAAAACTGAGAATCATGTTTTTTTGTGTAGAGTATGGATGCATGAATCGAACATAATTTTGCTAAAATAACTCTAATTTTCAACTTACCAAATGGGTAGTTCCAAGTTGATATGACCAACACTGCTCCGAGAGGTTCTGACACAATTTCTGCTGAAGAAGGATAGGTTTCCATTGAAGTTTTGGCCTGAAATATGAGGGGAGCTTGGTATTAAGATAGCTTAAACTTGATCTTTACATGGATATAGTCACAGCAGTACTTTACAAAGTCAGTAGGGGAATGATTTTTACTGCCGTTACCTTTTCAGGCTTCATCCAGTGTTTCAATTCTTTAAGTGCCTCCTTGCAAGATGATTTTACCATAGCAATCTGAATCACACGTCGTGGTGACAGATATGCAATGCATAAGTGAGTTGAAAACAGAAGATATAATAGGCATTTTTTTGTACCGTAAACACATGCAGATATTTCATCAGTGATAATGATTGAAGTTGAACAGTGTTAAGGAATCATCGCATCTAGAAGTTTAAGCTGTTATGTGAGGCTATAAAATATGATTTATATTATTCTCTAACACATCTTTTCAAGTGAAAACCCTTTGGGCTTGAAACTTGTCTAGGCCCACACTACCATGTGCTTGATTTTTATCAAATAGAATGGGGGTGGTGAGATTCAAACTCATGACCGTTGGGCCAATAAAACTCTGATACCATGTTATAGAACCATCTCACCTAGAAGCTTAAGCTATTAGGTGAGGTCCTGAATATGATTTATATTAGTGTCTAACAAACAGCTTCTTACCATCAAGATCCAGTGTTTCGAAACAAAAAAAAAATGAGACTAAGAAGAATGCAAGCATTTTAGACATAATATTGGAGATAGGAATAGATTTAAACCTCAGAAACAAAGGCTTCGAGAGGTCCTTATAAAGGGCTTCACAAATATCTTTTTCCCTCTCCACAACCATCTTTTCAATACTCTTCAATTGTGACACTCTCCACTCATAACTCTTTGTCTTGCCAGTTCTGAAGCTTTCATTAAGTTCCTTAACGAGTAAAGCAGCTTCATTTGCATCAAAAGTTTTCTTCTTCTCCTCCATCATTATCGGTAGTTTTGCAGAAGAGCTTTAGAAAATTCAAAAAATAAAAATAATAAAAACACAGCATCAAAACTCGAAAAATTAAATTCAAATGAGGCAACTGGGAATGCAAGCAAGCATACGAGAGGCAAATACAGAGTGATTTATGAATGGGTCTGGAGGGCGGGGGAAAAAGGACAGCCTCGTGCTTATGATTGGTCTTCCATGGAGAACAGTAGGTCAAAGTTCTCCTCGCACCAGTATCAACAACACTGTTCCACAAGACAGTAACAAAAGGTAACTGTGAGCTGCCAGACAGCCTTAATAATTTTGAAGTGACAAAGAAGATTTCTTTCTTTCTTTTTATGGAGATCTTGAAGAACAACTTTAATTGAAAATCTATCTGTTTGTTTCCCAGACAGAATAAATAGGCAAGATAACAGCTTCAAAAATTCTCTAATGCTTGGAGATAATATGTCTGATCATGTAAGACACTTTCCAACTTTAGAATCAAGGTATAATTCACTGGAATATGATTTAAATCACCCCCACCCCAATAAAACACACAATTGTATGGCCTCAGCCGGGACTTGCGACTTTGAATATGAATCCTAAATCCCTTTTTCTTTGAAAGAGTACCAGTGAATCACACCTTCGTTTATCCCATTATTCAACAGTATTTACATGTTTGTAATTCGTTGTTCTCCTCTCCTGCCTTCATTTCATTCATGCTCACAAACATGATCTCTTCTAAACAACATAAATAAGATCTGGAATCTGATTTAAATCACCCCCACCCCAATAAAACACCCAATTGCTTGGCCTCAGCTGGGACTTCCGACTTTGAATATGAATCCTAACTCCTTTTTTCTTTGAAAGAGTAGCAGTGAATCACACCGTCGTTTATCCCATTTCTCTAACAGTATTTACATATTTGTAATTCGTTCCTGCCTTCGTTTCATTCATGCTCACAAACATCATCTCTTCTAAACAACATTAATAAGATCTGAAACCTTTCACTCACACGCATGCCAAGAATACACGCACACAAGTGCATTAAAGAAGCAGGGATTCAGCAAGAGTCAAGAACGAGAAGTACCTGAAATTTTGAAAGGGCTCAACGCAGAGGCTTCTCATGATTGGGAGAGCTTCTGTGGCCTATCAGAATATATACTGATTGTTAGTGGGTTCATTCAGTATCACTTTCTAAGCATCAAGAACATGGGAAAACAGTACACAAGTGGAGGTTTCTGAGCCATGAAAGAAGAGGATAATTTTGAAAGTTACTTGCTGCCATGTTTTAAAAATATTTTTTTAAAAAATAAATTTTATGTTTTATATTTTATATTTTACTTTAAATTATAAATTTTAGTGTTTTTACATAATTTTATTAAAAATATTATTTTAATATATTTTAAATCAAAAATATTTAAAAAATAACATCAATTATGACCCAGGACAATTATTGAACCCACCTCAAGCTCCCTTTCGCTTTTCTATGCTAACTTTGCTAGATGCGAAGCTGAATATCAAGTTCAATAATACTAAACATTTATTGACACTAAATGGCTGGTTTGTCATACAATTATTTTTTAAAGTATTTTTTATTTTAAAAAAAAAAAAATTATTATTATTATTATTATTATTATTATTATTATTATTATTAATATCATCAGAAAAATAAAAAATAATTTTAAACAAAAAAATTCAATTTCTTAGAATAAAAGAATTAAGGTACCAATAAGAAAGAAAAGATAGTGGAAATTTAGGTTATTTTATATTGGTAACATTCAGACATAGTTTGAAACAACTTTGAAGCATGCTCACACTTTATTATTATACTAATTTGTTATATTAGTTTGCATAATTGATGTTGTAAGATATTTTTTACTTGAAAATATATTAACATAATTATTTTTTGATTTATTTTTTAAAAAAATATTATATTAAAATCATAAAAAAAACATTATTTTATGATTTTTAAGATAAATGTATTTATAAAAAGCACATGAAAATAAACTGTCATGAGGCCTACTAGAAGGATAATATGTGATTCAAAAAAAATACAAACACCAAATTGGAAAGGTAGGCTTACAAGGAACGTTTGAACATTTGGAAAATAGAAGGATAATATTGAAAAGTATTAAACTATAGTAATAGAAGTGGAACAATGATGAATTCATAGGAACAAAAATAAAGTTTACCCTTAGTAAAGAGAGCAGAGCTCGAGGCCGGTAGTTTATGGAAGTTGGTCCTCGGTGTGGACTCTCCCTATTCGCTCGAAGAAGAAACCCTCAACTCCTTTTCTCCCTCAGAAATTTATCCAACTTGGTTTCTCATCAATAACAGATTCTCTTTCACCAAGTCGGATTTGCATCTAAACACCCGGTAAATTGAAAAATCTTTTCTTTTCTTTTCTTTTTAGTGCCTGATTTTGTTCTTTGCAGCTGTTAATGGGCCATCTCGAAAATATTGGGAACTGGGTTGTGTTACATCATTAGACAAGTAAATTCAAGTGGGTGTGGTTGTCTTCCAGGGTTTATGTTGTATTCTTCAGTGTTCGCAAAATGTTTGATGAAATGACCCTCCCAGAATTGTCTTCTCTTTTTTTTTTTTGTTAAGGTTCTATTTTTTGTAAGAACTTCTGAATCTATGATACTATGATTTCCTTTTGTCTTGTTTAATAGAAAGGCATAATGATTGTATTCAAAGTAAGCTTATCTGTTAATATTACCACGCATATTCAAAGTAGCAGTGTTTTGTAGAAATTAAATGACTAATTTTATACTGATTTCTTTATATATCACTTGTTAGTTGTCAAACGGCTCCTTCCTTCGGAGGAATCTAAGTTATTGGAGTTAAGGGCATTTCCCATCTCATAGCCTTATAAAAAAGCCCTATAGGTAGCCAATTTGCATTTTCAATCTGATTCTCATAATCACATGCAAGCTGAGAAAAGTAGACATGAAGAAGAAACAAGGAAATATTAGGGATTAGATATTTCATTGTTAATATGTAACACAATTTTTTTGATTTTATATTTGGTTTCATACATTGAAGTAGCTACTATGGAAGTCTCTAAGGTAGATGATTCACTTGTGCTTCTGGACCGAGCCTCTCGACCAACAAGAGGGAAACGGTTAGAATTCTAAACCTTTATATGTGATTTTCCTTTTAGAAAAGTACATAAGAAACATGATTTTTTAGAAAAATATATTACAACTATTCAGATTCTGATGCTTTTTTTTGTTGTTAAGGATGACCAAGTTGATTGACGATGAACTTGAAGAGGACGAGTTGTTTTGGAACCAGGATGCTCTTAAAGATGTAAGTAAAATTCATATCTTCATAAAAAAAAAAAGTAAAATTGTGTCAAACTAAATTGGTTTCATTCAATGGTGATTTTATGTATAACTATAATTAGGTTGCATGCGACTATCATGTTAAACTAAATTGGTTTCATTCATTTCTGATGTTACAAATAACTATAATCAGGTCACATGATCTCTCTTCAGAGATGGTTTGTTGAGGGTAGCAGCTTGTGCTTCTTTTATCAGTAATTTTTTTCCTTTTCTTGTAGCCATGAGGCCTGTAAGTTAAAACTCAAAATTTTATAAAATGTTTGCTCATAAATTTAGGAGGAGGAGGATGATAATTATCAAGAGGAGGCAGAGGTTGCTGATGAGTTTGATAGTGACTTTGATGTAGACGTGAGTATTTTTTTTACTGCTGTACTTTTTGTATATATGTTTGTCACCTGTAACTAATCTTAATGCAACAACTATGGTTTTCAACTTTTTATCCAACATGAAAAAAATGTTGCTACTTACTTTTGTGCTTCATATTGGTGCTAGGAGCCTGAGCCAGATGAAGAAGCAGAAACGGAAGTAGAAGAAAGGTTTGAAATCCATCAGCTGTAGCAAACTATAGCTACTTCTATTCTGTTGAGATTTCTAATTCTTTATCATTTTTTAGGCCGCAAAACAAGAAGCGGCTTATATTTCCTGGAAAGACTTTACCAAAGAAGAAAACGAAAAAGAAAGACCTCTCAAAATTAGATAAGCTTTCCATGAATGAAAAATCAATTCAAGAACCTGCTTCTCCTGACCATCAAGATGCTCCTGATGATGTGGAAGGGGAAAGAATAGTGAGGAAATCTACAAGAACCTCAGTCGTTGTTAGGCAAGCTGAGAGAGATGCAATACGTGCTGCTTTGCAGGCAACAATGAAGGTCAGTTATTTGCTACTGATGACATTTTTGTTCTTTCATCATGAATGTTGCTGATAAGATTTTCCTTTCTTGTTTCTCAAGTTGCTCAATTTTAAAATGTAAAATTATGCAATCAGGATATTTAAATATTTTGCTTTGCTCCAGCCAATAAAAAGAAAAAAAGAGGGCGAGGAGAAGAGGATGACTCAAGAAGAAATGCTTCTTGAAGCAGCACAAACAGGTTCATCTCATGATGTGCTGTTCCTGGAACATCTGCCTGATTGATTGAAGTTGTCAGATTCTTTCGTATATCTCAATTTATATCAATTTGAATGTTCTATGTTGTAATTGGCATTGGCAGAAATCGTGAATATAAGGAACTTAGAGCGTGTTTTAGCAAGGGAGGAAGAAGTTAAGAAAAGAGCAATTGTGCACAAAGCTGTCTACAGTGGCCCACAGATACGATATTTTTCTAAAAATGGCAAGCTACTATTGCTTATATTTGAATCATTTTTAGATATGCAACTGTTAATATCCATTAAAGTGCTGCTTGCCATTAAGGTTTTGATTATCATCATAACTGTTTTATGTCAATTTGTTCATTTCTTCCAGGTTGCTCCTATCTAGAATTCAAAGGATTGTCGTTTCAGTCACAGCTTTCAACAACATCTGTTCCATGTAAGTTTATGTTTAAATGCTGCTAATAATAGCATCAATGCTAGCTTACTGAAAAAATCAGATGTGAAACTTGCAGTGGTCAATGGCTCCACTTTCTCTGGTTTTGTTGTTTAAATTTTCTTCCATTCTTAATATATATCATCAGAGGGAGCCCTGTTTTGATCAAAGCAGCAGGATTGATATTCACAAAACTGTTCTATATATTGTACTTAGATTCATGTGATATTCAGGCTTTTGTCAATATTTCCTATTCGCTTGGCATGATTAGCATAAAGCTTAATCAACCCTAGTATTTGATTATATAGTTTCTGATTTTTTAATTCTTTTTGGCATCTCTATTTCGTTTGTATAATGTTTGAAATACAACTGGTTATTTGGCATGGTATGAGTGCATGATGTGAGGATACCCTCACAACTGGATTGGATATTTTCTTTTATTTTGCATCAGAATAACTGCCACTAGGAAATTTTCTCTTTTAGTTTGACCTGTATTTTAGTCATAGAAACATAATTCTCCTGCTTTCAGCTGTTGAAATGAGTGCCTACTGTGATGAAAGGTGGTGAAGACAAGTTTAGCACTCCTCTTTTGAAACTATTCTCCAGATATCAATTTAAGATCTGGAAGATCCAGACATAAAAAGCGCATCGTTTCCATACACGCAGTTTTGATAAAATTATCTTTGCTTATGGAAAATTGAAATGTGCATCTACTTTGTGACTTGAAACATTCTTTTCCTTTTTTTTGAATGTTTTAGATCTTCAGTTCTAGACATTTGAAGCAAAAAAAAATGAAGAAAAAAAACAATGCTTTATAGATCTTTTTGTTTGGTAGATTACCTTTGTTATATTTTATTTCTGTTGTTTGATAATCCTTTTCTATACCAATCACTTACCAGATCCAGAGAAGGCTATATGTGCTGTAACAGGATTGCCTGCCAAGTAAGAGCTCATTTCCACATTAATGGTCACTTGTTATTTGTTTAAAAGTATTAGCTTGAGATAACTTGTGGTTCTTTTTTTTTAAAATGTTTGCGGATCGTGTTTTTTATTTGATGTTCATCACCTTGAGTTTGATAAATTTAAATGTTTATCTATCCTAATAAATAAATAATTAAATGATAAAGGAATTGAAAAGATGAAGGATTTTCCTCTTGAAGTTTTAATTGATAAACTGCACCTAGTCACTGTCACAAATGCTGAATTTCTGTGTATTTTCTTGTCTATTGCAGGAGGATCTCATGCCTCTAAATACATGTCCAAACCCTAATTTACAATCTACCATTAATGTAATATCTACTGTTACAATAGAAAATTAAATATACAATTAATGTAATATTTGTGCTTTTCATATTCGTAATTGCTTTCCATGTATATATTATTGACATCCCCCCTCAAATTGATGCTGGTCGATCAAGAAGCATCAATTTGTCAATCATCAGTTGGTGTCGTGGCCGTGGTAACGCCTTTGTGAAGACATCAGCAGTCTGATGTTCGGTGGAAATATGTGGTAGCGTAAGAACATTATGATCAAGAGCCTCACGAATATAGTGACAATCAACCTCAATATGTTTGGTGTGTTCATGAAACACCGGATTAGAAGCAATCTGAATAGCACTTGTGTTATCGGCATGAAGCGGTGTAGGATAGTGCTGAGTAAAACCAAGTTCATGTAATAAACTCCGGAGCCATACAATTTCAGAACATGCGGCTGACATAGCACGATACTCAGATTCTGTAGAAGATTTTGAAATACGATCTTGCTTTTTGCTTTTCCATGAAATCAAAGCATTTCCAAGAAACATACACCATCCCGTAACAGATCGACGAGTATCCATACAACCTGCCCAATCTGCATCACTATAACCAGTTAATTGTAATGAACTGTCGGCAGGAAAAAATATACCTCTCCCGGATGTACCCTTAAGATAACGAATAATTCTTTTGACAGCAGCTAGATGAGGTTGCCGAGGATTCTGTAAAAATTGACTGACTTGTTGTACTGCAAAAGAAATATCTGGCCGAGTAATAGTTAAATAATTCAAACTACCCACCAATTGCCTGTATATGGTGGGACCAGGCAATAAATCTCCATCATTCTGACAGTTTTAAATTAATCTCAAGAGGTGTAAGAACACCGTTTCCTGATTCCAGACCGGCCAAAAGTAGTATTTCTTGGGTATATTTGTGCTAATGCAGAAATATTCCGTCAGACATAGAGTGCACCTGTAGACCAAGAAAATAATGAAGTTCTCCAAGATCCTTCATATGGAATGCAGTGTTAAGAGAACGTTATAAATTCTCATTGAGTGGAATGTCAGATCCTGTAATAATAATATCATCCACATATACCAGGAGAGCAACAATACCATTAGCAGTTCGCTGGAGAAACAAAGAGGAATCATATTGACTCTGAATAAATTTGAGATCCAACAGAGTAGTGCGAAACTTTTCAAACCATGCGCGGGGTGCCTGTTTTAGACCATACAGAGAATGTTTCAACCAACAAACTTTATCTGATGGTTGAGTAAACATACCAGGAGGAGGATTCATATAGATCTCTTCTTTCAAATCACCATGTAAAAATGCATTTTTTACATCCATTTGACGAATTGACCATCTTTTGGCAGCAGCAATTGCCAAAATAGTGCGTATGGTGGTCATTTTAGCAATAGGTGCAAATGTCTCCTCATAATTAATACCATATGCTTGACAATTTCCAAGAGCAACTAACCGTGCTTTATACCGTTCTACAGACCCATCCGGTTTTAATTTGACATTGTATACCCATTTGCATCCAATAGGTTTGGTTCCACGAGGACAAGAGACAATATCCCATGTGTGATTATCCTGAAGAGCCTGAAGTTCTTCTTTCATGGCTTGTGCCCAACAGTCTTGGGTAGAAGCCTGCACATAAGTCTTGGGTACAACAATACTATCAATAGCAGTAGCTGAGTAACCATACCTGTCTGGGGGTCGTGAAATTCGAGATGATCGTCTTGGTTGAAGAAGATCAGATGTCGGTTCTGTGTCCGGAAGGGGCAAAGTGGATCGTCTGTGATATACAATTCCTGGCTTAAAACGTTCAAAAAGAGAAGATGGACAATCATCATCAAATGTGAGAAGTTGGATAGAGTTGGATTGTGTAGATGAACAAGAAGGGAAAAAAAATTGATTCTCAAAGAAAATAACATTTCGAGATATACGAATTCTATGAGCATTTTTGTCATAACACACAAACCCTTTATGAGAATTACTGTATCCTAGAAAAGCACACCGGGCAGCTTGGGCTGTAAGTTTATTACGTTCAGTAAATGGTAAGTGAACAAAACAAACACACCCAAAGACATGGAGAGAATCATACTCAGGAATAACACCAAATAAAATAGAGTATGGAGATTCAAATTTTAGAACCTGGGAAGGCAAACGATTAATTAGATGAACAGCTGTTGACAACGCCTCTACCCAAAAACGAGTAGGTACTGAAGAATCAATTAATAAGGTACGGACAATATCTAAAAGATGACGATTCTTACGCTCGGCAACTCCATTTTGTTGAGTAGTGTAAGGACAAGACCTTTGAGAAAGAATTCCTTTATTTTTGAGAAACTCCTAAAATTCTTTAGACATATATTCCCCCCCAGAGTCAGAACGTAAGATTTTAATATGAGTAGAGAATTGATTTTCAATAAACACAACGAAAGCCTGAAATGTTGAGAACACCTCGGATTTAGATCGGAGAAAATATATCCAAGTGAAACGACTAAAATCATCAATGAACGTGACAAAATATTTATACTGAGCATGAGAGAGAACAGGACTTACTCCCCATACATCAGTATGAATGATATCAAAGCATTTAGAAGCTCGGCTGCCATGTGAAGGAAATGATAATGATTTACTTTTTCCCAATTTGCAAGAACTACAATCCAAAAATTCTGTTGAACAAGAACTTTTATTCCCCAAATATCCATGTCTCATAAGATGAGTCAATACAATAGAATTGGGATGCCCCAATTTCTTATGCCAAAACTGATGATTATTAATGAAAGTAGAATAAGCAAAGGAATTAATACTAGAAAATTGTAATGGAAATAAACGTCCCACTTTAGGCCCCTTCGCGATCACCTTCCCCGACACTTGATCCTGCACACAACAACCATTATGATTAAATCGAATTTCACAATTATTTTCTACCATTTGCCCAACAGAGAGTAAATTTGCAGATAATTTTGGTGACACAAAAATATCTTTAAAATTCAAATCCAAATCACCAATTGACGAAATCGGCAAATTATCACCATTTGCTACCTGTATATGCTGATTACCCATATACTTTTGCACATTACACAACTCATTTTCATTATTTGTCATATGATTTGATGCTGCCGAATCCATTAGCCAAATTTTATCATCTGCCGAAATAACTCCATCTGACTTAAAATCAGATTTCTTGCCGTGACACCTAGCGACCAAATCTTTATTATGTGCAGACACCATAGACTTAAGTTTATCCTCCGAAGCCATATCTGAATCTAATTCACACTTCTTGCCATGAAACCCAACTGCCAAATCTCTATCATTTGCAGAAACCATAGATTTAAGTTTAGCATCCATACCTTGGAACCCGAATGCCGAAAGAGCAGAGACTATCATCTGCTGCATCTGCTCCACCATCTCCGGCGTGAGGGTTGTCGATGAAGAGCTCATCGTTGACAACAGTTCTGGTGTCGACGATGAGACAGCTGCGGCAGCCATGGAAGCAGTGGTCATCGGCCTCCCTACCCCTTGTCGATGCTGTGGTCGCGTACGGCAGTCCTTGATCAAATGGCCCACTTTCTTGCAATAACTGCAGAACCTCTTGCTGCAATTTCGGGCAATATGCCCATTTTCTTTGCAATTAAAACACTGCAAACCCACTCCTCTCTGTCTTCCCTTTCCCTGAGCCATGTATGCCATGTTCACCATTTCTGTAGCAGTCGGCTGAGTCAACTCGTGCTGAGTGGCGAGTCGTTGTTCTTCCCTTAATATCTCTCCCAAACAATCATCCAATGAAGGTACTGGGTTTCGATTAATTAAGCTAGCTCTCACAGCCTCAAATTCTGGCCGGAGCTTCATCAAGAATTGGTCTCTCTGGCTATCGGCATGAACAAGGTGCAGTGCCTCTAAGCTTTCCTTTGGTACTTTAGAATAGATTATACCAGTATATTCACTCCATAAATTCATGAATCCGGCATAAAATTGTTCAATTGAGAGATTACCTTGTTTGTAGTTAGCAATACTCAATTCAAGTTGAAATTTTTGAGCCGAATTATTCTGAGAATAAATACGGCGGAGGTAGTCCCAAATCCCCTTTGCTGTGTCAAAAGCTCTGAGATTGTTGATCATATGGGGTTCAACAGACCCCAGAATCCATGAAACAATTTTGGCATCCTTGGTAGTCCAAGCAGCCAGCTCCTGTGCATCGATGGGAACCTTTGTAGTTCCATCAAGATGCCCCCACAATTCCTTCCCTTTCACAAACATCCGAAATTGAAACTCCCAACTGGCATAATTTTTGCTATTGAATCGAGTGAGAAAAGTCTCTCCAGACATCCTTAAAATCTCAAAAAAATTGAAGAAAAGTTTGACAATTCGGTTCAGAATTGAAGCTCAGATACCATGTCACAAATGCTGAATTTTTGTGTATTTTCTTGTCTATTGCAGGAGGATCTCATGCCTCTAAATACATGTCCAAACCCTAATTTACAATCTACCATTAATGTAATATCTACTGTTACAATAGGAAATTAAATATACAATTAATGTAATATTTGTGCTTTCCATATTCGTAATTGCTTTCCATGTATACATTATTGACAGTCACATCACCATTCCTTTCAAAAATGTTGATTGTAAACTAGTGCCTTTGATGTTAAACTTGAATGGAGTGGCATTAGCTATGAACTGGTAGACTGAATGCACATGGTTGGATCCTTTGGATAGGCATGAGCTTTTTTCCAAGTGATGAGATTCTTGACTTCAAGTTGGATGCATTTGGTCAAAGATACAATCAATGCAGAAAAGCCTTAAGAATAGAAAGCATTTCAGTGTATGAAGAACGGGGTTTGAATATTTTATGTAGATAATTATGTAAAATAAAGGATTGGTGTTTCAAGGAATTATTTTTGGAATTAGGATTCATATATAATTCTTGGCTGGATTCAGACCTGATTGATTGAAGAAGAAAGGTGAAGAATTGGAATATAGAAATTAAGGTGGAAGACGAGAAAAACAAAACTATGCCCTAAGCACGAAACAAAATATTTGATCTCAATTTTATTTCATTATTCAAGTCTCTTGAGAAAGGACACCACACATATATAGGGATTAGACTTCTAAATAGACGAGGGCCAGGACTACTAAAATAGGATGAACACAAGTATGCTTTCATTTTTTAAGAAAGTCAGTAATTGAGAACAACTTATTAAAGACCATTGTAGCTGAGATTCATAATAGAAAGCTAGACCTCCTGATCAATTTGGAAATTATCAAATAAGCTTGTTTTACTGGGATATGCAAAAAATAAAATTCTTCCCCTGCTTACAAATCACCCAAAACTCAATAATTAAAACATTAAGCTCAATAATTTTAGGAGATATTGTTGAAACTCAGCAATTGCATGATTCATTTCTCCTGGAACATGTAATTGCTCTACTGAAATTAAAAAAAGTTCACAATGAAAAGTACTCGTTCAGTTTTGATTCTGAATTGATTTTCCAGGTATCGTGATCCAAAGACAGGGCAGCCTTATGCAACTAAAGAGGCTTTCAAAATTATTCGTGAACGGTATGGAATCCTCCCTCTGTATTTCTTCATGACCAATAGCTAGAAAATTTATTAGATGCTTTGCTTATCAGCTCACTTCTTGCTAAAGAAAATTCTTCAAAGCTGATCCTGACGCCTTTCATGATATCTTTGTCGATTTGCAGTTTTATGGATGAAAATAACAATATCAAGAAAATGGCCATGGGTGATCTATTTGATTCACTTGTTGGGACTGGATTTCATGGCAAGAGGAAGCGTTTGCCAATTTCAAATACACGCAGCATGTCACATCTCCCCCGTTTCGCGAATTTCGGTAGGACTCCTGTTGTTGATATTGAATCTTCGGAATAGAGCCATGGAATTTGGAGAATCAATAGTTGTATTAGTTTTAGCAATAGCATGTCCATTTTAGCAATAGGCTTGTATAGTTGTCCGGTTTATAGAAAAGATGACATTCATGATAAAATCTGAGCAACAATCCAATTTCTAGGGCTTAGTCCAGCAATTATTTCAGTTTGGAGTTTTCATTTGTACTTTTTGTGGTTAATTTAGCTGTAACACTTCTCCCCTTCATGTGAGTTTCATCTGATGCAAAGCACAGCACAGGGATAGTCCACCCAAGAAAGCACGAAGTATTTCTTCTGTTAACAAAAAAGAAAAAGGCAAATCATGGCATAAGATCACTGTTGAAACACTTGTATAATTTGTCCAAAAGCTGCCATTGATGTCTTGTGTTTTGTATTTTACGTACAAGAATTTCTTGTGACATTAATTATGAGCAACTACTTGAAAGCACAAAACAAATCATAGTGTCATCTGATATTACTCAGTTGGCTTTCTTCACCCCTAAGCAGAAACTAACCAATTAGAAACCAAGAATTTTTTTTTGAATTCGAGGAAACCCTAACCCCAAAAAGTGTATTTTATGGGTCCAGATGAACGAGTAAAATCCCGGCTGTCTTATGCTCTTGTAAACCAAGATTTCCTAATCAGAAAAATCATTCATTCTCGAGATCCAATCGTAATTCAACCTTTTCTGCCCCTGCCTCTAATCCACAGTCCACTGGACTTCCAAACATATTTCCTTCCTGTCAAATTCGTGGAAAGACAAATCATCAGGCTCTTGATTTTTATCACCGCATGGATTTCCCATATTTTTGACAAAGTAACAGTTGGTAATGGAGGAGGCTTGCATATCACTAATATTACTTCCTCTATGCTTGCGAAACCTAAATCAAAATTTCTTTTGAGTAGTTATTAATTGGACTTAGGGAAAGGAAGTCTGGAAACATATTAAAATTGATTTAACTACGTAGTTATTAATTCAAATCCTACAGCCTCATTCTCTCTTATAATAACCTCAAATAATACCTTAAATATTTTGAGTTGAAATGATTATTCAACTAACATTATTATACGGAGCTGAAGACATCAGATTTTACTGTGTTGAGTCCATCAGTTAGTGATATGTAGCCAAGGCACACAGCCGTTGAATGTTAAATGGCATTCATTTTCTCTAAATCTCCTTGCTAGGCTGGCTTTCACATCTCTGAATTATTCTTAGCAATCCCATTGCTAGCGCCTCGGCCAGTCTAGTAGTGTGCTCTGCGTTTGGATTTCCCAATGTTTGGTCCATGTTAAGTAGTTTTCATCAAATTCATTAACATTTATGAGAAGAACTCTCCAATTCAATGCGCAAGGTTTAGAGAATAACTTCTTAACGTGCCCTTAAAAGCCTTCTATGAATCTGCTCATGATCTTAGTTATTAAAATCCCGTTGTAAAGTTATTACAAATATATGACTCATTTTTTCCATAGACCATATAGTTTAGAAAATTTCAGGAGTTTTAAATTGATAACACCAATATAGCAGAGTCGAATTTACTTAATTCCCACATATCAAACCCAAAAAAGTTGCAAGCATCAAGAATCTTAATACAAAAAGAAAACCAAGAATCTATCTAGCCTCTGGAATTCTGATAGTGAATTCATTGACCGATCATGATAAGTTGCTTCAGAGCTGAGGAAACGCACCTTCACCACACAACATTAGAGCTACAGCTTCTACTAATACTCAACCACATCCATGAAAAAGTCATCAGCACAACCATCCTACCTTGCCTCTAACAGTGAAATCGAGCATTCGTTTTCTGATAATGGTTTGGTCTGTTTTGGTAAACTTTCTTCAATAGTATCCCTTTCAATGTAAAAACCTGGATGCTTAGGCCGAGGCAATGCATCTTCATTACCGAACATCAAAACCACATATGACATGTCCGGCCTATCTTCTCGATTTTCTTGCACACAGAGTAGAGCCACATGAATTGAACGTAACGCTTGAGATAGATTGCAGGCTTCAATTATTGATTCGGAAAGCAGTTCTTTAGGCCTCCCTTCTTGGAAAAGTCTCCAAGCCTGATAAATTAAACCATGTTATTAATAAAAGCTGGTATCTTGAAGAAAATGTTTCAACTGCCACTGTGTTCCCTTCAAGGATCCAAATCCAAGCAAAGGGCATGCCTGACATGCTTAACCTTGTCTCACTCGATTATTTTTCAAAATTTCTTCTTTCCGTTTTTCGTTCTTTTTCTATATTTGAAGTGTAATGTCAGTAAACATGCCTCAGATTGTGGTGGAACCTCATACAAGTACCACAAAGCAAATTAAATTGAAGAACTTAGTTTTCAAACTTACATGCCCTAGAAGGTTGAGGCTATGATCCGGATGACAGAATCCTCTGTTCCTGTTCCCACTCACTACCTCTAGCACCAAGACACCAAAGCTGAAGACGTCTGATTTTAGCGAGTAGACTCCATATTTTGCGTACTCTGGAGATATGTAGCCACTGCACGTATTAGTAGAGAATGTCAAGTTGCATTTTGTGGAAAATCTGTTCATAGAATGTTAAGTTGTATTTGCGGAAAATGCAGATAAAATAATTACTATGATGGAGCATGCACTTACTATGTACCAGCCACTTTATTAGTATTGGCTTCAATTTCATTTCCTACAAAACTTCTAGCCAGTCCAAAGTCTGATATTTTTGGTTTCAGTTCATTGTCGAGTAAAATATTGCCGGCTTTCAAATCTCTATGAATTACCCTCAGTCTTGAATCTTGGTGAAGATAAAGAAGTCCACGAGCAATCCCATTGATGATGTTGTAGCGTGTAGGCCAATCTAGCATGTCCTTTGTTTCACCTACACAATTTTCTGCTCAAGTCTGTTCACTATGGCTCATATCAGATCTATAAATATATGTGAAAGAAAAACATAACAGGTGGTGATAATTAGTACTTGATAAATTTCCAGCTATAATCACAAATTGATATGGCAGCCTCTTCGGCACCTATCCGTTGTCCTAAATGGTTCGAGGATGCTGTAGCTTTTGTTCCCGAATTAATTTAGCTACCAAGTTTAAATTTAGGTCATTTATTTTTGTTTTTTTATGCGAGGAAACCCCACCTGGAAAGCATACTTTGTGGGTCCAGGTAAGCGAGTAAAATCCTGACCGTCCTAGGCATACCCTGATTCGAACTCGAGACCTGCTATGCAGATCACAAGTCGTTTGCCATCACGCCACACTCATTGGACTCATTGCTCAAAGCATGACTCACATGCAGTTAATTTTGGTGCTCGTACAATGCCATGCAAAAATGTACACTCTGCTTCTTTTTTCTTTTTTTCTTTTAAGAAAAACATATCTTGAGAAATGTACTTACTAAAATATATCTGTTCAGGTTTTGAGAGATTCATACCGAAAATGAAAAGGTTCAAGCTTTTGTTAGGCAAAAACTCGTAGATGAGCATCATTTCATCTCCTTCAATGCAGCATCCTAGAAGCTTCACCAGATTCTGATGTTGAAGTTTCACGATACACTTAACTTCATTTTTGAACTCTTCAATTCCTTGTCTTGAACTATTAGAAAGCCTCTTCACAGCTATTTCTCGTCCATCTCCCAGTGTTCCCTGCAAATAACCAGTCATTATCATCAGCATTGTCCTGTGAAAGATAGAAAGCAAGGTATAGTGTGGCAAACTACTTGAATCTGTTATGAAATTATAAGTCGAGACTCTTACGAAGTAGTCATTGCTTTATCCATGGAAATAGTCAGTCTCATGGTCTAAGTTCCCAGTAAATACAGTGGTTTTAAGAGTTTGTACAATGAAATTTGGAAGCTATCACTTTGCGTGATTAATTACAGATTGCTACCTTATAAACAGGTCCGAAGCCCCCTTCTCCGAGTTTATTTTCATCAGAAAAGTTGTTTGTTGCAGAAGCCACAGTACCCAAATCAAACAACGGTAAGCCCAAATCATCGTCCTTATGTGGATTTCTTAGCAGAGCACCTGTCATTTGCCATGCGAGCATAAATTTTAGGAACAAATAGAAGCAGGGGATCTGATCTATTCTCTGTTACATCTAAATTTCCTTCACATATCTATTACAACGAGCTCCTATCAATTTGTAGCTGTAACTTATTTGTTGATGTTCATAGAATGAACAACATACCGTTTTTTTGCTGCTTCCTTTTCCAAACATACAAGACCAAGGCTAGGCCAAGGAAGAGAATTGCTGTAGACAGTACAGTGCTTACTACGATCCTTCTCTTTACATTGGATTTTGTACGAACCTTCAAGATGTCACCATCATCTATGCCATGACAGTGAAAAACGGGAGTTAGAATGAAAATCACAGGAAATACCAAGATCCCATTGTAGTTTTGTTCTCGTACAGGAAGCATTTCAATAGTTACCATGGTAATTCTACCCTCGGCAGAGTAAAAAGTGATACATCCAGTCATTGATCTTATTGTTCTTACAGTTCTTTAAAGCCAAGCAGTATATGCATGGTATATACATACAAACAGCCAAAGGAACTCTCATTGCATTATGTCACAAGATGTTCTATAAAACCATGATACGATAATTAGACAAAAGAAGAATAAATTTTGCTTTTGATTTCTCATTTCTGCTTTAGCTTGAATTTGAGTGTTTGATTGTGATAGTGATGCAGGTGGGAGCTAAAGAACACAATAAGGATTTATAAGCGAAAGAAGACTGTATAAACGAACTCTAAATTCACAAGTTTATTCTTTCCAAAATAATAGTAGTAAAATTTGCCTCCTGAGCAACTTTACAAAGCTTTAAATGTGCTGAAAAACCTCAACTCAACTAGAAAACAAAAACAAAAAACTCAAAGGAAAAAAACATAAAATACAGAAAATTCAAAAATAACAAGGAAAATCATAATAAAAATGCCACAACAAGGGCCGCGGAGCAATATTTTTGAAATCTAAAGATTCAATAAATAGATTGATGATTCCATACTACATTAAAATAAACAATTTTTGGAAATTCATACAAAATTTTGAACATGATCTAACAGTCGAATAAAAAGTTGTAGCTTTTTTAAATTATCTTTTTGGTTTAGCCTAACCAATTGTTTTTTTTTTTAGCCTTGACCTATCCCACTAGTTTGTAAATGTATCTACTAGGTTATTCACGCAATTTATCTAAGACAAATCTTTATTTAGTTATATCATATCCACATCTAACTACATTTCAGTTTCAGAAAAAACAATTTTTAGTTCTTGTTTTAAAAATATATACATTTGATTAAAACTGTGAGTCATGAGATGGATTTTTGAATATAAAATAAATGAAAAACAATATCTCCTCCAAGTAATAGATACAAGATTATCTAGACTGAAGATAAATTCATACCTAGTTCTGAGCCGGCCATTCGTATATAAATCTCTTGCTTATTTTCAGAAAGAACTCTAATGTCGATCAGGTCGCCGAACCAGAGCATGCACCCACTTCCTCCATTCCTGATGTCCAAATTTGAATATGCTGTACAGTTGCACTTCTCCAAGCACTTGTTCTTGCACTCCCTAAGATTCATCGTATTGCTAAACCACGTTGATTTTGTCTCAGGCATCTTCACCCCAGCGAGCTTTCGGAACCCATCTCCTGAACAATTTAATGGAGTCTTCCTGACACAACCATAAGACCTGTCAAACACCCAATCTACTGGTACAAATCCATTAAAGCAACCACACACCACCCAATCCGGAAAGCTTTGAATAATATTACAGAAACCATTTGGACCACATAGTGCATATTGATCACAGTTATCTGTATTTGCAGTTTCATAAAGCAACCACTTTTGTGTTTTCTCAATCCATGCGAAGCCCCGGACATCACCATTCTGACTTGTGATAAACCTCCAATACATCGACTTATCAACAAGACTTTCTCTGTAAAATACTTCCTTCTCATTGTAAACAAATTCATATTTTTTTATAGGATTTGGTTTTATGTTAGGAACACCACTGAACCGCAGACCGTCCCACAGTCCACTTCGGAACTTCACTTCCGAACCATCCATCAAAATTATCTCAGGATATCCATAAGGAGCAAGTTTACAGGAAATGTTACCTTTCGAAGGATCATCTGGTGATTTCCATGACGTCATGGACCATTCCATGCCTGTTATTCTACTCCTTCCTAGCTTCATGCCTGGCAATATTGTATCAGTTGGATGTTCAAAACTCTGCCACAAGGAATTTTCCAGGTTGTTATCACCCTCCTCTTTCACAACAAGGTTTCCTGACTCCAAAAGTTGAGCGGCTGGATTCCTCGCAAGTCTTGATGTGTTAGAAGACCAAATCACGCTCCCACTGCGATCGAGAAGGGTAAGAATTCCTTTGTTCGTCATCTTTAAAGCGCCCAACGAATCATTGAGGGGAGCTTCTCTATTGGCAACCCAAACTACAGTTCGAACTGGTATTTTCCCATACCATATGCCCAAGTATCTGTTTTTGGATTTTCCAGGGCTGAAAAACCCTAATTCATAGGTTCCATCTGCTGAAACTATGGTATCGCCATCTCTGATGAACTGAGTTGTGTTTATGATGTCAATGGCTGTGGCCGCTACCCGATTCTGCAATGAGAGGAAGCAAAAAACAAGTATGGGAACACAAGCCATTGCTATTTCCATGATTTTTTCTGTGGCTCAGTGCTTAATGAATGGCTTAAATGTGAAAATATTCATATTCGAAAACTGCATATCGAAAGCGATGTTCCACCTTTGACTCAAAAAGCCGAAGCTATATAATTTTCTGGAAATAACGTGGCTCTGTGAGGTCATCTCCATGGACAACATTTTTCTCATACGTAACTAGTAGAGGATTCCTTTTACACGTTTATGTAGACATTTTTGGATGTTTATTATTTTATTCTACTGCAACAGAAAACACGTTCTACCCCGGCCACGAAAGAAGGCTTGGAGTATTAATCACGGTGAATTTGCTGGACCTTTCTGAGAAAAAATTGTTGTTTGAAATACTTGTATGTCTTACATGAAGAAATATCTTGAGACTCACATTATTATTATTTTTATACGAAGAAACATCACCTCGCCGGAAAATACACTTTGTAGGTCCAGGTGAGCGAGTAAAACCCCGACTATCTCAGACTCTTACAAAAAATGAACGTCTTGACTCGAATTCGAGATTTGCTGTGCATCCACAAGCTTTTTGCCAACACGCCTCATCTCTCGTATTATTACCTTATCACTTGGCAATGGACCTACTTGAATTCAATTCTACCCCATGAAAGAAGGCTTGGAATATTAATCACGTTGAATTTCCTGGACCTTACCAAGAAAAATATATACAATCCACATGTGACTCGAGAAAGCGTGTTAGAAACCTAGCATCATTGACTTGAGTCCGGAAGATGGCGTGTTTCTCGTCTACAGTAATGAGAATACATTTCATCTTCTTTGAAAAATATTCTTGCAAGATAACTACGCTATAGGTATGTTCACATTCTGCCCTACAGTAATGATTCTGGAATATTTCGGATCAATAGTAATTTTTCGTTTACTTTTATGGATTAATCTTGGGGATGATGCTTCTTTACATATACATAACATTTTAGGTATGTTTTCATTCTTTGTTTTGTTTTTAAAAGGTCATTCTATTTTTGAAAATCTTAATATTAGTTATATATTTTAAATCTTCTTCATTTTTACACCCTTACATAAGTTAAAAACATTAATGCTGTTAAAAATTGGCATGTGTTACCTTCTGACAACATGATTTTTTCACTATTGTACATTTTGGTCCAGAATTGTTTTTTTTTTTTTGCAAAAAAGTACATTGAAAGTTTGATTTTTTTATCATTTCCATACAAAAATTGTCCAAAAAACAAATTGAGGGGCTAAAAAATCAAAGTTTTGATACTAGCTTCATTGTCAATGCTCTAACTCAACTAATCGACCAATTCACATAAAACCTAGAATTTTTCAAACTTTTCCTTTAAAATATTGAGTCGAATTAAATACATCAATTTGTTCAACTTTTAGACTAAAAAAAAATTCAAACAGAGAACCTTAAAAAAATATTATTTACACAATAAACATCATCTATTTTTTAGTATCAACTAGTCAACCAATTGAATTGACCATTACAAACTGATCGACTAGTTCACTAAGAGCTAAACAAACATCAAAATTTGCCGGAAAATACATTTTGTTTTAGTATTCTTACAACTTATTCCCATTAATGAAACACAATCAATACTTGAAATATCTTTAGCATGAATGAAGTCTAAATTCCTTCTCATTTCACAAAAGTGATCCATATAAGGCATTTTTAAGTTTGAAAGCATGATTGAGAAAAATAAGAAAATACTAGAGTCTATCATTCTATGCCCTAGGTGCTTGTTATAAAAAATACAACGTCTTCTTAAGTTTGAAAGCATGATCGAGAAAATAAAAGCTTTTAAGACCTTGAGGTTGCTCAACATACACTTCATCAATGATAAATCCATTTAAAAATATACTTTTAGCATTCATTTGGAAAAATGTGAAGTTAAAATGACAAGCATAGGCTAATAACATTCTTGTTTATTCTAGTCTAGCTACCATTGCAGATATTTCCCTATAATTTATACCTTCTTTTTAATTATAATTCTTAGCAACTAGTCTAGATTTGTTTCTAACTATGATTCCATGTTCATTAACTTTGTTCCTACATTTCCTTCCAATTCTTAATTGATTGTTGGGTTGAAGACTAGTTCCCAACATCATTACTTTCAAGTTTTTTTTTTGAACAATTGCTTTGTATTAACAAAAGGCAAAAGAACAAAAAGGGTCGGGCTTCTCAGTTACAATGAAAACTGAGCTGCCCAGGAAGGGGCCTTAAGGCCTAAAAAACAGGAAAGATAGCGAGAAAACAACTCTATCTAACAGAGAGGCTACCTGGGCCTAAAAACCGAAAAAAGATCTTTAGGTGGGAACATTCCAGTGTAATCTGGTGTAGTTGTCGAGCATGGTTCTAGGAGTATCACTTGTAAGGTGCAGGCGAACGCACTGAATTATCTCCTTAGTTAAGTGCTGACTGGATCGAAACCCTTCTCTGAAGGTTCTTTTGTTTCGCTCAAGCCAAAGAGAGTAGACTGTGGTGGAGAGAAGGGTTCTGGCAATATGGCCTTGGAGGTTCTTTTTGCCTTTGAAAGTTGTGGACGCCCAGCGAAGAAGTCTTGACCAGGACATTGCAGGCCACTTGATACGGGCGTGGTCCTGAGTTGCTTCCCAAACTGCTTTGGAGTAGCTGCACTGGAAAAAGAGGTGTTCGTGCGTCTCTGGGTGGGAGTTGCATAGAATGCAATTTGTGGCTGATGTGATGCCTGTTCGTTGAAGCCTATCAAGAGTTTGAAGACGACCTCGAGCTGCAAGCCATAGAATGAAGGCTTGGCGAGGGATGTGGCTTGGATACCAGATGAGGCCGCTGTTTGGGTTTACTGGGTTCTTCTTCCTTAACTTTTCCCAGGCAGAGGAAATTGTAAATTTTCCCGATGGGTGCCCTCCCCACACATGGCGGTCTGGGATTCTGCTGTTTGGGGTGGATGCAATGGAGGTCCATAATGATGTGAGGAGGTTATGGATGTTCGGGAAGGACTAGCAGTCACCATTTATTATGGTTGAAACCTTTGCATTCCATCCTAGCCCAGACGAAGCCATGATCCGATGAGGGAGGATGTCACTAATTCGCTGACCGTGGGGCAGCCAGTAGTCGTTCCACAGGGAGGCGGAGGTGCCATCTCCTATACAGGTTGTGATGAGACCTCAACATATCTCTCGGCTTTGCAGAATTTTCCTCCAAGCCCATGATGGCCTTGACGGAGTTGATTTAGCTTATTTTGCATAGCTAAAATCCATATTTCATTTTTGAACTTCTAGAAATGATTTAGATTCTATTTGAAAAATAAAAGTAAAGTGACCATTAATATTTCAAACTGAATATTTAGTTTTTATCCCTTCAAAAGGATTATCAATAATTAATTTGACAGGGTGAGAGTTTACTTACCTTAGCTCCTTTAGGGGCACAAAGAACTTACTTACCACCTCTAGTTGATTGCTTGTGCTTGCTTAGCCCTTATCCTTGCCTTCTTTGTTTGCCTTTGTAAGGGCTATCATAACTCATTTCTAGGTTATTTCCCAAATTCATCCAAAATAAAAATAAAAATAACAAAAATAAAAAATGAAAGGGACTATCATGGTGAAAGAACTAAACAAACAAAATAAGTCCATTCATTCTAATTGACATCACAGTTGTCGCAAATGCCGCCCTAAAGTGAAAAAGTTAGACAACATTTAGTTGCCAAATTAATAGTTCATGATAGCAACTTAAACTAATGGTTAAGATACTGACCATTTTCCATCACATATAAATAAAGTTGGATTCCATACACTAAACATCAAGAAAATTGAGTCTAAAGGTGGCAAAAAATCTATCTTTCCCCTGTTTTGTCATCGACAACTTCCTTTTTTTTTCCTTTTTTTCTTCACCTCTATCGACACCACCATCTTTGGCAACGATGCAAAACCTTCCTTGCACCCCCAAGAATAGTTAGATTTACTTGTAGATTTTAATATTTAGGGGTGTAAAATTATATTGTAGAGTATACCCTCATGTATTAAAAATATAAAAATAAATAGGATGTTGAAATTTAGAATTTAGAATTTAGAATAGATAGATTTCAACCCAATAAGGTAGAGACTCCTTCACACAAAAAAATCTACTTTGAACCTTAAAAAGACCAACAAATAGACATTTGACCTAGAAAAACAATCAAATAACAATGCAATTTATCTTAGGTAGGATGTACTAAGGGTAATGCATCTTCTCTTTGCACAACTAGTCTTTTTTCTAAACTCTTACAAACCATTAAGTTTTCTAGTAACCATAATATTAGGTGAAAACTCCTCAATTATATAATTATACCCAAAAAAGTTTTTTCACTTCTCAAGAGATAGACCTGCCTTCGTTGCGCCATACACATCACAACAGAATAAAAGATAAGGTTAAACCTTATAAAGATATCATTGCATGATTGGTTTTTTAACCTCATATATTTCTTGACATTAACCAACCACCTTCATATCTTTTTAGTGTATGGTGTTATACCTCTCAAGTATTGGTGCTTTAACTTGAGAACCCTTAGAAGTTAGAATTGGAAATCCTTAGTATATTTATACACAAATGTTGTAGGAGTGTTCAAAAATAACATTTCTCAGTTATATATATATATATATATATATATATATATATATATATATATATATATATATATATATATATTACTATGATTTTCTAGTTTTTTTCTATTTGAAGAAGTAGCTTTCCTAGTTTATTTTTTTTCTATAAAAGAAGTTGTAATAGACTTTGTCAAGTGAGACATGGATGAATTAAAAAGAAATATTTTCGAAGTCTTCCTATAATTATGGTCTTTTTTTTGTCTTTGACAGTTGACTTGTAACACTCATATGTATTAGAGCTCAATATTTCTTTGTGCCTGGTTGTTGTATTTTGTTGACTAATAACATGATTTGTTTGTTTAGTAAGATGAGAATACCATCGTCAAGGACCTAGCTTCTATTGGATATTACTTTTTATTCTTTACAAATTTTCATATCGAGATTTTCTTTTTCCCAATGCTTCTAGATTTCTCAATTGGAGATGCATCAATTTCCAACAAAACTGAATGAGTTCTTGGAAAGTAATTTTAGATTTATGAACACAATAAGTAACTTATTAATCTATAATTTTCTATTGATAAGTTGAGATTATATTTCTTCAAGAAGGAAAAATAATAACCATAAACAAAATTGGCCACCCATCATGCCTGTTTGGGAGTGTAGTTGCAGTTGCTTTTAAAAATATTTTTCGTTCAAAAAAACATTAAAATTATGTTTTTTATTTTGAAAAACCCTCCCAAACACCCGGAATCATTTTGTCACTTCAATCTCCAGACCGTCCCATCAAAGCAAGTATTGACCCAAATATCTCATCCTGCGTCAACAGTCTTCAGGAAAATCCAAAAATATAGTCATGTGATCATGTTCTGTCCTGCATATCACTGTCAAGGTAGAATTTAGAAGCAGAAACCTGCAAGAAATTAAAAAAAATATTGAACCCACAATTTGTTCTGATTCTTTTGGCCTCCAACAACAAAAAATTTTAAGACCTCGTCCTCATCCCAGATCCTTTCCAAGCGATTAAAGTGGTTTGAGTTCACTGATTTACTCATCTTTGATTGAAAGTTAATTTGTTTGTTTCCCTACCTATCTAAAACAAGTAGGGACTTATTGGTGGTTATGGCAGCATGGCTTAATGGCAGTGAAAGCTACATTGATTAAAATGTGTTTTCCTAATATAATATATTATCATCTTTCACACTATTGACATTTGAAAGAACATTTGACAGTAACAGGCTGAGATTCATTACGATTCCAAGTTTAAATATGATTTTGCAGTTTCATTTCATTGGAATGTGACTCTTAAATGATATTGTACCTCTTACTCTCTTTTTTTTCCTTTTTGTTCTGATAATACCAGTTCTTACAACAGGAAACTCTCCCTTGAATGGATTCTCTGTAGCAATCTAAAAGTAATGGTGCAGTTGGCTGCGAATCATACAACTATTATCTCACAAGTATGGATTAGTTGAGACTTGTGAAAATACATATTCGAGAGAGAGGGTGACCAACATAAGAAAGAACCCATCTTTAAGTCATGAATTCAATCTCTAGACCATCCCATCAAAGCAAGAATTATGTTAAATATGCCACCATTCATCACAGCCTTTATTAGCTTCTGCTTTTCTGGTGTATATGGTGGATATCTGACAGATGAATCTCCACTGAAACTTCTGTACAGAACTGCCTTCTTGTGACTGAAAGCATCGAAAGAAAACTTACCATGGTATGATCCCATTCCACTCTCCCCAACTCCTCCAAAGGGTAAACTGGAAACTGTAACCTGCAGCATTTGAAAGTCTAGCTTCAAACAGACAATTCAGTCAAATATAACACTATTACTTACTGTACAAATTTTGGAACTGCTTCTAACTATAAAAAATTGAGTCCTACTCCCTCCCCTTTTCTTTACAGGAGTGAGTAAAGTTGGACTTGACGCAGAGTGGTACTGTCAGCACTAACGACACTGCGGACTATTTAATAGTTTGGGGATCTTACAATCTATTTGAGGAGACAAGTGACTTAGGCTGCATTTCAGCATCAATAAATAATATTAAAAAGTTTCGGAAAGCGCATCAATATATGTGGGTCATAAGTAAGAGATGAATACATACATGCAGCACCGTGTCATTGATGGCCATTCCTCCAGAGGACACGCTTTGCACAAAGTAATTCCTTAGCTTGTCATTGTTGGTGAAGAGATATGCAGCAAGAGGCTTTGGTTTTGAATTTATCAGATCAATACTGTCTTTCACATTTTCAACCTATCAAATCACAAAAAAAATGATGAATATTTGAAGCATATTGTCTTTGATTATATCAAGCATGATTGCATATTGTGACTCTTTACTCACAGTGATAATAGGAAGCAATGGCCCAAATATCTCTTCCTGCATCAGCTGAGAGTCTCCAGGAACATCCAGGAATATTGTTGGAGCAATCTTTCTGCAATAGAAGGATAAGTCATGAAGTCATGCTTTGTCCTGCTTATCATTGTTGAGTTATATTCTAGAAGCATCAATCTGCCAGAAAATGAATCAAACCCACAATTCCTTCTGATTCCTTTGGCCTCCAACAACTATTTTGTTGTAAACCTTGTACTCATCCATGAGACTTTGCAAACGTGAAAAATGATTTGAGCTCACAATACGGGATATGTCTTTCGATTGCATTGGATCTGTTCCAAAACATTCCTCTATCCCTTTCCTTAGTGCATCTATCTGTTCAGCAGGCATCCATCAAGAATAAATCAGTTGGAACCGACCCTCTGTTAAAGAAAAAACAAAAAGGGTAAGATAATCTTACCAACTTTGGGGCAAAATCTTTTGTTGTTATGATATAATCAACACTAATGCAAGCTTGTCCATTATTCGCCTGCCACTTGCCTGCAACAATCCTCCTTGCAGTAACCTTCGCATGAAACCAATTAATTCTGCAGGGAAAAGAATCCATGATTGATGCATATTCAAGCTATGAACTTCATGCTCTTACTTGTAAGTCAACATCAGAATCAATAACAGCTGGGCATTTCCCTCCAAGTTCTAGGACAACAGGAGTAAGGTGCTTTGCAGCAGCAGTCATGATAATGCGTCCTACTCTTGGACTCCCTGTAAAGAATAAAAAGGGCCACTTTAGCTAAATGTCAGATGTAGAGACCTTTCTTCATAAATACTAGCTGGCTAGAGGAATCAAGTCTTAGACTTTGTACTTCCACAGTTGTACCTAGTATGCAAACTCAAATGGACGATATTAGGAGTATTGAAATTCAAAACCTGTTGAAAACAATACATTTACCTTAGAATTTTTATTCAACTTTTTGTAAAGTCATGAATAATAGCAGGGGTATTCTGATAGGAAGAACAAGTGCAAGGAAAAGCAAGTGGAACAACAAAAATTTCAGTAAAAGATCTTCATGTAGGCACAAAGTGAAAATTATGTTGCTGGAACTTGTATGAGTTTGAGAATCAGGTTCGGGGCATGAGCTTGGTTTTTCTCAGGTTACCTAGACTTTTACACTGATTTCAAGTGTCCAACTGTTGTATCCTTTGTCGGAGTATTCTTATCCAAAAGAGGAACTTTAGACTAAAATAAAGATTTGAAGTAACAGATGTTTGATGGATTATCTGACATTATCCAATTTATAAGACCTCTAGATGGTCTTTTCAGCTAGAATTACATTAAATTATGTTTTCAACACTAACTACAGATTGTAATGCATGCCAGTGGAGACATGTTGATTGTTATTCAATCCATGAAACTGTCGAGTCAGAGCATTTCAAAATTAAAATATTCTAGTGTTGAACCTGTGTAGAATATTTTGTCCCACTTCTGCTCAAGTAAAGCGGTTGTTTGAGGAACATCTCCCTCGACAACTCTTACAGCAGATCTGTCTAGATATTCCTCAAATAATTTTGATAGCAGTGAAGATGTAGCTGGAGCAATTTCTGAAGGTTTTAATACCGTAGCATTTCCAGCTGTAATAGCCCCGATGACAGGTTTAACTGACAACGCTGCAAGATTGAGAGAAAGGCCAATAGATATCAGCAATAGAAAGTGCAATAGTTTTTTTTTTTTATTATTACTATTATTATTGTCTTTCCTATTTCAAGGACTTTTCATGTGATTAACATCATCTTGAAGCTACATGGTACTCTACATTCCCAAGTGAAACTCATTTGTGGATCGATTTTTTCATTATGCAAAACTGAGAATCATGTTTTTTGTGTAGAGTATGGATGCATGAATCGAACATAATTTTGCTAAAATAACTCTAATTTTCAACTTACAAAATGGGTAGTTCCAAGTTGATATGACCAACACTGCTCCGAGAGGTTCTGACACAATTTCTGCTGAAGAAGGATAGGTTTCCATTGAAGTTTTGGCCTGAAATATGAGGGGAGATTGGAATTAAGATAGCTTAAACTTGATCTTTACATGGATATAGTCACAGCAGTACTTTACAAAGTCAGTAGGGGAGTGATTTTTACTGCCGTTACCTTTTCAGGCTTCATCCAGTGTTTCAATTCTTTAAGTGCCTCCTTGCAAGATGATTTTACCATAGCAATCTGTGTCACACGTCGTGGTGACAGATATGCAATGCATAAGTGAGTTGAAAACAGAAGATATAATAGGCATTTTTTTGTACCGTAAACACATGCAGATATTTCATCAGTGATAATGACTGAAGTTGAACAGTGTTAAAGAATCATCTCATCTAAAAGCTTAAGCTGTTAGGTGAGGCTATAAAATATGATTTATATTATACTCTAACACATCTCTTCAAGTGAAAATCCTTTGGGCTTGAAACTTGTCCAGGCCCACACTACCATGTGCTTGATTTTTATCAAATAGAATGGGGGTGGTGAGATTCAAAATCATGACCGTTGGGCCAATAAAACTCTGATATCATGTTATAGAACCATCTCACCTAGAAACTTAAGCTATTAGGTGAGGCCCTGAATATGATTTATATTAGTGTCTAACAAACAGCTTCTTACCATCAAGATCCAGTGTTTCGAAACAAAAAAAAAAAATTAGACTAAGAAGAATGCAAGCATTTTAGACATAATATTGGAGATACGAATAGATTTAAACCTCAGAAAAAAAGGCTTCGAATTCAGGCTTCGAGAGGTCCTTATAAAGTGCTTCACAAATATCTTTTTCCCTCTCCACAACCATCTTTTCAATACTCTTCAATTGTGACACTCTCCACTCATAACTCTTTGTCTTGCCACTTCTGAAGCTTTCATTAAGTTCCTTAACGAGTAAAGCAGCTTCATTTGCATCAAAAGTTTTCTTCTTCTCCTCCATCATTGGCAGTTTTGCAGAAGAGCTTTAGAAAATTCAAAAAATAAAAATAATAAAAACACAGCATAAAAACTCGAAAAATTAAATTCAAATGAGGCAACTGGGAATGCAAGCAAGCATACGAGAGGCAAATACAGAGTGATTTACGAATGGGTCTGGAGGGCGGGGGAAAAAGGACAGCCTCGTGCTTATGATTGGTCTTCCATGGAGAACAGTAGGTCAAAGTTCTCCTCGCACCAGTATCAACAAAACTGTTCCTCAAGACAGTAACAAAAGGTAACTGTGAGCTGCCAGACAGCCTTAATGATTTTGAAGTGACCAAAAAGATTTCTTTCTTTCTTTTTATGGAGATCTTGAAGAACAACTTTAATTGAAAATCTATCTGTTTGTTTCCCAGACAGAATAAATAGGCAAGATAACAGCTTCAAAAATTCTCTAATGCTTGGAGATAATATGTCTGATCATGTAAGACACTTTCCAACTTTGGAATCGAAGTAAGTATAATTCACTGGAATATGATTTAAATCACCCCCACCCCAATAAAACACACAATTGTATGGCCTCAGCCGGGACTTGCGACTTTGAATATGAATCCTAAATCCCTTTTTCTTTGAAAGAGTACCAGTGAATCACACCTTCGTTTATCCCATTAGACTACAGTATTTACATGTTTGTAATTCGTTGTTCTCCTCTCCTGCCTTCATTTCATTCATGCTCGCAAACATCATCTCTTCTAATTAACATAAATAATCTGGAATCTGATTTAAATCACCCCCACCCCAATAAAACACCCAATTGCTTGGCCTCAGCTGGGACTTGCGACTTTGAATATGAATCCTAACTCCTTTTTTCTTTGAAAGAGTAGCAGTGAATCACACCGTCGTTTATCCCATTTGTCTAACAGTATTTACATATTTGTAATTCGTTCCTGCCTTCGTTTCATTCATGCTCACAAACATTACCTCTTCTAAACAACATTAATAAGATCTGGAACCTTTCACTCACACGCATGCCAAGAATACACGCACACAAGTGCATTAAAGAAGCAGGGATTCAGCAAGAGTCAAGTACGAGAAGTACCTGAAATTTTGAAAGGGCTCAACGCAGAGGCTTCTCATGATTGGGAGAGCTTCTGTGGCCTATCAGAATACTGATTGTTAGTGGGTTCATTCAGTATCACTTTCTAAGCATCAAGAACATGGGAAAACAGTACACACGTGGAGGTTTCTGAGCCATGAAAGAAGAGGATAATTTTGAAAGTTACTTGCTGCCATGTATCTATTACGTACCTTTTGGTTTCAAGAACCAAGTGTTGTCCTCAAGAGCTCCACAGTTGCTCTTTTTTGCAAGTTTTATCATATTAACGATTTGTTTGTTACCACTCTCAATAGTATTATTTTTGAAAAAAAAAAGAATTTATTTTTATTTTTTATTTAATTTAAATATTTTTAGTTTTTTTATATCATTTTTATGTGATAATATAAAAATAATTTTTAAAAAATAAAAAATATATATTATTTTAATATATTTCTAAATGAAAAATAGTTTAAAAACAATCACAACCACATTCTCAAACAGACACCGAGTTAGTGATCAACCGTGACCTGTTACTAGCACGGCACTACCACAGTACTAGATATTGTTCGTCACTGTGTTTTAAAAATATTTTTAAAAAAATTGAATTTTATATTTTACTTTAAATTAAAAATTTTAGTGATTTTAGATAATTTTCATATATTAATATCAAAAATATTATTTTAATACATTTTAAATCAAAAATATTTTAAAAAACAAACACAATAATACTCTTAAATATATATGAATCACCAAGTGGAATGGAGTGGACCGTATGGTTGGAGACCCAGGACAATTATTGAACCCCGCCTCAAGCTCCCTTTCGCTTTTCTATGCTAACTTTGCTAGATGTGAAGCTGAATATCAAGTTCAATAATACTAAACATTTATTGACTCTAAATGGCTGGTTTGTCGTACATTTATTTTTTAAAGTATTTTTTAGTTTAAAAAATTATTATTATTATTATTATTATTATTAATCAGAAAAATAAAAAATAATTTTAAACAAAAAAATTCAATTTCTTAGAATAAAAGAATTAAGGTACCAATAAGAAAGAAAAGATAGTGGAAATTTAGGTTATTTACTATTGGTAACATGCAGACATAGTTTGAAACAACTTTGAAGCATGCTCACACTTTATTATTATACTAATTTGTTATATTAATTTGCATAATTGATGTTGTAAAATATTTTTTACTTGAAAATATATTAAAATAATTTTTTTTTGATTTATTTTTTTTAAAAATAGTATATTAAAATCATTAAAAAAACATTATTTTATGATTTTTAAGATAAATGTATTTATAAAAAGCACATGAAAATAAACTGTCATGAGGCCTAATAGAAGGATAATATGTGATTCAAAAAAAAATCCAAACACCAAATTGGAAAGGTAGGTTTACAAGGAACGTTTGAACATTTGGAAAATAAAAGGATAATATTGAAAAGTATTAAACTATAGTAATAGAAGTGGAACAATGATGAATTCATAGGAACAAAAATAAAGTTTACCCTTAGTAAAGAGAGCAGAACTCGAGGCCGGTAGTTTATGGAAGTTGGTCCTCGGTGTGGACTCTCCCTTTTCGCTCGAAGAAGAAGAAGAAACCCTCAACTCCTTTTCTCCCTCAGAAATTTATCCAACTTGGTTTCTCATCAATAACAGATTCTCTTTCTCCAAGTCGGATTTGCATCTAAACACCGGGTAAATTGAAAAATCTTTTCTTTTCTTTTCTTTTTAGTGCCTGATTTTGTTCTTTGCAGCTGTTAATGGGCCATCTCGAAAATATTGGGAACTGGGTTGTGTTACATCATTAGACAAGTAAATTCAAGTGGGTGTGGTTGTCTTCCAGGGTTTATGTTGTATTCTTCAGTGTTCGCAAAATGTTTGATGAAATGACCCTCCCAGAATTGTCTTCTCTTTTTTTTTTTTTGTTAAGGTTCTATTTTTTGTAAGAACTTCTGAATCTATGATACTATGATTTCCTTTTGTATTGTTTAATAGAAAGGCATAATGATTGTATTCAAAGTAAGCTTATCTGTTAATATTACCACGCATATTCAAAGTAGCAGTGTTTTGTACAAATTAAATGACTAATTTTATACTGATTTCTTTATATATCACTTGTTAGTTGTCAAACTGGCTCTTTACTTCGGAGGAATCTAAGTTATTGGAGTGAAGGGCATTTCCCATCTCATAGCCTTATAAAAAAAGCCCTATAGGTAGCCAATTTGCATTTTCAATCTGATTCTCATAATCACATGCAAGCTGAGAAAAGTAGACATGAAGAAGAAACAAGGAAATATTAGGGATTAGATATTTCATTGTTAATATGTAACACAATTTTTTTGATTTTATATTTGGTTTCATACATTGAAGTAGCTACTATGGAAGTCTCTAAGGAAGATGATTCACTTGTGCTTCTGGACCGAGCCTCTCGACCAACAAGAGGGAAACGGTTAGAATTCTAAACCTTTATATGTGATTTTCCTTTTAGAAAAGTACATAAGAAACATGATTTTTTAGAAAAAAATATTACAAATATTCAGATTCTGATGCTTTTTTTTTGTTGTTGTTAAGGATGACCAAGTTGATTGACGATGAACTTGAAGAGGACGAGTTGTTTTGGAACCAGGATGCTCTTAAAGATGTAAGTAAAATTCATATCTTCATAAAAAAAAAGAGTAAAATTGTGTCAAACTAAATTGGTTTCATTCAATGGTGATTTTATGTATAACTATAATTAGGTCGCATGCGACTATCATGTTAAACTAAATTGGTTTCATTCATTTCTGATGTTACAAATAACTATAATCAGGTCACATGATCTCTCTTCAGAGATGGTTTGTTGAGGGTAGCAGCTTGTGCTTCTTTTATCATTCATTTTTTTCCTTTTCTTGTAGCCATGAGGCCTGTAAGTTAAAACTCAAAATTTTATAAAATGTTTGCTCATAAATTTAGGAGGAGGAGGATGATAATTATCAAGAGGAGGCAGAGGTTGCTGATGAGTTTGATAGTGACTTTGATGTAGACGTGAGTATTTTTTTTACTGCTGTACTTTGTGTATATATGTTTTTCACCTGTAACTAATCTTAATGCAACAACTATGGTTTTCAACTTTTTATCCAACATGAAAAAAATGTTGCTACTTACTTTTGTGCTTCATATTGGTGCTAGGAGCCTGAGCCAGATGAAGAAGCAGAAAAGGAAGTAGAAGAAAGGTTTGAAATCCATCAGCTGAAGCAAACTATAACTACTTCTATTCTGTTGAGATTTCTAATTCTTATCATTTTTTAGGCCGCAAAACAAGAAGCGGCTTATATTTCCTGGAAAGACTTTACCAAAGAAAAAAACGAAAAAGAAAGACCTCTCAAAATTAGATAAGCTTTCCATGAATGAAAAATCAATTCAAGAACCTGCTTCTCCTGACCATCAAGATGCTCCTGATGACGTGGAAGGGGAAAGAATAGTGAGGAAATCTACAAGAACCTCAGTCGTTGTTAGGCAAGCTGAGAGAGATGCAATACGTGCTGCTTTGCAGGCAACAATGAAGGTCATTTATTTGCTACTGATGACATTTTTGTTCTTTCATCATGAATGTTGCTGATAAGATTTTCCTTTCTTGTTTCTTAAGTTGCTCAATTTTAAAATGTAAAATTATGCAATCAGGATATTTAAATATTTTGTTTTGCTCCAGCCAATAAAAAGAAAAAAAGAAGGCGAGGAGAAGAGGATGACTCAAGAAGAAATGCTTCTTGAAGCAGCACAAACAGGTTCATCTCATGATGTGTTGTTCCTGGAACATCTGCCTGATTGATTGAAGTTGTCAGATTCTTTTGTATATCTCATATTATATCAATTTGAATGTTCTATGTTGTAATTGGCGTTGGCAGAAATTGTGAATATAAGGAACTTAGAGCGTGTTTTAGCAAGGGAGGAAGAAGTTAAGAAAAGAGCAATTGTGCACAAAGCTGTGTACAGTGGCCCACAGATACGATATTTTTCTAAAAATGGCAAGCTACTATTGCTTATATTTGAACCATTTTTAGATATGCAACTGTTAATATCCATTAAAGTGCTGCTTGCTATTAAGGTTTTGATTATCATCATAACTGTTTTATGTCAATTTGTTCATTTCTTCCAGGTTGCTCCTATCTAGAATTCAAAGGATTGTCATTTCAGTCACAGCTTTCAACAACATCTGTTCCATGTAAGTTTATGTTTAAATGCTGCTAATAATAGCATCAATGCTAGCTTACTGAAAAAATCAGATGTGAAACTTGCAGTGGTCAATGGCTCCACTTTCTCTGGTTTTGTTGTTTAAATTTTCTTCCATTCTTAATATATATCATCAGAGGGAGCCCTGTTTTGATCAAAGCAGCAGGATTGATATTCACAAAACTGTTCTATATATTGTACTTAGATTCATGTGATATTCAGGCTTCTGTCAATACTTCCTATTCACTTGGCATGATGAGCATAAAGCTTAATCAACCCTAGTATTTGATTATATAGTTTCTGATTTTTTAATTCTTTTTGGCATCTCTATTTCGTTTGTATAATGTTTGAAATACAACTGGTTGTTTGGCATGGTATGAGTGCATGATGTGAGGATACCCTCACAACTGGATTGGATATTTTCTTGAATTTTGCATCAGAATAACTGCCACTAGGAAATGCTCTCTTTTAGTTTGACCTGTATTTTAGTCTTAGAAACATAATTCTCCTGCTTTCGGCTGTTGAAATGGGTGCCTACTGTGATGAAAGGTGGTGAAGACAAGTTTAGTACCCCTCTTTTGAAACTATTCTCCAGATATCTATTTAAGATCTGGAAGATCCAGACATAAAAAGCGCATCGTTTCCATACACGCAGTTTTGCTAAAATTATCTTTGCGTATGGAAAATTGAAATGTGCATCTACTTTGTGACTTGAAACATTCTTTTCCTTTTTTTGAATGTTTTAGATCTTCAGTTTTAGACATTTGAAGCAAAAAAAATGAAGAAAAAAACAATGCTTTATAGATCTTTTTGTTTGGTAGATTACCTTTGTTATGTTTTATTTCTGTTGTTTGATAATCCTTTTCTATACCAATCACTTACCAGATCCAGAGAAGGCTATATGTGCTGTAACAGGATTGCCTGCCAAGTAAGAGCTCATTTCCACATTAATGGTCACTTGTTATTTGTTTAAAAGTATTAGATTGAGATAACTTGTGGTTCTTTTTTTTTTAAATGTTTGCGGATCTTGTTTTTTATTTGATGTTCATCACCTTGAGTTTGATAAATTTAAATGTTTATCTATCCTAATAAATAAATAATTAAATGATAAAGGAATTGAAAAGATGAAGGATTTTGATTTTTCTTTTTGCACCTCTTGAAGATTTAATTGATAAACTGCTCCTAGTCACATCACCATTCCTTTCAAAGATGTTGATTGTAAACTAGTGCCTTTGATGTTAAACTTGAATGGAGTGGCATTAGCTATGAACTGGTAGACTGAATGCACATGGTTGGATCCTTTGGATAGGCATGAGCTTTTTTCCAAGTGATGAGATTCTTGACTTTAATCTGGATGCATTTGGTCAAGATACAATCAATGCAGAAAAGCCTTGAGAATAGAAAGCATTTCAGTGTATAAAGAATGGGGTTTGAATATTTTATGTAGATAATTATGTAAAATAAAGGATTGGTGTTTCAAGGAATTATTTTAGGAATTAGGATGCGTATATGATTCTTGGCTGGATTCAGACCTGATTGATTGAAGAAGAAAGGTGAAGAATTAGAATATAGAAATTAAGGTGGAAGACGAGAAAAACAAAACTATGCCCTAAGCACGAAACAAAATATTTGATCTCAATTTTATTTCATTATTCAAGTCTCTTGAAAAAGGACACCACATACATATAGGGATTAGACTTCTAAATAGACGAGGGCCAGGACTACTAAAATAGGATGAACACAAGTATGCTTTCATTTTTTAAGGACAGTAATTGAGAACATCTTATTAAAGACCATTGTAGCTGAGATTCATAATAGAAAGCTAGACCTCCTGATCAATTTGGAAATTATCAAATAAGCTTGTTTTGCTGGGATATGCAAAAAATAAAATTCTTCCCCTGCTTACAAATCACCCAAAGCTCAATAATTAAAACATTAAGCTCAATAATTTTAGGAGATATTGTTGAAACTCAGCAATTGCATGATTCACTTCTCCTGGAACATGTAATTGCTCTACTGAAATTAAAAAAAGTTCACAATGAAAAGTACCCGTTCAGTTTTGATTCTGAATTGATGTTCCAGGTATCGTGATCCAAAGACAGGCCAACCTTATGCAACTAAAGAGGCTTTCAAAATTATTCGTGAACGGTATGGAATCCTCCCTCTGTATTTCTTCATGACCAATAGCTAGAAAATTTATTAGATGCTTTGCTTATCAGCTCACTTCTTGCTAAAGAAAATTCTTCAAAGCTGATCCTGACGCCTTTCATGATATCTTTGTCGATTTGCAGTTTTATGGATGAAAATAACAATATCAAGAAAATGGCCATGGGTGATCTATTTGATTCACTTGTTGGGACTGGATTTCATGGCAAGAGGAAGCGTTTGCCAATTTCAAATAGACGCAGCATGTCACATCTCCCCCGTTTCGCGAATTTTGGTAGGACTCCTGTTGTTGATATTGAATCTTCGGAATAGAGCCATGGAATTTGGAGAATCAATAGTTGTATTAGTTTTAGCAATAGCATGTCCATTTTAGCAATAGGCTTGTATAGTTGTCCGGCTTATAGAAAAGATGACATTCATGAGAAAATCTGAGCAACAATCCAATTTCTAGGGCTTAGTCCAGCAATTATTTCAGTTTGGAGTTTTCATTTGTATTTTTTGTGGTTAATTTAGCTGCAACACTTCTCACCTTGTGTGTGTTTCGTCTGATGCAAAGAAATCAACTATGAGCAACTACTTGAAGCGCAAAACAAGTCATAGTGTCATCTGATGTTACTCAGTTGGCTTTCTTCACCCCTAAGCAGAAACTAACCAATAAGAAACCAAGATTTCCTGATCAGAAAAATCATTCATTCTCGAGATCCAATCCTAATCCAACCTTTTCTGCCCCTGCCTCTAATCCACAGTCCACTGGACTTCCAAACATATTTCCTTCCTGTCAAATTCGTGGAAAGACACTATGATGTGGGTCATCCATCACACACCCTTGTCTCTAGATTAGTCAAGAACTCATTAACACCCTTTCCTGTATCAAAAAAATCTCAGACCTTGTGTGAGTCATGTCAGGTAGCTAAGAGTCAGAAACTTCCTTTTCCTAAGTACAATTATAGGTCTAGCCGTCCCCTTTAATTGATTCTTTCGGATGTACAGACTTCTCCTGTTATTTCAGTTGATGGTTGTGAAGTAATCATTTCGATACTCTAGAATATGATTTATATTATTCTTCAATACACTTTCTCAAATGAAAGTCATTTAGGCTTGAAACTTGCACAGACTCACATTACTTTGTGCTTGATTTTTATCAAATAGAATGAGGGTGGTGAGATTCGAACTCGTGACCGCTGTGTCAATAAGATTCTGATATCATGTCAAGGAACCATCTCATCTAAAAATTTAGGTGAGACACAGAATATGATTTATATTACTATGTAACCATGGTTGTAAATTTCATGTCTTATTTATTGATTACTTTTTCCAGATTTACATGGTTGTTCCTGAAACAAAAATAAGAGGTTGACTAACAAAAATGAAGGATCGAAGTCCAAGCAAAGGGCATGCTTAACAAAAATGAAGTTTATAGACAGTGCAGTGCTTACTGCGATCCTTCTCTTTATATTGTATTTTGTACGAACCTTCAAGATCTCACCATTATCTACACCATGACAGTGAAAAACTGGAGTTGGAATGAAAATAATAGGAAATACCAAGATCCCATTGTAGTTTTGTTTTCGTACCAGGAGCTTTTCGATAGCTACCATGGTAATTCTACCCACGGCAGAGTAAAAAGTGATATATACGAACTCTAAATTCAAAAGTTTATTCTTTCTAAAATAATAGTAGTAGAATTTGCCTCCTTAGCAACTTTACAAAGCTTTAAATGTGCCGAAAAACCTCGACTCAACTAGAAAACAAAAACGAAACAACGTGGTCTGCCGGCCAGACGTTTCCTTTCTATGATTCCCAAAACAACGTGTCATAATTGTTTTTCTACTTCTAATGATATTTAAATACTATAATAATTATTATTAATTCTTATGAATTTAAAATAAATAAATTATTCAAATATTAATTAAAATCTTATGACTTCAATAAACTGAGTATCAAATCTTAAAATATATGCAATATATATTTATTTTGAATCTTCAAGTATAAATAGTAAAAAATATTATTTTTAAAATATGTGGTTATGTTCAATTAAAATACTTTTGTTTTGTTTCAAATAGATGACAAGAAGATGTATAAAAATGATAAAATATTTTAATTAACATAAAAAAATGGTTTAATTGAACACAATTAAGTCTCCTATAAATAAATAAAAAATCATATATTTTTGTATTTTCATATGAACATTAAAAAATATATATTTGCAAGTATTTTGAGATTTGAATCCATGAGATTTTTTTCAATATTTAAATTATTCATATATTTTTAATAAATGAGAATTAATGGTTAATATTCAAGTATAAATGTTGGACCAACAAATACATAAATATTTAAATTGACAAGAGAATTCTTAGAATTATTATGGATATTCATCAATTTTAATTAGGAGTATTTTTCGACATGATACACGAGTTGTGAAAAACTTATCCACCTTTTAAATTAGATGAATCATGCAAGGGCACCTGCATGGACTGTTTACATTGGGATTTGTTTGGATATACAAGTCTATAATAAATTCAAAAGGCTAGATTTAATAACATGAATAATGAACAACAATTGTAAGATCTATTGTTATGATATAAGAAAATACATTCAAAATGATTTGTTATTCTATCTAATTTAAGGTCTTGTTTGGCACAACATTTCAAAAATACTTTTTAAAAAAATAATTTTTTTATTTTTATTTTTTATTTTAAATTAAATGTTTTTGGTATTTTTAGATCATTTCATGTGATGATGTCAAAAATAATTTTTTTAAAAATTAAAAAATATTTTTTTGAGGCATTTCTAAACAAAAAAACACTTTAAAAAACAACTACAACTATTCTCTTAAACCGTCAATAAATTTACAAGTGACTACGCCTATGCTAAGAACTACAAATCTTTGTCTCGTACGTTTCCAAAGCTTCTTCAAAAGCCTTTGGGTCATACATTTCTTGATGATGAATGTTATCATTATTGTCCATTGTTCTACTCTAATATTATTTGATGCAATGTAGGTTATGAGATTTGTTATATATATATATATATATATATATAAAGCATAGAAAATTCAGCCCACACTATAAAAGGAATATTGTCTTTTTCTACTTTGGAATCTCAATTTAAATATCTTGCAGGGGGGTTTCTTTTTGACGAATTATAATAACTATAGTTTTCAATTTTGTTCTGTTTTGGTCAAAATAGCTTAAATGTTTTGTACCGGTTAAAAAAAAAAACCGGCGTCGTTCTTACCTTGGTTTAAATTCAGGTTTATTCCAGATTTTTCGGCCAAATACTTGCCGAATCATACCGGTTTTGTTCCGCCAATTTTGTTTCAACCAAATAGTGTTTTTTTAAATAATAAATAATTTTAAAATATCAATCATATCTCTTAATCTGACCATTAGATTAAGATAAAATTTTACGAGGAGTCTCTTGATATATTTATATATATTATGTTAAAATGTCAGAGCAATCAGAGAATGTAATGACCTTATGAGATTGATGATGATATTCTCGTAATATTATACATGTTCATAAAAATCATTTTATTGTATCTTTTTTTAGATTAAATTGCACAATTCTATATAATTTTATTTTTGGATTTGAGCTAATTTTTTTATGAATTAATACACACACACACACACATAAATAATACAACTCCAAAACAACACACTAAAGTATTTTAAAACCAAAACATTTCATTCCATTTAAAAAAACAAAACACAAACGGTATTGAAAACTTTGATAAGAGCAACTCCAGTGGGAGTAGCCATTTTGGAGAGCCAAATCTTTAAAATGACTTTTTGAATAGTGTATATATGGTTTTTTTGTTGATGTATGCTCAAATGATAAAAGCCATTTTGGAGAGCCATTTTTTTAATATTATTTTAAATATAATACAATTATTTTGTATGTAGTGTAATTATGTCATTAATAGGAATATATTATATAATTAAATAATTGCTTTTAAAAAACCCTCCAATAATATAATTATTAGTTTTGTATATAATTTTTTACTCTCTTGTTGAGATATTTTTAAATAAAAACAAAAACAAATATTTTTGATATAGTTATATTATTTGATATATATATATATATATATATATATATATATATATATATATATATATATAAAAGGTGGCCCCCCAAGGTGGGGCCAAAATTTTGCCTAATATTTTTGACTCTATAAATACCACCTTCGTTGCAGTTCAAAAATATAAATAAAAGAGCTAAACAATTGATATTTTATTTATAACTCGTCATATCTCCTTGTATAGCACTCAAAGTTATTGATCCCGTCCCGTTCCGGCCGGAACGGGCGGGACGCCCCGTCCCGTTGCAAAATCCGGGACAAAACGGCGACGTTTTTGTCCCGGGTAGAATCCCGGCCTGTCCCGGAAAAACCGGGCGAATTCCGGCCGGAACGCCCCGGTTCCGTACCGGGCGTTCCGTTCCGGCCTGAAAATCCTTTTTTTTTTTTTTTTTTTTTTTTTTTTTTTATTTATTTAACTTTTAATTTTTTTTTCTAATTTTGAGATTATATTTGTTTGACTTTGTGTTTATATTGTATAATTTAAAGTTAATTTGTCTTGAATTTTAATTATGCTTGTTAAATTAAGTTGATGGAGAGGACATAAGTTGGGAGAGTATCGAAGCACCTTTCTCTACTTTAAATTTAGATGATAAAGAGACATGTTGATGTAGAACAGGTTGCGGAATCATACATGCTGAAGAGGGATCACCCGAAATTCAAAGGCAACTGAATTTCGGCATCCGGGTCGTTGAGGTTGGAATAACGCGAAACTCACCCAGTCAATGCGTTTCGTCGTTTTCGGAAGAAAACAGTAGCTTTGCTGCTGACCTCGACCCAATTTTGGCCAAATTCCATCGTTTCGGCCCCGGAATCGTCATTTTTGCTATTTTAGGAAAGTTTTGTTTTTGCAATAACTTTTGAATTAAGAGTCCGAATTGACTTTGGTCAATTGGTACTCTCTTAGAATTCATAGGCCTTTCACATTCTGCATTTATCTCAAATTTGCCATTTATGGCAAATTTAATGTTTTATGTCCTTTCCTTTTCTGTATTGAATTAGGCTAGGGTTTTCTCCTTAAGTATGTTTGTAAACCCTGCAGCCGACTTCAACTATCATTTTATCAAATAAACATTGAGTTTGATTAAGATTTATTCTCATTATCTTTAATTTTAAGGAATATTGACGTTGGTCGTATTCCCGCGTGATTTTCTGCTGCGTCACATGTGTAAATGAGGAGAATGAGCTTGGTGGAAATGACCAACTATTGGAATGTCTTGTTGATGACTTTCCTTATGTTCCACAGCCAGATCAAGATCCTTATTTTTATATTAATGATGTAGAAGATGTTTGATGTATTTTTCTTTTATTTTAGAACATTTTACTTTCATAATATTTTGGAATTTCAAAGATGTTTCTAATTTTGAGATTATGTTTGTATTGTATAATTTAAATTTCATTTATCTTGAATTTAAATTATACTTGTTAAATTAATATTTTATTTTTTTCATATATATAATTAAATAAAAATGAACAGTACAAAACCGGAACGGTACCCGGAACGGTACCGAAACCGGGACGTCCCGTTCCAAACACAAATCCGGAACCGGGACCGGGACGGGATCAATAACTATGATAGCACTCCCGCTGGAGATGCTCTAATAATAGCTAAGCCATGACCTCACTCTTATTCTTGAAGTCCACTTCTATAATAACCACCAGTAGTGCCCATAAAAAGGATATGAAAATCAGTCTTCTACCTTGAGATTCTCTAGGGAAAAAAACAAAGCACAGCCCAGCAGCAAAATGAAGAAAGCTGAGCTAGTCTTCATACCAACACCAGGTATAAGCCACCTCGTATCCACAGTAGAGGTAGCAAAGCAGCTTGTAGACCGTGATGAGAGGCTTTCAATCATCTTCCTCATCATGAAACTACGTTCTGACCCCAAGGTTGATAGGCTTATAGATTCAGTGAGTACAGCCTGTAATCGTATCCAGTTCATTCACTTGTCCAAATTAGAGCCTGACCCAAACCAACCCAGCAATTCCTTCATTTCTTTGATTGAATCGCAGAGACCCATTGTCAAAGAAGAAGTCTCCAGGCTTGTGAGTCGGTCCGAGTCAATCCCTGGCTCGCCTACGCTTGCCGGGTTTGTTCTTGATATGTTTTGCACATCTATGATAGATGTGGCCAATGAATTCGGTGCCCCCTCGTATATTTTCCTTACGTCAAGCGCAGCTTCTCTTGGCCTTCAATTTTATGTTCAGGCTCTTTGCGATGAGCATAAAGTTGACCCTACTGAGTTCAAGGGCTCAGATACTGAGTTGGTCATGCCGTGTTTGGCAAATCCTCTTCCAGCTAAGCTCCTGCCTTCTTCCATGCTTAACAAAGAAGGGCTGCCGATTCTCATCATTCCAGCTAGAAGGTTCAGAGAAACTAAGGGTATTATGGTGAACACCTTTGAAGAGCTGGAATCTCATGCGATCAACTCCTTTTCTAATGGCAATACACCTCCGGTGTATCCAGTGGGCCCCATGTTGAACCTTAATAGAGACGGTGACCGTGACGTGGAGTCCGATAAATTCAAAGGCATCAGGCAATGGCTTGATGATCAGCCTCCATCCTCAGTAGTGTATCTATGCTTCGGGAGCCGGGGGAGTTTCGGTGTGGATCAGGTGCAGGAAATTGCTTGTGGGCTGGAGCAGAGTGGCCATCGATTCTTGTGGTCTCTGCGTCAACCACCACCGAAAGGTAAGAATGAACCCCCGAGCGATTACGCTAATCCTCGGGATGTCCTACCCGAAGGATTTTTAGATCGGACGGCTAACAATGGAAAAGTAATCGGATGGGCCCCACAGGTAGATATCTTGGGTCATCCATCTGTAGGAGGGTTTGTATCCCACTGTGGATGGAACTCTATATTGGAAAGCGTATGGTTCGGCGTTCCGATTGCCACGTGGCCATTATTTGCAGAGCAACAATTCAATGCTTTTCAAATAATTGTAGAGATGGGATTGGGAGTGGAGATTAAAATGGATTATAGAAAAGAAATGAACTCGGATGGCACTGATGATATCGTCAGTGCCGGGGAAATAGAGAGAGGAGTAAGGTGTTTGATGGAGCTTGACAATGAAAAGAGGGAGAGGTTGAAGGAAATGAGCGGAAAGAGCAGGAAGGCTTTGGAGAGCGGTGGAACCTCGTCCACCTGGTTAGGTCGTTTCATTCAGGATGTGGTGGACCACCAACCATGATTAAAAATTCTACTCTCTTCTTATTATTATTTAATATATAATATTTGCCTGACCTTTTATTATTGGTTCTCATCATTGATTTGGGAACTGATATGGAAAGATACGTGACAGTCCAATAAAAAGTTATAGCTTTTTTGAACCATCTTTTTAGTTTAGCTATGGCCTCCCTATCTCTGATAGATTCAGTTGTATTCATGGTGTCAGCAGCAGAGGTGATCGTCATAATTAACAGCAGACGAATTATACTGAGAAGCACTATAGTTTCTATGAGCATAGCAAGGAATTTATCGGGGAAAAATTAAAATTCTATCTTGCCTCTAAAAGGGTTATCGTGGAATCATTGACTGAACATGATGTGTTCTTTCTTGATGAAGAACTTGCTTCAAACAAAGCCCTGTCAGTAAAAAATCCTGGCTGTTTTGGATGAGGCAATTTAGCTTCACCACACAACATTAAAACCACAGATAACATGCTTGGCCTGTCGTTTGGATGGCATTGCCCGCATAATAGACCCACATTAATTGATCCTAGCACTTCAGGTAAACTGCATGATTCTTCTATTGGTTACGTAATTAGTTCACAAGACCTGCCTCCTGTAAATAGTCTCCATGCCTGATAGCAGTAATCATGTTATTGGAAGGCGATTCAGTATGTAGAATGAAGAGATTGTTTGGACTTTTTCTTAAACTTACATGGCCAAGAAGGTTGAGGTTATGATCTGGATGATAGAATCCTCTATTCCTGCTCCCACTTACTATCTCTAGCACCAATACACCGAAGCTGAAGACGTCTGATTTTGTTGAATAGAGCCCATCAATAGCATACTCTGGTGACATGTAGCCACTGCAGGCAAACATTGAATGTTGAATTGCATTGGCAAGTTATGGGCATAAACAGCAACTGTTGGAGGTACTTACTATGTTCCCACCACCCTGTTTGTGTAGTCTTCAGTTTGGTTTTCTCCAAAACTTCTAGCGAGGCCAAAGTCTGAAATTTTTGGATTCAAGTTGTTATCTAATAAGATATTGCTGGCCTTCAGATCTCTGTGAATTATTCGTAGTCTTGAATCTTGATGAAGATAAAGAAGTCCACGGGCAATCCCATTGATAATGTGATAGCGCTTTGGCCAGTCCAGAAGTGTGCTCTGCATTTTCGATCCGTCAATTTTTTACTCAAGTCACTGTATTAAAGAGAGTCTCTAATTAACTTTTTAATGGCATGGAGAGTTTCAAACCAAAAATAAGGAAATCCAAGCTTTTTTAAGGCATAAACTCATAAACCAACACCCTCTCATCTGCTTGAATGCAGCATCCAAGAAGCTTAACTAGATTCCTGTGTTGAAGTTTCGCAATATGCATGACTTCATTCTTGAACTCTTCAAGTCCTTGTCTTGAACTCTTCGAGAGCCTCTTCACTGCTATTTCTTGTCCATCTGTCAGTAGTCCCTGTAAATTATCATGCCTTGCAATTAGTGAAGCCAGTTTTGTATGTAAAATTTGAGAATATTTGCTTCGTGCTGCATGTTACTTGTGTTTATTTTAACTCAAAAAAAGCTGGAACACTAAGTAAGGAATTGCTTTTTCATCCATAAAGGGTAAGTTCAATCTATTGAATAGGTTTGTGTCAAAGAACCATTTCAACCCAAAAGTTCAAGCTGTTAAGTGAAGCTCCAAGATATGATTTATATTATTCTCTAATAGTTTGAGATAATTATTACTACATTACTACAATGGTGGCCAGGAGTTTCTTAGATGAATCACAGAGGCCATGAAGAAATTGCACGATGGCTTATTGTATTATTATTACCTTATAAACAGGTCCGAAACCCCCTTGTCCTAGTTTATTGGTATGAGAAAAGTTGTTGGTGCTACAAGAAATTGTACCAAAATCAAACATCTGAAGTTCTGTATTTTCCTTCTTGCAGTTATCTTCTGCACTTCTTTGGAGAATACCTGTTACAAAATACAGGAATGTAAAGGAAAGAAACAATTGATCAATATTTTTTGATGAACTCGCATTTCATTTTCATTCAAGCATAATAGTGATTCTGATTTGTCCCTCGGGTCACTACGGATCAAGTTCAGTGTAGAAAAATAACAGGGGGAAAGGAAAATAGTTAATTTTTGTAGATTGAACAACTTACTGCCTTTCTTCTGCTTCTTTTTCCGTAAAAAACAAGACCATGACTAGACCAAGTAGCAGCATTCCTGTAGTTACCACAGAGATTACTATGTTCCTCATTCGTTTTGTTTTATTGGATTTGGAGTTAATCCTCACATCAACATCATGATCTGACACAAGGCAGTTGAGCAGAAAAACTGGGAGTTATAATTACTAAATAATATAGAGAAGAGATAAATGTAAAGAGAAAAAGAAAATCATATCTAATTTTACTAAAAATGATAAGAAAAAAAATATTAATTATCTTTTCTATTCAAATAATAGTTGTTTAAATGTTTCTCATCTCTCTTTCTGTTTGTGTCTTCTATAATACAAATATCTAGTGTTTTGTTTAATCACCATAAAATTTCACAACGTTTAAATGCCGCTGTCCCTGCTCTAGAAATTTGGTGACCAAAAAAAACCGCAGCAATGGTAAATCAACTCTAGGCCAGTTGTTGGGACCCATGATTGCTGGAAGTCCAGTCTCATGTTACTAGTCGATCTACTTGTGCGTGCTGGCAAGGGGTGTGGTTTTTTTATTTTGATTTTTAGTATTTTTCATAGAACATGCTAATTAATTGGATTATCTCCATCCAAGTATATACAGAGCCAAAAATAAAAAATAAAAAACTAATAATTTAGTTTTTGTTTTGTTTTTTATGTTCCAAGAGGAAAACAAAAATATCAAAGCATCTATTTATTATAATAGTGTTTTTTTCACTAGATTTAAAAAAAAAAAATCTATGTTCTTATGGTTTGTTTTACATGAGATTATCTTGATCTCATTATCCATGTCATAGATTTGACGATTCACTCGAGATGATTCAAGTCTTTTTTAATTAATTTAGTTTTCAATTTTATCTTTTAATATCTAATTGATTGAGAATAATAATTTATTTTTAGATACATCAAGTCATATCAGATTGTTAAAATAGTTGTGTATCAAGTATATTAAAATACAATTGACTTTTCTAAATAGCTCATTTTACTATTAGTGCATATAAACAAAAGATAAATAATTTTTTTTTAAAATCCAAATTATCAATTTAGCTCATTGTTTACCCAACCCATGATGCCATTACTTGTTGAATTCAATATTTATCAGCTAGTGTCATCGTCAATGAAAATTATGTCATCCATGAATGAAATATCTCTCCAAATATGCAATGCGTCATAAAGGTAAACAACAAGAAGCTATGTTTCCTTGCATCTCACTGGTTATTAATTTGTTGTTGCCATATGCTGCAAAATATAAGAATGTTCAAAGTTTTCTTTATTTTTCTATAGATTTTAGGATTTTGTTATGCATGAATGATTGTTTTGTATGTAAACTATAAATATAGGGACTGTTTTGTATTTAGTATCAGTGTCTCATACTAAATCTAATAACAAAAGCAAGGACCAAAGGTAACTGCTTTGCTTCTTTCTTGTTCTATTTTCATTTATTGACCATTGACTTGATTTGAAAGCATAATGTCATAAGATGGTTAGTGAGGGTTAGCAAGAAAATTTTCTTCTGTGCTCTCTGTTTCCCATCTCAGCTTTTACTTGAGTTTGTCTCTGAACAAATCATATGAACTATTAGATAATAATATAAATTATATTATGGGATTTCACCTACGAGTTTAAAGTATTAAGTGAGATGATTTCTTAACATGGTATCAAAACCTTGATGACCCAGCGGTCACAAGTTCGAATCTCACACCTCCATTCTATTTAATAAAAATCAAGCGCAAGGTAGTGTGGGCATGTTCAAGTTTCAAGCCCAATAGACTTTCACTTGAGAGGGTGTTTTAGAGAATAATATAAATCATATTTTAGAGTTTCACCTATAAGCTTAATTTATTAGGTGAGATAGTTCCTTAACATTGATAATTACTATAAGTTAATTAGAATCCTGGTTTTAGAGTTTGAATTATCCATGGCTACTTGACTTCATACCTAGTTCTGAAGCAGTAAATCTACAGCTCATTTTCAGCAAATACTCCGACATAGTTATTGCGGGGAGATCACAATCGTGATATAGGAATTTGATATATTTGTAGTGTCTATTTGAGAGTATAATTGAGGTTACTTTTTAAAATATTTTTCTTTAAAATGCATCAAAATGATTTTTTTTTTAAAAATTATTTTTGATATCAACACATTAAAATGATCTAAAAACACCAAAATTTTTTATTTTAAAATAAAAAATTTTCAATTTTTTTCAAAAACACTTCCAAACACCCAGACAAGTTGATTGCCTCACATGAAAGAAGAATAATCACAGCTCCAATCAGAATGGCAGTGGTTAGAGGAGGAAGGAAAACATTAGGCGTAATTAAAAATTTACCTGAATTCTCATCTAGGATTTTATTTTATTGTAATTTTAAAATTATTTAATAAAATATTTTCTAAATATTTAATTGAATTGAATAGTTATGTTTAGGCAGGTAGATGTACAATAGTCTGTGGGTTAATTTTTATTCGGTATCTGGATATATTAATGACACAACAAATAAATATAGTTTATAACTTTATTCTCATAAATTGAGAATAATTCAGAATTTAAATTGTATACACATTATTTTTTTTTAATAAATTTAATGAATAATTCTAATTAAAAATTAATTATTTTGAAAAAGTATGTTTAAATGAGTAAATATGTGGACATATTTAGCAAAAAAAATCAATTTGATATTTAAATTCATAGAAAGAATAATAATAATTAGTTTTACTATATATAAAAAAACAGCATGTCAAATTAAAAACTCGTCGGCAGCAAACACTACAAACCCATTTGATGTATTTTATTTGGTGTAATTGATAAAAATAAATAAAAGATCTTCCAATAACAACCATGTAAAAATTTAGATAAAAAATCTAATTATATTCAAATATTTGAATAATGTCATAAAAATAAAAGCATAATAAATATTAAATGAAACCTTTGTGAAAATAATAATAATAATAATTTAGGTTAATACAAATAAAAACAAGTGGTTTTATTACGTGTTAGATTACTACGTGTTAGATTACCTTGTTGATCTAAATAGTATTTACGAGAGTGTGATAACTGATAAGTATAATTTTTTAAAATGTTTTTTATATGGTATAATTTTTTAATTTATTTTTAATGTAAACATATTAAAATTAAAAAAAACAAGTTAAAACAAAAAAAATATTTTTTTTATTCGAGGAAATCCATTTCTAAAAAACACAATTTATGAATCCAAATAAGTGAATAAAATTCTAATTATCTCAAATTTATAAAAAATATATCTGTTAACTTGAACTAGATGTCTATTATATAGAAATTGAATCTTTACCAACATGCTTTTGAGAATAAAACCACTCTTTCCAGGCCTGGTACCACTTCTTACTTTCCTCGGTTCCATGTTCCTGGTCTTAAGATTTTGTCCACCAACCCATGGAAAGCCTTTGATAGTCCAATTCACTATTTTACTTCAGCAGGTGTTCGACGAAAATCCTCAACGGTGCCACGGCGTGGAGAGATTTTGCAAATCAACTACTAAGTACAAGGCATCCAATTTAGTCTCTCAAATGGGCACACACGCTCCTTGATGCCAACCCAGAAAGGAATTGAAGCTTACTCTACAGGCTACAAATGTGCCACTATAAAGGTAAAATACCTTCAAGCTCCAATTCTTGACATTTGTGTTTGCCTCATATTGCTTCCATTTCTAGTGGTGGCATGTGATTTTCTTTGTTTTCTCTTAGATATATGCAAGTATAATTTTTTTTAACTCCATTTGAGATCTTCCCCCTTGCTTTCTTGATGTTAACGTACATGCCTAGTAGGCCAGTAGGAGTATTATAACCTGTTTGCTCTTACTTCAATTACTTTCCTGTGCACTGAATCCAAAATGTCTGACAATTTTGAGCTTCATTGCTGATACATAAAATGGTGCTTGAACAAAATACATTATTTTTATGCTGACAAAAAGAAAGGAAGCTCGAAGCAACTAAAAGTTTCTACAAATACATGGTAGATACAAATCTACCGTGCCTCTACCAATGAGATCGAGCATCCGTTTGCAGAGCATGGTTTGTTCTGACTTGATAACCAGCATCAAAACCACCTGCGACATGTTCGGCCTATCTTTTGCTTTTTCTTGCACACATAATAGACCTATGTGAATCGACCGTAGAACTTCAGATAATTTGCAAGTTTCAAATATGAATCCCCCAACCAGCTCCTCTTGCCTGCCTTCTTTAAACAGTTTCCAAGCCTGATTTTTTGAAATTTAACCACGTCATTTGAAAGAAATGTGGTTTCAGAAAATAAGAAAATGCAACAATTATGACACTTACATGCCCAAGAAGGTTGAGTTGGTGATCTGGGTGGCAGAATCCTCGGTTCCTGTACCCACTTACTATCTCTAGCACCATCACACCAAAGCTGAAGACATCAGATTTTAGTGAGTAGAGTCCATAATTTGCGTACTCTGGGGATATGTAGCCACTGCACGTACAAGGAATGTTAGTGTTAGATTGCATTTGTGAGCAATAGAAATAAATTAGGTATGCTTGATAGACTTACTATGTACCAGCCACTTTGTTTGTATTGGCTTCAGTTTCATTTCCTCCAAAACATCTAGCCAGGCCAAAGTCTGAAATTTTTGGATTCATCTCATGATCCAATAAAACATTGCTGGCTTTCAGATCTCTATGAATTACTCTTAATCTTGAATCTTGGTGAAGGTAAAGGAGTCCACAAGCAATCCCATTGATAATGTCGTAGCGCTTAGGCCAATCTAGGAGTGAACTTTTTGCTTCATCTGCCCAAATTTTTTAACAAAGCCAATCCATTCTGGTTCTTATAAATTCATAAATGTTTATGCAAGAATAAGAAAAAACATGATGCGTAATGATCACTGAGTTTCTCACTGAGAAAGTGGAGAAAACTCTTCCTCACCAAGCCATTTTCCAAAGGGGCTTGAAGGCAACTAAACAAATGTTTGTTTTTGGTTCGCTTTTTCTCCTCAAAGTTGTGTTCCAATTGATCTATAATACTACATAGAGTTGGTTCTGGTGTTTGGATAATGACAACAAACGAGTATAATAATTGAGCTATATTTTTTCAGGTTGAGAAATCCTAACCGAAAATAAAGAAGTCCAAGCTTTTGTTAGGCAAAAACTCGTAGATCAGCATCTTTTCCTCTCCTTCAATGCAGCATCCTAGAAGCTTCACAAGATTACGGTGCTGAAGCTTCACAATATTCTTGACTTCATTTTTGAACTCATCAAGTCCTTGTCTCGAATTCTTAGAGAGCCTCTTCGCAGCCATTTCTTGTCCATCTTTCAAAGTTCCCTGAAAATGATCGGTGAATATCACAAGCAATACATTGTCTTGAAAATTTTGAGAATACTACTGTGGTTTGTCATGAAAGAAAGCATAGGGAAATAAGTCACTTTAAAGAATGATTGAGGCTAGCTCAAGTGATCATCATCAGTAAAAAGATGATTGTGTTGACCTTGTAAGGAGTAAAAGATTAAAAGATAGTCAAAACATTTGGTCCTAATTTTTTAACATACTTGTTAGAAAATGAATCTCAAACATACTATAAAGCAATGTCTTTTCCAAAAACTTCCTATTAAAAGGAGGTAGTTGATAGTAAAATTAAATCAATTATGAATAGTCAAACATTAAAACCAGTAGATCTTCCTCATAGAAGTAAATAATGATGCTATAAGTAGATCTTCAAAAGGATGATGAAAACTGGTGGTATTATTGATAAATATAAATTTAGACTTGTTGTTAAAGATTTTAGAAAACAAGAAGGTGTTGAAAAATTTACCTTATTCACCTGTATCAAGAATAAAGGTTAAAGGTTTACTGGGAATAACCTGAGGGCCTTGTTATCAATAGATAAAAAAAAATTATAATTTTGTCAAATCATTTAAAACAGACACTTAAACAGGGGAATGAAAAATTTGACAAGATGATGTTGTCAAATGAGTTCAAAATCAACGAAGTTGATAAATAAGTTTATGTGAAAAACACAAATAAATGTTATGGCATTATATATATCTCTATATGAACAATATGCTAATTCTCCGTAGCAATAATCACACGATCAAGTTTACTAAGAAAATGATAACTAGTTTATCATGAAAGACTTGGGTGCTGTTGATATCAAACTAGGAATACAAATCTAGGATATATGATGGATTGATATTGTCCCACACTCATTATGTTGAGAAATGTTTTTATAAATATAACAATAACATTATTAAAACACTAATTGATATAAATATACATATATCCAAAAATAGAGGTAAATAAATAATATTCTCAAATAGTTTGAAGCCTAATATACGTTGCAAACTTTATAAGGCTTGATATTGCTTACTCGGTTTGTAAATTGAGTAGATTTACAAGTAATTCAAGTAAGCAGAGTCTAATCTCCAAGTAGATAAAAGCTGAGGGATGAAACAAAAAAAAAAAAAAAAAAAAAAACAATGAGCTTAAAAAAAAAAAAAAAAAAAGCAAACCCGAATTTTTTTTTTAAATCTATATGCAAACTCAATCAAGAAGCTTAATTTCTAATAAATTCAATATTGAAAGTTGAAATAAAAAATAAATCAATTTTAAAAAATTAGCATGGAAAAAAAGACAAACAATATGGATCAAATTGGAAGAAAAAAAAAAGTAAGAAGAATGAAATCATAAAAAATATTTTATTTAAATTATCTCAAATAAAGAAAATATCAATTAAAAGAACGAGGATAAAATCTGAAAAATAATTTTTTTTTGAAGGGGGATGAAAATAATACAGTTTCATAAATCATTTAAAATAATACAAATATAAATATAGGACCAAATGTGAAGAAATAATAAATTAAAGAGTTGCTTTTAAATTTTATACAATCCTCACAATAATCGAGGAGGGGAACCCAAGACGAATCAAACGTCACTCGGAAAGCCACCATGTGACCCTTGTACGATATCTCATACATTGCCTAAAAAGGGCAAAAATAATTGCATAGGCGAACCAATCAGTTGTTAATAATATTTATATTAAGTAAATTACCGAATAAACCTTCAACTGACATGATTATTACATAAAGAAAACTAATATCAAAAGATGCAAAGTTAGACTTCATTATAATCTACAAAAAAAATCTTTCTTCCCCATGTAAAACTTAATGATTTTGGAGTGAAGGACAAAGTTACAACTTTATTATTATAATTTACAATATATGGATGTCTGGTTATGGGTCCAACTATATTTTTTTAAAATATTGAATGTTTTTGCTCAAAATTAAGTTTTTTAAGTGTTTTTAAATTGTTTTAAAAATATATTTTAAAAAATATATTTTATTTTAATATATTTTCAAGATAAAAATATATTTTTTAAAAAATATCACAATAACAAACACTACCCTAATATTGTTTCATAGAGCACAATGCACAGTAAGCATTTATATATTTTTTTAATTTGCCAAACACTACCGAAACATTGTTTAGAAAAAAACTATCCAAACACCATCTAACGTTGCCAATTGAGTTTCTTTTTTTTTTTTTTAGATTTTTGAATTTGATCGAAAAATGTTAACCAGGAATTCTTTACGCGTGGAACGCCAGTGACGATAGCCTCTTCCTCGACATAATTTGGCAAGTCAATGCTAAGAACAATGTACAGGTCAATGTCAAGCTGTTGAAAGCAAAGCAGCACTTGAAGTATTATTCTCTTTCTTGATATGGAGCCGACTAGTCTCTAGACTTTCATGCACTCAATGGGCCATACTGCACCTCTACAATGGCATTTGCTACTTTCTATAGCTTTCTCAGCAGATCATTTCAATGGGCTTGAATCTTCCTTCCTCCCTTTTCTCTCCATTGGTTATTTTACAATCTGGTCAATATAATAGTTTGGCACTGCATCCAAAACCAATGTGAATATCAATGGATTACATTACTTTGCTTCTTTTTTGCTTGTCTTTGTTGCTGATTATAATACCATCCACAGCAGTTGACTCCATAGATACAACTCAATCATTTAGAGATGGGGATTCCATTGTTTCAGCTAGTGGAAGCTTTAAACTGGGTTTTTTCAGCTTTGGCAGCTCCATCAACCGTTACTTGGGCATATCGTACAACCAAATATCTACCCCGACTGTAGTTTGGGTTGCAAACAGAGAAACCCCACTTAATGATTCATCAGGTGTTTTAAGGATTACTAGCCAAGGAATTCTTATCCTTGTTGATCAAAGAGGGAGCACAATATGGTCTTCCAACTCATCAAGGTCTGCAAGAAATCCGATTGCGCAGCTTTTGGATTCAGGAAACCTTGTTGTGAAAGAGGAGGGTGATGGTAACCCGGAAAATTCCTTGTGGCAGAGTTTTGACTATCCTGGTGATACGTTCCTGCCAGAGATGAAGCTTGGAAGGAATAAAGTAACGGGTCTGGATCGGTACATATCATCATGGAAGTCAGCTGATGACCCTTCTACAGGTAATTATTCTTTCAGACTTGATCCTGCTGCGTATTCTGAGTTAATTATGAGAGACGACTCAAACGAGAGGTTTCGGTCCGGACCATGGAATGGTATGAGGTTCAGTGGTACTCCTCAACTGAAACCAAATTCAATATACACATACAGATTCGTTTATGATGGTGATGAGGAATACTACACCTATAAACTTGTTAACAGCTCATTTCTGTCAAGGATGGTGATAAATCAGAATGGTGACATCCAGCGCTTTACCTGGATTGATCGAACGCAATCTTGGGAGCTTTATCTTTCAGTCCAAACTGATAATTGCGATCGTTATGCACTTTGTGGCGTTTATGCCACCTGTCGTATCAACAACTCCCCTGTATGTGGTTGTTTAGATGGATTTGTTGCAAATGTTTCTAAAGACTGGGACACAATGGATTGGTCAAGTGGTTGTGTTAGAAAGACTCCAATGAACTGCTCTGGAGATGGGTTTCGAAAGTTCTCTGGCCTAAAGTTTCCCGAAACAAGAAAATCCTGGTTTAACAGGACCATGAGTCTTGATGAGTGCAGAAGCACATGCCTGAAGAACTGCTCCTGTACAGCTTATGCAAATTTGGACATTAGCATTGATGGAGGGAGTGGGTGCTTGCTCTGGTTTGGTGACCTGGTTGATATGAGACAGGTCAATGAAAATGCGCAAGATATTTATATAAGGATGGCTGCATCAGATCTAGGTACGAAATCCTCTCTCCTCAGATGCAATTCTCAGATGCTGAGATTCGAATAACTTGCCACATGTAGTACATCCTGCATGAATTAACTGTCTGAATGCTATGTAATTGTGGTGAATTCTCTCTTCTAGATTGGCGTCTTGCTCATGCTGAATCGATAGATACATGAACACATTTGTTTTACAACTAATGAATATCATATATGAGAGAATTCGATTGGTCAGGCTCCCTAATGAGTTTTGTCCACCCATACTAATCAACCACTCGAGTAAAGCAATACTGAGATTTCCTATCTGATTTCTAACTTCAAGCTTCTCTTCTCTTAACTTCCTTATGTCTAGAAAACGCTGCTTCCACAGAGGCCAAATCCAAAGAGAAAAAACGAACGTGGAAGATAGTAATTTCTGTGTTATCTATAGCACTGTTCTCCAGTCTAGCCTTGATCCTGCTTTACCGGAGAAAGAAGAGGCTGAAAAACAGTAAGTTCTCCATTCCATTAAATCATAAATTCCCTACGTCTAGTCCTTTTCAAGCTTGTTATATTAGATACCGCGGAAATTTGTAAGGGAACTCAATATATTTGAAATTCAACAGAACATAGATGAATGTTTTTTTCTTATCAAGTCGTTGTTATGATACTTCGCAGGAAAAAATAAAGATATTCGGGAAACAAGTCGAAGTAATAAAGGTAAGGAGGAAGATCTACAATTGCCTTTGTTTGATATAAGTACGATGTCTCGTGCCACCAATGACTTTTCTCAGGCCAATATACTCGGAGAAGGTGGCTTTGGAACTGTCTATCAGGTAATACTTTGATAAACAGCCACACAATTTGTCGACATTCTCGAAATCTAGTGGTTCAAGCTACTGGCAGCGCTGATGTAGCTCTGTGCAAGGTGTCAGTTTTAGTAAAATGTGGAGTGACTATTTACAGGGAAAACTAAATGATGGTCAAGAAATAGCTGTGAAGAGGCTTTCAAAGAATTCAAAACAAGGACTCGATGAATTCAAAAACGAAGTCATGCATACTGTGAAACTTCAGCATCGAAATCTAGTGAAGCTTCTGGGTTGCTGCATTGAAGGTGATGAGACGATGCTGGTCTATGAGTTCATGCCCAACAGAAGCTTGGACTTCTTTATCTTCGGTATGTGTCTCAAAACCCTTACAACGCAAACTCCAAATCCTACTTTTTTTAACTAACAATATTTTGGCAGATACAACAAGGAACAAGGTACTAGACTGGCCTCAACGCTTCCACATTATCAATGGGATTGCTCGGGGACTCCTTTATCTTCACCAAGATTCGAGACTAAGAATAATTCATAGAGATCTGAAAGCTAGCAATATTTTATTAGATTATGAAATGAACCCAAAGATTTCTGACTTCGGCCTGGCTAGAAGTTTCGGAGGAAACGAAACTGAAGCCAATACAAATATGGTGGTGGGAACATAGTAAGTGGTCTTCTACTTTCCGGTTGTTTCCAGTTCTTGAAATGTGATCTAGCATTTTCTAACATTGAATATCTGTCTGCAGTGGCTACATAGCACCAGAGTACGCAATTGATGGACTCTACTCTGTGAAATCAGATGTCTTCAGCTTCGGTGTAATGGTGCTAGAGATAGTGAGTGGCAAGAAAAATAAAGGATTTTGTCATCCAGACCACAAGCAGAACCTTCTCGGACATGTAAGTTTCGCAGCAGAACCATTTTATTATTTCTGCATTCCAAGCTGCAATCCAATATAATGTTTAATGCCAGGCATGGAGACTATTTACAGAAGGCAGGTCCTCGGAGCTTATTGCAGAATCAATTGTGGAATCACGCAACTTCTATGAAGTTCTGCGTTCGATGCAAATAGGTCTATTGTGTGTGCAACGAAGTCCGAGAGATAGGCCGAGCATGTCGGCAGTGGTTATGATGTTGGGTAGTGAAAGTGAATTGCCTCGGCCGAAAGAACCTGGTTTTTTTACCACAAGGGATGTTGGTAGAGCAACTTCTTCATCAACTCGGAGCAAGGTTTCAACAAATGAAATCACCATGACACAACTAGAAGCAAGATAGTTCACATTTTTGTAATGGTAGTTTTTCTGCTTCTCATACCCGCTACTTAAACCATCATAGAAACTACTCCATAGTTTTCTGTTCCCGTTCAGAAATTATTTAGTTATATTACCATTTGTTTTCCCCACCTTTTTGGTAATTGTCCAGGCTTTTGTTTTATGTGAAGTTGAAGATCTATCAAAAAAAGAAAAAAGAAAAACAGAACTTCATGTTTACATCAACAGGAATGCCTCCCCATTAATTGTTTGTACTCTCAGGTTTCAAATGCTAGCTTCCATTGATCCCAGTTGCATACATCTCAAGCTCTGAACCCTCCCCTATATTATTCTTACAGTTGTATGCTTCCAAAAGTCCTCACTGTCTTTTAAGCTATAGTTTGTATCAGGGTAAAAAATACCACTAGAAAAATATTCCATATTTGCTGTTGATTTCCATGTGAAACCGACAAGAATCCCAACCTAATCTTCAAATTGGTGAAACTAGTCTAGTCTTGCATGCATCATTGTAGGGATAAGCTGCTATCAAACCAACACCACTCATTTGTCTTCCTGGCTTCTTTTGAGCTCACATTTCTGGTCCAGAATAGGTTCAATATGGCAAATATAGCCGAGCCACAACAAAATAGTACCATTGCAGTGGAATCCTGGTGAATTCAAAACACAGTTAACAGTACATTAACTTTACTGATCAGAACAAAAAAGAAATCCCAGTAAGGGGGTAAAATAACAGGATAAAAGTATACTATACAGCCTCAACCGAACATAACCTACAACTTGAGCTGTACGTTATCACTAGTGCACTACAAAGGTATTTCTACTCTCAAGATCTTCCTTGAGAAATCATAGTTAAACTTTTTGACTTCAATGCAGTGGGGGCAGCCTTCGTATTGTAGACGGCAAACTTTTTGACTTGAATGCAGTGGGGTAGGCTTTCTATTGTCCACAGCACAGCTAGAATGACAATCACCGCTTCATTCAGCTCTCTTTTGAGCTTTGACTATCAATTTTGCCTGTCATTATCGTCTAGAAATAAACGCAAACTGTTGTTTTCGAATAATAAATGGACCCCGCAGATTCGTTTTTGTATTAAATGTTGACCTTTTCGGGTGACTATTTTTAAAATGTCTGGCATATTTTGTTGTTTTATTAGGGTAATAAACTCTTAGTTTTGGACAATTTTAGTATTCTGTTTAGAGTATATCAAAATATTAATTTAACTTATATAATTTGAATTGAAATTCAAAGATAAATTAAATTCATATTATGCAATACAATCACAACTTGAATTTGAATTTAAATCATTCATAAATATTTATCAATTAAGACTAAAGAGAACTTTAACTTAAAATAATTCAACACAAATAAAATGTTTAATTATTGAGAAAGTAAAAGGTTTTAATAAAAAGAAAGCATTTATTTTTATCATTAATGTAGAAATAATACTCTTGATTTTGTGGTGATATTCAGGGAATATCATTGACTACTCATTCTAATTCTAATACATAGTCATTTTTATAAAGTTATGACTAGACATTTTAATTCAACTATATAGTCATTTTCACTAAGTCCATAGTCACCATCAAAATGGATCTCTTCATGCTCTAAATTCAAAGTAGACAAAAAAACCTCAATAGTCTCCCGACTTAAATCTTCTCGATCAAGAAAGCTAGGTTTTTCACAAATCCACTCATTCAATTATTCAATGTTATTAAGGTTAGTGAAATAAAAAACATTAATTGTTTTGCTCAAATTCCTACAAAGTATAATCATGAAAGAAAACAACATGAAAATAAATCATATATATTATTGATAAATTTATTTTTTAAAACAGTAATACCAATTCATTGTAATAATAATTTTCAAAATTATTATTAATATGATAATATTAATATTTTACCTTTGTTGAGTCATCAAATTGAAACAAATAAAGACCAAGTTATCTTATTTTCTATTTTTAATGTTCTCCAATCTCTGTTAGAGCTTAGGAGGCAAGTCCCTGTCAACATTGCTAGCGTGGGACTCCATTTTTGAGGGACAAATGACATCTTGAAAAATCACTTCCAGCAGTTCCTCGATGATTTCGATCGAGGATTTGGTGGACATAGATTGATGGTCTCTCCAAATAATCAAACGGGTGTGTAGAGAAAAGAAATGGGCCTGAGGGAGGCAATAAGTGGACCAGGCAAGATAAATTGAGGGCCCAACAGAGTGAGAACCTAAGCCCTGCTGCTGCAGCTCCTCGAATGGCTTAATAGTAGCCAGCAGCATCTCTACTTTTGATATTAGGATCTGGTTTTGCAGGTCCCTAAATGAATTCCAAAAGCTGTGGAGCATATAGCAGGGGAATCATCAACATAGTTGAAGCTAATGCTCAACTATTTTCGCATCTCATTTCATCTGAATTGTTGGAACCTATATATATATATATATATATATATATATATATATATATATATATTGAAGCTCTTGAAACAATTCGAACCCTTTGTAGTTTTTCTTTAAAAATTGGGGGAAAATAATTATGTATTGGATTATATATATTCGTTAAATGAATGAAGAATTATTGTATTGAAAAAACATGATGACTAGAAATCCTTTGGCACACGTACAAATAAAGAAAATAGAAAAAGGAGAAGTTGATAAATCATTACAAAAAATTAGGACACTTAAAAGGAATTGTTTTTTAAAATATTTTTCGTTTAGAAATGTATTAAAATAATATATATTTTTAAAATATTATTTTTTACATCAGCACAATAAAATAATTTAAAACATAACAAAAAAATTCAGAAATGTTTTTGAAATATAGTGCCAAATAAACATTTAACATATGAACTATAGAGGTCATTGAAGCAAGCTGAATTCCTGAAAATCAATAGAAATTGTTTTATCCTGTGCACACTTTCCTGTGCACAATATTGATTTTCTTAAACAAAATATAAAAAAAAAAACATCATACAAAATTAATTTTCTAAGCTAAATAGAAGTAAAAATAATTAAGAAAACAAATAATTTTCCCTAAAACTCCTCATAAATAATAATAATAAAAAAAAAAGACTGTAATTCAAAAGGATATTTAATCAGTGTAATTATATTATGTGTTATGTATTGATTCTTATTAATCGACTCTATATTTAACTTAACTCGGGATTAGTTGAAAGATCAATCTCATGATAAAAATAATAAATAAATAATCGTAAGATGTACTTCCCCTTTATGATCAATTGAAACTTTGAAACTTGCATCCATTAGTTGACCAAAAGAGATGTCGGTTGACTCAAACAAGACTTGTCAAATTTGGAATTGGAAGGATAAAAATATCCAATAAAATGTTTTGCTCCACTGAACTCTCATGAACCCCTACAGGGTTTCACCATGATTTATATAGAGTCAGTGGATTTTGACTCAATGCATGTGACCCTGTACAGTCAAGCAACCACTTAAATTGTAATCATCAATTTTAGACTAAATCACCTCATCCTTCGAGCATTCACTTTACTATCAACTTTGCTTGTCATTGTCATGGAGAAATAAAGCTTATCACTAACAAATGGAACTGTTTCGGGCCAGACAATCTGTATTTATCTTGACTTAAATATGCAGTTTTCTGAAATGAGTTCACATCTAAGCTTGATAAAAAAAATTAAAAAATAAGAGTAGCCATGAAATACTTTCCTGTGCTACTATTCTGCTCCTCTTTGTTGTTGATGATAGAGAGTTTCACTGCAATCGATACCATAAATACAACTCAGCTCGTTAGAGAAGGTGATACCATTGTTTCAGCTGGTGGAACCTATGAACTAGGATTTTTCAGCCCAGGTAAATCGAAAAACCGATACCTGGGGATATGGTACAGCAAAATTTCTGAGCAGACTGCAGTTTGGGTTGCCAACAGAGAAACTCCACTTAATGATTCATCAGGAGTAATTTTAAGGCTTACCAACCATGGAGTTCTTGTTCTTCTCAATCGGAGAGGGAGCTTCATATGGTCTTCTACCATTTCAAGACCTGCGAAGAATCCAGTTGCACAGCTTTTGGATTCGGGAAATCTTGTTGTGAAAGAGGAGGGTGATGACAACTTGGAAAATTCCTTGTGGCAGAGTTTTGAACATCCAGCTGATACGTTCTTGCCAGACATGAAGCAAGGACGGAATAGAATAACAGGCGTGGACTGGTACATGACATCATGGAAATCACCTGATGATCCTTCCAGAGGTAATATTACATATATACTTGTTCCTTATGGATATCCTGAGATACTTGTGATGGAGAATTCGAGGGTGAAGTATAGGTCTGGTCCATGGAATGGCATGCGGTTCAGCGGGACGCCTCATTTAAAACCAAATCCCATCTTCACATTTGGATTTGTTTTTAACGAGAAAGAGATATTTTACAGATATCATCTTCTTAATAGCTCTACACTTTGGAGGGTCGTGGCAAGTCAGAATGGTGATATCCAGAACTTTGTTTGGATTGATCAAACACAAAGTTGGCTGCTTTATGGCACAGCAAATACAGATAACTGCGAACGCTAGGGGATGAAAGGCTATTGTTGGCCTAAACCATGGCTAACAGCTTGAGGGGAGGAACAAGGACTGTGGCTGGCAAGGGGGAAGCAGAAGGCTCAGGCTTGAGGTTGTCGGTGTTGAGGAGAAAGAAGACACTGCTACCATCGATAGGGATGAAAAAAACCTCTGTTCCTTCTTTTTGTTTTTTCCTGCATGTATTTATAGGGATATGACGACTCTTTAATTAACCATTGCATCTAGTGATGGTGTTTGTAGGTTGCTGTAATGATGAAGAAAAAGGCAGGCGTGCACTGTTACATATTAGTGCACATAACACTGCATTGACTACCTGAAAATTCTAAAGGATGACACAAGTATAAATTGGTCCCTCAATTTATAATTGTTATAATTATGCTTTTAATCAACCTAAAACTTTTAATTTTTTGTAATTTTATACCCACCAAAACTTCAATAGTAACCTTAGATTTATGAGTCTCTTTTACTTCAATCCTTGGTCTTGGATTTATATAATTTGACCCTCAATTGACCATTAAACTTTTGATTTTCTTCAATCTCACCCCTGATTTCATCCAATTAACTTAGTAAAAATTAAATTTGGTTTTTAAAAATAAGTTCAATTTCTGAACGTATTTTTTTTTATCAATTAAGCCCTTAATAAAATTAATTTGACCAATTTAAAATATAATTAAATCCTTGCACTTAATTAAATCCTTCAATTGGAGCCTAAATTAATTTTTAAACATAATTATATTTTAAATTGGCCCACGATTAAATCAAATTGGCCTATAAAAAATATAATTATGTCATTCGACTTAATTTTTATGCAGTTTTGTCCAATAATAAATTATTTTAGCCTTGAATATGTATTTTCCTTCATTTTTAGGCACAACAAAAACATGATCGGGCTTTCGAATCCATTCAAAATTTCAACTTCATTTTTTTTGCAACATCAACCTTTTTATTTATTTATTTTATTTTTTAGATAATATCCAGAAATATATTATAACACATTGTGTCAAAAGCAATACGTTTAAATAAATAAATAAAAAAATGCATCATTATACCAACCAGTTACAAGAAAACATGTATAAACTAAACGATGATGTAAGCATGGTTTATAGAGGCTGCATTCATAAAAATATATATTATGAAACAACTATTCCTTCATTTTTTATGATGAGTTTTGAAAGCTAACAAATTAAAGAGTTAATAAAATTAATTCCGATAATTATTGACATTTGATTAACCATGAAAAAAAAACAATAAAACAAGAATTCTTTAAAATTAATTTCTTAATAATATATAATTTATTTAAATCATAATTATTAAATAATTTTTCAACATATCAACAATGCAACCATAGATTTCGTTGGTCAAAAAGACAATGCAATCATAGATTTCGTGTTGAGAATGATTGTTAAAATCGACAGACCTTTGTTGACAGCTAATAAAGTTGGCTCTTTTTTCTTCAAGGGTGGTCCAACTGTTTTAAACTATAAATTACAGGATAGTCCTCCAAATATTATAATCTCCATCGGGGCCCCTTCCGGGATTTAAACCTGGAAGATAATAATAGAAATTAGTAAGTTATAATCACTTGGACTTCTTCTTGTAGACTAAAAACGTGGACGACTGTTATGCAGCCAAGAATCCAGACATAGCTTCTGGAGAGCTAAAATGTAACATTTAAGTTTTAGGGGCCTATTTGCACATAATTGTTCTGAAAATTCTGAATTTTGAAAACATTTTAAGCTTCAGGGCACTTAAATTCGTCTCTGCTTACTAATTATCATTAACAAAACTGAAAGAAAAGGTGAATTCAATGTTCACTTTCCCACGAAGTAATGTTTGTTGGCAGAAATTTGTTTGGATTTTTATTCTTTTTAAATATTTTTTTTTCAAATTTGACCGAAATTTGTTGAAAGAAAACGTTAATTAAGTTTTAAAACTTATTTCAATTTAATTTTTATAATTTTATAGTAATTTTGTGACTTGGGTCTTATATGTAGTAGGTCAACTTGGATTGATTTTTTTTAATTGATTTTTTTAATAGACTTTTATCTTTCTTGATCGATGAATTTCGTCTAATTTGAAGGGCGTGTATCTTTTGAACTTGGATTATGCGTGACTTACATGAACGATTGTCTTCTAATCCACAGCTCAAGTATTGTAATGTTTTTGAACCGGAATCAAGTTTTTAACCCGGCCGGAAGCCTAGTATTTTAGTTAACTTGTAGTAAAAACTGTTTTTTAAAATATTTTTGGCTCTAATTAAAAAAAAAATTATATATTTTTTATTTTTTATTTTTTATTTTTTATTTTTTTTATCAGCACATCATAACAATCTAAAAGTATAAAAAAATAATAATTGGAAACTAAGAAAATATTTTCAAAAGGAACAGTTGGACCGCAAGCATTAAATTGATATTTTTTAAATGTTTTTCATTTAATGTACTTAAATAAATAAAATATGAAAATACATATTTTTTATTATATTATAAACCATTTTAAACTCCCATTAGCCAACACTTGGTTAGATTAATGACTTATCATTGTCCAATGACAAATCCAATAAGCAGACCGGAAACATGTGATCTCCAAGTTAATTCAGTAAATTAAGATTTTACAACTATTACTAAAACATCCTACTTTATCTAAAGACAAAACCCCATTATACTAAGCGATGGTTGAAAGTGTTTTTTATTCAAAAATATATTAAAATAATATTTTTTTTATTCTTTTTAAAATTATTTTTGACATCATCACATGAAAATAATCTAAAAACACCAATTTTTTTTAATTTAAAATAAAAATAAAAATTAAAAAATAATTTTTTTCAAAAGCACTTTTGAAATGTAATGGCAAACAGGATATAAAACAATTTGATATAATATGTTATAATCATTTTGATATAATATGTCATAATTATTTTGGTTTGAATGTCAAGTTTAATTTATTTTAAAAAATAAACATAAAATAAAATCAATAGTCAAGAAAATTGGCATTTTTTAATGATACCATCCACCACTCACAATGACCAATCCACGTAGAAATTAATGAATATATATATATATATATATATAACAAAAGTCATAATTATCACTACTTGGGTTATAAGTTAAGGGGTGGATAGATGTGTAACGTGAGCAAGCCAGCCGTGACTAACACGAGCTCGGCATTATTCGGACTGTCCTTGGTATTTGTTTGCCGGGGAACAAGGATGTCATGCCCGGACCTTAGCATAACGCCAGCCAAAGCTTGGATATTAAACTCGGACGGATCTTGTGGGCAGAACCGAGACGCGGTAGATTCAAACTGAATTTTATAATAAATAAAATTAATTTAATATTGCTTGATTAAAAGTTTAGATTGAAAATATTAATTGATTATTCTTTTTATGTTTTATTGGTTACTAGAGCGTAGTCCAAATCCGATTTAATAACTATAAATCAAACATTAATAAACAGCACATTAAAAAACAAAAAAATATATTTGAATTGAAAACTTTAGAACACTAAACACTTTTTGATGACCTTATCAAAAAAGAAAAATCTACGTTCGAAATATTTATACAAATCAAATGTAATTATTCATCCTTTCTTTCTCTTGAAACTCATCAGAAACTTCAGCCAGGGAAAGGAGATAAATAAATTTGACTGCCAACCATGATCCTGATTTTGCTCTTAAGAAATTCATGGCTCTTGAGGATTACAAAATTTAGTTGACTTCTCGTTTTACCTAGGATCGATCAGTGTGACAGTAACTTCATTGACAGAACAAGATTCTGGCTTGCTCGAGGAAGAACTTGCATCAATCAACTTTCTCTCGGTGAAAAAGCCAGGCTCTTTTGGTTGAGGCATTGTCCCCTCACCGCTTAGCATCAGCACCACCTTTGACATACTCGGCCTGTCTTCCGGGGAGTGTTGCACACATAATAGACCCACATGGATTGACCTCATCACCTCAGTTAGATCGCAGGTTTCCACTATGAAATTATCATTCAGCTCTAAAGGTCTTCCCTCTTTGAACAGCTTCCATGCCTGAAATTTTAAGAAACATTTTGTTAATACTTTAACATAACTGGAAGAAAAAAGATCCCCTAGACCTTACATGACCGAGAAGGTTGAGTTGATGTCCTGGATGATTGAACCCTCTATTTCTCTTCCCACTTACAATCTCTAACACCAAAACACCAAAGCTAAATACATCGGATTTTATGGAGAATAGACCGTCGATTGCATATTCCGGTGACATATATCCACTGCAAAATATCACCGAAATCAGTAAATGAATTTCAAGCAACGTATGAGGGTACTTGTAAACATCTTTTACTTGTTGAAATAACTAAGTGAAAAAGAGGAGGACATTAGTTTCTTACTATGTTCCGACTACTCTTTTTGTATTTGCTCCTGTTTCATTCCCTCCGAAACTTCGAGCCATGCCAAAGTCTGAGATTTTCGGATTCATCTCATCATCTAGTAAGATGTTGCTAGGTTTAAGGTCTCTATGAATAATTCTTAATCTTGAGTCTTGATGAAGATAAAGTAGTCCTCTCGAAACGCCATTGATGATGTGAAACCTCTTGGGCCAATCCAGTAACTTGCTGTGTTCTTTATCTGTCCATCAAACATTTATGACCATGTTAATCCATATTGACACTCAAATCATTTTACCTGGTAGAACTTCAGGCTACAAATAAACATATCAATTTGGCAGGTTCATACCATTTATGTAGAAATCTAAGCTTTTCTTGGGCATGTATTCATAGATCAAAATCTTTTCATCACGTTGAATGCAATATCCTAGAAGCTTGACAAGGTTTCTGTGCTGAAGTTGCGCAATGCATTTAACTTCATTCATGAACTCATCAAGCCCTTGTCTGGATTCCTTGGAAAGCCTCTTCACAGCTATTTCTTGTCCATCAAGAAACACACCCTGCAAAATATGCATTTAAGCTAGATATTACATGATTTTCTTATGTTAATATGTCATTTAGACGCTTGTGGGCCTCAAATTTCATGTAAAGCTGAGGGTGTTACCCTATAGACAGGTCCATACCCACCCTCCCCAAGAAAATGGGTGAATGAGAAGTCATTGGTAGCTTTAGCTAATGCAGTAAAGTCATAGTGTGGTAGATCAAGATCTTCCTCATGGTGAGATATGGAGAAGGTATCTTCTGGAAGCTGTTCCAGCCCTGTGAAATGGTAAAGAGGGTATAAACAAAATATATATATAGTTGTAATCTTCTTACTAATCCTACAATTTATAACCTCATTCATCGCATCCAAAACTACAAAAACGCTAAAGAGGATCAAATATGAACTGATATTTCGAAGGCAATGTTACTTACTTGACCTACCATGATTGGTAGAATCTCTCTTTTGCTTCTTCTTTTTCTTCCGTATGAACAAATATATGCCCATGCATATGACGAACAGTGATGCTAATATTGAGCCCACTATAACACCAACTTTTTTATTTCCTTTGGAGCCCCCTTGTTCTTGATTTGCAGCAGCTACAACAAAATTGCCAACATGAGTCAGTAATCAGTTTCGAGAAATGTCCATATGAATGCAGAGACAGTACAAACAGCGGATTTTTAATGTGTTAGCACTTTAATCCTCAATAAACACACTACTATATTTTCTATCCATCGGCAATTTGACCAGATTAACATGACTTTGGTACTTCAGGGACCAATTTGACCAGAAAACTCATTGGATTCTAAAATTTTCTATTGCCAATATTGCAATGCTATGCCAGCTACCATTTCCCGTAATTGCTAAAGTTCTTTAAGTCTAGGCATGTGCAGAGGAAAGCAAGTTGGAGAGATGTGAAGTTAGATTTGGACAGTTCAGCCACAGAATCTTGAACAAAATCTCTTGTTTGACAAAGTTAAAAGTAGATGTTTCTTTCTCTCCTTTCTTGAAAAGGACATGGTGATCTTCATATTGGATTCAAAATAAAAAAAGAAATCTTGAACATGATAATAAACTGATATTTCTAGATTTTTGCTTCAAAATAATTATGAAATGCAGTAAGTTTTTAATTACCTGCTTCAGAAGCGGCCATCCTAATGTAAAGATCCTGCCCATCAACTGTATACTGTCTGATATCAATAAGGTTTTGATCAAACCAGAGAAAGCATCCACTTCCTTTCCCTCTTAAATCTGAAATGGCATAAGCCATGCATGAACAATTCTTCAAGCATTCCGCCTTGCATTCCTCCGTGGTCATGCTTACATTGACCATCCAATTGTTCCCTTGAGGCAGTTTAACGTTGGAATACTTGATGAACCCATCTCCAACCGTGCAATCCAATGGCGTCCTTCGAATGCATCCACTAGACCAGTCTGCACTTTGCCACTGTTCTTGGTTTTTCGGCACGAATCTGTTCAGACAACTGCAGGCAGGAGAAGTGCCGATGTTGCACCTTCCATAAGCACCACATAGATTATAATTATCGCAGTTGTCTGCCGGTGCGCTGGCGTACACAATCCAACTATTAGTTCGTTCTATCCAAGTAAGCCGATACATGACACCATCTTCATACAAAACCAAAGTTGTAATAACAGAAATGTTATACAGATCATAAGTGAAGTATGCCACCTCGTCAGTGAACACAAAGGTATAGTTATAAATGGGATCTGGTTTCAAATAAGGCAGACCACTGAACCCGATGCCGTTCCACGGACCTGAACGAGACCTCAATTCTGAATTATTATTGACAACCAACTCTAAACGCTTGGGGTCGACCTCAAAAATATAGTTGCCAGGAGAAGGATCATCGACGCTCCGCCACGATGATATGGTCACATCCAAACCTGGAGCTATACGCCCAACCTTCATTCCTGGTAGAAATGTATTGCCAGGATGATGGAAACTTTGCCAGAAGAAATTTTCCTGGCTAAGATCATCTAAGTTTCTAACAACAAGATTTCCTGTTTCCAGAAGCTGCGCAACCGGGTTTCGAGCTTGCCTTGATGAGTTGGAAGACCAAATGACACTGCTGTTCTGATTGTAAAGCATGAGAATTCCCCTTTCATCGACCTTGAAAACTCCAGATTTATCATCGATTGGTGTTTCTCTGTTGGCAACCCAAACGACTCTGCCTTTGGATATCTTGTTGTACCATATTCCTAAGTATCTACGGGTGGAATTTCCAGGGCTGAAAAACCCCATTTCGTAGTTTCCACCACTCGATACAATGGTCGTCCCATCAGTGATATTTTGGTTTGCAGCTATGGTATCTGCTGCCAAGGATTTTGTGAAGGAAGAAGTGAAACTGGAGAAGAAAAGAAGAATGGTAAGGCCAATTAGGCTTTTCATCTGTGTTTTCAACCACAATTTCTCAGTTTGAAAACCAAGCAATGGCATTAAATGAGTGATGAGGACCGAGTCAGTACTCATGGCCTCCATTATTTGACTCCTTTCTTCTTGTCTAGGCCAAAGAAATCAAGAGAACAATTATAAAGAATTAGGTACTCAGGTTCTTCAAGAAAAGATTTTTTATTATTATTATCTGTTTTATTTGGATGATGATGAGATGTGAGGGACTGGAATTGCTTTTCTTCACTCATTTTTCATGCCAGGTCCACGAACATGGGTGAAAACTTCATGCCATTGATGATTTTTAAAAACATTATTAATGAATTTCTTGGGGAAATTGATGGCACCTAGCAGCACTAGCCGCCACACGCACTGAATTATTGACTCTGCCATTCGCCGTGTTGAATTAGTGGGCGTCTTTATGGTGACCACATCGTTATTTAGATTTTCTGCTTGGAAAATGCTCGTTGGTTTTGGATAAAGACGGAGACCTGTACTTCTCTAAGGTCACCAAAATACGTAGAATTTAAGGGTCTGGAGGCAAGTAATTTTATTGCCAGAAGTTATCCATTTCTGACTTTGGAGGACGATATGAGTATTCTAGATTATTGCATTGCTTGTAATCGGGGATAATGGTAAGCCCATTATAGGTGGGAATTTAGACGTGTTTTTTGGTCTCATCATATTGTTTTGGCTGGTGTTTTATTTTTTCAATTGAAACAGAATATTTTGGTTTCAGAGTGTTTCAGCGAGATATTTTGGGGTTGTACCATTTTTGTATATGTATATATATAATTAAATATATTAATTGAAAAATATTAGTTCAAATCCAAAAATAAAATTATTTAGAATTGTATGATTTAATATAAGAAAAGACACAATAAAATGATTTTTCTGAACAAAATTATGAACATGTATAATATTACGAGAATGTCATCATCAATCTCGCAAGGTCATTAAATTCTCTGATTGCTCTGAAATTTTAACATGATAAATATAAATATGTCGAGACTCCTCGTAAAATTTCATCTCAATCTAACGGTTGGATTAAGAGATATGATTGATATTGTAAAATTATTCATTATTTAAAAAAAAAATACTATTTGGCCAAAACAGAACGGGCAGAACGAAACTGAAATGTTTCGGCCAACATTTGGCTGAAAAATCCAGAACGAGCCGGAATTCAAACCAAGGTAAAACAACATCGTTTTGTCTTGTTTTTTTAAGTGGTACGAAACGTTTTGGCCATTTTGGCCGAAACACACAACCATGGTCTCAACCTGTTTTTCTGTTAAAACAAATTAAAAAAAATCCTTTTATTTAGTTTTATTAAATAGTTTTAATACAATGTTGTCAAAAATAAAATTCAAAAAATAAGAAAATTAATGTATTCTAAAACAAAAAAAAAAAAATTGAAAAACAATTGTTATCATACATTCAATCACCCTTTGAATTATATTTGCTGTCATGTTTCAACTTTTAATTTTAGATGTACCGTATTAAAAACTCTATGTTAGATATTAGTTAAGAAAATGTTATAATTTATAGTTTTTTTTCCAAAAAAACATTATTTTTTTCAAATCAAAACAGTAAAAGCTATTTCAGTAGTGTATGTTTGAAATATACGGTGCAATTAAAATTATAAAAAATATTAATTTATATATTTTAAATAAAAACATTTAAAAAATCAAATTTGAAATAAAAAAATTAATTAGAAATTGTATTATAATTTGATCCTGGAGCCAAAACGGTGTCTCTTAATTAAGAAATGAACCCATGTTTTGGCACATTGTCTGATTACAATGTAAAATGGTGATTAGTTTGTATATTGAAACCGATTTGAGTGGATGTTCCGAAGTGTAGTTGAAGTTATTTTTAAAAATATTTTTGTTCAGAAATGTATTAAAATAAAAACAATTTTAATTTTTTTTAAATTGTTTTTTATATCAGCAAATTAAATAATCTAAAAACAACTAATTTTTTTAATTTAAAATGAAAAATAAAAAAAAATAAAATACTTTTAAAATACAATAAAAAAAAATTAGGCTATATTATAATTGTGGAAACCATGGATTGGATGGATTCCCACCAAGACCACAGAATGCGATGTCTGGTGTGAAAAGATGTTCGAGAAAAAGTCTCCTTTTAGACAAGGGAAGATTGGCGACCTTTTACGAAAGGTCAAAAAATAAGGGAAAAAACGAAGGCACTTCGTATTTATTACTTTATTCATATTTTTGTTTTTTTTATTATGAAAATCAATAACAGCATTAATGATAAAAATAATATATAATAATTAAAAAAAGAAAACAGGTCTTGCGCGTAAAAATATTCTTGCTCCTATATAAAACGAGTCCCATTATACAAAAAAAAAACATTTAAGTAAAAAATAAAAATAAATATTTTTAAATTTTACTGATTGTTATGAAAATAATAATACATTAATGCACTGCCTAAAAGACAACCGAATAAAGAGTAAGGCTATGTGCTCATTCAAAAGTTGGTCAAAGCTTTTCCACAGTTTCTTTCCATTAAAAATGAAAGTTGTGATGATGATTAGTCTTGTTTGTACCCAATCGGCATATACGTTTATTTTTTTTATAAATGTATTTTTTATTTGGTTACTAAGACATCATTTGTTACTGTGTTTTAAATTGTATTTAGATATATTTTAAAAATATTTTTGGCTCGAAAAAAATATTAAATAAAAAAAAAAAATTTAATATATCTTTAGATAAAAAAAACACCATATACAACAATATCAAACACACGCAACCAGGATGTGGGTAATGGTTGGTGGTTGAATATGAAATTTATTTTTTTGTTTGAAAAAACCTTATATTTAGTTTTTATCTAAATTCCTTTTCTTTTCACTACCAAAATTATTTCATTAAAATTCAAATTTTAATGAAATTCCAAACAATTTATCTCTAAATAAATAAAAACTCAAATTCTCAATGAGAATATCAGTCAATTAACAAACAAATTACAAACCCTCCTTGATAAAAAATAATAATTGCAAGGAATAATTTAATTTGGATTTGAGATATTATGGTGAAACAAAAGTGATTCGTAGTCCATAATGAATAATTTTTATTAATCTGTTTTTTTTATTGGATATTGATTCGTAGTCCATAAAACATTGTTTTGAGTGTTTAGTAATTTAAAATATAATAAATTATTTTGATTTGAAAAGTTCTAGCTAGTGTTATAGGTAGAGATAAAATTAGACTCTTAGAAAAAAAAAATGACTAAATGAAAAACGACAAAAACTAAAATGGGTTATATTTGTTGTGGGTATTTTTTATGTTTGTCTCAATTAAAAGGACTTCATAACTTCAAATTGATGTATTAAGTTAACTGGTTTGAATTTTAGAATTTTAAATTAATTGATTGTAATTCTCGACTTAACCTAGTTAGTCGTGTTATTCTAAATTTATATTATAGAGTTCTATAAATGTCAATATGATTAAATTCAGTTTACACAAATAGTAATTCAACTAAAAAAATAGTAAAATAACTAAAACAACTTGAATGTAAATTACGATCAATAATTTAGAAAAGTAATATTTCTATTCATAGAGTAATTTATAGTGAAAGCACTATAATGATACCATCTATAGTGATATTTATTTGTGTGTGTGTGTAAGCTGGAAATCATTGTAACAATCTATAGTGATCTGTGAGGAGAGCTACAATGTTTTCCCTACTCCATTTCAAAAAAAAAAAAGAAGGTTAGTCCAGGGATTAGTCGTAGTGCATCTAAGCTGGCTAGGATACCTCGATTATAAAATATGAAACCATTTAAAAGTATAATAAAAAAAAATGGATACAAGAATTAGTCGTGGTGCGTATAAGCTACCCGGATCCCTAGTTATAAAAAAAATCTATAAGTAAAAAAAGACAGAAAAAAAATATAAGAGAGAAAGTACTGTAGCAATCCACAGTGTTCTGTGAGGAAAGCTATAGTGCAAAAAAAAAGTGGATCCAAGGATTAGTCGTGATGTACATAAGCTGCCTCGAATAACCGAGTTATAAAAAAATTGACACAATTTAAAAATAATAAAAAAAATAAATCCAAAGATTAATCGTGGTTCATATAAGCTGATACACACCCTAATTATTTTATATATATATATATATATATATATATATATATATATATATATAAAGCATTGTAAAAGAAATAAACAGTCCAACCATGTCGAGAGTAAAAGGATTTGTAGATACTATCTAATGCTCCCACGTCTTGTCACGAGCGACACCATTATTTTTTTAACCCAAAAAATATTAATTATATGAATTTTTTTATTATAATATAAATTTAGGAAGATAATAAATTTATGCAGAATTCATGTTAAGTGCAATTTTTTTATAAAATATATGAATTTTAAATCGATATAAATTTATTTGTTTAATAGGTTTCAACGAAATAATCAGCATAAAATTATCATCATCATTAAAAAAAAATAAGATTGAGATATCTGAATTATTGAATTCATTGTATTACGATTAGTTCATTTTATAATTCAATTTAAATTCAACATAAAAACAAAATATAAATTGTGAAAGTACCTATAATAATCAAATAACAAAAATAAGTAGTTAATTTTCTATCTACAAAAAAAAAAAACATAGATAAAAAATCAATCCCTACGTTAACATCATTATCAACATTACAACCCAAACAATTAAAATCATTAAATTGCCTAGAAAAAGCAAAACATTTTTATAAAAAAATAATCATTTGATCCGAAGATAAAATCATAAAATCATTTGATCCGAAGAACAAATAAAAATAACAGAAAATACAAAAAAAGAACAAAGGGAAAAAATGAGCAATATTAATTTTAAAAAATAATCACTAACATAAACTAAAATTTTAGGACTAAACCAAATAAATAAATCTCTAATAAAAAATAAAACGACAAAAATTAAAAACAAAAACAAAAGGCATAAATGCATAAATACGGATAAAAAATAAACATTGTCTAAGAGTGACATAAAAAACCAAAGAAATTAATAGCAAATAAAAAATTCAAAGAATAAGGACCAAAATAAAAAATAAAAAATAAAATTAATTTCAATTGAAGGAAAAAATTGAAACACATAAAAACCTTGAGACCAAAACAAATAAAGATATTGTTTTTAAAAAATTATAGTGTAATTTTGTTAAAAAATTAAAAGAATAAGGATTGAAATGAAAAGTAGCATACATGACTAATTTCAATTGGAGGACACAATTAAAGCAAAAAAAACAAACTATATAATTCAATTAAATTGAAGGACAAAATTGAAATAAATAAAACCTTGGGACCGAAATAAATAAAGACATTTAAAAAAATTTTGTGTAATGTTTTAAAAAATTAAAAGAATAAGGACCGAAATGAAAGATAAAATATATAACAAATTTCAATCGAAGGACCCAATTAGAAGCAATTAAAACCTGCATACCGAAATAATTAAAGGAACCAAAAGCAAACTAAAAATCAAAAGAATAAGGACTAAATTGAAACCCAACATATATAATTAGTTTCAATTGAAGGACACAATTGCAACAAATAAATTTTACATTGAAAAAAACAATAATAAAAGTGAAATCAAAGACCAGGGACTAAACTAAAACTTGCACAAACCATAAGGATCAGAGTGTATTTTCGTGCGGCAGGAAAGAGAAAAAACTTAAACTCGTCCACCGAAGCTTCGCTGGCCACCATAATAAGACACACGCCATACCGGGAGGTAGAGGATATGTCAGGGCACCATGGGACACGACAAAAGTTTGTTTTTCACGCAAGAATGAGGTGCACGTGCCTCCTGAATGACGCGTGCGCATGAAACACTGTGGGCGCGTCCATACGACACACAACATTATTTCCAAAAAGAAATAATAAAATAATGGTAAATTACCTATACACCCTTGGATCCAACAATAACTACGAAAAAACTACTATAGAAAATACTGCAATACCCTCGGATCTGAGGCTTATGTTTTGTTGTTTTAGGGGGTTAATTTAATAGTTTTATTATGCAAAGAATTCAGAAATATCATCCATGTCCCCTGAAAAATTCTAAAATACCCCGAGTCTTAGGTTATGTTTTGTTGTTTTCGGAGGCTATTTTTGTAGTTTTACTGTAAAGAATTTGGGAATATCATCTATGTACTATTAATTAATAGTATCTTTATAAAAACCAAACATGAAAGGTTATTAAATCATTGTAGGACCATAAAATTGTTGGGTGCAAATAAGTTTACAAGAGAAAATATGCTGGATCCCAGGATAGGATGCTTCGAGCAGCAGTCGTCTCTAGGCCCAATTATTCCCTTCATTTTCCCAGTTTCAGGCCCATCGCAATTCTAGTTCAATTTTTTAAAGGCTTTCTTCATTTTATCTGTATTAAGAATGGGATACTTCGATCAAATGAAGCAAGAAATGTGTCTTTTATAATTCAGGATTAAAGCGATTTTGACTGTCTAAATTTATATAATTTTCACAATTGGGACAATCAAAGTAAGTTTTTGTCTCCCGAATCCTTTTTTACACTCCAAATATGAGTGAAATATATTGTTAAGTTACTTCTCCGAATAAATTCTGCCATGTTTCATTCATTCCATACCAAAACTTTCTGGTCAGTGTGCTGTAAATATCAGTTACCATCGACAGAACTCCTGGCTTGCTTGTAGATGCTTGTAAGCAGTGTTAATTTAATATCTGTAGAGTTGAGAATAGATGTGAAATCGCAGAGCACGAAAGGTCGAATGGTATCTGCAGAAAATGGAGACAATGCTTGCAGTCCGGCATTGAATATAGCTCTTCCGACTCCTTCCTCTACTACTTTTAACTACAAAATTTGAAATTGAGAAAACGTAAATAGATATTAAAGGCTGACCATTGCTGTAATCAATTATCACCAGTAAGTCACTGCCTTAAATTGATCACTGTTAAATGAGCTCCTACTATACATTACCAGCTTTGCTTCTGCAACCGCTCCCTTTTCCAGCCATCTTTATCCTGTGATAGGCACCAAAGCAAGCAAGGTTTTCTATCATGAAACTATCTTGTTATAGAAATTGTACAAAGAAGAGCTTAAACTTTATTAATGATATCTCCTGTATTTATAGGAGTGAAGTAATTGTAATACAAGTGGGAGTCTGTTGAAGTTATAATATAAGTAGAACTGTACAACATTGATATAAGTAGTGTTGGACATTAAAACAACTTCATTTAAGTTATATCCTTTATACGCTCCCGCAAGATAGGCATTCCTTCAGACAAGCCTATCTTGTTGCATAACTTGAGAAATTGCTGGCGAGGTAACGCTTTCGTCAATAGATCAGCCAGCTGGTCGTGTGTGCTGACATGAGACACTTGAAGTAAACCTTTTGTCACCAAATCTCTAACAAAATGAAGATCAATTGCAATGTGTTTCATCCTCGAGTGTAGAACTGGATTGAGGCTTAATTGGGTAGCCCCAATATTGTCACAGCGTAGGCTTGGAGGTGCAGAAATTCGAACACCCAGTTCGCGCAATAATGAGTGAATCCAGACGATTTCAGAAGTTGCTGAAGCAAGGGCCCTATATTCCGCCTCTGTAGAAGATCGTGCAACAGCACGTTGTTTGCGGGTGCTCCATGAAATTGGGCAATTTCCTAGGAAAATGAGGTATGCTGAGGTGGAGACCCTTGTGTCTTTGTCCCCTACCCAATCGGCATCAGAGAACCCATGCAGTGTGGGATTATTGCTGCGTTGAAGAAGGATTCCATGATGAGGGGTTCCCTTTAGGTAGCGTAGGATCCGTTTGGCAGCAATCCAGTGAAGATGAGTGGGTTGATGGAGAAATTGAGCTAGTTTGTTGACGGGGAATGAGATATCAGGTCTGGTCAAAGAGAGGTATTGTAATGCACCTATAACTTGACGATAAGCTGTAGAATCAGTAGGTGGAGATCCATCAAGGAGTTGTAGCTGATCCTTAGTGGCTAGGGGTGTGTTGACTGGTTTGGCTCCATCCATTTTGTTGCGTTTCAATAAATCACAGATGTACTTGTGTTGTGATAAGAATAGGCCATTGTGTACAGGTAACACTTCCACGCCCAGGAAGTAGTGCAATGAACCTAGATCCTTTAGCGAGAAACACTTGCTGAGATGAGTGATGATTTTGGAGATGATGGCAGAATTACTTCCAGTGATTAATAGGTCATCAACGTAAGCCAGAAGAAATATTTTATCCTCACCACAGTTATAAATGAAGAGTGATGAATCAGATTTTGACTGCTAAAATCCCAATTCAAGAAGAGAGGTGCACAATTTTTGGTACCATGCACGTGGTGCCTGTTTTAGACCGTATAGGGACTTCTTTAACCTGCAAATATGAGTTGGAAGAGTAGTGTCAATGAAGCCTTGGGGTTGGACCATAAACACATGTTCTTCAAGCTTGCCATGGAGAAACGCATTGTTGATGTCTAGTTGGCGAAGCTGCCACTTGTTTTGAACTGCAAGAGAGAGAACTGTGCGAATAGTAACATATTTAACAACAGGACTAAAGGTCTCATTATAATCCAAGCCATGTTTTTGATGAAATCCCTTTGCAACAAGTCTTGCTTTATAGCGAGAAATACTTCCATCAGAGTTGTGTTTGATGCGAAACACCCACTTGCAGCCAATTGGTTTGAAGTTTGGATTTGAGGGAACAAGCTCCCATGTGCCATGCTTGACTAGTGCTGTGAACTCTTCTGACATGGCCTTACGCCACTTAGGATCCTGTAATGCTTGAGATACACACGTTGGCTCTGCAGGTGTATGAAGAGGATATTTGGTGGCTAGGTAAAGTTGCTTTGGTTTGTGAATGTTGTTCATTGACCTTGTTGTCATGGGGTGTGTACGAGTGTGTACAGCAGCAGTTTGTGAATGTATCTCAGTAGATGGTGTGGCTGCAGTAGATGAAGATATTGTGTGAGCAGATGAAGGAGAGGAGGTGATGACAGTACCTGTTTGTGAATTTATCACAGGAGATTGGGAGTCTGCAGTTGATGTTGGTGCTGTGGGAGTAAATGAAGAAGAGGATGAAGCAGCTGGAGAGTTATTCATCACGGTATATGGCAATGATGGTGATGATCCAAGTAAAGGCACTGCTGGAATTTGTTGAACTTCATCAACTGACAGAGAAGAAGTATTGTTGACAGATGTGGATTTTGAGAGTGGAAAAAGACTTTCATCAAAGACAACATGCCTAGACAAGTATAACCGAGAGGAATTGAGGTCTAAACATTTGTATGCACTTTGACTTGTTGAGTACCCGAGAAACAGACATGGTTTCGATTTTGGGTCTAATTTGCTGGTGGAATATGGCTTTAACCATGGATAACATTGACAACCAAAGATGCGCATTTTTGTGTAATCAGGAGGTCTACCAAATAGACATTCAAATGGACTCTTATTTTTCAGAATTGATGAAGGCATGCGATTAATTAAGTAAACCGCTGTTTGGAAGGCATGTGACCAGTAAGAGGGGGAGAGATGTGCTTGGGTCATTAGAGTTAACCCGGTTTCAACAATGTGACGATGACGGCGTTCACTAGTCCCATTTTGTTGAGGTGTATGGGGAGCCGTAGTTAGCCAACTGATAGAATTTGAAGAAAGATAGTTGCGTAGAGCTGAATATTCCCCCCCATTATCAGAATATAAGTGCTTGATTTGAGACCCAAACTGTTTTTCAAGTAGCCCTTTGAGTTGACGAAAGATAGGACTAACATCACTTTTTCTATGAATTGGAAAGAGCCAACAGTATTTTGTGTAATGATTAATAAATAAGACATAGTAACGAAATCCATCAATTGATGTTGAAGAAGCAGGCCCCCAAACATCGGTGTAGATGTATTCTAGGGGATGAGTACTTGATAGAGAGGTTGATGAAAAAGGTAACTTATGACTTTTATTGCATTGACATGCTGAACATAGAGAAGATAATGAAGACCGAGGGCTAACAACTGGAAGGGAAAATTGACGAATAATGAAATCAACAAGTTTAAATGATGGATGACCAAGTCTCTTATGCCATCTGTCAGTCGATGTTCTCTCCCCGACAAGTGCTACGACAGAGGGTCGCATGGCAGCAGCAGGCCTGGGCATTGGATAAACACCATCTTGACATTTACCGCGAAGAATGGTCTCCCCCGTGCTCCGATCCTTCACAAGAAAATAGAATGGATGAAACTCAACATAAGTATTGTTAGACCGAGTGAAATTATGAACTGAAATGAGATTTTGATGAATTTCAGGAACACAAAGAGTTTCAGTGAGTTTGAATTGTTTGGAAGGTGAGGGAAGAGTCATTGAGCCAACATGTGTTACTTCCAAACCTGAACCATCGCCGATGACTACTTGATCAGTGCCATCGTATTCTGAGTGGATTGATAAGTTTTGAACATCAGATGTGATATTGTGAGATGCTGCCGTATCCATAAGCCATCTTTTGTCTTTGTTTCCATTTGATGAAGCAGAGTTGACTGTTTTGTTGCGTGGAACTACTCTGCATGTTTTTGCTGAGTGTCCAATTTTGTCACATAATTGACAAATGATTTGAGGTTTGCCATGCCATTCTCTACGACCACGATAGTTAGTATTTCCTAGTTGTTGCCAGAGTAGCCATTGTGTGATCGTTGATTACGGTAGAAGTGTGGGGGCTGTTGTCTGCGATGAGTGTTATTTGCAGTAGCAATAGTGACTGAATTTGTTGTTTCAGTGCGCTTGAGATAACTTTCATGAGAGACAAGCATGTCATGAAGTTCTTCGAATGTGAGAGAAGACTCACGATTTCGGATTAAGGCAGCAATATCTCGGAATTCAGGTCCAAGACCATTAAGAACATACAGAGTTATGTCATCTGCTGAAATCTGGGAGTCAATCACTGCTAGTTCATCAACGATGATTTTGATGGCATGAAGATACTCTGTGACTGACCTAGACTCTCGCTGCATGAGAGTTAGTTTTTCCTTGAGCTGCATAACACGGGTACATGATCTATTTGCAAACAATCGTTGCAATTTGGTCCATGCATCATGTGCAGTGGAAGAAGCAGCAATCAGGGGCATTACTGGTTCTGAGACAGAGGCAAGAATGGCGTGAAGTATCAACTTATCTTGCCTAATCCAGCATTGAAAAGCTGGGTTGGGAACACATGCAGAGGCTGAATCTGTCGAAGCAATGGAAGATGATGGACAGATAGTGGTGCCATCAATGTAACCCTGGAGGTCATATCCTATGAGCAGGGATGTTAGCTGAGCACGCCATAATAAGAAATTGGTAGGGGTCAATTTTAAGGGTAATTGAGACCCAGCATTGAAAGCAACAATATTAGTCTCTTTGTTGACAGAGATCGTTTCTGATGAGTTTGTCATGTTGGAAGAAAAACTCGTTAGAGAAGAAGGCTCTGATACCATATAGAAATTGTACAAAGAAGAGCTTAAACTTTATTAATGATATCTCCTGTATTTATAGGAGTGAAGTAATTGTAATACAAGTGGGAGTCTGTTGAAGTTATAATATAAGTAGAACTGTACAACATTGATATAAGTAGTGTTGGACATTAAAACAACTTCATTTAAGTTATATCCTTTATACTTGTCAGAGAATAATATAAATCATATTATTATAAGGCCTCATCTAACAAATTAAATTTTTAGGTGAAATGGTTCCTTGAATTGGTATTAGAGTTTTGTTGACTCAGCGGTCACGAGTTCGAATCTCATTACCCTCATTTTATTTGATCAAAAACCAAGCACAAGATAGTATAAGACTATGCAAGTTTCAAACCCAAATAATTTTCACTTGAAAGGGTGTATTAGAAAATAATCTAAATCATATTATGAGGTCACTTAACAACTTAAACTTTTAGATAAGATGGTTTCTTAACAGTTCCAGGAAAGGATGAGTCTGGCATTCCTTTACTTCAAGAGATTTGGAGATTCAACCGTTTGTATAATGTCATCTACAAAAATTGCAAAGTTACGTAAACCAGAACCTGATGCCTGTTGATTAGCAAAAGACTGCCGAACTTCACTTCAAAATTCGTTTCGATTCTCTTCCGCACGCAAAGAGCAGGAAGGGTGGCTACAGCAATCTTTCGCGGAATATGAACTTCTTGAACACTAGCAGTATCCTTAGAGCCTCGGAGACAATCAAGTGCTGCAGATTTTATAAACATTAAAAGAAGAAAGAAGTCGAGTTTATGGTTGAGTAACCTGCCATACGAGTGCTGCGCTGAACCACAAATGAAGTTCTCCGAGGCATCACCCCTTCCATAATCCAGTGCACATAAAGAACTAGTAGGATATTTTAGGTTTTTAATAGGGAATTCTAAAATCTTTTATTTTTTTAATAGGGAATTCTAAAATCTTTTTTTTTTCCAGTAATAATAAAATTTAATCCTAGCTCTGCCTTATGTATGTGTATTGTATTGATGAAGCGTTCAAACACATAATTTAAAATTGAACTAGCTTTTTTTATAAGAAAAAAATAATATATCAAATAACTGAATAAATTCATCATCCAATCCAGCAATGGCTATATATCCAATAATTTCATGTTAATCCTTAATTTTCAAATTTTTTTCCCCTTTAGCTCTTAAATAAATTAAAAGAGGTAAGAAAAATCTGACATGACGTAATGAAATGAATTAAATATCCTAATTTGGTAAATAATTTTTAAAGTATTTTATTAGGAGAATTGTTTTTTTAATTAGCTTGATTTGAAAAAAAGTAAAAATAAAATGGGCCTGAAAAAAACCTGCAGTCCAGGCGAGGACTACAGAAGAGAACGATAGAGGAGGAGCCCGGGCCACAAGGGCACATGCATCTGACCCATTTCAAAAAAGGATAGTTCTTGCCATCTCAGCATTCAACACGGACCCTTTTAGACAATAAGCTGACCATTTTGATGGGGACAGAGTCAGCTTCAAGCGTATTTGACCAAGTCCCTCCCCCACACGTCAGAAAGATGAAAACAAATTTCACATTCCATGACATCATGCTGGTTGATAATGGATGCCAGTGATAAAGTAGATTTTTTTGGAAAATCGTCTCATTGAAAATGATATATATATATATATATATATATATATATATATATATATATTACCAAAAATCTAAATCCCGTGGCCTTTCCACTTTTCAATCCACTGTGCCTTCTCTCTAAATTCAATGTGGATTGCGACAGTGTGCGGGCGAAAATGGCCCTGGCATGCGCGGCGAAAGGGGCGGGTTCAGCGGGGCATTTTCGTTTTTTCCTTTGTTCGTCCTTTTTTTTTAAAAAAATAATATGCCGTGAACAGTGTAATGGCGTTTTCACCCCCGGTAATAGGACAAAATAACGGCTGGGGATGAGGGACAAACGTGTAATTGCGCGCGGCCGGACCGGCCCGGTCCGTTCCGATCCGCCGCAACTTTTTTTTTTTTCTGAAATGGCTAAATACGATTATAGCCCCTAATAAGACAAACAACATGAATTGGGTGTAGGGGTGGAACGGTAATTGGCCCTATTTTTCGAATTATTTAATCGGCGTCTGTCAGGGCGTGAGGCGCACGCGCCAGACGGGTTTCCGCCTCACGCCCTGTTCAGGTGGCGCGTGCGGCCTCCTCCAGTGTCCGGAAATTGTCTACCGGAAGCCAGAACGATGCGCCGCCGCGTGGTCTTCCTCCCGCGGTGGTGCGTGTAACCATCAGATGTCCGTGGACGCGGCGGAGGCCGGTTGAAGCCGCTGGCCACGTTTCTCTCTCTCCTGCACGTCAATGTGCAGGAGAGTCCCCCATGTATTTTGACTTTGCACTTCGGTCCCTCGACTTTTAATTTCGTTTTTGGTCCTCATTTCTGTTATATAAGTTTTGATTTTGTTCGATTGGGTCCTCCGATTTGAATTGATTGAATGCCAAAGTTTCACTTCGGTCCTTCTACTTTCAATTTCCGGATTGGCTATATATAACTCAATCAATTCGGTACAAAAGTTCTGATTTTTGCAATTTTGTCCTCTGATTTCAATTGAGAATAAATGTAATTTGCATTTCAGCCCTTTGACTTTTAATTTTTTAATTTCAGCCCTTTATATTTGATTTTCATTTAAGTCCTTATACTTTTAGTTCTTTATATTTCTAGAATAATCCCTACTTTTGTCCATGTATATATAAAAGTGTATTTAACACAATAATAATAATAATAATAATAATAATCATAATAGTAGTAGTAGTAGTAGTAGTAATAATAATAATAATAATAATAATAATAGTAATAGTAATAATAATAATAATAGTAGTAATAATAATAATAATAGTGATAGTAATAATACTAATACTAATAATAATAATAATAATAATAATGACTTAATTATTTTTTGTTCGTACTCTGCTGTGTTTTTTTTCTTTCTCCCGATAATTTGATAATATTTTTTTTTGTCGGTTATAGCAATAATAATTGTTTTTGTTTTTTTTATCTTTTGTTAAAATTTCTTGCATGTTTTTAGTCTTTCATTGTTTTTTTCCTTTCATTATTAACATAATAATAATAATAATAATAATAATAATAATAATAATAATAATAATAATAATAATAATAATAATAATAATAATAATAATTAAATTGTTTTGCGTACTTGCTCTTTCTTTAATGTTCTTTTTCCCTCCGGATAATTTCATATTTTTTTTTTTGACAGTAATAGCAATAATAGTTTTTTTTTTTTTTATCTTTTATTAAAGTTTATAGGATGTTTTTAGTCTTTCATTTATTTTTGTTTCTTTCATTATTAACATAATAATAATAATAATAATAATAATAATAGTAGTGATTATTATTAATATTATAATAATAGTGATTATGTATTCTATTATTATAATAATAGTGATTATTTATTCTTTCATACTAATAATAATAATAATAATAATAATAATAATAATAATAATAATAATAATAATAATAATAATAATAATAATAATTATTATTATTTAATTGGTTTTTCTTGCTTGCTGTTTTGTTCATGCTTTTTATTTTTTTCCCTCGGTATAATTTAATAATTTTTGTTGTTTTTATTCTAGCGGCAATAATAATTTTAAATGTTAAGACTCTGATGTTGCTATTGTTATAATATTTTAAATTAATATTGCTTCCTTTTCCCTTTTTTTTTTTGTTTGCTCTTTCTATTAATTGATTTTTATAATTTTATTATCTGCACAATAATGATTTAAGTAAGTTGTTTTTTTTCTTATTCAAATATTTTGCTCTTTTTTCTAATGTTAGTGTGCGCTCTTTTGTGATCGTTTATGACGCAATACCTATATTATAAAAGATGTAATCTATGCTTACGTGACAAACTCAACTCAAAATGGTAAACATTTTATCTCCTAATCTATAACTTTTATTTACTTATATCATATAAATTTATCGTTGTAAAATTAATTATGTTAAATTATATACAAAAAAAATACCCGCGGCAACGCGCGGGCAATTTGCTAGTATATATATATATATTTGGTAGTGTAATAGAGGATAAGTTGAAAAATATTTTATAATATTTGATTATGTTATCAAAAATGAATTAGAAAATTATTTATTAGCATTTTAACTGTTTTTTAAAGTTAATTAAAAGAATACAAATCAAGTTTAACTCATACAAATTAAGTTTTATGAAAATATGATTAGAAAACTTTTAGGAATTGTTCATCTACACGAAAACAAAATGTTTTATATATATATATATATTTTGGGGGGGGGAGATTTTAGGGGAAATCAAGTATTTTGTATTGGATTTGTTATTTATAGTCTAAGTTTAAGTACCAATATTGAACAAAATTTCAATAAAAACAATCAAGAAAATCATAAATATTTGAATTTTTTATATTATTATTATAATATTGTATTTATTATTTTTTGGAATGGGACTAACTCAACTATATGGGTAATACCTGGTCGTGTCTGGTTGGGTTGATGGATGACTCAATAGACATTTTTCTCATTTTCTTTAATGATTTAATCATTCTACGTTATTATTTTTTTGAGAATAATGGTTCTTTGATTACCCTCAATTTCTTTTTTATTGACCTGTCTCGGTCTCATTAATTAGATTACGAGTTTCACAATTCTGTTTTAGATAAAGGTTTTTTTTTCCACCAATAAAAGATTTTAACGAACCAAAAAAAAAGTAACGAAGATTGCGTGGCAGCATCCAAGGCAAAACCCATTTCTCCAAAAAGAACAACCGTCCAAAATTCCTCACTTCTTGGTAATGCAACTCACTAACCTTCTGAATGAAGTAATAATCCTTTCATGCTGACGATTCTGCCCCTCACACTTCCCTTCTCATCCCCACAAAGGAAGTCGTCGAAGAAGGCCCACCTCTTCTTAATGTTTTAAAATACCATTTTACCCCTATACTCTTCACAAAAGACAACAAGAGAATACCTTTACTTCTTCCAAAACGTCAACTCTACCCCAGCTGACCTCCCAAGAGGCAAGAACGCGCCTGCTGCTTTCCATTAGAATGACTGTTTTACCCCTGACCAGCCTTCCCCGAAACCCCATTGGCAGCAGCTCCCATGAGAAAGTGAATGTGGTCTTGGCCGACCTTCCTCCCTTCATGACCTGTCCCTTAGTTGTCTTCCATGGCCTCTCCTTCTTGGAAAATCCGATTCCCCTCTCCTGATCTATATAAACCAAACCCATGATCCTAAACACCCCAACTCTCAAACTGCAATCCAAGTCTCTCGCTCTCCCAATACCTTTTCTATTCCACAGAAAAAAATGGCATCTTCACAAAACCAGAACTCAAACTTTCAAGATTTCTTGCCTCTTATGGCCAACAAGCTAGGTGGTGATGGTCTTATTGGAGAACTATGCAACGGCTTCAATCTTTTGATGGATGGTGAAAAGGGTGTCATTACTTTTGATAGTCTTAAAAAGAACTCAGCTTTATTGGGTTTGCAAGATTTCAGTGATGATGATTTAAGGGGCATGTTAAAAGAAGGCGATTTTGATGGTGATGGAGCGCTTAATCAGATGGAGTTTTGTGTTTTGATGTTCAGATTGAGTCCTGAGTTGATGGAAGAGTCTCAGTTTTTGTTAGAGGAAGCTCTTCTACAGGAGTTCAAAGATTATTGATAATCTTTTTCTTTTCTTTTTTTAATTATTATTCGTGACAATTGCTTCCCATTTCGTGGGCTTCTCTTGTCTTTCATTTTTTGTTGTAATGAGTTGTATTACTGGATCATTGGAATATAGTGGATAAAGGATTAGAAATTGAAACAGCTCAGTCTTATTATTATCTCTTCATCTTTCAATTTTCGTTTTGATGCTTCAAGATGACATGATCTCATTATAAATCAGGAGTTAAGATACATCTGTGGCTAGTTTGATTGAAAGATATATATTATTTGGCTGATCCAGCAGCTCCTGTGCGTGTGCCCTCTGCTGCTGTTTTCCATTCAAACCATAAAGCAGAGGTGTGCTTTGTTCTTGCTTTCTCCTATTGATTACTGTGGCCCCTATCATCCACAGAATTCATAATTCAATGGTCTATAGATTATTTATGAGAGGGTGATATAGCTGCAGATTGTCCAGCTAAGAACTTCTGAAGACGTCAACAAGAACAGATGATTCATGCGAATGGAAAGAGCATTTTCTATTTGATAGGAATATTCCAGCACAGCAGCATTTTCAAGCTAGATTTTTCGAGCAAGAATCACTTTATACGTGTGGATATTGATTATCCAGCAGTTAGAGTATTCTTTTATTTCTAAATATATTAGAATAATATCTTCTGGTTGTTTAAATCAAATCTTTAAAAATACATAAAAAATAATTTAAACTTAAAAATAAATTTTAATTTTTTAGATTTTTTAATGGGTTAATGTGAAAAATAAATTTTTAAAAAATTAAAAGATTTATATATTTTAAATAATTTAAAAACCAATGTCGACTACAATAACAAAGCTCAAAGTAAACCAATCATATTATTTATGGGGGTGTTTAAGCAGGGTGGCAAGCAAACGTAAGTGACTTAGATGTTTGGTAATGTGTTTTAATTTTTTTTTTAAATAATTTTTTTTTAAATAATTTTTTTTTATTTTAAATTAAATATTTTTAAATTATTTTTTTATTGATGTTAAAAATAATTTTTTTTTTAAAAAAAATAAAAAAATTTTAAACAAAAAATAATTTCAAAAATTAGTCCTCCACACTATAAACATGAACTTAACATCTGCAGGAGGGTGAGAATTTACTCTGTTGGCATTGAGCAACCCCCGGACGAACCAGTTCCTACATAAAGCAGGAAGCACCTGCTCGTTTGTTTTTTCATGAATGGAATTTCATTTATCAATAAATTTAAAAATAATACATTGCCTACTCCAATATAGATATTGTGAAGCACCCTGTTCTGGAATAGAGAATAGAAAACGCAAATGTCAGTGCTGTGACCCCTGCTAGATTGCACTTTTCTGATCACAGCGTTTCTACTTCAATCGCTCAGTTGTCAGGTGATGATAGCCTACCGGGCCTCGAGCAATGTCAAACTAATTTCATTTGAAGAGTAAGCTTTCACCTGATTCGATGAACTGTCCTGTTCGAGTGGATTCTGTCCCATGAAAAATCCAGGTTGTTTAGGCTGAGGCAATGGATTTTCATTGCATAGTATTTGAACCACAGTTGACATGTTTGGCCTGTCTTCTGGTCGTTGTTGCACACACAGCAGAGCCACATGAATGCATCTTAACACTTCAGATGTATTGCTCGAGAAAACTAAAAATTCATCAATCAGTTCCAGTGGTGTTCCTTTTATCCAAAGTATCCATGCCTGAGAAAAACCAAAACAGGGCAGCATGTCAGCAGACTGGCTACTCTAATTTGCCTGTCATGTAACAAGTGGCAGCAGAAAAATCACTGTAATAACATTTCTGAAACCCCAAATAAACCAATATGTATTTTGTTGGATAAACTAAAGAAAGCATTCTTGCTGTAAAGATTAATATTCTCTGCACAATTTTTCTCAGTTCATCAAGGTTTTGCATTAACATTTTTATATAGATTCTTACATGCCCGAGGAGGTTAAGGTTTCGATCCGGGTGACGAAATCCCCTATTTTTGTTTCCACTCACAATCTCCAGGATGAGGACACCAAAGCTAAAGACGTCGGTTTTCACAGAGAAGTGTCCATTCGACGCATACTCAGGAGACATATAGCCACTGAAAAAATGTTGGCAACAACAAGTAAATGCAAAAAAAATGCAAATGGAGATTAGTAAGGAAATATTCAAGAACTTACTATGTTCCAATCACCCTATGCGTATTAGCGTCTGTTTGATCTCCACGGAACATTCTTGCAAGGCCAAAGTCTGAAATTTTTGGATCTAGCTCGTCATCCAGTAAAATGTTGCTGGGTTTGATATCTCTATGAATAACTCTCAGTCTAGAGTCTTGATGGAGATAAAGCAGCCCTCGAGCAATTCCACTAATAATGTTCATACGCTTCGTCCAGACCAGTAATTTTCTTCTTGTTTGATCTGATAAATTTTGAATTCATGTTAGTCTGATTAACTGCTCGATTCATAACAGTAGTGAAAATATAATTGATAACTGCTAGAACTAAGGATTTGGACAGGTTCACACCAAAAATAAAGAAGTCCAAACTTTTATTGGGCATGTATTCATAGATTAACATATATTCATCTTCTTGAATGCAGCAACCAAGAAGCTTTACGAGATTCCGATGCTGAAGCTTAGCAATTACTTTAACTTCATTTTTGAACTCGTCCATCCCCTGAACAGAACTCTTTGAAAGCCTTTTCACTGCTATTTCTTGTCCTTCTATCCATATGCCCTAAGTCATGATTCCATCGAATCGGTTAGTTTTCAAAGACGAAGATGATACATATAGGTTAGCTGGAGATTCTTTTGTTACCTTATATACTGGTCCAAAACCACCTTCTCCCAACTTGTTGCTGCTTGAAAAGTTATCAGTGGCATGAGCTATGGTGCTCAAATCAACTATTGGTAATTCCATGTCCTCTTTTATTACTTCTTCAAGTCTATCATTCTTCCTGAGATTCCTCCTCCGCCTGAAGAAAATCATTCCTGCCATTAGCATGCCCAAGCCCAGTACGGCGGCGCTGGCAATTATTCCTGCTTTCAACTTCAAGTTCCTCTTCTTCGCAGTTGCACCTGAGCGCGATGAAGAACAGTTAGAAGCAACTGGACAAATTCCCCAGTTCAAGAAACTTGAATAAAACCTTGAGATTCTTTTTATTTAGAGTGGAAGGAAACGGAAGAAGAAAAATTAAGTGGAGTGGACAAAGCAGCAGAGTCAAGATTTTCTATTTTCTATGTTACATTGACATTTCCCTTTCCAGGGTTTTTGAAGTGAAGAGGAGCAGAAATAATTCTTGATCTAGATAGGAGCGAATTAAATCAATAACCAGTTGCATGATTGGAAGGCATACCTAATTCCGAAGCAGCCAATCGAACATAGACGTCTTGTCCATCCCCAGTTGACCTTCTCATATCAATCAGGTCACCAAACCAAATCAGGCAGCCACTTCCACCTTCCCTGATATCTAAATTTGCATAAGCAGTGCAAGAGCAGTTCTTCAGGCACAATCTCTCACATTCCTTGAGGTCAATGCTCTTGTCAAACCAGGAAGAAGATGTGTCTGGCAGTTTATTGGCTGTATACTCGAGAAAGCCATCTTTATCACTACAATTTAGCGGTGTCCTCCGGTTACATCCACCTGACCAATCTGAGAAATTCCAATCCAGTGAAGACTTAGGCGTGAATCCATCCAGGCATACACATATAGGAGTTTTAGTTATATCACAGCGAGTGTTGGGACCACAGAACGCATAATTTTCACACTGATCGAACTGGCCATTATCGACTATCACCCAATCCTGAGCTCTGTCATTCCATGTGAGGCTCTGAGAAAGGCCCAATGGAGTCAGTGTAAGCTTTGAAGAAACTGAACTTTGAATCCTATACTCGAAATAAACCTCTTGGCTGTTGAGCACAAATTCATTTGTGGAGATTTGATTAGGTATCGGTCTAGGATTTGATGTAAATTTTGTGCCAGTCCATGGCCCCCCTCTAAACACCGTTGTATTCCCTTTCTTCAAAAGTAGCTGTGGATACCCGTGAGAATCGATACCAAACGTAAACTCACCTCGAGCAGGATCTTCTGGGCTCTTCCAAGATGACAGAAACCTGTCGGTCCGTGTTACAAAGTTCAATCCTATTCTCATTCCAGGTAGTAAGGTATCACAAGGATGATCAAAACTCTGCCACAAAAAATTTGCAGGGTTATAATCATTTCCTTCTCTCACAACAAAATTTCCAGAATCCAAGAGCTGTGCAACTGGGTTCTGAATGGTTCCTGATGCATTGGAATGTGATGACCAAACAATACGGTTTGTGGTATTGAGAAGGATTAGAATTCCTTGGGTGGTGAAGTTCAGAACTCCAGTATCATCGGAAAGTGAATTTTCCCTATTGGCAACCCATAAAACTGTCCCAGGAGACTTCTCGAGCCATAATCCCAAGTATCTGCTTGATGAACCTTGAGGGCTGAAAAATCCCAGTTCAAAGCTTCCGCTTGCAGAAACCAGAGTCTCACCATCTCTCATGGATTGGCCTGGGTTGATGGTTTCCATTGCGGCGGAAGCGGCTAAGATGGATATCAAGAAAGAGCACACAAAGAACACTCCCATTCTTGAGTTTGCTTGCCGACAACGTGTTTTGACACAATAATTGAACCTTTAACACATTGTTTTCACAAATATTGTCAACACACGGCGTTTTGCAAATTCGCCTTCCCAAATGTCAAAGTCTCATCAATTTTGGTATGGCTAAATATCTTTGAATTCATGAGAAAGTTAACCAATATTTTTTTTTTTGGTAAAGAAGTTAACCAATAGTTGCCTACTTAGGGGTAAGCAATCGGCCAACGTGTCACTTGCTCTTTGATATAAAATGCTGATGGTGGTGGAAGATAAAACCTTTGTTTATGTTGCCAGAACAGTTCAGACTTGAGAGCTTTGAGCCTGCCAACGAATTTTCCAGTCAAAATATTTGACTAATTGAACCATGATGTTTAAATACGAAGACGAAGATGTTACGACTTTTAATCTCTCTCTCTCTCTCTTAACTGTATGTATGTATGTATGTATTTGGTAGCTGCTCTCTTCTTTTATTTGTTATTTCTTTTTTATTCTTGGAAATCTTAAAAACAATTAGATTTTTAGATGAAGAAAATAATTGATTGTATGTTTATGTTATTTATTTATCAAAATTAAACAAATTCATAAAATATATCTAAACTCAAAAATAAAAGCACACACGATTTTATAAGCAATTTTGTATATAATATTCCTTTAATTGATATTAATTACCACAACGTACAAATTAAATTAAAAAAAATTATCACTAAGATTTTCATAATCAATTAACATATCGAAACAGATTTTATAAGCTTGCTCGCAACAACGCAAATTATATTATCTTATAAGCTAAATGGGATCGCACAAATACTGTGCAAGTAATACTGTTCATCCAGACTGTTTTTACTGTGGATTTGAACAGTGATTTCCTTTTTTTTTCTTTTTTCTTTTTTCTTTTTTTTTAATTACTTTTCTCTCTTTTTTTTTCTAATTATTTTTTTCTTTTTTTTCGTTCCTTTCTTTTTTTTTCTAATTATTTTTTTTCATGAAATTTTTTTTTTCTGGTTATATTTTTTTTCCTACTTATATATAATTTTATTTGTTTTTTTTTAATTGAGGTGTTTGGGTTAACTTAAACACACCACAATTAATCCTCAGATCTTATTTTTTTTATAGTTTTGTTCATATTTTTTCTGATTTTATTTGTTTAATGTGATGATATTTATATTTTAATAACCAATCGCGGTTCTACTGTAGCAATTACCACTGTTCATCTACACTCAGAACCACTGTGGACTTGAATAGTGAAATTACTTAAGCATAATATTATCATTTGGATACTAGAGATGATGAAAGAAGCCGCTCGGCCGAGTGGTTACAGCGCGCCCAAGCGACGCTGGGCGCGCGAGTTCGAATCCCACTAAAACTATCTTTTGGAACATTTATTATATTTATTAGTATTATTATTATTTGTATCCAATATCTGCACAAACAAGACCTTGGCCGAGCGGTCACAACGACGATTCGCGCGGGACGCTGCTGAGTTCGAATCTCAGCAGCACAATTTTGTCTAATAATGAACAGTGAAATCACTGTTGCAAAGGGTAATCTCTTTGTTTTTCCGGGCTTCTTTTTTTTTTTGTTGTTTTAATAACCAAAGTGTCCGGTGCATCAACATAAATTTCTGAACTTTTATTTTTATAATTTTTATTGTTCATTACTATTTTAAAATGTATTTTTCCCTTCTTTTATCGGTTTTTTTTTAATCACGGTTTTTGAGTCAGTTTACACGCACCACAATTTTTTTCCCGCGTGTACATTTCTTTTATAATCGGGGTAGCTTACACGCGTCACGAATAATACTTGGACCCATTTTTAACATTTGTTTTAATTTTTTTCCACTTATAAATTTCTTTTATAAGTTAAAATAACATTTTTTTTGCACTGTTCACCTAGACACCGATCACTGTGGACGGGAGCACTCAAATTACTCAATAATATTTTTTTTATTTGTACACTACAACTAAATAAATAAATCGCTTGGCCTGGTGGTTACACCGCGCCCCCCCTTGGGGGGGCGCGGAGTTCGAATCGCTATAGCTATGAATTTTTGTAATAATTAAATTACAATATTATATTATTATTATTCATATCCTACAACTGACTAAATAAGTTGCTTGGCTGGGTGGTAGGAGCGCGCCCAAGCAAAGCGGGGCGCGGGAGTTCGAATCTTTGTGGCAACGATTTTTTGGAATAGTTAAAAATATAAGATTTTATAATTATTTGGATCCTACAACTGACAGAAGAAGTCACTTGGCCGAGTGGTAATGGTGACATGTACGTGGCAGGTCGCGGGAGTTTGAAAAATGATTTTTGAGTAAAGAACAATGTTTTCTACTGTTCATTAGTTAGTGTTTTCTACTGTTCATTAGTTTTTGACATGTTTTTTTTTTCAATCATTTTCTTTTTATAATTGGGGTGTCCGGGTTAGCTTATGCGCATCACAATAAATCTCTAAACTTAATTTTTTTTTTTACAATTTTCACTGTTTATTAATATTTGAAAATGTGTTTTCCTCTTCTTTTTTCAGGCTTCTTTTTTTTGGTTTTTCTGATAATCGCGATGTCCAGATCAGTTTACGCGCACCATATTTTTTTCTCTCACATATATATATTTTTTATAACCGGGGTAGGTTACACGTGCCACGAATAATCCTTGGACATTGTTGTTTTTTTCAACTTATAATTTTTTTTTTAACTAGAATGTCCAAACTAGCTTACGTGTACCATGACTATTATTTTATACATAGCTAAAGGAGATCACAATTTCAAACAGTAATAAACAGTGATTTGAACTGTGGTTTTCGTTGTTCATTACTATTTAAAAAAGTTGATTGAACTGTGATTCTGGTGAGAGATTACAAGAGTGTTTGGTAATGCGTCTGGAAATTGCTTTTGAATAAATTTTAAATTTTTTAAATTTTCAATTAAAAAAAATATGTTTTTAGATAATTTTGATGTGCTAATGTCAAAAATAATTTTTAAAAAATTATAAAAATACTAATTACAACACGTAAAAAATCAATTAATTCTCTACATAGAAAAAAGCCCAGCGCAACGCGCGGGCAAGTCAGCTCGTAAGACTACTATTGAAAAAAATGGATTCACTGTAGCTAAGCTAGAGTGAGTCTTTCTTTTCCCCTTGAATAACATGCCAAAACGACATAGTTTTCCGAAACAATTTAAGTGGTTTGTGCAATTTTATTCACTTTAATTTATGCGATTTCATCCCTCATCTAATTAATTCAGACTTTTTGTTTAAATAACATGCCAAAATGATGTGTATTTCTTTCTTAAAAAATATTAAGTTTATTTTATAATTAAATACATTTTAGTTCTTGAACTTTTAATTTATGCAATTTTGTCTCTTTAATACAATCACAAGTCACGTATTTTTTTAATTCATTTTTATTTTCGTCCACTAAATTTAAATTTATTGAATATATTCAATTTATTTAAGATTTCATGGAATGAACACATATTCCCATTCAAATATGTTTATTTGATGAAGTTCTGATACAAGTTGTTAAGGATATTACACTTGTTGGATTGTGAACAAAGTTAGAAACTTTGTATTAATAGTGAAATGTTTTGACCTTTTACAATTTGATCTTCAAGTTTATTTTTTTACAATTTCATCTTTTCACATTGAGTTTAGTAGATATTGAACTTCATAATTTATTTTCTATGGAGTTATCCTAGTTCTATGACTTGGATTTGGCAAGTTGACAAAGATTATTTTTTTCCTCAACTTCATCCTTCAATTTTAGGTTAATTGAGAATTTGGATTTATATTTTTTTATTTGATTTCTATAGAGTTGTCACGGTCTCATGACTCAAGTTACGAGTCTAACAAGTTAGTCAGGTTAACTCGATTTTTTTGTTCCTTTTTTAATTGAATATTTTCTCAATTTTATCATTCAATATTGAGTTGATTGAGAATTAGATTTCTATATTTTATTTTATTTTTTTTCTATAAATTTATCTCAGTCTCATGATCCATATTTGACAAGTTAACATGAACTGACTCATGATATATTTTCTTTTGAGCTTATTATGGTCTCATGACCCGAGTTGCAAGTTATCTCAGTTGCCTCAAGTTTTTTTTTTCATCATTCAATGTTGGGTTGATTGAGAATTAGGTTTCATAATATCTTTTTGGTTTATTTTTTATGAAGTTTTCCCTGCCATATGAACCGGGTCGTAAGTTTGACTGGTAACTTGGATTGACTTAGGTGGTTTTTTTCATGTCATTTTTTTTTTAAATTTTATCCTTTAATATTTGATTGATTGAAGATTAAGCTTCATGATTTATTTCAATATAGTTATCATAGTCTCATGACCAAGGTTTGATAGGTTAATCTAGGTTTATTCGACTTGTTTTTCTAATTGAATTTTATTTTAATTTTTATCCTTAAATATTTGATTGATTGAGAATTAAATTTATTTATTTTTCTTTCTACAAGGTTATTATGGTCTCATGACTTGAGTTAATATTTTGACATGTTAACCTTAATTAATCATAGTAAATTCATATATATATATATATATATATATATATATATATATATATATATATATATATATATATATATATATATATATATTGTTTTTGATTTATTTGAATCTTACTTAAATATAATTAAGATTAATGTGATAATTACTTTTTTAAATGAAATAGGGGTATCGTATGGACCTATTCTAGTAGATTAACTATAGAAGATAGATTAGTCTCCTTAAAATAATCGTGAAGCCAACCCCGTTTTTAGATCAATTGGCTAACTCATGTATTCAATATTTAATGTGTGTTTGATATTGTAGTTTATAATACTTTTTACAAAGTAGTTTTTATTTAAAAATATATTAAAATAAATTTATTTAAATTATGATATTATCATTTTAAAACTATCAAAAAAACACTAATAACATATTAATTTAATATTTTCCTAGCTTTTTAATACACTTTTAAAATACATCTAAATACAGTTTCTAATACAAAACCAAATGATGTCTATTCTTAAAAAACATATTAAACATAGCAATATTCCCATCTCCTCTTACCCTAAATACACCCTAAAAATTTAGTAGGATCCTAAATTTCTTGGGTAATATAGTTCCTAACATAATCTTGTGGGCTTGTAATGTAAAGAAGTCTATGTCCTATAGTCTTTTTACACTGTTAAATAACTTGATTCATAGTTAAATTATTATCTAAAAATCAAATCAAGTTAAAATTTAAAAATATAATTTTTAATCTTGATATATCAAGTCAAATTAGTACATAAAAAAATGATTAAATTCTAATCTCAAAATATAGGATGTCAAAGGCGGTCGTGTACTCCAAACAAAAGAAGAAGATCAACACTTAATATTTTAGTCAATATTTAAGTCACACAGTGAAGAATTTGGAGGGGTATTGGCAAACAGAAGACTCAGTGTCTGCAGACCCTATTTTAGTTAGTTCCTCAAATCACATACAGGAGATTCCTGGAATATGGGGCAGGAAAATTTCTGTAGAAAAGTGGTGGAAAGTCAACAATAGAGGCGTGCATGTTAATGGGAATACAAAATTTGAGAACTTGATCAACCTATTAACCCACCAGTTCATCTGCACAACCCATGAGTCAGGTCTTGGACTAGGTCATGGCCAGTTTGAGAGCTCTGCTCGAAAGCTTGAAAACAAGGAAGAAGTTCTAGATGAAATGAGGCATAGAGCTGTCTTTGTGGAGGGGGTAAGCAGCTGTTTTTTGGGTTTTTATCAATAAAATCTCATGAATCGATTGTAATAATGATAGTGCAGAGAGATTCTGCTCCAATATAGTTACATTAACTGGTTTTACTAGGTGCAGCCCTCTGTTCTGAAGTAGTGAACAGAAAAAACAAAAGTCAATGCTGCGGCTAGATTGATCTTGTCTGATCACCATACTCTTGCTTCGATTGTCAACTAATGAAAGTGTACCGTGCCTCTTAACAATGTCAAAATATCTTCATTTGAAGAGCAAGCCTCCAAACTATCCATGCCTGTTAATTTGTTAACTACTGTAACTTTTCTGAAACTGCAAATAAACCACAGTATTTTGTCGAGTAAACTAAAGAAACCATTTGAATTGTCTGTGTAACAGTGACTGAAGAACAAGAATTTTTTTTGCAGAGAATTGTATCTCTCTTATTGAATAACTCCCTTGTACACGCGCGCGCGCGCGCGCACACACACATGAGAATATGAGTTTGTATAGGAATGCTAGATTGCTAATATTATGCTAAGCAAATCTCCTACAATTAATAGGACTCTTGTGTGAATTTCCAATAATCACGCTAACACCCTCCCTCAAACTCAAGGTGGTATAGTAGATGCCATCTTTAGTTTGCTTAAGAGATCCTGGAAATGTCTTGGAAGAAGTGTTTTGGTGAATACATCAGTTGTTTGTTGTTTAGAGGAGACATAAACCAATCTTATGGTGCCATGAGAAACATGATATCGTATAAAATGACAATCAATCTCGATATGTTTTGTATGCTCATGGAAGACATCATTCTGAGAAATCTGTATAGCTCTTCTATTATCACAATGAAGCATAGTGGCAGAAGAATGTGGATTACCCATGTCAGTTAATAGCTACTATAGCCAAATTAATTTAGAGGAAGCATCTGCAATAGCATGATATTCAGATTCGGCAATAGAGCGAGCAACAACAGTTTGCTTTTTGCTACGCTAAGATATAAGAGAGTCACCTAGGAAGAAACAATATCTAGTTGTAGACCGACGATCAGTTGGATCTCTACCCCAATAAGGATCAGAGTAGCCAGACAACACAAATGAGGAGTCAACAGAGAAGTGTAAACCATAAAAGAGAGTGCCTTCAAGGTAACAAAGTATCCGAAGTACTGCAGAGTTGTGAGTGGAGCGAGGGGCAGACATAAACTGACTTACTAAATGAACAACATATGAGATGTCAAACCGAGTAGCATTGAGATAGACAAGACTCCCAACAAGTTGTCGATATAAAGTAGGATCATCAAGAGGAGTGCCATCTAGAGGTGTAAGTTTGCAATTTATTTTCAGGGAAGTGAACTCTGTTTTGTTGTCAGTGGTGCCAACACGAGAAAATAAATCAGATGCATACTTAGCTTGTGACAAGTAATAGCCGCCAAAAGATTGAGAAACTTCAAGACCTAGAAAATAGCTAAGATTGCTAAATATTGCAGAATAGGAGTTTAGTTTCTCCCTTGTATTCTTCTCTCTTTGGAGGAATTATTTATATGCAAGCATTACAAAGTATCCTTATTCTACTAGGATACATCAATGTAGTGTTTATCTTATGTATATATGGAGAGTCCTATTACAGTTAATTTATTACATCTTTTAACACTTCCCCTCAAGTTGGTGCGAAGATGTCTTCTAAGCCTAACTTGCTTAGAGATTTATGAAGGACTTCTGCTGAAACTGCATGAGTTAGCATATCTGCGAGTTGCGAATTTGATCGAACAAACGGGATGTCTACTATCTTCATGAGTAACTTTTCTTTGATGAAGTGCCGATCTACCTCAATGTGTTTAGTTCGATCATGTTGAACAGGATTATTCGCTATCTCTCGTGCGGCTTGATTGTCACAGTATAGTAACATAGGTTCCTTTGGTTCATAACCTATTTCGGAAAGTAGGATTTTAAGCCATAATAGCTCACATATTCCGTGTACCATCCCTCTATATTCTGCCTCTGCCGAGGACCTTGCAATCACATTTTGTTTTTTACTTCGCCACGTGACCAGATTTCCCGCAACAAATGTGAAGTAGCCAGAAGTGGACCTTCGGTCGGTGAGGTTTCCTGCCCAATCTGCATCAGTAAATCCCTTTACTTCCATATGACCATACCTCTTAAATGCTAGTCCTTTTCCGGGAGCTCCCTTAAGGTAGCTCAGAATCCTCATTACGGCTGCCATATGATCTTCGCTCGGAGAGTGCATGAATTGACTTACTACACTCACAGCATAGGCAATGTCTGGGCGTGTGTGAGATAAATAAATCAATCTCCTTACCAATCGCTGATATCTCTCTTTGTTGGTTGGTACCTGCTCTGGGTGGATGGACAAACGATGGTTCTGAACAATGGGGGATTCTGTTGGTTTGCATTCTAGCATACCCGTCTCAGACAATAGATCCAGTATATACTTTCTTTGTGACAGATATATACCGGTTTTTGTCCTTGCCACTTCAATTCCCAGGAAATATTTCAGTCCTCCCAAGTCTTTCATCTCAAATTCAGTAGACAAATATTCTTGTAGTTTTTTCATTTCATCAGTATCATCACCCGTTATAATCATGTCGTCCACATAAATAATAAGTAATGTAACTTTACCACTTTTGCGTTTGATGAATAAGGTGTGGTCAGAGTTACCTTGGTGATAGCCGATTCGTTTCATAGCATCTGTGAACCTCCCGAACCATGCTCTTGGAGATTGTTTTAAACCATACAAGGCTTTCCGTAATCTACACACCTTCCCACTAGTTTGTGGTCTATTAAACCCGGGTGGAAGCTGCATATAGACCTCTTCTTCCAATTCTCCATGGAGAAATGCGTTTTTAACATCAAATTGTTTTAACGGCCAATTGAAATTTGCTGCTAAAGACAATAGGACCCTCACGGTGTTCATTTTTGCAACTGGCGCAAATGTTTCCTGATAATCAATGCCGTATGATTGCGTGTACCCCTTTGCTACTAGTCGTGCCTTATATCGATCAATTTTCCCGTCTGCTCTATGTTTGAGGGTGAATATCCATTTGCAACCAACTGGTTTTTTGTCCGGAGGTAGTGATACAATACTCCATGTTCCGTTTTTGTGTAGTGCATCCATCTCAGCTTCCATTGCCTCTGCCCATTTTGGGTTCTGTAATGCTTCTTCAACTTTTGTCGGTATTTTTATGTTCTCCATTTCATGTACAAATGCTTGGTGTTGTGGTGGCAATTTATCTGTGGAGACATACTTTGTGATGGCATAACTGATTTTGCCATTTGGAGAATACCTGTCAGGTGGTTTCCCTCGGTTCTGTCTAGGAGGCAAAGAATAACATGAAGTAGGCAATAAAGTGCAAGCAGAAGAGTTTTCCGTGTTACTTACCTCATGAATATCCGGTCGATCTTGGACATGGATTTGTGGAGAGGAAGGGGTTATTTCATTATGCACCACTGCTTCTTTATTGCTGAACTCGTTTTCTCCTTTCCCCGTACTGTTTTCCACTTCTTCCCCTTCATTAGATAGTTCAATTCCTTCCCCTGTGGTGATCAATCCAGCTTCTTCCCCTGAGCTAGATGGATGTTCTTCTCCTGCGTCAGGCTGTTCAGATGGCTGGGGAAGGTCAATCCAGTTGTAGGCGTCATTTTCCATCTCCCCCTGAGGACTAGAACTGGATGGATGTTTAAAAAAATATTCTGTTTCGGAGAAGGTAACATCCATGCTGACATATAACCGGTGAGAAGAAGGGTGGTAGCAGCGGTATCCTTTTTGGTGAGGATTGAATCCAAGAAAGATACATCGCACGGCGCACGGATCTAGTTTTGTGCGTTGAGTTTTCTGTAGGTGGACATAAGCTGCACATCCAAATACATGAGGTTCTAATTGTAGTAGGGAGGGTATAGGAGAGTATTGAGTAAGAATTTGTAGGGGAGTTCTGAAGTTAAGGACCTGGGATGGCATCCGATTTATGAGGTAAACAGCATAGGTCACGGCATCAACCCAATAATTTTGAGGGACATGGGCACCAATGAGAAGAGCTCTAGTAGTTTCAAGGATATGTCTATTTTTACATTTGGCCACACCATTTTGTTGTGGGGTGTGTGGGCACGTAGTCTCATGGAGGATACCTTTGGTGTGAAAGAACCGCAAGAGCTCCGAGTTAAGATATTCTCCACCATTGTCTGATCGAATGGTTTTAACTGGGAGGGAGAATTGAGTGCTCACCATGTGCCAAAATATTGGGAATATTTCGCATACCTCACTCTTGTGTCACATAGTGTATAACCATGTCATTCTAGTACAATCATCGATGAACGTTACAAACCATTGAATCCCAGATTTAGAAGTAATTGGGGCCGGTCCCTATACGTCTGAGTGAATTAGTTCAAATGGCTTTGTTGTTTTTTTGTTCAAGTTTATGGGATATGAAGTACGATGGCTCTTGGCCAAGATACAAACATTACATTTAAAACTAGAATCTGGAATGTCTTCAAAAAGGGATGGAAATAATTTCTTCAAGTAACCGAAGGATGCATGACCCAGCCGATGATGCCATAACCAAATTTTCTTCTGTTTGTTACCATTGCGACTTTGAATATGGTGAACATGACCCGAAGCCACATCATCTATATAGTATAACCCCTTCCTTTTAGTACCATGTCCAATGATCGCTTGAGTCCGGATTTCCTGAAGTAAGCAAAATGTAGAAAACATTAGTACCACGCAATCCAATTCTTCTGTAATTTGACTAACTGATAATAAATTATTTGAAAGTGCAGGAACAAGGAGGCATTTATGCAGTGACAAATTTGGAGTTAGAACAATTGTTCCTTCTCCCGTGACTGGAGTAGCTTCCCCATTTGCTGTTATGACTTTTTCCTTAGAAGGAGAAGTCATGTTTTCAAACAATGATTCATTGTAAGTCATGTGGTCGGTGGCACCCGAGTCAATGATCCAGCTTGTATCATGAACTGTGGATGCCGAAAGACCTACTCCAGCGTTACCTGTGGCTGAAGATGGGTTTGCTGTTTGGTCCAGTTGGCATGGTTCACTCTTTTCTTGGCTTGTTGTCAAGGCAGCAAAACTGGAGGGGCTTTCCGTTTGTTTTGTTTGAACCGGGCGTTTCATGCTCTTTGTTTTGCTTTGCTTTCTTTTTTCTAGGAACCAGTCGGGGTACCCATGAATCTCAAAGCAAGTGTCTTTGGTATGGCGATTTCCATTGCAATGGCTGCAGCGCAGCTTGTCTTTCTCTGCCTCCTCGATAGCTCTAAAATTACGGGACTTAAATGGAGTTTTGGAGATAATTGCCATTGATGAGCTTTCACCCGTGGTCTTTGTTCCCATCATGGTGACTTGTCTCTGAGCTTCTCGTCGTATTGTATTGAAGCATTCTTCAATACTTGGAACAGATTTTGTTCGAAGGAGGTCACTACGTATTGGGTCAAATACATCATCCAGTCCTGCCAGAAAGTCATAAATTCGATCTTTCTGAATTTCTTCTTGTCTTGTTCGAAGGTCTGCAGCACATGTCATTTTAATTGGGCGTCGCTTATCAATTTCTTGCCACACACTGTTAAGTTCTGCGTAATAAAGATTGACTGGACGTCCTCCTTGTTTTGTTCTTGTGGCCTTGCATCGTAGCTCATAAAACTGTGATTCGTCAGCCCCATCATAGAAGGTTTGGGTGACACTGTCCCAAATTTCTTTGGCTGATGATAGGTCTATAAACAGACCAATAAGGTGGGGCTCCATTGTTTTTAGCAGCCATCCACGCACCACTGCGTCTTCTGTGCACCATTTTGAGTACCCAGAGTTGCCTTCTTCCACTCTTGAATCTTTTCCAGTCAGGTACCCGAGTTTGTTGAGCCCAGCAGCATGAAGCTCAATCATCCGTGACCAGATTTTGAAGTTTGATTCGTTCAGTTTGAATCCAAAAGGTAAGGTGTTTAGGTTGGTGTTTAGGGTCGAAGTTTCAACAGGCATTGGTGTTTGGTTGGTTGGGATGATGGAGGTATTTGTCTCATCCATGATTGATCTTTTGTTTCAAGACCAATTTCCCGTGAAGTGTTTAGGGTTTGTGAGATGAAATTGAAATTGAAGCAGGATTTGACTTACTTCAAGAACGGAAGAAAGGAACTGAGAAACTGAGAAATTGATGTGATGAATATGTACGAAAGAAATTGATGAATATATATATGGAGCGCGGGCGCTATGTCTCTGGTCTCGCTCTTCTTTTTCCTGAACGAGCCCACAAGGAAAACTGTGGCTGCCACAACGAAGTGCAAGAAGATCAGAATAGCAAGAACAAGGAACCCAGTTCGAGCACTTGTAGTTTGCTCCCGGCGGTGATTCTTTGGGTTTGGGGTTTTTTAGGCTTTCTTCAAGAAGAGGCTGGGTAATCTTGTTTTGATTTCCAGGTTTTTCTTCAAGAACAGAGTCAAAGAAAAAAAGAACAGGGTATTTGATTCAAGGAAGTTGTCTTGAACTGACTTTTATCGGTTTGTGATTTTTTTTTTTCACTCTTGCTCTGATACCATGCTAAATATTGCAGAATAGGAGTTTAGTTTCTCCCTTGTATTCTTCTCTCTTTGGAGGAATTATTTATATGCAAGCATTACAAAGTATCCTTATTCTACTAGGATACATCAATGTAGTGTTTATCTTATGTATATATGGAGAGTCCTATTACAGTTAATTTATTACATCTTTTAACAAAGATGACCAAGATCTTCCATCTCGAAATGTTGACTAAGATGGTGTTGAACTTTGGAAATACCAGAAGCATCATCTCCTGTTATTATCATATCATCAACATATATTAATAGAAGAACACACCATGGTCAGTTCGTCAAATAAACAATGCAGAATCATGAGAACTAGAAATAAAGTAAAACTGAATTTGGCAAACCAAGCCCTTGGTGCTTCTTTTAATCCATACAAGACTTTTTGAAGCTTACAAACTTTATGAGGAGCATGATATCCAGGAGGAGAAAGCATATAAACTCCTTCTGTTAAATCTCCATGAAGAAAGACATTTTAACATCCATCTAAAATATTGAAGTGACATCCATGAAAGAATTTGGAGGTAGTGACATGACCAGTATGAGTAATAGGCATTGTAGTACCATTTGCAGTATAGATTGGTGGCAAGGAAGCAACATTTGTTTTATCATACAAAAGATTAATATCAGTGGTCATGTGATCACAACATGCAGAGTCAAAAAACCAAAGAGAGTTACCGGAGTAGCAAACATGGCAGTAGAGGAATTGGAGGAGATAACCTGTTTAACCATTTCCTCAAGATCACTCATAGTGACGAAGGTAGAGCTGGTAGTAGCAGCAACAACAGTGAGAGGAAGAGCCAGGCTTGAATATATTTTTAGATTTAGAGAACCCACCTTTTGGTCTTGGAGGACATGTGGGATACTGTTCTAGAATGTGGCCAAGAGCATGATAGTATCTGCATTCTACAGTAGGGCGAGTAGCAAAAACATGACCTATTTGATGACAATTCTTACATTTTTGTTTGCTGAATTTCTGATGTGGGACCGAGTAGTTGCAAGAGCTATGTCAATTTGAGGACATTTGTCCAGAATTAGACGAGTTTCTTCAAAAATAATCTCTTGAATAACAATGTTTAATGAAGGGAGTGGATTCCGATGTAGAAGAGAGGCTCAAATAGATTAATATTCAGGTCGTAGAGCCATAAGTACATGAATTAGATGCAGGTGATCTTTAATGATATTGGCCTGAGATAATTGATTCCAAATTGGTTGGACTTGAGCAAGGAAATCATTGACAGATTGACTGGATCCTTGTTTGAGACTATGAAGTGTAGTCCACAACTGATAATAGTGGGCAAGTCCAGTGGTTTGGTATCGATTAGCCAAGAAATCCCAGATTTCTTTTGTAGAGTCATAATCTGCAAATTGTTTGTGAATGGCTGGTACTAAAGTGTTGTGAAACCATGTAATAATCTGGTGATTTTTACTATCCCAATCCTCCAAGCGATCTGTAAACTTTGTATCAGAGCCTCTTCATATTTACTGTGGAGCAGTGGATTTTGGTCATGTGTGGCAATCCATTGATTTTAGCTCTTGGGCAATCTCCCTCAGTTATCTGTGTCATCTCGGATCTTTCCCCGTATTCCAAAAAGGTCATGGAAGTCATGGTCTTGGTCTGATAATTTCTGCAATTTATTTAAAAAATGAAAGAATTATTAAAGATACTGTATCCTAGGTTCTAAGTTATCACATGCGGGGTAAGTTATTCTATCTGGTCACAAAAGGTCTACGAACTGCCCAGTGACCGCCTTACATGAAGGTGGTATAGGGGTTTACAAGAAATGGTTGGGGCACAGTGTGACCGCCATTATCAAGTAAACACTCAATTCATAGTTGGACGTTTCACAAATCTGAACTCCGACTGAAAGTCATGAGGCAGACCGCTAATCCCCACCAAACTTAAAATTTGGTTTACTCAGAAAATTAAAATGCATGATGGAATTAATTCAAATCAAATGATATGCATGAACTCAAATTAAAATGCATGCTAAAGCAGTAAAAATACATGCAAAAACAAACTACAAAATAAACAAAAAACAAACAAAGCTCAATCCAGCAACTGTCCCTAGTGGAGTCGCCATCTGTCGCGACGACGATTTTTACACGCTTCGCGCCCCGCCTTCCCCCGTTGATTTGGGGGAGACAACGGTGCATGGTGAAATGAGGGGTTGTTTTATAGTCGTAAAAATTACGACTATAATTATTAGGAGTCGCCACCTAATATTAAGGTTATTAAGAAACCTATTGGTCTGCGAAAGTCTAGGTAAAGGGACTTGTTGTGCAAGGGGAAGACGCATCACCCCCAGTGCACCCTACCTAAGGTAAGCTGCATTGTTGTTTGATTGTTTTTCTAAGTTAAAATTTTTACACTGCATTTTCAAAAATACATTTTTTTTGTCTGCGGGTGTACTTTACAATGTAATTTTACACCGCAGTTACAAGTTTTTTTTATCTACGGGTGTACTTTACAATGTAATTTTACACCATAGTAAAAATCTTTTTTTTATCTACAGGTGTACTTTACAATGTAAATTTACACCATAGTAAAATTTATTTATTTTTATCCGCGGGTGTACTTTACAATGTAAATTTACACCCATATAGATGAAACAAAAATATTTATAATTATTTTTAATATTTTGGCCAAATTCCAACGGATAATCATAAACCGGTTACGATATCCAATTTTTGTTTCAAAATATGAGAAAGATGCAACATAATTTTTACGAAAAATATGTATGCAAAAATCATGGAATTTGGCCGTATGCATAAAAAACAAATACATTTTATTATAATTTTTTTTGTAATAATAACAGTAGTAAAAAAAATACTTTTTTTTTATCAATTTTAATTTTTTTAATTTTTTTTTTCTGGGCTGGGTTGTCAGCCACAATGGGCTGACAGCCAGCCTTAGTGGGCTGGAAGCCCAAAGGGTTTGGGCTGGGCTTCCAGCCATCGTGGGCTGGAAGCCCAAAGGATATGGGCTGGCTTGTGTAGCCCTGATGGGCTGAAATGACGACCCATCTCCTTGCACGTTCAGGCCGTGCACAAAAGCCCGACCCAGTCCACTTACGCCCGGCCCTGCATGAACAGTGGGACGATTACGTCCCACTGCATGCAGGGACGGGAGGTTGAAGGCGATGAATAGTAAAAATTCAAATGTGGCGAAAGGCGCACCTGTTGGTATGGTCGCGTAGCTGAGGTCGAGGTGGTTGTCCTGGTGGCTGTGGTGTTGTCAACAGTGGCCTGTGGTGGCCGGAGGAAGCTTCTGAAGTGGCGGTCTATTGTGCTGCGCCGAGTGCTGCTGCTGCTGCCTTCGCCTAAGACCACGACTGGGCGTCTGGCGTGGAGGGGAGAGTTTCTGGTGATGAGGGGGTGATGCACGGTGGTCATAGACGGTGGCTGGAGTTGCTATTTTTAGAGAGAGAGAGAAGCGGTCGGGGAGAGAGAAGAGCAGCACCGGGGAGCTGTTACGTAACTTTTCACTCGTTTTTTTCTTCTTTCTTTCACGTCATCCTTTGTTCTATTTTCTTCCCTCTTTTTCTCTTCCACTCTCAGTGTTCTCCTAGTTTTTCTTCTTCCTTTCACGTTACTCTCCTTCTTCAGTCTTTTCTCCCTCTCCGTAAAATTCCTTCCCCTCCCCTTTCTGCGTAAGACCCTCCTCTATTTATAGGGCAGCCTCCTCTGCAAATTCTGCAGAGGGTGCCTCTGCAACGAATTTGCAGAGGCAAATTTGTTGGAGGAGCTGCAGCCTCTGCAACAAATTTGCAGAGGCTGCAGCTCCTGCAACAAATTTGCCTCCCCAATTAGTTTTAAATTTTTAATTTTATGCAATTGTATCCCCGTCAAAATTTCAACAGCAACCTTAAATGTGCGTGCCTTTTTTTTTTTGTTCTCTGGTTTCTGATTGCGCGATTTAACCCTCAATTGCATGATTTGACCCTCAATTGACTGTTAAATTCTCAATTCGTTCAATTTGGCCCCTGATTTCGCATTATTGACTTAAAAATTCAAATCGGTCTTCGAAAATTCCATTCTCATCAATTGAGCCCGAATTTAATTCAAGAAATTTATTTCTCATTGACTAAGCCCTTAATAAAATTAATTTGACCAATTTAAAGTATAATTAAGTCCTTGCACTTAATTAAATTCTTCAATTGGACCTTAAATTAATTCCCAATCATAATTAAATTTTAAATTTGTCGACGATTAAATCGAATCAACCCATAAAAAATATAATTATGTTGTTTAACTTAGTTTTTACACAGATTCATCCAACGATAAATTATTTTTGCCTTAAATCTGTATTTTTCTCTATTTTTGGAACCAAAGAGATACGATTGGACTCGTGAAAACAACCAAAATTTCCACATTGATTTTTCTATCCATGTCGGCTCCTTTTATTTTATTTTTTTGTCCTTTTATTTTATTTTGGGGAGTAACCTAAAAATTGGGTTACGACATGGATGTTAAGAAGATTATTTAGAAGATGGTAGTCATTTACAAGGATTGGCATGAAATGTTACCATTTTCCCTTCATGCGTACCGTACCCAGTCCGGACCTCAACAGGAGCCACTCCGTACACGTTAGTGTATGGAATGGAGGCGGCGATGCCTTTTGAAGTAGAAATCCTATCATTAAGAGTATTGATAGACCCTGGAACTAGAAGAAGTAGAATGGGAAAAAGTTAGATATGAACAATTGAATTTGATTAGTGAAAAGAGGTTAGTTGCAATCTATCATTATCAATTATACCAAAGAAGGATGGCCAAATCATATGACAAAAATGTCCAACCTCAAAAATTCCAAGAAGGAGATCCGGTACTGAAGAAAATATTGCCTTTACCAGGAGAAGAAGTAAATGGGCCCCAAACTATGAAGGCCCTTATACAGCGAAGAAAGCATTCTCGGGAGGAGCTTTGTGGTTATCTAGATTAGAAGGAGAAGATCTACTTAGAACATTGAATTCTGACTCTGTAAAAAAATATTATGCCTAATATATGTTGTAACCTCCCAATCAATGTGATAAAATTCGACCATGAATTCTCATTACAAGAAATTTTTTTCTTCACAAAGCGCATGATCTCATAGCATTTGTTTTACTTAAAAGAGTTTTAACCTGACATGTTTTGTACACCACACTAGGGGCACAAAGTGCACATAAGGGTCTATAGTGAACCAAAGCCCAAATGCGTACCATCATAAAACTTCTGAAACACCATCAATAAGAATTGCTTAAAAAAAATGGTGATTTGCATTAAAAGTTTCAATTTGCATGAACAAAACCAGATTTTGAGTTTTTTTTCTTCATGGAAAGGGTAATTTAAACATTGATAAGAGTATAATAAAGGGCAAACTTCAATGGAGCAAGAAAAGGCCCCATAAGAAACCAAAAGTCTCTCCACCGATCGAGAAAAGCATAAGGAAGATAACGCATGGAGCACATTCCAGTTCAAAAGAACAAATCAGTCAAACAAATACTCGAGGAACACTACAATGAAAAGGGGGGACCTATGTTTCCACAATAGAATCTCAAGTCAACGAAACCACGAAAGAGAATATAAATTGAGCATCAGTGCTGCTTCATTCCTCGAGACAGGTAGGTCACTCGTTACAAATTGAGACCCTCACCTCCATCTTTCATCCAGGTAGGTCACCCAGTACAATGAGACCATCTTCCTCAATCTTTCATCCGGGTAGGTCACCCGTTATAATGAGACCCTCACCTCCATCTTTCATCCGGGTACATCACTCAGTGTAATGAGACCATCTTCTTCCATCTTTAACCTGGGTAGGTCACCCAATATAATGAGACCATCTTAACTATTCTCACTTGGGTAGGTCACCCAGTATAATGAGACCATCTTAACTATTGTAACCAGGGGAGGTCACCTAGTATAATGAGACCATCTTAACCAATTTCACCCGAGTAGATCTCCTATTACAATGAGACCATCTCCATCTTGACTATTCTCACCTTGATAGGTCACCCATTACAATGAGACCAGGTTCACCATTCTCTTTTTTTCTTTACAATGCTTACCGGTTAAAGTTTTTTACAAGACTTTAACCGTAAGCATTGTAAAGAAGGGGACAACTTTCATAACCCAATTTTGAGTTATTCCCCAAATCTACCCAAAAATAGCAAAAATAAAATAAAAGGGGCGGGTGTCGGTAGAAAAATCAAGGTGAAAATTTTTGACGTTTTCAAGAGTTCGATCATACCTTTTTTGTGCCTAGAAATGAAGGAAATGCAGATTCAAGGCTAAAATAATTTATTATTGGATAAATCTGCATAAAAATTAAGTCGAAAGACATAATCTGCAAACCCAACATCCCCAAATATAAGCTCCTCAAACATAGCATCTCCAAATACAAACAGCACAAACACAACTCTCCCATTCAATGATCACTCGATCTTAGAAAAGAATTATTATACCAAATCCAAAATATGCCTTAAATTCCTCCATCTTCTCAGTGAGTATCCCTCGTGAACCTCATAATAATAGCAGATTATGTCTTTCGACTTAATTTTAGCATATTTATCCAATAATAAATTATTTAGCATTGAATCTGCATTTTCTTTTATTTTCGGGCAAAAAAAGAGGTACGACCGGGCTCTCGAAAACGTCCAAAATTTCCACCCTGATTATTCTGCCGACACCAGCCCCTTTTATTTTATTTTTGTTATTTTTGGGTGAATTTTGGGAGTAACCCAGAAATTGGGTTATGACAAGGTTCACGAGGGATACTCTCTGAGAAGATGGAGGAATTTAAGGCATATTTTGGATTTGGTATAATAATTCTTTTTTCTGAGATCGAGTGATCATTGAATATGAGAGTTGTGTTTTTGCTGTTTGTATTTGGAGATGCTAGGTTTGAGGAGCTTATATTTGGGGATGTTAGGTTTGTTGGCCAAGTGGATTGGGTTCGATGTTGTCGTGAGAAGTGTAGAAGGACTGCTCATGCATTGCAGCCTTCAAGTGAGATGGTTCTTGGTCAGAAAATTGTGAAAACTCAATTTGTGAGGGTTCGTTGGTGGAGGATGGCAATACATCATACACGGGTAGAGTCATGAGTTGTTGACTTTCATGTTGGTTTGACGAAGAGCCTATAATAATGCTAGAGACAAATGTGAGTAATGGTATAGCAAGTAGGGGACCTGATGATAATATCTGGGACTCAGCTTCGACAGCATGAGTGGTGTTAATATGAGGCATCCATGAGTCAAAAATGCTTATGACTTGTGATGTAGATGGTGCAATAATAATAAATAATATTTGAAGGATGCTCATGCAAAAGAAAATACCAACGTGATGCCAAATCTTAAAATTATTTCACTGAAATATTTTACCAAGCCTCTCTTGCTAGTCCTAAAATGGAAATAACAAAGGATCCAATTTCAACAAATGAATTCGTGTCAACAACAATGAGGTTTATCACATCAAGGGATCTAAAATTCAACTTTAGGGATATAAAATGTTACTCACGGGTGGGGTGGGTTTCTACTATATTTATACCTCGTCTGTTATTAATTGATAAAAAAATATTCATGCTTTATCTATCCATTAAGTCTTGAGAGTTCATATAAGTATCGATATTTAAGTACTTTTTATTATTCAAGAGAAAATATATATATATATATATATATACACCGCAGTTACGATTCTTTTTTTTTTATCTACGGGTGTACTTTACAATGTAATTTTACACCGTAGTAAAAATCTTTTTTATCTATGGACGTAGTATACAATGTAATTTAACACCGTAGTAAAAAAAAATTTATCCGCGGGTGTACTTTACAATGTAATTTTACACCACGATAGATAAAACAAAATAACTGTTAAATTATTTTTGATATTTTGGCCAAATTCCAACGAATAATCATAAACTGGTTACGATATCCAATTTTCATTTAAAATATGAGAAAGATGCAAGATAAGTTTTTTTTTACGAAAAATATGATGGAAAAATCTTGGAATCCGGCCGTATGCACGAAAACAAAACATTTTTTGTGTTTTTTAATATTTTATATTTTTATATTTTTGCCATTTTTTAGATAAAATAAAATATAAATAAATAAATAAAAATTAGTGGGCTGGGCTGACAGCCCACTATACATGGGTTAGGCCTCCAGCCTAGATGGGCTGGAAGCCCAGCTCCCTTAGAGCTTGGGCCGGGCACAGAGCCCGACCCACTCCCGCAAGCCCAGCCTGCATGAACAGTGGGATACGTCCCACTGCATGCAGCGCCGAGACGAAGGAGAAGATGAACAGTGGGTTTTTCAACTGTGATGAAAGGTGTACCTGTTAATACCGTTGGGTAGAGGAGGTTGAGGTGGTTCTTCCAGTCATGGTGGCGTCAGAAACGATGGCCTGTGGTGGCTGGAGGAGGCCTCGAAAGCTGGTCGGCCTGCGTTGCTATGAACTGGGGATGCTCCTGTTGCCTTCGCCTAAGTTGCTGCTGGGTTTTTTGGCGTGTAGATAGGTTTCCGGTGGTGATTAGGGTGGAATGTGGGTGGTTGAATGGCCTCTGTTGGTGGAGAGAGAGAGCTCGGCCTGCAAACCGAGAGAGAGAGGGAGAGAGAGTTGTTGCACAGACGGGGACGATGAAGAAGATTTCTTTTTTTTTCTTACGTAAATTTTCCTCAATAATCTCTGCTTTGTTCTCTGTTCTTACGTGAATTTTTTGTAAAAATACTCTCTGTTTCTTCTCCTCTGTCTTTCTCTTTCACCTCTTTTCTTCTTCTTTTTTTACTTTGTTTTCTCCTCCGAACTTCCCTCCTCTATCTATTGTTTTTCTCTCTCTTTTTTTTTTTCTTCTCCTCTCTATTCGTGTTTCCCCCCTCTATTTATAGGGGCAGAGGCAGCTCTCATGCATATTGCATGAGATTACTGCCTCTGCCTCTGCAAGAATTTGCAGAGGATGGCGAGTAGCAGTGTCGTGCTCTGCACTGTTCAGGTGTCGGAACAGTGCAGAGCACATGTAAATTTGGTGGTGGAAAATTATGATTTGGTCTTTTAATTTGTAATTATTCTAATTGCATCCCCAATTAGCTTTAAACTTTTAATTTTATGCAATCGTATCCCCGTCAAAATTTCAATAGCAACCTTAAATGTGCGCGCCTTTTTTATTTTGGTCTCTGGTTTCCGATTTGCGCGATTTAACCCTCAATTGACCATTAAATTCTCAATTCATTCAATTTGGCCCCTGATTTCGCATAATTGACTTAAAAATTCAAATCGGTCTCCGAAAATTCCATTCTCATCAATTGAGCCCGAATTAAATTCAAGAAATTGATTTCTCATTGACTAAGCCCTTAATAAAAATTAATTTGACCAATTTAAAGTATAATTAAGACCTTGCACTTAATTAAATCCTTCAATTGGACCTTAAATTAATTCCCGATCATAATTAAACTTTAAATTTATCGACGATTAAATCGAATCAACCCATAAAAATATAATTATGTTGTTTAACTTAATTTTTACACAGATTCATCCAACGATAAATTATTTTTGCCTTAAATCTGTATTTTGTCTATTTTTGGAACCAAAGAGATACGATTGGACTCGCGAAAACGACCAAAATTTCCACATTGATTTTTCTACCCACGCCGGCTCCTTTTATTTTATTTTTGTTATTTTTATTTTATTTTGGGGATTAACCCAAAAAATGGGTTACGACACTCCTCGTCATCATCTTCTTCCTTGAAGATATTGAAGAGAAAAGAAGTGGATGAAGTCAATGATGATTTCTCTGATTTCTCCCTTTCCACTCCTACTTGCATGATACGAAGTGGCAGATCTGGGCCGCCTTCCTGCCAGGGGAGGGAGAGAGGGAGAGGGCTTGACTGGCTGCCATAGAGGGAGACTGGGAGAAGGGGCGGCTGGCTGGGAGAGGGAGAGGGTTAGAGTTAGGAAAGAAATGAGAGAAGCGAAAGTGTGATTTTATTTTATATTAACGTTTTTAATCGAACCGGTTCGGTTAAATTCGGTTTATTCAGTTTTTGTCTTACAAAATCGAGACCGAACCGAACCGGGTATTTTTCAGAATTTTTAAATCGGTTTAATCAGGGTTTTTTTTCGATTTGGTTTTTTCAGTTTTTTTCCCCGATTCTCTCGGTTTAATTGGTTGATCGGGTCTTTTGCTCACCCCCGATAATTCCTTTGTTTCAAGGCATCAATGATTTTGGGCTACAAAAACATCGACTGTTGGATTGACTGATGAATGTTCGTCTGATTCGAGCAATCCATGTGAACTTTTAAAATGCATTCATGTGGTGTAATTATGTGTGCACCAATGACCAGAAGATAGACCACGCATGTTGACTCTGGTTATATTTGTTAGCAACTTATTTTCAGGCTCTAGGTAAACGAAAAACAATTGTAAGAAAATAAAAAAATGTCGGAACAAAGTAAAATATATATATATATATATATATATATATATATATATTCGTGACATCAAAATATATGTATGTGTGTGTATTTCCCACCATGATTGTGAGCAATTGAATGCGTGTTTGTTTGGATCATATGCAAAATGTTGGGGTTGATTATTAACTCAATTAATCCATCTTTCCAAATTAAGTTATATTTCTTTATTATTTAGTTGAAAAGCTTTAAAAATAAAATAGTTACCGTGGATCCCACAAAAGAGCAGTTGTCAAGCATCTAGCTTGATATTACAAAGAGATGTCATATTGACTTATTTTTAACTTCTTATGTTCTAATACAAAATAAAATAAAGAGAGGAGGGATTTAATCAATATAAAAATATAAAAAAGAGTACGGAGCTTTCAATGAAAAAAAATGAAGACTACAAAGATGAAATAGGCAAGGTTATTAAAAACGCGAGTTGACTCGCAAAATCGTACAATGAAAAAAAATGAAGACTACAAAGATGAAATAGGCAAGGTTATTAAAAACACGAGTTGACTCGCAAAATCGTACGATCGCACGATTTTGCGAGTCAACTCAATAAAACTGGTTGACTCGGAAAAAAAAATCGAAACCGGTCAAACTCGGTCAAAAATCGGTCAAAATCGGGTTGACTCGTAAAATCGGACCGAATCGGTCCGATTTTACGAGTTCAAGGTATTCGGGCGGGGCTTTGAGCTTTCGTTTTCAATTTTTCGTTTCTTTCATTTACATATTTCATTTGCAGCTCAATTCTCAAATCAAAATCCTCTCTTCTCTTCCGTGTTCGGCCTTCACTTTGCTTTTCAACTTTCAAGTTTCAATCTTTCCTTTTCATAGTCATTGAAGAGGATGAGGAGGAAGAGAGTAAAGGAGAAGAGGATGAGGAGGAAGAGAGTAAAGGAGAAGAGGATGAGGGAGATGACTGATGAGGGTGGGCGGCGGCGTGAGAAAAAAGATTTAGGGATTTAGGGTTAGTTAATGGGGAGTGGTTTATACTAGTAGTTAATAGTTATAACTTATAATAATAATAAAAAAAAAAGAAGGAGGTTCAGGTTTCTACTTTCTACGGGGGGGTTGTTATACATTAATAATAATAATAATAATGATAATAATAATAATATATACGGGGGAGGGGTTATGATAATAATAATAATAATAATAATAATAATAATAATAATAATAATAATAATAATAATAATAATAATAATAATAATTAGTATAAAAAATAGTTAGCATAAAAAATAATTTTAAAAAATTCTATTAATTTAAGATAATAAATAACATTAATTAATTTCAAATACAACAATCATAAAAAAAAATACAATTACTTGAAAAACATAAAATAAGTAGTTTAAATTTCAAATCTCAAATATTGTGGGTCTTTTAATTATATTTAAATTCATTTTTTTAATTTAAATATAATTAAAAATAATAATTATATTGTTGGAGGTTTTTTCAAAAGTAATTATTTAATTATATAACTTACTCCTATTAATTATATAATTAATTGTATAATTAAACTATATATAAAATAATTGAACTTTATTTAAAATAAAATAAAAAAATGGTTCTCCAAAATAGTTTTTATCATTGGAGAACACATCAACAAAAAAGTCATATATACACTATTTAATTTTTTTTGATGTTTTTAAATCATTTTCATGTCCTGATGTCGAAATAATGTGTTGGAGTTAGAGCTAGTACTAGCAATATCGATGTTGATACCAGTATTAGTACTGGTAATCCTTTCAATAATAATATTTTTGATGAATGTATTAAAAATAACGAGAAAAATGACAGTCATGAGAATGATTGTAATTTATATATCACATCAACAAAAATATTTATTTTTAGTTTGTTAATTTTTACCTAATGAAATTCTATGGACATAATTGTTTTGTAATGTATTTTTCAATTATTTTGAATCATGCATGAATCTTAACTAATGAAGTTTTATGGCCATAATTATGCTATATTATATTCGGAAATATTTTACTTATGATTTTACAATTTTTCTACCTCCACGATTTTAGCTGTGATTTTACGATTTTTATACGGAAAAATCCAAGTATGATTTTACGATTTTACGATCCGATCTTACGATCCGAGTTTCAGAATGGCTTTCCGATTCATGTCAAAATCGCTATTTTGACAACCTGGAAAATAAGAGTTGAACCTGCTCTGTAATATGAATTTTGTGAAGTTAGAAAGTCCTGTTTGGATGAAATGCCCACTTGGGCCTAATAGTAGAATTTTGATTTCGGCCAGTATGGTGTCGTCCAAACTGGCTTATCCAATCGTACGGGGCGGGGGTGGGAGGTTTCATAATATTAGAGATTTCATGTCAGCCAAAAAATCTCTATAGCAACAAGATTTTAATCTCAATTATTATATGCAGATGGGCCTCATAAGAGGATATATTGGGCTCAAGGTTCCAACTCATTATTGATGGGCTTCAAATGAGAGCCTCTTCTGGATTTTGGAAAAAGAAAACGATGCGCTGGCCTTCCTCGCAGCTTCCAGGTGCTTGTATTTACCAAAGGCCAAGAAATCAAGGATGGCAAAACGAGAGAAAAGAAATCCATGGCACAGTATCCAGCTTTGAGAAATTTCATCAAAATTAAAGGTTCAAGATGTTGATAAATTTGTTGTTTATTATAGACGTATAAAATGCTTGTATTTTTTACATGTTTATTATGAATTATTTATATTTTTGCAAAATAAAGGTTCATCTTAAAAAAATTGATTTAAAATTATTTTTATGTTCAATATCGTGTTTAATGAATATACAATAAAAATGTTGACTCTAATATTGGATTAATCTATTTTAAAATCCTATAAAAAATATAGATTAAATAATGTTTCATTTATGCTCTTCATCTTATTTTTAAGTCAAGTCCTTTCTAAGTAAAATTGTCAAATCACATGATATAATCCTTATTACTATATTAAGTGGAGTGTAATTAAAAGATTTAAATGAATATGCATTGCGTATACAAAATATCTTATATTTGTTTTCTTTTTAATAATTTTTTTTTTAAATTCTGTTACCCAATACCTGTTAAGTCTTTTATGGAAAAATTATATATATATATAAAAACCTTCAACAAATTTGTCCAAGGTCTGCCGGCTTGGAGGTTTGCTGGCCTACAGCCTTAAAATCCTGTCAGTGTTCTTCATATAAATGGAGGACTTGGGCATCTAATTAATGAAATAATCCATTTCCATTAAACTATTCTTTTATTTTGAAATATTGACTCCCCGAATAATAATTTGCGCGTAGGTGGGCTCAGGGTAAGCTTCCACCAACCTTCGCTGGCATTTAATAATGACAACAAAATATTCCCTCTTGATCCTAAATATTCAAAGCTCGAAGGCCATGGGAAGCTGACACATTTATTATATGACCCAACGTGTCATTATGATGAATAAAAGCTTCCAACCACAGACTATATGGTTTGTGGTGCAAACTGTATTTGAAAAAAAATCTCTTAATTTAGTGTTTGATTTAGATTTAAAATGCAGAAATACTGTATGGTTCCAAAAAAAAAAAGTGAATGAAACGCCGGTATAGAAAAAATAGCTAATAAAAAGTGATAGAATAGCTAGATTATTGTATTTATATTTATTTATTGCATAAATTCCAGCAATAGAGGAATGAATGGGAGAATGGGTTTATTTATAATGTTTGAATTATCTATCATGATTCATTAATAGTATTAATGATGATAGTAATAATAATAAATATATAAATAAATATTATGGGTTAGTTTTTTTAAAATTTGGTTAATTTGACTGAACCTATATTATTTGTTTCTAATTTATTTAAATTATTAATTATATTTTATTATTATAATTATTAAATCTAAAATATTTAAAAAACAATATATATATATATCTCTGTGTGTGTGTGTGTGTATTATTTAAAATAATTTCACAAGTTAACAACAATATTAAAAACATGGTAACCAAATACACGAAATTGTTCTTCATTAAACCTCAAATTCAACCACAGTTAAACACTTCAATTTTAGCTATGAACCGCAGCTTAAAGTGTTTTTCATTAAATTATTTTTTTTAACCTCAATCACAATAGCAACCACAATACCAAACAACCCTACATGTTTTAAGGTGGTTTTTCTGAAAGTTTTGAGGTATCATGTTGCTTTGATTATTTAGGTTTGAAACAAGGTTTGTTTTTTTCTCTAGTTATTTTGAGTTTCTCATTTAAATCCCAGGGTTCTGTTCGAATAAATATTTTAGGCTTTCAAAGTTTCTTGCAACTTGTTGAGTTGTGTTCAGGTCAATGTCTGAAACACTACTAGCTACTTTTTGTTTGCAATTAATTCAGAATGTAGGTAAGAGGCATTAAAGGAGTTGAACTTAAAACCTTTGTTGTAGACATTTTTTATAGTTGATGTTGCTATATGAGCCATTAGAGACCCCCCACATTCGAGTCATATAAAGTGTTATCATTGGTCGATTGTAGTTATCAATGAACTAACTACCTTTATTGCCAAATCACATAATAGACTATATCGTTTACCCGCCGTGGTATTTTGTTGGTTGAGATCAAATTTCTTAAAACCTATTTTGAAATTATTAATATATTTCTAATAAATAAACAAACCCTATTGAAACTCCTTTTTTGGCCAATCCATTGTTGAACAATAGAATTGAAAAAAAAAATTAAAAATAACAAAAAAAAATTAATCTAAGTTAACATATCAAACTCTTGATCCAAGTTATAAATCGGGATAAACTCATAAAATAATAAACAAACAAAATAACTTGAGTCAACTTAGATCAATCTACCAAATCAACGATTATAGTCATGAAATTGTGATAACCTCATAAAAAAAATTATAATTTTTTTTCTCAATAAACTCATTGTTAAAGGTTGAAAATGAAAAAAAAATCTAAAATAGGACACAATAGAACCACGTGATTCTACTAGGGTTAACTTACAAAATATATGACCTGAGTAATAAGACTGTGATAACCTCTTAGAAAATAAACCAAAATAAATTATGAAGTCTAATTTATAATCAACTCAATGATAAATGTTGAAATAGAAAAAAAATAATTAAAAAAAACTTGAGTTAACGTGGTTAACCCTCTAAACTGGCAACTTGAGTCATTAAACTAAATAAACTCATAGAAAACAAACCAAAATAAATCATGAAGCATAATTCTCAATCAATCAAATATTGAAAAATAAAATTAAAAAATATATCAAAGAAAAAAAAAACTTGAATTAACCCACCAAACTCACAATACAAATTATAAGATCAACTTAATCATATATAAAACAAATCACAATAAATAATAAAACATAATCTTCAATAACTTAAATATTAAAAAATAAAATTATAAGAAAAAAATAACAATATTTTTTTAAGATACTGCAGCCCCTTAAATAAGTTAGTTGTAGACCTCTTCAGATACTAATGATTCATTTTGTATGAAGCATTAAATACATCACAACTAGTAAACAAATAAAATTTATAGTAATTTTTCACATAAAAATTGTTGAATTTCATGCTATACAAAGCACCATCTCTGTTCTTCCCATTTTTGTCACATATTTGTAGCTTTTTGCAAAACTGATCACCTTCATTAATCATACCACTATTATGCATAACCTTTAATGAATTAAGGTTAACGTGACCATATCTTTTTTGCCATAACACACTCTCATCAGATTTTGCACTTAAGACATGCGCTTTCACAACATCCATATTCAAATAAAAGCTATTACCTTCCATCTTAATTTTTGCTATTGCTGAATCATGTGAATCAGTAATGAAGCAAAAACTTCCTTTAAATGATACTTCATACCCATTTTTCAGCATTTGTGCAACACTCAGGATGTTTTGATCCAATTCTGGAATGTAAAGAACATTTGAAATGACTTTCATACCTTTGGTTGTGTTGACAATAACACTGCCTTTACCCCTGGCCTGCACAATATCTCAATTCCCCAACTTGATCTTTGGCTTAATTGATTGATCGATTGAAGAAAAAATCAACAAATACTTTGTCATATGGCTAGTACAGCCACTGTCAAGTAGCCATATATTTTCCTTGGAAGTGTTGCCAGTTTGAAGAGCCATGAATAGATGCTCCTCATCATCCTTGTCTTCCTCGGTAACATTTGCATGTTGTTGTAGTTCTTGCTGGGGTTACCTCCTTTTTATTCGACAAAACTGCTCATTATGACCATGATTATTACAAAAAGCACAATTGAGAATAGGTTTTTCCTTAAACCAACAATCTTCCACAGCATGATTTGTTCTTTTGCAATAAGAACAAGGTGAGAAAATCTGCCTTTTCTGAGGCATAATATCCCTGTTCTTAGGAAATGTATTTGATTTCCTGCTGCTGAAGTTTTTCTTAGATTGAAAAACATTGTTTACTTGAAAAACACCTTCAACTGATTCATCATCCCTCATTTCCATTCTTTGCTCCTGTATATGCAATTTGCTAATCAACTCTACAATCAAAAGGTTTTGCAAATCGCAAGACCCTTCTATGACAGAAATCTTAGCTTCAAATTTCCGAGGAATGGACATCATAAGTTTTTCTACTACCTTATGATTCTCAAATGTCTCCCCGAGGAGTCTCATTTGGTTTACAATGTTCATCAATTTCCCAACATAAATCTTGATGGATTCATTGTCTTTCATCTTCAGCAATTCAAATTGTCTTTTAAATGCAAGTAACTTGACAGCCTTGACTCTGCTACTACCTTCATATTCGACTTGTAGCTTGTCCCATACAAGCTTTGGTGTTTCTAGATCCATGATCTTGGTGAAGATGTGATCTGCAAGCCCTGAGTGTAGGCAGGTGATGGCTTTGTCCTTCTTCAATTTCTCTTCTTCGTGTGCTCGCATTTGAGCAAGAGTAGGATTTGTTGGTAAGGCTGGTGGATCAACATTAGACATTACTACATTCCACAGCCCTTGAGCCCTTAAATGGAACCTCATCTTGACAGCCCAGATATGGTAGTGTTCCTTAGAAAACACTGGAATTGCAGCACCATTATTGCTAGAGGTAGACATGATTTAATAAGCAATCTCACTTTGTTTTTGCATACACCCTCTTTGTGTTTCACTAAAAAAAAATACCCCACGGTCCTGTAAGAATATTGTTCTGATACCACTGTTGGACTTTTGATTTGAACAATAACTATTTAGAACAGTTACTGTTGAGATTCAAAATATGGAAAAACAAGAAATCCTGAAGAACCAAAAAATCACAAATATTGGAATGAATCACATTCATTCTCTTCAATTGAAACTTGCCTATTTATAGGCTTACAAGAACTAGAAATTGAAATAAACTAGAACTCTCAATAGACTAGGAGAGGTTATTGGATAAATGATAGGTTTGTTGATAAAACCTATTATGAATAGTAATTTCAACTAAATTAAAAGACTACAACTAAATCTTCTTATCTTCAAAGCTAATCTCATTAAAATCTAACAGACCATGAAGCCTGATTGGCCTAGTCAATGAAACTAGATTGGCCTACATCACCACAATAGACACCACAAGATGACTAATTGCTGGTTTTCATCACTAGACTAAAAGTTTCCTTATAGTCCAACTCAGGATGTTGGCTAAACCCTTAAGCAACAAGTCTGACTAATTGCTGGTGTTCATCACTCTAGTGATCATTGGGTGAGTTCGGGAATGAGGGGGCATGGGAAGTAGAGAGTGAATTTGAGAAGCACGGGTCCCAATATTGTCTGAAATTGAAGGACTAGCTAGGGCATGGATTAGTAAAGGAGAAAAGAGATGAGAAACTCCTTGGATAATGTGAAGATGAGGTCGAGTATGACATCATTGGCAAATTTGCTGTTTGTGCTTGGGTCACCGAAGATGAGGCGGGGAGCAATGTTGGGTTGATGACATGAGAAGAAGCTCTCGAAAATGGTTGTGACTGGCAAGGTCATTCAGTAGTCATGCATGGTCAGAGATGATTTTGTAAGTGGGTACCAAGTTTCATCAAACAACACCTGATGAGTGTAATACACATGCTAATTTGAGAAAGATTCATGAACATAAACATTTCAGGTCATAGAATAGCCTAAAAAAATATAAGGGATAGACTTTGGCTCTAGCTTAATCAGGGTGCAAGGTTGCTACCAAAGTTTTGTAGTTTATGATAACTTGGTTGACACCCAAACAAAGCCTCAAAAGGAGAGATACTGTGAATTAGAGGTGTGGGCATATGGTTAATGGGGTAAATTGCAACGAAAGCTAAAAGAGAATGGTTTGTTCCTGTTCACTGTGACTCATTGTCACTGCGGACAGGATATCTGCTCCAGTGCTTCGCGCGCGGACGTTTGCCTTTTTTTTTTTTGCCTCGTCAATGAACAGTGTATTAACGAAATAACCCCTCGAAAAAGATAAAAAAACGCCGCCGATTTCAGGGCTCAATGGTAATTGACTGCTTTCGGTCCGGACCAGCCTGGTTTGTCTGGCCGTTTTTTTTTTAATATTTCATGGCACAGTGCATTAACTATTTTGTCCCTCGAAAAGGACAAAAATCAGGCCTAGGAGTGAGGGGCGTTCCGATAATTAGCCAATTTGTTTTTATTTTTTTTGTTGTTTTACTGTTGGCACGTCGCCGATGAATTCTAGAACCCGATTGTATCTCTATTGCGTCCAAAGATGAAGGAAAATGCAGATTCAAGGTTGACATAAATGATTATTAGATAAATCTACATAAAATTAAGTCGAAAGACATAATTATATTTTAATAGGTCAATTTGATTTAATCATGCGTCAAATTATAGTTTAATTTTGTTTAGGAATTAATTTAGAGTCCAATTGGAGGATTTAATTAAGTGCAAGGATTAATTATACTTTAAATTGGTCAAATTAATTTTACTAATGGCTTAATTGATGAAAAATCAAGTTCAGAAGCCTAATTTGGGTTTAATTGAGAAGATTGGAATTTTCGGAGACCAAATTTAATTATTTACAAGTCAATTGGATGAAATCAAAGGTGAAATTGAAGAAAATTGAAAGCTAATGGTCAATGAGGGTCAAATTGCATAAATCTGAAACCAAGGACCAAAGTAAAAACGATGTGTAAAGTTAAGGCTGCTATTGAAATTTTGACGGGGATAAAATTACATAATCTTAAAAGTTTAAAACTAATTAGGAGTACAATTAGAACAATCATAAATTAAGGAGCCAAAGTGTATTTATGCCACTCTACAAGATTTGCAGGCTTGACTGCACTGTTCAATGACCTAAACATTGCAGGCACGCCTTTGCAGAAGTTGAAGAGATCACCTGTGTCTGCACGCAATGAACAATCAAATCATCATTCACGTTCTATAAATATCAATGAGCAATCGAATTGTCATTCACGTTCTATAAATACCAAGAACTGGAACATGCAGAATGGGGGAGAACAAAAAAAGACATAACAGGGAGGAGAAACAGAGAACTAAGCACAAACACAAAGGGGAAAAAAGGCAGAAGAAGGAAGGGATATCAAAGACAACACAAAAAATAAGCTACGAGTAGCTACCGAAGCCATTGACCCAGTCTTCTTTGACCCTATTGCCTGCAGCACTGTCTCCATCTTCCTAAACATCAATGGTCTCAAGTCTTTCCTTCAACACCAGCAACCTCAACCTCCTCCTTCCCCCTCGTAAGCTATAGTCATTTTTCCTCCTCTCTAGTTACCAGCCACTGTTTCTTGACCAACAGTTGACAACCATAGTTTTTAAAACAAACCAACAACAACGCATAGTCCCTTTTAGCAACATCTGAATTTTTGTCCAACAGCCACCACCACTAGCTCCTAGGCATCGATGATAGCTCCTTTTTATCCACTAGTAACAACGATAGTTGTTTCCTCCTCTAGCGACAGACTAGCAGAGGTCGTCTCGTCTCTCCTTCAGCTGCAACCTTCAATCGCCTCTTGCATCCACCACATGCCACCATTCCTGGCACCACCACCATCAGCAGAACCATCTTGACCTTCTGTACACGGCAACAACGATAGGTAACCTCCTCCTCCTCCTCTGTTAGTTATTGTTCATATGTTGAATAGTAGCAAGAGATGGACATTCTATCCAGCCCGACCTTAGAAAGATGTTGGGCCAACCCATTTCATTGGGCCCGATCTATTTTAAAAAAAATATAAAAAATGCATTTTTAGAAGAAAAAAAACGTGTTGTTTTCGTGCATAGGATCGAATTCTAAAAATTTCCTAAGCATACTTTTTGTAAAAAAAATTACATCTTTTCTCATATTTGAAATGAAAAATGGGATATCGTATCCATTTTATGATTATCCGTAAGATTTCGGTCAAAATATAATTTGTTCTTTTTTATTGTAAATTTTAATTACCGGAGTGTAAAATTACATTGTAAAGTACACCAGAGGTATTAAAAAGATAACAAATGCAGTGCTATAATTCAGAATTTAGAACGGTTAGGTTTTCGACCCAATGAGGTAGAGACTCCCTCATGAAAAGAGATCTACTTCGAGACTTAGAAAAAACCAACGAATAAAAAATCTGACTTAGAAAAACAATCAAACAACAATTTAACTTACCTTAGGTAAGGTGCACCGGGGGTGATGAATCTTTCCGTTGCACAACAAGTCTCCTTACCTAGACTCTCGTAGACCATTAGGTTTCCTAGTAACCTTAATACTAGGTGGTGACTTCTAAAAATTATAATCGTAATTCTACGATTATAAAAAACCCCTTTCCCGCACACCACCTCCCCTCTCTAGGGGTGGCCACACGCGAAGCACGAAAAAAAAAGTCAACATGACACTAAATATACTATAACAACTCCATAAATATTTGGATCATGAGGAACCATGAGAAACTTAGGCTGTATTTGGTTAGTGTCTTAATATATAAGAGATAATTATAAAAAAGATAGAAACTGTTTAGTTGAAGGAATAAAGATAAAAATAAAATAAATGTATTTATATTATAGTTTTGAAACGAATTTATATTATTTTAAAATGGGCTATTTATCTTATCTATTTTTTTTATTATGAGAGAATAACCAACACAACCTTGGAGCTGTCCTTTATTTGGGATGAGAAGACTACTACATCTGTCATGTATGGAAGTATCAAGGCAAGAGTGGTGAACAGACGTATAACAACCGCTTTGACGATTTCAAGGGAATCCTAAAAAGCAAAAATAAAAAAACAAGAAATTTTTTAAGAGAAATGATCAATTATATTTTTAATTACAAGCCTCTTTATAGGACTCAAGTTCTAGACGATCAAAGAATTAAACTACTTAAATAAAATCCTAATTTGATAAGGGAAAATATTCTGTTGACGGAACTGGTCTACCGTTTCTAAACCAATCGACCAATTAATTTAGTCCAACCAGCAGACCAATTCTGAAGTAATAGACCGATTCCTCTGTTTCTCTATAAAAACCGAACATCTACCACAAATTTTAGTGTAGTTTGAGATTTTTTGAAAAAAAAAAAAATCAAAACGAAAGAGAAACTTGAGATTCTTATAAATGGTGGGGCACTAGGAAGAAGTGAAGGTAATCTGTTGCAATCTATCAACACCCAAAATGACCTTTTTACCCAAGGGTCAGTGAGTGGTGAGGGTGCTCTCGTTCCTTAAGAGAGGTCAGGGGTTCAACCCCTCCTCTTGTATGGAGCTGGCCATTTGGGGAGCACTTTCACCTCTTCAGGGCCCACCCGGTGCGAACGTGGATTAGTCTGGATCAGTGTCTAGGACGCCGCGTGGTTTATACCAAAAAACAATGACCTTTCTGTGTATCGTCTTCCAATTCAAAATCTATATTTCCCAAGTCTATACGGCAATCATGCAGCGACTAACTGTACCCCTTTGTTTTTAGAATGCTACATGATTTATCTCTATAACCAGAAAGGGATTAAACACCTTGAGCATTAGATATCATGAGTATGATCCTTGCACTTACAGTTGCCGGTTCTAATGTACTTATTTTCCTGTTGAAGTTCTCCGCCGCCCTGGACAGTATTAGTTCATCAGAATCTGTGAGTGATGGCAAGACATTGGTCTCCAGAGATGGAACCTTTGAGCTGGGTTTCTTTAGACCTGGCTTTTCCGACAATAGATACTTGGGAATATGGTACAAGAGCATCCCTGGTAAAACCACTGTTTGGGTTGCAAACCGGCTTAATCCTATCAATGATTCTTCTAGCTTGTTGAAGATAGATAGCACCGGAAATCTTGTACTTCTCAGAAATAACAGTGATATTGTTGTTTGGTCTTCCAACACAACAATAAAAGCTCAAAGTCCAATACTACAACTTCAGGATTCCGGGAATCTGGTCTTACGTGACAAAAACAGAATCTTATGGCAAAGTTTCGACTATCCATGTGATACGTTGTTACCAGGAATGAAGCTTGGATGGGACCTAAGGTCAGGATTCAATCGGTATCTTTCATCTTGGAAGAGCTTGGATGATCCATCTCCTGGAGACTTTACCTGGGGGGTGCAACGAGTGGGTAACCCTGAGATAGTAAGCTGGAAGGGCTCAAACAAGTACTTCCGGAGTGGTCCATGGAATGGAATTGGATTCAGTGGCGCTCCAGAGATAAGGCCTAACGCAATTTTTAGTTTCAATTTTATCTCAAACGACCAGGAACTGTACTATACATATAACCTCATTGATAAATCTATAATCACGAGGGTAGTTTTGAACCAAACAACGAATCATCGTCAGCGAAGCACATGGAATAAAAAAACTCAGAGTTGGATTCCCTATGTTACCGAGCCGAGAGATGACTGTAACAATTATGGTCGTTGTGGACCAAATGGAAAGTGCATTATTAGTGCCATGCCGCTCTGTCAATGTTTAGAAAAATTCAAGCCGACGTCACAAGAGGCATGGAACACAATGGACTGGTCTCTTGGGTGTAAGAGAAATAAGGAATTAGAATGTCATAATGGTGATCGATTCATCAGATTTGATGAGCTCAAATTACCTGATGCTAATAATTCTTGGATCAACAAAACTATGAATCTCAAGGAATGCAGGGCTAAATGCTTACAAAACTGTTCTTGTACGGCCTATACAAATTTAGATATTACTGGAGGAGGCAGTGGCTGTGCTATTTGGTTTGGTGATCTGATGGATATCAGACAGGTTTCCGCTGGAGGCCAAGAGCTATATGTTCGGGTGCGCGCCTCAGAAATAGGTATGTGAATAAGCCACCGAAGTTAAATCATTTCCTTGATTACAGCTTCTTTAGTGGGTTTCTAACTATATATTCTTCATTTTACTAAGATGACCGTGAAGTGCCTAAAGCTAAAACTAAGATGAAGATTGCAGTGATATCTACACCTACCATTTTCGTGGTCTTTGGTATACTAGTGGCCAGCTATTACCTCTGGAAAAGAAAGGCAAAGGGTGCAGGTATGTTGCTTAGACTGATGACTTTCACTAAATTAATGACCATCTTGTTCGTTTTAAATTTCTATTAGGGTTATTAATGAATGGAAACAAATAGTTTGAACAGACTATTTCTATATGGTGGACAAATTTTCGTGTTCCTGTGAAAGAAATTTGTTAAATGTTCCAAAACTAACAAGTTAGCTGTGCCAGCTGATGTATTTATTGCTATGAAAGGAGCTACTTTACCTGAATCAGTACAACAGCTGACCTATCAACACTTTTTCTAGCGATCGCATTTCATTTTAGTATCGGTTCACAGACGATATAAGCTAAACAGGATTTTGATCTAATGTTCTGATCATTTTCAGAACATCGAAAAGTTTTGTATCATGATCGAACTAATACTTCAATAATTTTTAATTAATTTCTAATCTTTTTATTGATATGTTGTCGATATTTCCCTGCCTAGTGAGAATGGCAAACTCCAGGAAAAATGATCATGAGATCGATGATGGACAAAAGGAAGACTTGGAGTTACCGCACTTTGAGTTCACTGCACTAGCTAATGCCACCAACGACTTTTCAACCAACAATAAGTTAGGAGAAGGCGGATATGGTCCTGTCTACAGGGTAAGAGAACCTAGGCATTTTGTTTCATGAAGAACAACACAAGTATTTTACAAAATTGATCTTGCAGGGTATGCTAGAAGATGGACAAGAAATCGCTGTGAAGAGGCTGTCAATGAGTTCAAGACAAGGATCGAATGAGTTCAAAAATGAAGTGATACTGATTAAAAAGCTTCAGCACAGAAATCTTGTGAAGCTTCTCGGTTGCTGCATTCAGAGAGAGGAGAAAATGCTGATTTATGAATACCTGCCCAACAGAAGCCTGGACTCCTTCATTTTCGGTAGGGATCCCTAGTAACCTAATCAACTTAGTTGGCCTAAAAATGAAAACAAGTGTTGTTTTGGTATTCACATATATAGCAGTTTAGCCTGACATGAAAACATGATGGCTTATTAGATCAGACGAAAGGTAAACTGCTAGACTGGTCCAGGCGTTTTAACATTATCTGTGGGATTGCAAGGGGGCTTCTCTATCTACATCAAGATTCCAGATGTAGAATCGTACATAGAGATCTCAAAGCAAGTAATGTTTTACTGGATAATGACTTGAATGCAAAGATTTCTGATTTTGGTTTGGCTAGAATGTTTGTGGCTGACCAAACTGAAGGCGAGACAAGCAAAGTGATGGGGACTTAGTAAGACATCTGATCCATGAGCTTTATTTAACATCCATATACTAGCATTTATTTGTTCTTATTTTATTGGCTTTCTTCAGTGGTTACATGGCGCCAGAATATGCTACTGATGGTCTATTCTCAGTGAAATCTGATGTCTTTAGTTTCGGGATCTTATTGCTTGAGATTATAAGTGGAAAGAAAAGTAGAGGGTTTTACCATCCAGACAACAGTCAAAGCCTTATTGCACATGTAAGTATGTATGGTTAAAGAATCATCTCACCTAAAAGCTTAAGTTGTTAGGTAAGACCCCAGAATATGATTTATATTATTCTCTAACACATCCCCTCAATTGAAAACCTTTTGGGATTGAAACTTGCATACATATCCACTCAACCTTGTGTTTGATTTTTATCAAATAGAATGAGGGTGGTGAGATTTGAACTCATGACTGCTGGGTCAACAAGGTTCTGATACAATGTTAAGGAACCATCTCACCTAAAAGTTTAAGTACCATGTTAAGGAACCATCTCACCTAAAAGTTTAAGTTATTAGGTGAGACCTCAAAATATAATTTATATTATTCTTTAACTAGGAGTTAAATTGCTTTTTTAAATGTGATGAGTTAAAGAATGACAAAAATTCTTTTGTATGTGTTAGACATGGAGATTATGGAATGAAGGCAAAACAATAGAGATGATTGACTCTCTGATGGATGGGTCATGCAATCCGTTAGAAGTGATGAGATGTATACACATTAGCCTCTTATGCGTGCAACAGCATCCAGATGACAGGCCATGCATGGCATCTGTATTATGCATGTTGGGAGGAGAGAGTGAATTGCCTAAGCCCAAAGAACCAGGTTTTCTTAATCACAGAGGCTGCATGAATCAAGTTTCACTTCGAGCAAGCAATGAGATTACTGTCTCTCTCTTAGAGCCTCGGTAGCTTATTGCCGAATCAAATTTTCACTACTTCGTAAAGTGTAGAATGCTAAACTTATATGGCTTTATCTGGTTAGCTAGACTGGAATTATATTTGAAAACTTTGTATGAGGATGATCAATTGTTCTTATTGTGTGTTGACCAAGAGTGACTCTAGAAGCAAAATAAATTACAGCAGAATCTTTGACACTATCAAAGATTGTTGTTGTTGCTATTCAAATGGAAATCTTTATCTTTTATTCTATGTAACAGAAAATCAGATTTTCCTGGATAATATCTTGCAATTCTGTTTTCTTTTAATGTATAAATAAATGCATTGAAATTCAATAATGAACCAGTTCTGCTGCAATGATTATAAGCAAAATCAGTCTTCTCTGCAATATCATAAACAAATTGTATCAGAGCTGCTTTTTCTTGAGGCAATTGTGTGATTGAGAGAGCCTAATCACTTGAGAGATCACAACCTACAAACACAACCAACAAACATTAATGAGAATGAGAGATCATAAACACAACCCACAAACACTTGCCATCTATACACAAACACATCAAAATGAACCTAGAAATGTCATTCACAGCAGTTGCACCTCCAATATTTGATGGGATAAACTATCAAGTTTGGGCTGTTAGAATGGAAGCCTACCTTGTTTGGTCCAGGCCTGATTTCTCCTAGGCTTGTTTGGTCCAGGCCTGATTTCTTGGCCAACAGATGCAAAATCATAATCATCTTCACCCACATCTATGTTTTCATCAACAAACTCTTCAAAATCAGATCTGGTATTTTGTATGGCCTTATATGGACCATATTTCCTAGGTGCTGAGCCCCACTATTCTATTACTTTATCGAATTCACCTCGTCTTTCATATCCTTGTACATCCTAGACAACAACTCGAGTTGTTGCCCTATAATTTGCAATTAGAAAGCTATATCAGCATTTTGTGTTGCTGATTCGTTGTTTTCAAATATGCTTTGAATCTGCAAAATTTGGTTAGGAGCGCAAAAAAAATATATCAAGGCTTTTCACTCTAATAAGCTCATATGTTTTTTACCTCACAACTTGCTTTCTTTTGGTTCTTTAGGAACTAAAATCAATAAATTGAAGTCAGTACCCTTTGCGGTGCACTCTAATTATAATTTTCAAACTCAAGAAGCTATAAAAATACTAAAAACAAAGCAAAACAAAACTACGATTATGATTTCGCGAGTAACAATGCAAATTCGTACGAATTGGGGACGAAATGAAGACACGAAATAAAATAGAAGCAAATATTAGCAAAAACAATTACTTGACTCCTAGATAACCCAAATATAATAGAAACAAAGATTTTGACAAAAATACACAGTAAGGATCATGTTTTGAAACTTGACGCAATCTAACCTCTTACGCAATTTTTACGTAGAAGAATTGAAACCTAGACCAAACAACCTCGAAATAACCTCCAATTCAAAATTTAGTATTGAAATACCAAACAAACAACAACACTCAATTTATAGTCATTCTCTTACTTCTAGTTACCCAACCCCGAATTTTTTATCATTTTGCGGTAGAATTGAACCTCCAATTAAAACCTCTAGAAACCAATATCAAAATAATCCAAAATTTAATATATGGTGTGATCTCAACCCCAATACACAGAATATGAAGTTTCAATTGATTCTAAGGTGTGTTGCTTAAGGTTCACTAAGGTATTGTATTTATGGCAGATTTGAACCTTGAATTAAAACCTCAAGTAAACAATATTAGAATAACCCCAAATTTAATATATGATGTGATCTCTCCCCCAATAGAAAGAATATTAACTTTCAATTGATTCCGATGTGATTTTCTTAGGTTTCATCAGAGTTATGTTTTCTGCAGTAAAAATTAAATGATCCTTCAAATTTCAATTAATCTTTCTATCTCTTTTTTTTTTTTTTAATATACTGATATGATAAGACAGTAAAAAGATGAAATATAGCTTTTTTTTGCTTAGATGATGTAGACACGAAGAACAAGGAGATGGACGCAAACACTGAAAATTTTTAAGGAACACTAAAAAAACAAAAATGACAGAAGGATATGATCTTGTTTTGGAGCCTAGCTCTGATACCAACTGTGTGTGATCATGTGATCACAAGGTTCGAATCAGCAAGAGTAACTCTAGAAGCAAAATAAATTACAGCAGAATCTTTAACAGTATCAAAGATTGTTGTTGTTGCTATTCAAATGGCAATCTTTATCTTTTATTCTATGTAATAGAAAATCAGATTTTCCTGAAGAATATCTTGCAATTCTGTTTTCTTTTAATGTATAAATAAATGCATTGAAATTCAATAATGAACCAGTTATGCTGCAACGATTATATGCAAAATCAGTCTTCTTTGCAATATCATCAACAAATTCTTGGGTAAGCAAAACTATGAATCACAAGGAATGCAGGTCAGAATGCTTACAAAACTGTTCTTGTATGGCATATACAGCTGCAAATATTAAGGAAGGCAGTGGCTGTGCTATTTGGTTTGGGGATCTGATAGATATTAGACAGTTTCCAGTTCAGGGCAGGAAATATACATTCGCATGAATGCTTCAGAATCAAGTGAGTGCTTATCCTTAGTCTTAGTTAATCCATGAGCATCTATATTAATTATTATTTAATCATCATTTTGTAGCTTCTCTAATTTTCTTCGCTGTATCGTAACTATATTTCTTTCGTTCTTTCTTTCTTATCAACCATGAAGAGGCGAAAGCTGCATCCAAGAAAAAGATGGCAGTGGGAATTGCACTATCTATTTTCGTGGTCTGCGGGGTGCTTTTGGTCGCCCATTACATGTTCAAAAGAAAGGCAAAACTCATAGGTAAAGTTACTATGATTGCTTTCAGTAAATGAGCATCTTGTTTTTTGCGAGTTTAGGGTCTGTTTGGTATTACGGTTGCTGTTGTGGTTGAGGTTGAAAAAAAGCAGTTTTAAAAAAGCGCTTTAATTGCGGTTCAAAATAAGCAGTGAAATGTTTGGTTAAAACTGTAGTTGAGTTTGAGGTTGAAAAAAAGCAGTTTTGTGTGTATGGTTACCAAACTTTTTATTTCGCTTTTAACTTGTGAAATTACAGAACACACACATATATTGTTTTTTAAATATTTAATAATTATAATAAAAAAATATATTTAATAATTCAAGTAAATTAGACACTTGTTTTTATTCTCCCATCAAACTACTTGTAATTTTATCACGAACTAAATCCATACGTGAAGTCCTTTGTTATCCCGAAACAATAGTAAAATATCATCTAAAATAAAATTAGGACTGTAAGATAAAATTTATATTATGATATTCTTCTAATATATTTATTTATTGTAATTAATTTTTAGATTATTTTAATATTAACAATATATTTTTTATAAGAAAATATTATATATATATATATATATATATATATATATATATATATATATATATATATATATATATATATCTACCCCAGTCCCCGTGTATATATATATAGCCCCCAGTCCCCCCCCCCCGCAACGCCACGGAAAGCAGGAATTTCCTGCTTTCGGTGAAACGTGGTTTCGGTAGCAGAAATAGAAAGGAACAGCTTTTTAACTGGCGTTGAGCTTATCGTTGTTTAGACTTTGGAGAAGCCCAGAAGGGTCAACGTATTTACAATTAGAACAACTGAAATAACTACATGATATAGACTTGATCAGATTGTAGCATTCAGGAAATTACAGAGTGATTGTCTCAGTTTTGTAATCACTGTCTCAGCTGTTATCTTTGGTCTGAACGTTCATAATCTTGGCTCATTTGTCATTTCTCATCGTTTATCATGCATGTAATTCCCATTTTCTGCTGTCTGAGAAAACAGGAGGCAACAAAGAAGAGAATAATCAGATAGATAGTGGAGGACAGGAAGACTTGGAACTACCCCTGTTCCAGTTCACTACAATAGCCAAAGCCACAAACGACTTTTCATTCAACAACAAGATAGGAGAAGGTGGTTTTGGACCTGTGTACAAGGTAAATTTCTCAATTACGAGTGAAATTGCTAATAGAAAAACTTTCTCGAATTGAAGCAAAATGACTATATTTACTTCAAGTGCCCAGTTTTATGGAGATGAGCAAAGTATTTTGTGATATCATTTTTCTAGGGTACTCTAGAAGATGGCCAAGAAATAGCAGTAAAAACACTATCAAGAAGTTCTGGACAAGGATTAAATGAGTTCAAAAATGAAGTAATACTTATTAAAAAGCTTCAGCACCGAAATCTTGTAAGACTTCTTGGCTGTTGCATTCAAGGAGAGGAGAAAATTCTGGTATATGAATTCATGCCCAACAAAAGCCTCGATTCCTTCATTTTCGGTACTTTTCTAAACCTGACAAGCTTTCTTATCCTATCGTTACAATCAAGTTTGTTTCCAAGTTCTAAAGTGGGTTGTTGCACTAACAAACACTTGACAGATCAAACAAGAGGCAAACTGTTAGACTGGTCCAAGCGTTTCAGCATTATCTGTGGTATTGCTAGGGGGCTTCTGTATCTCCATCAGGATTCCAGGCTAAGGATTGTACACAGAGATATCAAAGCAAGCAACGTTTTACTTGATAAGGATATGAACCCAAAAATCTCTGATTTTGGTTTGGCCAGAATGTTTGGTGGAGACCAGACTGAAGGAAACACAACCACAGTTGTTGGAACCATGTAAGCACTTACCAATTACATGCCATACTATATTATTATTATTATTATTATTATTATTATTATTATTTTGTTAACAAAGCATATAATTTGTATGCTTTAGAGTCAAACATAAGAAATCTGTTTGAGCCAGACGCAATACTAGTATACTTAGATTTATGTGTTTGTGCTAATGACATTCGGCAGTGGTTATATGGCTCCTGAATATGCTACTGATGGGCTCTTCTCAGTGAAGTCTGATGTTTTTAGCTTTGGAATCTTAATACTTGAGATAATAAGTGGAAAGAAGAGTCGAGGATTTTATCATCAAGATCATAGCCTAAGTATTGGACTTGTAAGTGTCAAGGTCTCAATTTCTTACTTCCATATACGTACTTCATCAAGAGAATGACGGAAATTTCCTTTTTATTTCTAGGCATGGAGATTGTGGAAAGATGGAAAACCTTTGGAATTAATTGAGGCATTTCCAGGAGAGAGATGCAATTTATCAGAAGTGACGAGATGCATAAACATCAGTCTCTTATGTGTGCAGCAGCATCCTGATGATAGGCCAAGCATGTCCACGGTGGTTTGGATGCTAGGAGGTGAGAATACACTGCCTCAGCCGAAGGAACCAGGCTTTTCTAAGGGCAGTGATCCGAATGCTCCGAATTTTGAACTATCTTCAGCCAATGAAATTACTAACTCCCTCTTGTATCCCCGGTAGTTAACTGTGCTGGATGAAATGCTCCGAATTTTTCGACATGTGTTCACACACTCGCATAAGTCATTAAACCTATTTTAAAGTTAAACTGTTAGAGCATAGAAGATGTATTATAGAATATTGTATTTGTAGTCTAGAGTATGAAAGATGGTATGGGATATGTGTATAAATAAAAAGGTGCACACACAATAAATGTATGCAAAATTGAATATCAATATAGTAAAATTTCAAATTTCATTCTCCCTCTCTTTTCTCTCTTCTCCCTCTTCCCGTCTCTAAACTCATTCTTCTTTCTCTTTCAATTATCTGCAAACTCTCTCAATCCTAACATGGTATCAGAGCTATTATGCTAGCGCATGAATTGATCCAAGCTTCAACAATCTGATCCTTCAATGGATTATTAAAAAAAAAAACCTTTCTGCAGCTAAAGAAAACACATCGTTCAAGACAAATTTGATGTTTTCTTTGTTTTTCTTTTTCTTTGGAATAGATCCGTGTTGCTGCTCTGGCAACATCTAGCATTTTTCATGCCAAATCAAGGTCAGACTCTGCTTCATCTGCTTCAGCAAGATCCTCATCATCATCTTCTTCTGCTCCTCCTCCTCCTCTCTCCACCGTCTCCACTCCTTAAATCGAACATTCATTAATACTCTTAACTCTTCATCCTTAAATCGAACATTCAGTAATACTCTCAACTCTTCAGTCTCTGCGCAACAAATTACGGCTAATTTTGCACAACAAAAGTGAAGCTCAAATAGAGCAGCAGCAGAGCAAGAAAAAAAAAGCTCAAACCAAGCAGCAGCAGAGTGAGAATCATCGTTCATCATGAAGAAGCAGCGAAGCAAGCGTCATGACTCACCGTTTCAATTCTTCAGAGTTCCTGCAGCAATTCTCTCTATCAAGTTCTCGAAGGAAAAACAAGAGAGAAGTAAAAGCAGAAAGAGAAATAAAAGCAGGGAGATCCAAGTGAAAGATCTCGTCGGAGAGGTGAAGACTCGGACACGCCCGTAACCTCGTGCCATGCTTTTTTGGCTCAAACCGTTCCCAGCCACCAGATCTCCTTGTAACTCTAACTACATCAAGGCATCATGCTGATAGGAAAGTCAATAGATTTGACAATAACATTTCTAGGAGAGGAGTTGTGCCTAAAACAAGCACGAAAAAGGCAAAGGACTATCTCGTTGGTCCTCTTCTCCTTGGATTTTTCATCTTTGTTGTCATTGGATCATCTCTATTCCAGAAAATCAGGACAACCACAGACAGAGGCATGACCTAAATTGTTTGGGGATGGCTGCCGCAGATGCTGCTGTCTTTTGGTGTTTTCTCTGCAATTAGGATGCGTCAAGTGCTTGGAGACAGTCCTAGCATAAGCAATGTCATAACCCAATTTTGGGTTATTCCCCAAATCTACCCAAAAATAAGAAAAATAAAATAAAAGCGGTTGGTGTCTGCAGAAAAATCAAGGTGGAAATTTTAGACTTTTTCAAGAGCTCGATCGTACCTTTTTTGTGCCCAGAAATGAAGGAAAATGATTCAAGGCTAAAGTAATTTATTATTGGATAAATCTGCATAAAAATTAAGTCAAAAGTTGTAATTATTTTCTTATGAGCCAATTTGATTTAATTGTTGGCCAATTTAAAAGTGTAATTATGTTTGAGAATTAATTTAGGATCCAATTGAAGGGTTTAATTAAGCGCAATGACTTAATTATATGTTAAATTGGTCAAATTAATTTATTTAAGGGCTTAGTCAATGAGAAATCAACTTCTTGAATTTAATTCGGGTTCAATTGATGAGATTGAAATTTTTAGAGATCGAATTGAATTTGGATCATGAGGAACCATGAGAAACTTAGGTTGTATTTGGTTAGTGTCTTAATATATAAGAGATAATTATAAAAAAGATAGAAAATGTTTAGTTGAAGGAATAAAGATAAAAATAAAATAAATGTATTTATATTATAGTTTTGAAACGAATTTATATTATTTTAAAATGGGCTATTTATCTTATCTATTTTTTTATTACGAGAAAATAACTAACACAACCTTGGAGCTGTCCTTTTTTTGGGATGAGAAGGCTACTACATCTGTCATGTATGGAAGTATCAAGGCAAGAGTGGAGAACAGACGTATAACAACCGCTTTGGCGCGTTCAAGGGAAATCAACAAGTCACCACCGATGACTCCGACGCCCTTGTAATACGGCAACCCTAGCTGTCACATGTAAGCGAAAAAGCAAAAAAAAAACGATCGTCCAAGTTTTAGAGAATTTTCACCAGACTTGAAGAAAAGTAAACAAAATCTTGTTGAATAAATCCTTGTTAACAGCCGGTCTTCTTCGTGGACAAAAAGTCATCAATTTCATTTCTTTTCAACATAAAATTTCAAAAGATGTATCCAAGCATTGCTATATATATAATCAGGTTTATGAGTAGGTGATATAGCACATTCGTAAGTTTTAAGATTTTATTGGAAGAAATTTTAGGAGTGGTAAGAGTGTTAGAGAATAATATAAATAATATATTCTTTTTTGGGTTAAAGTCAACATGACACATTTCATACGCTCCTGAAATCCTTTTTCAACATGACACATTTCATACGCTCCTGAAATCCTTTTTCAACATGACACATTGAGAACCTAGCAATTGATCATCTCAAACAATCAAACACACAAGTTTTGATACCATTTGTTCGAAGAAACTCTAACTGTGGTAGAAGATAATCCTAAAAAGCAAAAATAAAAAACAAGAAATTTTTAAGAGAAATGATCAATTATATTTTTAATTACAAGCCTCTTTATAGGACTCAAGTTCTAGACGATCAAAGAATTAAACTACTTAAATAAAATCCTAATTTGATAAGGAAAAATATTCTGTTGACGGAACTGGTCTACCGTTTCTAAACCAATCGACCAATTAATTTAGTCCAACCAGCAGACCAATTCTAAAGTAATAGACCGATTCCTCTGTTTCTCTATAAAAACCGAACATCTTCAACAAATTTTAGTGTAGTTTGAGATTTTTTGAAAAAAAAAATATCAAAACGAAAGAGAAACTTGAGATTCTTACAAATGGTGGGGCACTAGGAAGAAGTGAAGGTAATCTGTTGCAATCTATCAACACCCCACAATGACCTTTCTGTGTATCGTCTTCCAATTCAAAATTTATTTTTCCCAAGTCTATACGGCAATAATGCAGCGACTAATTGTACCCCTTTGTTTTTAGAATGCTACAGGTTTTATCTCTATAACCAGAAAGGGATTAAACACCTTGAGCATTAGATATCATGAGTATGATCCTTGCACTTACAGTTGCCGGTACTAATGTACTTATTTTCTTGTTGAAGTTCTCCGCCGCCCTGGACAGCATTAGTTCATCAGAATCTGTGGGTGATGGCGAGACATTGGTCTCCAGAGATGGAACCTTTGAACTGGGTTTCTTTAGACCTGGTTTTTCCAACAATAGATACTTGGGAATATGGTACAAGAGCATCCCAGGTAAAACCACTGTTTGGGTTGCAAACCGGCTTCATCCTATCAATGATTCTTCTAGCTTGTTGAAGATAGACAGCACCGGAAATCTTGTTCTTCTCAGAAATAACAGTGATATTGTTGTTTGGTCTTCAAACACAACAATAAAAGCTCAAAGTCCAATACTACAACTTCTGGATTCCGGGAATCTGGTCTTACGAGACAAAAACGATGGAAATAATGGAATCTTATGGCAAAGTTTCGACTATCCATGTGATACAATGTTACCAGGAATGAAGCTTGGATGGGACCTAAGGTCAGGATTCAATCGGTATCTTTCATCTTGGAAGAGATTGGATGATCCATCTCCTGGAGACTTTACCTGGGGGGTGCAACGAGTGGGTAACCCTGAGGTAGTATGCTGGAAGGGCTCAAACAAGTACTTCCGGAGTGCTCCATGGAATGGAATTGGATTCAGTGGCGCTCCAGAGATAAGGCCTAACCAATTGTTTAGTTTCAATTTTACCTCAAACGACCAGGAACTGTACTATACATATAACCTCATTGATAAATCTAAAATCACGAGGATAGTTTTGAACCAAACAGCGAATCATCGTCAGCGATGGATATGGAGTGAAGAAACTCAGAGTTGGATTCCCTATGTTACCGAGCCGAGAGATGACTGTGACAATTATGGTCGTTGTGGACCAAATGGAAAGTGCATTATTAGTGGCATGCCGCTCTGTCAATGTTTAGAAAAATTCAAGCCGAAGTCACAAGAGGCATGGAACACAATGGACTGGTCTCATGGGTGCAAGAGAAATAAGGAATTAGAATGTCATAATGGTGATCGATTCATCAGATTTGATGAGATCAGATTGCCTGATGCTACATATTCTTGGATCAACAAAACTATGAATATCAATGAATGCAGGGCTAAATGCTTACAAAACTGTTCTTGTACGGCCTATACAAATTTAGATATTACTGGAGGAGGCAGTGGCTGTGCTATTTGGTTTGGTGATCTGATGGATATCAGACAGGTTTCGGCTGGAGGCCAAGAGCTATATGTTCGGGTGGGCGCCTCAGAAATAGGTATGTGAATAAGCCATTGAAGTTAAATCTTTCCTTGATTGCAGTTTCTTTAGTGGGTTTCTAACTATATATTCTTCATTTTACTAAGATGACCGTGAAGTGGCAAAAACTAAAACTAAGATGAAGATTGCAGTGATATCTACACCTACCATTTTCGTGGTCTTTGGGATACTAGTGGCCAGCTATTACCTCTGGAAAAGAAAGGCAAAGGGTGCAGGTATGTTGCTTAGACTGATCACTTTCACTAAATTAATGACCATCTTGTTCGCTTTAAATTTCTATTAGGGTTATTAATGAATGGAAACAAATAGTTTGAACAGAGTATTTCTATATGGTGGACAAATTTTCGTGTTCCTGTGAAAGAAATTTGTTAAATGTTCCAAAACTAACAAGTTAGCTGTGCCAGCTGATGTATTTATTGCTATGAAAGGAGCCACTTTACCTGAATCAGTACAACAGCTGACCTATCAACACTTTTTCTAGCGATCGCATTTCATTTTAGTATCAGTTCACAGAGGATATTAGCTAAATAGGATTTTGATCTAATGTTCTGATCATTTTCAGCACATCGAAAAGTTTTGTATCATGATCGAACTAATACTTCAATAATTTTTAATTAATTTCTAATCTTTTTATTAATATGGTGTCGATATTTCCCTGCCTAGTGAGAATGGCAAACTCCAGGAAAAATGATCATGAGATCGATGATGGACAAAAGGAAGACTTGGAGTTACCACACTTTGACTTCACTGCAGTAGCTAATGCCACCAACCACTTTTCAATCAACAATAAGTTAGGAGAAGGCGGATATGGTCCTGTCTACAGGGTAAACATTATAAATATTTAGCAAACTTAATATAAGAGAACCTAGGCATATTGTTTCATGCAGAACAACACAAGTATTTTACAAAATTTATCTTTCAGGGTATGCTAGAAGATGGACAAGAAATCGCTGTGAAGAGGCTGTCATTGAGTTCAAGACAAGGATCGAATGAGTTCAAAAATGAAGTGATACTGATTAAAAAGCTTCAGCACAGAAATCTTGTGAAGCTTCTCGGTTGCTGCATTCAGAGAGAGGAGAAAATGCTGATTTATGAATACATGCCCAACAGAAGCCTGGACTCCTTCATTTTCGGTAGGGATCCCTACTAACCAAATTTACTTATTTGACCTAAAAATAAACAAGTGTCATAGGTTTTTGTTGCTATTGAATTTGTTGTTTTGGTATTCACATATATAGCAGTTTAGCCTGACATGAAAACATGATGGCTTATTAGATCAGACGAAAGGTAAACTGCTAGACTGGTCCAGGCGTTTTAACATTATCTGTGGGACTGCAAGGGGGCTTCTCTATTTACATCAAGATTCCAGATGTAGAATCGTACATAGAGATCTCAAAGCAAGTAATGTTTTACTCGATAATGACATGAATGCAAAGATTTCTGATTTTGGTTTGGCTAGAATGTTTGTGACTGACCAAACTGAAGGCGAGACAAGCAAAGTGGTCGGGACTTAGTAAGACATCTGATCCATGAGCTATATTTAACATCCATATACTAGCATTTATTTGTTCTTATTTTATTGGCTTTTTTCAGTGGTTACATGGCGCCAGAATATGCTACTGATGGTCTATTCTCAGTGAAATCTGATGTCTTTAGTTTCGGGATCTTATTGCTTGAGATAATAAGTGGAAAGAAAAGTAGAGGGTTTTACCATCCGGACAACAGTCAAAGCCTTATTGCACATGTAAGTATGTATGGTTAAAGAATCATCTCACCTAATAACTTAAGCTGTTAGGTGAGACCCTAGAATATGATTTATATTATTCTCTAACACATCCCCTCAATTAAAAACCTTTTGGGATTAAAACTTGAATACATACCCACTCAACCTTGTGTTTGATTTTTATCAAATAGAATGAGGGTGGTGAAATTTGAACTCATGACCGCTGGGTCAACAAGGTTCTGATATAATGTTAAAGAACCATCTCACCTAAAAGTTTAAGTACCATGTTAAGGAACTATTTCACCTAAAAGTTTAAGTACCATGTTAAGGAACTATCTCACCTAAAAGTTTAAGTTATTAAGTGAGACCTCAAAATATAATTTATATTATTCTCTAACTAGGAGTTAAATTGCTTTATTAAATGTGATGAGTTAAAGAATGACAAAAACTCTTTTGTATGTGTTAGACATGGAGATTATGGAATGAAGGCAAAACAATAGAGATGATTGACTCTCTGATGGATGGGTCATGCAATCCGTCAGAAGTGATGAGATGTATACACATTAGCCTCTTATGCGTGCAACAGCATCCAGATGACAGGCCATGCATGGCATCTGTAGTATGCATGTTGGGAGGAGAGAGTGAATTGCCTAAACCCAAAGAACCAGGTTTTCTTAATCACAGAGATCTACATGAATCAAGTTTCACTTCAAGCAAGGTTGGATTATCTTCAAGCAATGAGATTACTGTCTCTCTCTTAGAGGCTCGGTAGCTTATTGCCGAATCAAATTTTCACTACTTCGTAAAGTGTAGAATGCTAAACTTATATGGTTTTATCTGGTTAGCTAGACTGGAATCATATTTGAAAACTTTGTAGCAGGATGATCAATTGTTCTTATTGTGTGTTGACCAAGAGTGACTCTTGAAGCAAAATAAATTACAGCAGAATCTTTGACACTATCAAAGATTGTTGTTGTTGCTATTCAAATGGAAATCTTTATCTTTTAATCTATGTAACAGAAAATCAGATTTTGCTGACAATATCTTGCACTTCTGTTTTCTTTTAATGTATAAATAAATGCATTGAAATTCAATAATGAACTAGTTCTGCCGCAACAATTATAAGCAAAATCAGTCTTCTCTGCAATATCATCAACAAATTGGTAACAGAGCTGCTATTTCTTGAGGGAATTGTGAGATTGAGATAGCCTAATCACTTGAGAGATCACAACCTACAAATACTAATGAGAATGAGAGATCATAAACACAACTCATAAACACTTGCCATCTATACACAAACACATCAAATTGAACCTAGAAATGCCATTCACAGCAGTTGCACCTCCAATATTCGATGGGATAAACTATCAAGTCTGGGTTGTCAGAATGGAAGCCTACCTCGATGTAAATGATCTATGGGCTACAGTTGAACAAGTATACGAAGTTCCAATCTTGTCAGACAATCCAACAACAGCACAAATCAAATATCACAAAGAAAAGAAGCTGAGAGCATCAAAAGCAAAACCAACACTATTTGCAACAGTTTCATCCACAATTTTTTACAGAATAGGACCTTGAAGACAACAAAGGAAATCTAGGATTTTCTAAAAAGAAAATACAAAAGAAATGAGATGATCAAAGGGATGCAAATGCTAAACTTAATTAGAGAGTTTGAGTTACAAAAGATGAAGGAATCATAAACAATCAAGGAGTGTTCTAACAAACTTCTTAGTATTGTTAACAATGTACGAATCCTTGGTACTGAATTTTCTGATTCTAAATTGTTTAGAAAATTTTAATAATAATTCCATAAATGTTTGAGACAACAATCTCATCTTTAGAAAACTCTAAAGTTCTATCAAGCATTACCTTAGCAAAATTATTGAATGCACTACAAGCACAGGAGCAAAGAAGGCTGATGAGGCAAGAGAGAAATGTAGAAGGTGCATTTTCTATGAAATCTCAAAACAATTGTGATGGAAAAAACAAAAAAACAAAACAATAGGTGTCGCACCCTCCGCGAGAGCGCGACGACGCTTCCCGTGAGCAGGGAATTCATGTCAGGGTTTTATCTTTATTCTGTGAAAAAGGGAGTCGTCACCTAGTATTATGGTTACCAGGAAAGCTAAACTGGTCTTTCAGAGATTCTAAGGCAAGGGACTGGTTGCGTAAACAGAAGGTTTTAGCACCCCTAGTAAGCCCTACCTAAGGTAAGCTGCTTTGTATTTTGGTTTGCTTTATGATTGTTATGGTATTGGTTTTTCAAAGATGTGTTGGTTAAATGATGATGGAGTATTATCCCTATAAAAATATTTTGGATATTTACCACTTTAGGATTTCATTACCCAAATATCAATAGTGAATAATAGCGAATTATCTTGCTAATGTTTTGGATAATAACCCCTTTAGGATTTCTGTACCCAAATATTAACAGTGAATAATATGAATCCCCAAAAATAAGATTTTGATATTTTTGGAATATTGGTCAATACCCTTTGGATTTTACAAACATGTAAAATCCAAAAATACAAGAAAAACAATTTTTGTGTTTACGAAATCCATGTAAAACACATTTTTCTTTAAACTCCGAAATAATATTTTTTTAAAAAGGAATGTTCAAAATATGTTAGTGTATTGGGCGTAGCACAAAAACAAAACATTTTTTATTTTAATTATTTTAAAAAAAGATAGTTTTTTATGCAAATTTGTATTTGTTTTTTTTTTTTTTTTTTTATGGGCTGGCTGCTCAGCCCTAATAGGCTAGAGGCCCATCATTTGGGGCTGAGTTGTCAACCCACCTCGCGTGGACTAGGGCCTCTAGTCCAAGTGGGGTGCAGCCCACCTTACCTTGGACTAGGCCTCCGGTCCGGGTGGGCTAGAAGCCCACTTCACTATGGATTGGGCCGCTAGTCCTTATGGGTTGGAAGCCCACTTTGCTTTAGACTGGGCCTCCAGTCCTTGTGGAGTGGAAATCCACTTCTCTCAGGAGGTAAGGCCGGGTGCAAAGCCCGGTCCGCCTCACTCATGTGGTCGGGCTGAACAGTGGGATGCAAATTGCGTCCCACTATTCACATGCAGTGAGACGAAGAAGATGATGAATAGTAGGGTGATTTTTTGAGGGCGATAAAAAGCGTACCTGTTAGTATCGTTGGGTAGAGGAGGTTGAGGTGGTTCTTCCTGTCATGTTGACGTTGAAAATGATGGCCTGTGGTGGCCGGAGGAAGCGTCGAAAGTTGGTCGGCCTACGTCGCTGCAACTGCTGCTGCTGCCTTCACCTGAGAGTGTGGTTGGCTCGTTGGTGTGGAGGGGGAGCTATTGGTGATGATGGGGTGGTGCTAGGTGGTTGGAGTTGATGTTGGAGTTGTTGACCGAGAGAGAGAGAGCGATAGCTGCTGGATTTAGAGAGAGAGAGGGTTGACTAAGAGGGAGATAAAGAGGGAGTTGTTGACCGAGAGGGGGAGAGAGAGCTGATGGTGTCTACACTAGAGACTAGGGAGATAAAGAGTGATTCTCTTTGTTTTTTAAGTGTAATTTGTTACGTAAATTTCTCCCCTGTCATAATTTTTTTCCTCCTCAATTCGTAATTATTCTAATTGCACCCGTAATTAAATTTAAACTTATGATTTTGTGCAATTGTACCCCGTCAGAATTTCAATACCAACCTTAACTTTTACGCGCCTTTTTTTATTTTGATTCTTGGTTTCTGATTTGTGTGATTTAACCCTCAATCGACCATTAGACTCTCAATTTGTTCAATTTGACCCCTGATTTCACATAATTGGCTTGGAAAAATTCAAATCGGTCTTCAAAAATTCCAATCTTCTCAATTGAACCTGAATTAAGCTCAAGAACTTGATTTTTCATCGATTAAGCCCCTTAATAAAATTAATTTGAACAATTTAAAGTATAATTAAATCCTTGCACTTAATGAAATCCTTCAATTGGACCCTAAATTAATTCTCCAACACAATTACACTTTTATATTGGCAACCGATTAAATCGAACTGGCTCATAAAAATATAGTTATATCTTTCGACTTAATTTTTATGCAGATTTCTAGGCATAAAAGAGGTACGATTGAGCTCTCAAAAAACATCCAAAATTTCCAACTTGATTTCCCTACCTACATCGGCTCCTTTTATTTTATTTTTGTAATTTTTGGGTAGATTTGGGGAATAACCCAAAATTGGGTTATGACAACAGGTTTGGAGGTTCTGCATCCAACACTAAAATGAATAAGAGTAGCAATACTCAAAACTACCCTCCATGTCCTCACTACATAAAGGGCAATTATCCTCAAAATAAATGTTGGTGGAGACCTAATGCACGCTATTTTAAGTGTGGTCAACTAGGGCACATGGAAAAGATATGCAAGACTCAACAACAACAAACAGAAGCCAAGGTTGTTGATGATCAACACCATGAGGAGCATATGTTTGTGGTATCATGTTTAGCCACAAACAAATTCACTGAAAATTGGCTCATAGACAACGACTGTACAAATCACATGACTCATGATGGAAAGATTTTCACTAAGATTTATAGAAATATTGTCTCAAAAGTCAAGATTGGAAATGGTACTCACCTGAAAGTAGAAAGAAAAGGAACAATTGTCATTGAAACTCAAACAGGTTTTATATTAATTTCATATGTACTATATGTTCCTGAAATTAATCAAAACCTGTTAAGTGTTTCACAGTTGCTGGAAAAAGGTTACAAGGTATTATTTCAAGATAAAATTTGCGTGATTGAAGATGCCGAGGGCATATAAATCTTCAATATTCATATTAAAGGAAAAAGTTTTATGTTGGATGTCAAGAATGAAGAACAAGCTGCTATACACAAAGAAGATAAAACTTCTATGCTTCGACACAAAAGAATAGGGCACTATCATTATTAAGCCTTATTATTCATGGAAAGAACAACATGGTCAAAGGCTTACCTAAACTGGAAAAGGATTTCCCTACATGTGCTACTTGTCAATTTGGCAAGCTGTCAAGATTTCCATTTCAACAAAGCAAAGCCTGGAGAGCTACACAGAAGCTGCAATTGATCCACATAGATGTTGGAGGACCAATGAACATATAGTCCCTAAATGGCAGTAAGTACTATATTGCCTTCATTGATAATTATTCGAGGATGTGTTGGATTTATTTTATGAAATTCATAAATGAAGTTACTCACATATTTGGGAAGTTTAAAGCCTAGATTGAAACTTAAAGCTACTGCAAAATAAAGGTAATCAAATTCGCTAATGGAACTAAATACACCTCTGAAAGCTATAACAAATTTGGTGAAGATGTAGGCATTGAACACCAATCAATAAAACGGAGTTGTGGAAAGAAAAAATAAAACAATAATGGAGATGACGAGATGCTTACTTCATGACAAAGGATTGCCAAAGAAATTCTGGGCTGAGGTAGTGAATACATCAGTATTTTTGCTGAACAAATTACCAACAAAAGCTTTGCAAACTAAAACTCTATATGAAGTCTGGTTTGGCTACAAACCAAAGCTGCTCAGTCTAAATATATTTGGTTGCTTATGATTCTACTATATTCCTCAAAATAGGAGAGACAAATTGGACAAGAAGGCTAAAGTTGAGATTTTTGTAGGCTACAATACTATTACTAAAGCCTATAAAATCTACGTATCTTAGAGAAATAAAATAATCATCAAAACAGATGTTCAGTTTTTTGAATGTGATAGCTAGAATTGGAAGGATGAAAAGAAGATTGATGATCATGGTCAAAAGGATAATGTAGATGATGAGCCTATAAAAGGAACCAGAACTATTGCAGACATCTATCAAAGATGCAATGTTGCTGCAATTAAACTTACAAATTTTAAAGAGGCAGCAACTTATCAGAAATTGTTAGATGCAATGAAGGAGGAGCTAATGATGATTGAGAAGAATCAAACGTGGGAATTGGTGGAAAGACCTCAGCATAAAAAAGCCATTGGAGTCAAATGGATTTATAGAACCAAATTGAATTCTGATGGTTCTATGAATAAACGTAAGGCAAGGGTGGTCGTAAATAGATATGCTCACATATATGGAGTAAATGATTCTGAAACTTTTGCTCCAGTTGCAAGAATAGATACAATAAGGGTGCTGCTAGCACTGGTTGCACAAATGGATGCCAAGTCAGCTTTCTTGAATGGTAGCTTGGAGGAAGAAATCTTTGTTGAACAACCTGAAGGTTTTTCTATTGCAGGACAAGACAATCAAGTTTATCAACTAAAAAAAGCCTTGTGTGGCTTAAAGCAGGCTCCAAGAAGCTGGTATAGTAGATTTGACACTTACTTGCAGAACTTAGGCTTTACTAAAAGTCGAAGTGAATCTACACTTTACACCAAAGGAGATGAAGAACACATTCTTGTTATATCTCTTTATATTGACAATTTGTTGATAACAAGAAGCTGCAAGGAGTTAATTGAAAATTTCAAATACGAGATGAAATCTGTTTTTGAGATGAAAAACCTTGAGGGATGACTTTCTTTCTAGGTATGAAAATATTTCAAAAAAAAATGAAATATTTGTGTGTAAACATATATATGCAAATAAAATTCTTAAAAAGGTCAACATGGAACAATGCAAGCCAACTACTACACCAATGAATCAAAAGGAAAAGTTTTGCAAAAACGATGGAGCTGGAAAACTAGATGAAAAGCTATACAAAAGCTTAATAGGTTGCCTAATGTATTTGACAACAACCAGGCCAAACATCATGCATGTTGTAAGTCTATTATCTAGATATATGTATTGTGCAAGTGAGATTCATTTTACAGTAGCAAAGAGAATCCTCAAATATATAAAAGGCACAGTTGATTATGGGATCACATTCAGTCAGAGAATTTAATCTTTATGGCTACACTAACAGTGATTGGGCAGGGAAGATGGATTACATTAGAAGTACCTCTAGTTATTGCTTTAGCTTCGGGTCAGGTGTTTTTTCATGGAGCTAAAAGAAATAAGAAATTGTTTCTCAATCAAGAGCAGAAGCTGAATATGTTGCTGCCATAGAATCTGCAAATCAAGCAGTTTGGATTAGGAAATTATTGATTGATCTGAATATGAAACAAGATAAAAGCAAGGTGCAATATCAATTTCAAATAATGTACTTCCCAAGGTTAAGTTTGAGCATTTGAGATTTGCAGTTCCAAAGACAAAGAGGAGAATTGTTGACTAAGTGATGTGAACCTCATGATCACGTGGTCACGCAACCCACAATCTAGATTGAGATATAATCCTGGAAAGCTGAAATAGGTCAGATAGGAGTGTGACATTGGAGCCTACCCTAAGGCACCAACACTATTGGAATGAGTAGAATGATGCTGTCATAACCCAATTTTGGGTTATTCCCCAAATTTTACCCAAAATAAAATAAAACATAACCAAAATAAAATATGAAACCTCTGTTATTTCTGAGCATCTCAACCCAGCCTACTCCCAATGGGTTCGTCAAGAAAATTTAATCCTCAGCACTCTTATGACTTCACTGTCAGAGCCAATCCTTGCTCAAGTTGTCAATAATACAACCTCTAAAAGTGTTTGGAATGCATTGGAAGACACATTCTCATCTCGATCTCATGCACGCACTCTCCAAATTTGAACTCAACTAGCCACTGCCACAAAAGGCAGCCAAACAGCCACTGAGTATTTCCACTTCATAAAGAGGCTCACCGACGAATTATCTGTTGTTGGACATCCCCTTAACCATGATGATATTGTTACATATCTTCTTACCGGTCTCAGCCATGAATATGATAGCCTTGTGGCATCCTTATTAGCCCGCACAGATGAAATTACCTTGGAAGAAATCTACTCCCTATTGCTCACTTCCGAAGCTCGCCTATCTAGGCATAAGCTCACCTCAACTCTCACACTGCCCTCTGCAAATATTGCACAGCGTAAACACACCTATCCTAGGCGTGGTGGCTTTCATGACAAGGGGCGTTTTAATCGTGGTGGCTATACTTCCACCAATAGACACCATGATCAACCTTCTGCTGTGTGTCAAATCTGTAATAAAATTGGTCATCTTGCTAAAAAATGCTATTTTCGCTTTGATTTAACTTATCAAGACACACATCCTCTACAAGCCAGACATGGAATGATAGCTATGCGACAGGGTTCACATCATCCAGGTGAATCTGCATGGATTGCTGATACGGGAGCCACACACCACTTCACCACTGATGCTAGTTCTCTTACTTTGCAGAAATCAGACTATACTGGTAACGATACTGTGCAAGTATGAAATGGTCAAGGTTTGCAAATCTCAAAATATGGGTCTTCCATTCTGTCCACCCCTTCGTCTACATTAATTCTTAATCATGTCCTTCTTATTCCTGGAATACAGAAAAAACTTACTTTCAATACATCAATTTTGTGTTGATAATAATGCGTATTTTGAATTTCACTCTTATTATTTTCTTGTGAAGGCTTACTCGGGGAAGGTCCTTCATCGGGGTTATCTTCATGATGGCCTCTACCAATTCACTCACAAATCCAGTCCTCCTCAAGCATTTTCCTGTGTTCGTTCCTCTGAGTGGCATCGTAGACTTGGTCATGCCTCCGCTCCCATCGTCAATAAAATTTTATCTCTTCTTTCTGTACCCGTAGAGAGAAATAAACATGTGTGCCCTGAATGTCAAATGGCGAAAAGCCACGATTTACCTTTTAAGACCTCTACGTCTATTTCATTAAACTCTTATTAGATCTCATTTTTACAGATGTGTGGGGGCCTGCATCCGTGCCCTCCACAATTGGTGCTAGATACTACGTAAGCTTTCTTGATGACTATTCCAAATTTCTTTGGTTATTCCCTATCAAACTAAAATCTGATGTTGAACATATATTCTTAACTTTTCAAAAATACGTGGAAAAACAATTTGACAGGAAAATCAAAGCTATTCAATCTGATTGGGGTGGGGAATATCGCCGCCTCCACAACTACTTTCACCAAAATGGGATCAATCATCGCCTAGCTTGCTCTTACACTCACCAACAAAATGGAGCTATTGAGCGTAAACATCGACACATTGTCGAAGTTGGTTTGAGCTTGTTAGCTCATTCAAATTTACCTATGATATATTGGGAGGATGCATTTCACACTGCTACCTATGTCATAAATAGACTTCCAACACCTGTTTTACTACACAAATCCCCGTTCGAAATGCTATACAGTACATTACCTGACTATCGCTTTATGCGCGTGTTTGGTTGTGCCTGCTGGCCAAATCTTCGACCATACAGCAAACACTGTGTTTGGTTGTGTCTTGCCATGTCATTTTTGATGAAACATTCTTTCCATATACCAAACCCACTATTACTACAGTTGATACACATTGTCCTTCAAAATCTGTTTCTCTTCCTCAGTCCATCACCGTACCCTCCTCTCCATGTTTACAAGATTTGCATTCTAACCATTTATCTACAAGCATATTGCCTGCACATCTTGCTTTGATTTCTACAGATACAGAGCACGCATCAACTCAAGCAGATCCAGTTTCAATCTCCCCTGCAGCAGACGCAGCCTCGGGTGCAACTTCCATTGCTTGCTCTGCCTCCCAACTTCAACATCATGACAGACCAGCAACAGAGGTTACTAACACTCATTCTATGATCACCAGGTCCAAGAATCATATACATTGTCCTCGCCAGTCCAGTGATGATTTTGTCCAATATCCCCTGCCACGAGCTTTAACAGCAGATCTTGTTGCCAAGCCGACAGAACCATCTTCATTCAGTGTAGCATCCAAATCCTTATAGTGGCGGGAGGCCATGGATAAGGAATTCTCCGCATTATTGCACAATGGCACTTGGTCCCTGGTGATTCCTCCCCCAAACGCCAATATTATTGGCTGCAGATGGATCTATAAAATTAAGAGGAAGGCAGATGGCACTATTGAACGGTATAAAGCTCGATTAGTAGCGAAAGGCTTTTACTAGCAAGAGGGCATTGATTTCTCAGAAACCTTCAGTCCAGTCATCAAACATGCAACTATTCGGTTAGTAATCTCAATTGCAGTTACCCACAATTGGACTATCAAGCAATTAGATGTTCAAAATGCATTTCTACACAGCAATCTTCAAGAAACTGTGTTTATGCTTCAGCCACAAGGTTACATTCATCCTCAACATCCTAATCATGTGTGTTGTTAGAGAATAATATTGGCGTTTGGGGGAGGAATGAACAGGGACCAGGTGCCATTGTGCAGTCTGGTTTATACATCACCCAATGTATGGATCTCACTTTGCAAGCATTTTCAGATTCGGACTGGGCAGCAGACAGGGATGATCGTCGGTTAGTGGGTGCTTATTGCATTTACATGGGGACCAATCTCATCTCTTGGAGTTGCAAACAACAACCCACGGTGGCACGTAGCAATACAGAGGTTGAGTACAAGGCCATTGCAATGCTGCTGCTGAACTCACTTGGTTCAAATCCATTCTTCATGAACTTGGTCTGCCCTCACAGCGTATTCCCACCTTGTGGTGTGACAATATTGGTGCTACGTACCTCACCTCCAATCCTAAATTTCATGCCAGAACCAAACACATTGACATTGACTTCCACTTCGTCCACGACAAAGTGTGTAACAAGGAACTTGTAGTTCAATTTATCTCCAGCAAAGACCAATTAGCAGATGCGCTGACGAAAGCTTTGCCAACAATCAAATTCAGACAAGTGATGATCAATCTGAATGTACGTGAACTACCCTCCAGATTGAGGGGGCGTGTAGAAGACCACGTAACGGCTTCTCATGTCCAGGATACAGAGGCTGATCTCCAGGATGAAGATCAGGAAATTGACCAAGCAGCAGATGTAACAGACCCCGTGATTGCAGCCACAGTTAATCCTCCGTGAAGGTAGCAATGACTAGACCTACCTTAATTGAGAAGGATATGATCTTGCAGATCAAATATGCACAGTTGTATAGATACGTTAGGCTATTGTAAACGCTATATATATAGCAGTATTGTATAGAATAGAAACATCAAGGAAAAACGTATTATTCATTGAAATACAATTATTCTTGTTTATCCTTTAGCATGATTTCATAGATTAAGTTTTTTTCATCTTCATGAATGCAACAACAAAGAAGCTTCACGAGATTGCGATGCTGAAGTTTTGCAATCAATATAACTTCATTTTTTAACTCATTCAATCCTTGGCCAGAACTTTTTGAAAGCCTTTTTACTACTATTTCTTGACTTTCTTTCAATATACCCTAGCAACCATAGAAACAGTTCAGTAAGTTGTACGTCGAAGAAGGTTTCGGTGCTGTTTAAAATAACTTAAAAATATTGAATTTAGAGAAAATAACGCAAAAATAAACATGAGTATGTGCTCAGTTTGAACTGAGATTTTTATTTTCTACGAAAACTTGAATTAAAGTATTTATTTTCAGAAAATAACTTTTACTGTACTCTAACTAAACAAGCTCTATATATTTCGACATGCTTGAGTACATCTTATGAAACGTTGTCTTCTAATTATTCGGAGAATATTTACCAGTAGTTTTATATTTAAGGATTCCGAAAAGAAATGAAATCAAGGATGATTCTCGAAGAAGAAGACAGGCAGGCTGTTAGCAAGGACTCATTGCAGGGCAACAAGATTGTCTGAAAATTGAACACTTAATTTTCTTTGCATTCCTGATGAAAATTGTCTGAAACATGGCAATCGGTTTTGAAATCTTTCGCTTGCGCTCGCAAGTGACAGCTGAAAGCTACATATCTATAAATGGTAGCTTATAATTGCCGTATTACAAGGGTCTTGAATGCGTCAATGTTGTTGTTTGTGGTTCACCACTCTTGCCTTAAATGCTTCCTCAAAATAAAATAATATAAAAATAAAAATTATTAAGAAGAAGAGTGCATATTTCTACATCTTATAAATAATATGAGCAATTAGCCTACGCTGCAAGGAGATTTTTTTTTTTGACTCGTTTTGATATATAAAATTTTTTATTTTTTATTTTGGTTTTTATTCTTTAATTTTATGATTTAGTTTCAATCACTTTTTTTTTTAATCTTTTTGGGATAGTTGTTAATTTTTTATTTGTATTAATATATCTATACTCTTAGTTTTGACTTTTAATTATTATTGTTATTTAACTTAATAACTCTCTTTTATGCATGTATAGTGAATCTTCTGTTGTTAGTGATTTGTTATCTTTGTGTTTTGTTTTTTAAATTGTTTTGTTTATGTGTGACTTGAATATTTTTAGTTTAAAATGATTTTTATTTAAAATAAATTATTATTTTTTCTATTTTTTAAGATTTATTCTTCATATTATTATATTAAAAGTTTATACTGAGATTAAATTAATTTGAGATTTTTTCAAAAAAAATTAGCTCATTTATATATATATATATATATATATATATATATTTAAGGCGTTAATATTAAACAAATATCAAAATACATAATTATCCTCATATATTTTGAATAAGAAAAACCTTAAAAATAATTGTTATCACTATTTTTAATGCCTTATTCATAATAAAATGAATATATAAGGAAAAAAAATCAAAAGTTTTGTAGGTTGATATGTATAGCATTATCAAAAAAAAACTAGGACCATTAATATTTTTTCTACATGTTAACAAATTTGGTTCTAGCTGCGGCGAATCACAGGGCAAGTGACTCATATATTTTTTCATTGTAAATAATTTGGCCCAAATTTCACACCCATTTTGTCTGTGTGACGTCGTATATTTTTTGTCTTGATATTAAATCTTAAATATCATACATAAAAAAGCTTTGAAAGTCAATATTGAACAAAAACAATATCGACTAATGAATTATTTTGATTATTATCACAATGTTATTATCATGATTATTAATTTGTCATAATTATTATAGCTACTATTATAATCATTATGGTAAATAATTAATATTTTGATTATTACTAGCAATATTATTATAATTGTTGTCATTATTACATCAATAATCACCACGATTACCAACACCGTTATTTTTATTAATATCATTTAAATTATAATTAGTATTATTAATATTATTATAATTTTTTTGTTATTATTGATATTTTATATTATTTTATGAGTTATTGTTATTATTGCCATCAAAGTCATAATTAGTTACATCAAAAGCACTATAACTATTACAATAAATTATAATCTCTATTATCATTATGATTTATAATGTCACTATTATCATCATGTTCATAACACCTAAAATTATTATTATTAGTACTGTTAAGAAAATAAAAAATATTAAATTATCCTGAGGAATGAAAAAAAACTCAAAAACTTTAACAAAAGAGCCAGCAAGAAAAGAAATCTAAAATTATTATTATTATTATTATTGCTAAAATAATGAAAAAACATTACCTGGAAAAAAAAAACTAAAAATTATAAGAACAAATGCTCATTCTCTTATTTATTGTAACTGTTTGTTTAAATATTACTGATTTTAAGATTCCTAAGCCCTACCAATGAGATTGCTTTTCACGTCATAGGCTTTCTACATCAAGTTACATGTTTTATAAATAATGGAAGATAACAATATAAACTGTTTTGCTAGAACTTGTGATTAATTCAACCACTAAAAATCTATTACTAATTACTTAGGGTTTTGGATCAACATCATCCATTGTTTTTTTTTTTTCCATGTTAAAGAGAAAAGAAAAGAAAGAACGAACATATCAATTTACTTATGCCAGAAAATACTACTTGTGCACTTCTACTTTGGCAGCCATATCTGGCTTCTAATTTTTCACCGTTCCTAATGGATACTCTTTCATCGATGCTTATTATTGCGAATCTACTCCTCCTACTCTCTAGATTATGTAACACAGCTGATACCCTTACTTTATCTCAATCTCTTAGTGATGAAGGGACAGGAACTTTAGTTTCGAAAGATGGAAGTTTTGAGCTTGGTTTCTTCAGTCCTGGAAGTTCCAGGAACCGTTATGTTGGCATATGGTACAAGAACATCCCAATTAGAACTGTTGTTTGGGTTGCGAACAGAAAGAACCCAATCAATGATTCCTCTGGCTTCTTGATGATAGACAACACAGGAAACTTTGTACTTGTCAGCAACAACAATAGTACTGTTGTTTGGTCATCAAACTTAACGAAAGCAGCTCAGAGTGGAATTGGAGAACTCCTGGATTCTGGGAATCTGGTCTTAAGAGATGAGAAAGATGCTGATTCTGGAATCTATTTGTGGCAGAGTTTTGATTATCCATCTGATTCACTGCTTCCAGGAATGAAGCTTGGATGGGACTTGAGGACTGGACTTGATCGGCGGCTATCAGCATGGAAAAGCCCTGATGATCCATCTCCAGGAGAATGACGGAAATTTCCTTTTCATTTCTAGGCATGGAGATTGTGGAAAGATGGAAAACCTTTGGAATTAATTGAGCCATTGCCAGAAGAGTCATGCAATTTATCAGAAGTGACGAGATGCATAAACATCAGTCTCTTATGTGTGCAGCACCATCCTGATGATAGGCCAAGCATGTCCACTGTGGTTTGGATGCTAGGAGGTGAGAATACACTGCCTCAGCCGAAGGAACCAGGCTTTTTTAAGGGTAGTGGTCCGTTCGAACCATCTTCTTCATCTAGCAATATTGAATAATCTTCAGCCAATGAAATTACTACCTCCATCTTGTATCCTCGGTAGTTAACTGTGCTCCCAATTTTCGACATATGTTCAAACACTCGCAAAAGTCATTAAACCTATTTAAAGTTTAAACTACTAAGTATGTTGTGTTTTCAGATGTATTAGTTGATTGGATTTGTTATGTGACATTTTTTTTTTCTTTTTTATTTGTTCATGGTTTTGAATACTCTCTTCTTTTAGCTTATCCTCAATTTGGATTACAATTAGGGATGTCTTCCACATAATTGTTGAGGTTAATTTGGCATTCTTTAGGCCGGTAGCTCATAGTGCTCTTAATCATTAGCATTTTAATTTTTATTTCTCTAAGAAAACAATGCTAAATTCTAATCAACATGAGGAAAATACAATTAAAGTAAGGTTTTGAAGAGTTAACACTAGGGATGTTCAAGGATTAGAGGGAGAAAAAGAAATTTGAAAGGAAGACGAAGATTTGGTGGAAAAGTTAAGAGGAAATCAATTTGAAAGGATTATGTTGTGACAAAAATATTCCAACAGGTATTGTTATAACTTCAATACCCCAGAAAAAAACACAAGTCGTCGAGGTATTTGACAGAAAAATGGAGACTGAGCTTGGCAATGACTGATTACACAAAATTATTATCGTTGCATGTGAGAATCAAGTCATCCACACAAAAAAAATAGTGACAATAAATAAATAAAGATTTGTGATCAGCAGTAGAATTTTGGAAACCAAGATCCATTATATTAGTATATAGGAGATCAGCTGTTTAAACAGTGTTTTGCATTGTTCACCAAGACTCAGATGCAATGTGGATTGGAATAGTAAAACTACATAATCAAAATAAGTGTTATTTATATACTAGAACAAAAACGAAGTGACTTTGACCGAGTCGTTAAGGCGCACGCTCCTAAGGTCCCAGCGAGAGTTCGAATCTCTCCAGCCATGAAAATGAAATTACTTACTAATATAAGTATTATTTGTATACCATAACTGCACAACAAAGTTGTTTGGCCAAGTGGTTAAGGCGTGCGGCTTTCCCTGCACCGAGAGTTCGAATCTCTCAAGCTACAAATTTGCATTTTGAAATAGTAATGAACAGTGCAGTCACTGTTCATTACTGTTTGAAAAAGTGTTTGCCTTTTTTTTTTAATCAGACTTCCTTTTTTTTTTTTTTTTTTTGATAATTAGGGTGTTCGGGCCAGCTTACGCGCACCATGATTAATCTCTGGACCCATTTTTTTTTATATTTTTTCCTGTTTTTTTTTCCACTTATACATTTTTTTTTTGGTTTTTTTATAATCCGAGTGTCCAGGGTCAGCTTACGCACAACATGAATTTTTTTCCCACGTATATATTTTTTTTTATCTCCGAACCCACGATTTTTTTACTTTTTTTTTTCCTGATTTTTTCCCACTTATACATTTTCTTTGGTGTTTTTATAACTGGAGTGTTCAGGCCAACTTATGCGTGCCATGATATTTTTTCCCACGTATACATTTTTTTTTCATAATCAGGGTGTCTGGGGAAGCTTACGACCGCCACGAATAATCCCCAGGCTCACTTTTTTTTTTTTAACATTTGTTTTTTGTTTTTTTTTCCCACTTATAATTTTTTCTTTTATAACGGGGGTGTCCGGGTCAGCTTACGTGCACCATAACTATTATTTATAGAATAGCTAAAGGAGATCACAATTTCAAACAGTAATGAACAATGATTTCAACTATGGTTTTCACTGTTCATTACTATTTGAAAAGGTTAATTGAACTGTGGTTTTGGTGGGAGATGGCAGGGATGTTTGGGAATGCGTTTGAAAAGCTTTTTTGAAAAAAAATGAATTTTTTTATATTTTTTATTTTCAATTATAAAAATTTGGTGTTTGTTGATAATTTTGATGTGTTGATGTCAAAAATGAATTTTAAAAAATTAAAAAATATCATTTTGATGTATGTTTGAATGAAAAATACTTTCAAAAGCAACCTCAACCACACTCCTAAATAGGCACGATATGGGGTGGAGGTGGAAGATAAAAGGCGAATTGAACTGCTAGCTAAATTTTGTCCTTTAAATGACATTTATTATATATGTATTTTTTTTGGTCCTTATACTTTTAATCTTGGATTTTAATTTGTGTTGGTGATCATTTGAAAATTGATTTATTATTTTTTCTCTTTGTTTTTTTATTTTTTATTTTTATTTATTCTTCAAGTCAAATAATTTTTTTGAATCTAATAATATTTATTTTTGTTTTGTCATTTATTTTGTTTTTTAATTGCTTTTTTATTAATATTATTAGGTGTTGAAATTTTTAATTATTAAAGATAAGAAATTCAAAATAATGATTATTTGTAAGGTTTTTTTTCTTATAAATATGTTAGACTAATTATATATTTTGATATTTATTTAATATTAGTGCCTTAATATATATATATATATATATATATATATATATATATAAATGACCTACAATGAGACAATTTATCTACAATGAAACAATATATGAGTCACTTGCCCTCCACTTCGCCATAACCATAAATAAATTTTTTACATGCAAAAAAATATTAATGGTCTTAATTTTTTTTTGTAATGTTATATATCTGAGCAAAATAATCAGCCTACAAAACTTTTGGTTCTTACTATAGCAAACTTATTTACAATAATAATAATAATTATTGTATATTAGGTTTTTATATATTCATTTTATTATGCAAAATGTGTTTTAAAATAATGATGGAGATTATTTTTAAGGATTTTTCTCTTAAAAATAATTATATATTTTGGTATTTTTTTTAATATTAACACCTTAAAATATATATATAAAAATTAGTAAGTTTTTTTTAAAAAACAATTCTCAAAGTAATTTATTCTTAGTATTCTAGAATACTTCAAATATAATAATATGAAGACTAAACCTTGGAAAAAAAATGATTTTTTTTTATAACAATAATGATAGTGGCAAAGATATATTGTCATTAATGATTAGAATATTAATTATTTATAATAATTGTTACAATGAAAGCTATAATAATTGTGACAATTTAACAATCATGATAATAACAATAAGAATAATAATCAAGATAATGCATTAATGGATATTGTTTTTTGTGAAAAAATGACTTATGTACCTTTTTATGTATGATATTTCAGATCTAATATTACATGAACAAAAAAAATACGAAGCTGCACATAGACAAAACATGTGAATTTTTTTGTCAAATTATCTACAAATACAAAACATATGAGTCACTTGCCTGTGTTTCGCCACAGACAAAACTAAATTTTATAATATATTAAAAAATGTTAATGGTTCTTGATTTTTTTAATAATGCTATACATTAGAGCGTAACAATCAATCTACAAGACTTTCAATTATTTGGTTTTTTAATATATTCATTTTATTATAAATAATGCATTTAAAATAATAAGAAAAATTATTTTAAAGGTTTTTTGTCTTAAAAATAATTATATATTTTAATATTTGTTTAATAATAACGCCTTAAAAATATAACAAATAACTAACAACTGAAGATTAACTATACATGCATAAAAGAGGGTTTTACTTTCATTTCACACCACCAAAGGTGAACTTACTCTGTTTTTAAACCAAAGATACATTTAATACAAAGATAAATTCTAATAAAAATTAAAAGTCAAAACTAAGAGTATAGATACATAATTACAAAGAAAATATTTAAAATTATACCAAAATTACTGAAAAATTAAAGGGATGAAAACTAAATCAAGAAATAAAAGAATTATTTTTTCCTTACAACACTTTTAATTTTTTTTAATTTAATCCTTCTGTTTAAATTATTTACATATTTTATTTTCATTTTGGCCCATATACTTTTAATTCTTTATTTCAATTCCTTTATTTTTTTAGATATATTTCTAAATAGTCTCTATTTTTATCCATATTTATGTATATATGCTCTTAATTTTGGTTTTTAATTGTTCATTTTAGGCAAAAAAAATCTATTTTTAACAAATTTAATCTATTATAATTTTACTAATTAAATATTAAAATAACCAATTACAACATATACAAAGTCAATCAATTTTCTATATAAAAAAAACTCAGCGCAGCATGTGGCAAGTAACCTCGTATAGCCTATTTAAGAGCCGTGGACCAGCCGCAAAAAGCCTGTTTGAGGCAGTAGATAGACCATGAAGCCTGACTGGCCTAGTCAATGAAACTAGGTGGCTGCCACTTCTAAACATCTTCCAATACATCACAGAAATAGACAGTACAAGATGACTAATTACTGGTTTTCATAACTAGACTAAACCAGCTCAGGATGTTGGCTAAACCCTTAAGCAACAAGTCTGACTTTCAACCTGTCCACAATACTATTAGAATTTTGCTTGGCGTCCCTTTAAATCCAACAATGTTTGTATCAATAGGCTTCATGATGCAAAAGTGCAGTTAATTCTTGGGACATGTCATCATGCCAATCAGGATCATGTACTTCCTGACTCACACATGTAGGTTCAAAAGATGGGGAATCAGGTGCTAGGTGACTAGAGAGCTATTTATGGGCTTGTTCATCGCTCTAGTGATCATTGGGTGAGTTCGGGTATGAGGGGGGATGGGAAGTAGAGAGGGAATTTGAGAAGCACGGGTCCCAGTATTGTCTGAAAATGAAGGACTAGCTAGGGCATGGATTAGTAAGTGGGTACCGAGTTTCATCAAACAACACCTGATGAGTGTAATACACATGCTAATTTGAGAAAGATTCATGAATATAAGCATTTCAGGTCATAGAATAGCCTAAAAAAATATAAGGGATAGACTTTGGCTCTAACTTGATTAGGGTGCAAGTTTGCTACCAAAGTTTGTAGTTTCTGATAATTAATTTGGTTGACACCCAAACAAAGCCTCAAAAGGAGAGAGATTGTGAATTAGAGGTGTGGTTAATGGCGTAAATAGTAGTTTGAAAAGTATGGTGCCAATAGGAATAGGGAAGACATGCAGGCCTCAGTGAGAATTGTCAACCATGATTTCAACAGGTGTGAGTCCCCTGTATGGAAGAATCTATAGAGAATAGAGACACAGGGGTGATGAATAAGTGTTTTCCACACTTTGTAATATTGCACTGTGATTGATTTATACAAGTATAAAGTAACGGTAAACTATTCTAAATAAGGAATGTATGATGGCTTTGAATATTGCAACGGTAAACTGTTGCTAAATACAGAAGGTATGATAAATGAAATGCTTGGATTGTGCTATGTGTTATTTGCACAATATTTGTCTTGATCTTTATCTGGATGTACTGATTTGGTGTTGCTATAATCAGCCTTGATACACCCCCTCAAAATTGAGCTGCCGTCGGCCAGTGAGATTTTGCTTTTGAGGAGGTCAGTACGTTGCCGAGATAAAGGTTTAGTGAGGAGATCGGCAAGTTGATCATTGGTGTGAACATGACTCACACGTAGAATGCCTTTGTTGACCAGGTCTCGGACAAAATGCAAGTCAATCTGAATGTGCTTCATTCTAGAGTGGTGAACTGGATTGTGACTTAAGTGAGTAGCCCCAAGATTGTCACATCGTAGGGACGGAGGTGCTGTAAGCTGAAACCCAAGTTCTTGTAAGAGTGAGGATATCCACATAGTTTCGGATGCAGCATTGGCAAGGGCCCTGTATTCTGCTTCTGTGGAGGATCTTGCAACTGCGCGCTGTTTCTTGGAACTCCAAGAAATTGGATTTGAGCCGAGGAAACTAATATAGGCAGAAGTAGATGTTCGATCATCAAGATTACCTGCCCAATCAGCATCAGAAAACGTAGTGAGAGTGGAATGTGATGCAGATGTGAGATGAATGCCATAAAAAATAGTATGTTTGAGATAGCGAAGGAGGCGCTTAGCTGCTGTCCAATGAGCTTGAGTTGGCTTATGCATGAACTGGGAAAGCTTGTTCACAGCAAAAGAAATGTCAGGCCGAGTGAGTGATAAGTACTGGAGGCTTCCAAGCACTTGGCGATATGTGGTGCTGTCAAATGCAGCTGTGCCATCTATGAGTTTGAGAGGTGTACTAGTGGACAGTGGGGTGGAAACAGGCTTGGCCCCAAGCATATTAGTAGTGGTTAAAAGATAATTAATATATTGGTGTTGAGATAGAAATATACCATGCTTAGTGGGTAAGACTTCCACTCCCAGAAAAAAATGTAATTGCCCCATGTCTTTGAGGGAAAATTGACTACCAAGATATTTAACAATAGAATTCACAAAGTTCACATCATTTCCAGTAAGCACTAAATCATCAACATAAACAAGCAAATAACAGATAATTGAGCCATGAATATAGATAAATAAAGAAGAATCTGCCAGTGAGTTCATGAATCCAGTTTTCAGCAAAGCATTTTTCAGAGCTAAATACCATGCTCTGGGAGCCTGTTTAAGGCCATAAATTGCCTTTCGTAAACGGCAGACATGATTAGGCTTACTATCATCTTTAAATCCAGGAGGTTGCTGCATGTAAACAATTTCATCTAATTTACCATGCAAGAATGCATTATTAATGTCCATTTGTCTCAATCCCCACCCATTCATCACTGCAATGGATAACACTGTCCGAATAGTGGTCGGTTTGACCACAGGACTAAAGGTCTCGGTATAGTCCACCCCTTGCCGTTGGTGAAAGCCTTTGGCTACAAGCCTGGCCTTAAATCGGTCAATTGACCCATCGGGTTTTCGTTTTACACGAAAAACCCAGCGGCATCCAACAGGATTGCAAGAGGTGGGAGAAGGGACTAAATCCCAAGTTCCATGACTCATAAGGGCTGTGATTTCTTGTGACATTGCATCACGCCAGTGGGGTTCTGATAAAGCTTGACTTACACAGGTGGGTTCAATGAAGGCAGCCGGTGGGTGTTTGGTGATGGTTTTTAACTGTTTAGGTTTAAAAATGTTGTTCTGAGATCGTGTAACCATGGGGTGAGATCGGGGTAATAATGGCGAGGATGGGTTATTGGTGACAGTTGGAGGTGAATTGTGTAATTGGAGTGGTCTGGGTTCAAGATTGGGTCCTAAGGGCGAGGAATCAGTGATGGTGGGGTTGGTAATTGAGACAGGGGTTGAAGAAATTGTGGGCAATGATATGACAGAGTGATGCTGTAAAGAAGAAGAGGGAAGAGAAGATATACCTGGAGGGTTCATGATCGACGGTGAGACATTGACCGGAGAAACTGATGGCCGAACGACGTCGGGAAGGATAGGTGCTGATGAGGACCGAGGATGAGAGTGGACTGGCAATGTTGATGGGCTTGTCGGTGGGGAGGTAGTTGATGGGGAAGATGGGCCCGTGTTTGGAGACGGGCTGAATATGGGAAATAAGGAGTGGGCTGGACATAAGGTGGACTGAGTTGGTGGGCAAGGATTTTGATCAGAATTTGGCAGGGAAGGATATTGGTTCTCATCAAAAATAACATGGCGAGAAATATAGGTTCGGTTTGACTGTGGGTCAAGACAGATGTAAGCATTTTGAGTTAGAGAATAACCCAGAAAAATGCAAGTTATGGATTTGGGTTCTAGTTTATGTTTGTTATAGGGTTTGGTGAGGGGATAACACAGGCAACCGAATTTTCGTAATTTGAGATAATTCGGTTGTTGACCAAAAAGTTTTTGATAAGGAGACATATTTTGAAGAAGCGGTGTGGGTTGGCGATTTATAAGATATGTGGCGGTATTGAAAGCATAAGGCCAAAATGTAAGAGGCAACTTAGAGTCATGAAGAAGAGTAAGACCAGTTTCTACGAGATGGCGATGACGCCTCTCAGAGACACCATTCTGTTGAGGTGTATGGGGGGCAGTAGTCAAATGACTTATGCCATGTTGAGCAAGAAAATTTTTGAGGCCCACATACTCACCCCCATTATCTGAGTATAGGGTTTTAATTTTACTTTGAAAACGATTTTCAACAAATGTTTTAAATTGGGGAAAAATAGTTCGAACATCAGATTTTATTTTCAAAGCATAAAACCATATATATTTGGTATAATGGTCAACAAAAATAACATAATACCGGGAGCCATCAAAACCGGTAGAGTGAGCTGGGCCCCACACATCAGTGTATAGAAGGTCAAGTGGAGCAGTGCTAGATAAACTATTGGAATGAAAAGGCTGTTTATGAGCTTTATTGATGGAACATGAAGAACACATAGAAAATTTTTTATTTGAAATAACTGGAAGCGAAAAGCCATTGACAATTTGTTGAACAATTTTTAGAGATGGATGGCCGAGTCTTTTATGCCAACCATCAAGAGAAATGCGCTCATGCACATTAGCGACCATCGGATATGAAGAAGCCATCAGTTTTTCCGGAAAAATGTAGACACCATCTTCACACGAACCCCGTGCCAAAATTACCCTCGAGTACCTGTCCTTCACAAGAAAATAATAAGGGTGAAATTCAATGTAGACATTATTTTGCAATGTAAACCGATGTACGGATATAAGATTTTTTGAAATATTAGGCACACAAAGAGTATTTTTAAGAAAAAATATTTTTTTATTTGTCTTTAAAATAAGAGATCCTATGTGTGAGACAGGCAAACCTGAACCATCACCGAGCACAACTTCATCAGAACCATCATATTCTGAATGAATGGTGAGGTTATTGAGATCTCCCGTGATGTTGTGGGAGGCAGCGGAATCCATGAGCCATTTGGGGTCTGAACCGTGTGCAACAGAAGTGGCATTAGCAGTGGCCGTAGCAGACTGCAATTGTGGACATGATTTAGCAGTGTGCCCAATATTGTCACAAAACTGACATTTGGGCTGATAGTTGGACTGATAGTGGGGCTGATAATTGGGCTGATAACGTCTTGGGTTGGACATGGGCCGGCCCATATTTCTATCATTTTGTCTTTGAAATTGACGAGTATCCCGAGTGTCTCGAGTGTCCCTGTTATTTGTGTGATGCCGCGGAGAGCCAAATGGCTTGCTCGACCCACGCTGTGGGTAACGGTGTGAGGGACTGTTCCGGTTGGTGTAGTTCGCCGACACCAACAGTTGCGATGAGGCTGTTTCCAGCCGACGAAGATAACTGTCATGACCAACTAATATGTCATGCAGTTCTTCAAAGGTGATTGATTTCTCTCGAGCTCGGATCGGTCCGGTGATTTCACGGAAATCAGAGCCTAACCCATTCAAGATGTAAAGAGTTAGGTCGTCGTCGGAGATGGGGTGGTCGATTATGGCGATTTCATCTGCCAGAATTTTGACGGCATGAAGGTATTCAGAAATTGACCGATTTCCCTTCTTAATCAAGGTAATATCTTCCTTCAATTGCATAGCTCTCATTCGGGATTTGCTAGCATACATATGGTGTAATTTCTTCCAAGCCTCATGAGATGTTTTTGAGGCAGAGATCAGTGGAGTAATAGATGTGGAGGTAGATGCAAAAATTGCACTGAGGATCAATTTGTCCTGTCGAATCCAGTGATTCACAGTTGAGACAGAGGTGAGGGTGCCATCGGAGACTGGGCATGTTGTCTTGCCTGTAACATAGTCTAAAAGGTCATAGCCAATTAGAAGAGCTTCGAATTGTGCTCGCCACTGAGAGAAGGTAGATGAGGTTAGTTTCCCATTGATCTGAGCAACAATGTTGAGTGCTATCAATGGTGTTTCTGTGGGTGATGTTGGATGATTGTTTTGAGTTTGGGTACTGACAGTAGCCATGTCTGTGTTTAGGATCGTGTTCTCGGTGGAGATAATGTGCTCTGATACCATATAGAGAATAGAGACACAGGGGTGATGAATAAGTGTTTTCCACACTTTGTAATATTGCACTGTGATTGATTTATACAAGTATAAAGTAACGGTAAACTATTCTAAATAAGGAATGTATGATGGCTTTGAATATTGCAACGGTAAACTGTTGCTAAATACAGAAGGTATGATAAATGAAATGCTTGGATTGTGCTATGTGTTATTTGCACAATATTTGTCTTGATCTTTATCTGGATGTACTGATTTGGTGTTGCTATAATCAGCCTTGATAGAATCAAGGCAAGAGTGGTGAACAGACATATAACAACCACTTGGACTCTGACGCGCGCCCTTGTAATATGGCAACCCCAGCTGCCACTTTCTTGGCCATAGGGATAGCCGTAGTTATATGTACCTTTCAGCTGTCACTTCATCTTTTAAGAGAAAGAGTTAAAGAAACGATCGTCCAAGTCTTCGAGAATTTTCACCAGACTTGAAGGATGCAATGAATCCTTGTTAACAGCCGGTCTTCTTCGTGGACAAAAATCATCAATATCATTTCTTTTCGACATCCTTAAATATAAAATTAGTGGTATATATTCCCCGAAAGACAGTATTTCAAAACTCTTGTAGATTGGCAGCCATATCTGGATTCTAATTTTTCAGAGTTCCTAATGAACACTCTTTCTTCGATGCTTATTATTGCGAATCTACTCCTCCTATTCTCTACATTTTGTAACACAGTTGATACCCTTACTTTGTCTCAATCGCTCAGTGATGGAGGGACAAGAACTTTAGTTTCGAAAGATGGAAGTTTTGAGCTTGGTTTCTTCAGTCCTGGAAGTTCCAGGAACCGTTATGTTGGCATATGGTACAAGAACATCCCAATTAGAACTGTTGTTTGGGTTGCAAACAGAAAGAACCCAATCAATGATTCCTCTGGCTTCTTGATAATAGACAGCACAGGAAACTTTGTACTTGTCAGCAACAACAATAGTACTGTTGTTTGGTCATCAAACTTAACGAAAGCAGCTCAGAGTGGAATGGGAGAACTCCTGGATTCTGGGAATCTGGTCTTAAGAGATGAGAAAGATGCCGATTCTGGAATCTATTTGTGGCAGAGTTTTGATTATCCATCTGATACACTGCTTCCAGGAATGAAGCTTGGATGGGACTTGAGGACTGGACTTGATCGGCGGCTCTCAGCATGGAAAAGCCCTGATGATCCATCTCCAGGAGATTTTACTTGGGGGACACAACTACAGAGTAATCCTGAGTTAGTTATGTGGCAGGGGTCCAAAAAGTACTATAGAAGTGGTCCATGGAATGGTATCGGGTTCAGTGGTGGGCCGGAGTTAAGGGCAAATCCAAAGTTTAATTTTGATTTTGTCGACGACGGGGAGGAAATATATTACACATACGACCTAAAAGATAAAGCTGTATTCTGGAGGATAGTTATGAACCAAACTACTTATTCTCGGCAGCGTTACTCCTGGAATGAAATGAATCAGGTATGGGTACTCTATGCACATGTGCCTAGAGATTACTGTGAAACCTACAATCTCTGTGGTGCCCATGGAAATTGCATCAGTACCCAGTCGCCAGTTTGTCAATGTTTAGAGAAATTCACGCCTAGATCACCTGAGAGTTGGAATTCAATGAACTGGTCTCAAGGTTGTGTACGAAATAAGCCACTGGATTGCAAGAAGGGTGATGGATTCGTTAAATATGTTGGTTTGAAATTGCCAGATGCTACAAATTCTGGGGTAAGCAAGGCTATGAATCTCAAGGAATGCTTACAAAACTGTTCTTGTATGGCATATACAGTTGCAAATATTAAGGAAGGCAGTGGCTGTGCTATTTGGTTTGGCGATCTGATAGATATTAGACAGTTTCCAGTTGGAGGGCAGGAAATATACATTCGCATGAATGATTCAGAATCAAGTGAGTTCTTATCTTTTGTCTTAGTTAATCCATGAACATCTATATTATTATTTAATCATCATTTTGTAGCTTCTCTAATTTTCTTCGTTGTATTTGTTAAGAAGCCATCTCATCTAAAAGATTAAGCTGTTAGGTGAAGCCTCAAAATATGATTTATATTACTCTCTAACACACCCCTTTAAGTGAAAGCCCTTTGGGCTTGAAACTTGCACAGACCCACATTACTTTATGCTTGATTTTTATCAAATAGAATGGAGGTGGTGAGATTTGAACTCGTGACCGCTGGGTCAACAAGGCTTTGATACCATGTTAAGGAACCGTCTCATCTAAAAGTTTAAGCTGTTAGGTGAGACCCAAATATGATTTATATTATACTCTCTAACAGTATTGTAACTATATTTCTTTCGTTCTTTCTTTCTTATCGAACACGAAGAGGCGCAAGCTGCATCTAAGAAAAAGATGGCTGTGGGAATTGCACTATCTACTTTCGTGGTCTGCGGGATGCTTTTGGTCGCCCATTACATGTTCAAAAGAAAGGCAAAGCTCATAGGTAAAGTTACTATGATTGCTTTCAGTAAATGAGCATCTTGTTTTTTGCGCGCGAGTTTAATAGAAAAGAACAGCTTTTTAACTGGCTCTGAGCTTATCGTTGTTTAGACTTTGGAGAAGCCGAGAAGGGTCAACGGATTTACAATTAGAACAACTGAAATAACTACATGATATAGACTTGATCAGATAGTAGCCTTCAGGAAAATTACAGAGTGATTGTCTCCGTTTTTTTATCATTGTCTCATCTGAACATTCATAATCTTGGCTCATTAGTCATTTCTCATCGTTTATCATGAATGTAATTCCCATTTTCTGCTGTCTGAGAAAACAGGAGGCAACAAAGAAGAAAATAATCAGACAGATAGTGGACCAAAGGAAGACTTGGAGCTACCCCTGTTCCAGTTCACTACAATAGCCAAAGCCACAAACGACTTTTCATTCAACAACAAGATAGGAGAAGGTGGTTTTGGACCTGTGTACAAGGTAAATTTCTCAATTACGAGTGAGATAGCTAAAAGAAAAACGAATCACCTCGTTTTACGTGGAAGATAGGCCCAACTTTCTCGAATCGAAACAAAATGACTATATTAACTTCAAGTTCCCAGCTTTATTGAGATAAGCAAAGTATTTTGTGATATTATTTTTTTTTTATAACTAATTCACCTAAAAATTTAAATTATTAGGTAAAGCTCCAGAATATGATTTATATTATTTTCTAACACACCTCCTCAAGTGAAAGCCCTTTGGACTTGAAACTTGCACACAGGCCTATTCTACCTTGTGCTTGATTTTTATCAAATAAAATGGGAGTGGTGAGATTCGAACTCGTGACCGCTGGGTCAACAAGGTTCTAATATCATGTTAAGGAACCAACTCACCTATAAACTTAAATTGTTAGGTGAGGTTCTAAAATATTATTTATATTATTTTCTAACATTTTTCAGGGTACTTTAGAAGATGGCAAAGAAATAGCAGTGAAAACGCTATCAAGAAGTTCTGGACAAGGATTAAATGAGTTCAAAAATGAAGTAATACTTATTAAAAAGCTTCAGCACCGAAATCTTGTAAGACTTCTTGGCTGTTGCATTCAAGGAGAGGAGAAAATTCTGGTATATGAATTCATGCCCAACAAAAGCCTCGATTCCTTCATTTTCGGTAAACCTGAAAAGCTTTGTTATCCTATCGTTACTTTTAATACAATCAAGTTTGTTTCCAAGTGCTAAAATGGGATGTTGCACTAACAAACACTTGACAGATCAAACAAGAGGCAAACTGTTAGACTGGTCCAAGCGTTTCAGCATTATCTGTGGTATTGCTAGGGGGCTTCTGTATATCCATCAGGATTCCCGACTAAGGATTGTACACAGAGATCTCAAAGCAAGCAACGTTTTACTTGATAAGGATATGAACCCAAAAATCTCTGATTTTGGTTTGGCCAGAATGTTTGGAGGAGACCAGACTGAAGGAAACACAAACAGAGTTGTTGGAACTATGTAAGCACTTACCAATTACATGCCATACTATATTATTATTATTATTATATTTATTTTGTTAACAAAGCATATAATTTGTTTGCTTTAGAGTCAAACATAAGAAATCTGTTGGAGCCAGACAGTTTACTTAGATTTATGTGTTTATGCTTAAATGACATTCAGCAGTGGTCCTGAATATGCTACTGATGGGCTCTTCTCAGTGAAGTCTGATGTTTTTAGCTTTGGAATCTTAATGCTTGAGATAGTAAGTGGAAAGAAGAGTAGAGGATTTTATCATCCAGATCATAGCCTAAGCCTTTATGGACTTGTAAGTTTCAAGGTTTCAATTTCTTACTTGCATGTACGTACTTCACAAAGAGAATGACGGAAAGTTCCTTTTCATTTCTAGGCATGGAGATTGTGGAAAGATGGAAAACCTTTGGAATTAATTGAGGCATTGCCAGCAGAGTCATGCAATTTATCAGAAGTGATGAGATGCATAAACATCAGTCTCTTATGTGTACAGCAGCATCCTGATGATAGGCCAAGCATGTCCACTGTGGTTTGGATGCTAGGAGGTGAGAATACACTGCCTCAGCCGAAGGAACCAGGCTTTTTTAAGGGTAGTAGTCTGCTCGAACCATCTTCTTCATCAAGCAATATTGAATTATCTTCAACCAATGAAATTACTACCTCCCTCTTGTATCCTCGGTAGAGTTAACTGTGCTCCCAATTTTTCGACATGGTCAAACACTCGCAAAAGTCATTAAACCTATTTAAAGTTTAAACTACTAAGTATGTTGTTCTTTCAAATGTATTAGTTGAGTGGTTTTTGTTATGGGACAATTTATTTTTCCTTTTTTATTTGTTCATGGTTTTGAATACTCTCTGCTTTTTGTTGGAAACACAACAGTAATAGAGGAGAGGATTGGAGGGTATAGGCTTCACACTCAGATGTTTGGTAGAATACAATACATTAAGAAATGGTACTCTCACACCTTTTCATTATGAAATTTATACAATATATATAGACATTATAAAATGTCTTTTACAATCTTCAAAGTACTTAATCAATATTGAGACTCTTCAATACTTACTCTAGATTCATAGTATTTCTAGATTCATAGTATTTCTAATGTGGATAGAAGTTCATTGTACTAACTTTAATGCATTTAATCTTAATAAACAAGTTTAATAACTAACATTCTCCCCTCTTAAACTTGTTTTCATCAATCTTCACGATTCCAAGCTTCTTCTGCAGATAACAAAAAACATCAATCTTCAATGGCTTTGTAAAAATGTCAGCAATCTATTCATGAGTGTTGATATGAATTAACTCCACATCGCCTTCTTTTATGTGCTCTCTAATAAAGTGAAATCGAGTATCAATATGCTTTAAACGTTCATGATAAACTGGATTCTTTGCAAGTGCTATAACAGACTTGTTATCAACAAAAATTCTTGTGGCCTCACTCTATTTCTATTGCAGATCTTCCATGAGTTATCTTAGCCATATTGCATGACTCACACATGATGTAGCAACAATGTATTCTTCTTCACATGTGGATAATGCAACAATAGATTGTTTCTTGGATGTCCACGTGAACGCCGTGTATCCCATGAAAAATATGAATCCAGTTGTGCTTTTCCTGTCTTCCAAGTTTCCTGCCCAGTCACTGTCACTATAACCTGTAATTTCAAGATTCTGTGAAGGGGAATAAAATAATCCATAGTTTGTTGTTCCTTTAATAAAATGAAGGATCCTCTTTGCTATCTTCAAATGTGAACTCCTTGGCTTCTCTATGTATCTGCTAAACAAACCAACTCCAAACAGAATGTCTGGTCTGGTACAAGTTAGATAACGTAAACACCCCAAAATACTTTTGTAGTATGTAGGATTAAATAAATCTCCTTCTCCTTCTTTAGTCAACCTTGTTCCATACTCAACTGGATTGTCCGTTGGATCACAATCTTCCATAGCAAATTTCTTCAATACTTTCGTTGCATACTTGGCTTGAGAAACGAAAATACCATTACTTTACTTCCAATCCCAGAAAATAGGTCATGAGACCTAAGTTTGTCATTTCAAATTCCTTCACCATGGATTGCTTGAAGTCTTGAATCATAGTAGGATCATCCCTTGTGAAAAGTATATCATCAACGTATAAGTAACACAAACGTTACTCTACCTTGTAAGCTTTTCTTCACATATAATGCATGTTCATAAGGGCATTTTGTGAATCCCTTCTAAGAAAGATAGCCATCAATTCTTGAGTTCCATGCTCTTGGTGCTTGTTTAAGCCCATAAAGAGCTTTCCTCAATCTACAGACCTTCTCTTCTTCTCTTTTTACCACAAAACCAGCTAGTTGTTCAACATATACTTCCTCTTCAAGGTTGCCATTCAAAAATGATGACTTTACATCCATCTCAAATATCTTCCATCTTTTCTGAGCTACTAGTGAGATCATCAATCTCATCGTTTCCATTCGTGCTACTGGAGCAAAAACATCTTCATAATCCACTCCATATTGTTGCTTATACCCCTTCACTACTAATCTGGCTTTATACTTTTCAATATCTCCTTCTGCATTCTTCTTTGTCTTGAAGATCCATTTTACTCCTATTGCAGTGTGTCCTTCGGAAAGTGTTGTCAATTCCCATGTATTATTTTTTCGAATGGAATTGATCTCCTCCTTCATTGCTTTTTTCCACCTGTCTTCTTGATAAGCTTCTTCAAAAGTAATAGGATCATTTCCTGAAAAATAAGCAAAGCATATTAACATCATCAAGATCTATTTTTTCTGTTACATCATAAATCTCTTGTATGCTCTTTGTCTTTCTTGTTGAACTTGAGGGACTAGTTGGGCTGCTAGTTGATAGAGCTGGAGCTATCATGATTTCTCCTTCATCATTCTGAATTTGTTCTTCATTTACAATCATTTTCTGCAGCTGATCTTTAGAGTTCCAGTTCCATTCTTGCTCTTCATCAAACTTCACATCTCTCGACATGATCACCTTTTTTGTCACTGGATTGAACAATTTGTAACCATACCAATTTTCTCCATATCCCCGTTATATGCATTTCTGACTTTTATCTTCAAGTTTAGTTCTCTTTTCCTCTTGAATTTTGGCATAAGCAATACTGCCAAAAATTCTCAGATGATCGACTCTAGGTTTCTTCATGCTCCAGGCTTCTTCCGGTGTAAGCATATGAAGTCTCTTTGTTGTACATCTATTCAGCAAGTACACAGCACATACAACTGCATCTCCCCAAAACTCTTTTGGACATTTTTTTTTCTTTTAGCATACATCTAACCATGTTCATAATAGTCCTATTTTTTCTCTCCGATACCCCATTCTGTTGTGGAGTCTCTGGCATTGTGAGCTGATGAGTTATACCATTTTCTTTACAATAATCATCAAAAGCATGAGATACATACTCTCCTCCCTTATCAGTTCTAATGCTCTTTAACTTGCATTCACTTTGTTTTTCTACTAAGTTTTTAAACTCCTTCAACTTACTCAGCACTTCTTTCTTTTCTTTTAGCACATATACCCATGTCTTTCCACTACAGTCATCAGTAAAAGTGAGAAAATACCTGCTTCCTCCTATTGAAGTAGGTGAAATAAGCCCATACATATCGAATATACCAATTCCAGAGGCTGAGATGCTCTTGAACTCTTCTTTGGAAAAGACTTCCTCTACTGCTTTCCCATTACACATACTTCACACAATCTGTTTGTGTGCTCTAGCTTTGGTATTCCCTAAACCATTTTTTTTCTCCATCATCATCAGTGATCCACAGTTCAGATGTCCATATCACAAATGCCACAAATTCGTCATGTTTGAGATTTCTTCCTTGAAACAGTTTGACAAATATATATTTAGGTCTAGAGGAAACATCCTATTTCTGGTCATCTTAACTGAAGCAATCAGAGCTCGAAACTCATCAAAGATCTTCAAACTCTTATCCTTCATCTACATTTCAAAGCCTTTCTCCAGAAACTACTCAAAACTTAAAATGTTGTTCTTCATGTTTGGAACATAAAACACTTCTGTTATGAACTTTTGCTCACCATTCCTGAGTTTTATGAGGATTCTGCCTCTTCCTTCAACTGGTCTTTGAGAAAGATCTCCAAAGGTAATTTTACCTTTATAGCTTTCATCGATATCAACAAAAGCTTCCTTCATGCCACACATATGATTTGATGCTTGATGCTCCTGTGTCTAGATACCAGGTGCTGGAGTTGCTGCCATCAAATTTTCCACATGCCAACAGTAATGCAGGTTCTTCCGAATCACTCACTTTCTCAACAAAGTTTACATTCTTGTCTTCAAATTTGTATTGTGAACAATCTGAAGCAAAGTGACCATACTCACAATTATAACACTGCACGTTTGCATTATTATTTCTACAGTTTGAATATCCTCCACTACTTCTTCCTTTGTTTTTGCCTAGACCTCTAACATTGAAGTTTTGATTTCGTGCTCCATGAAACTCTTGATTTCTATATGATCTTCCTCCTCTTCCTCTTCTATGCATGAACCTTCCTCTTTGGAATGCTCCTCTACCAGATTAATTAGCATTCTTCATAGTTAATTGTGTCTGCAATGCTTGTTCAAGAGATCTTCCTTCTCCTCTTCTATCAATTTTCTGCTGATGGGCCTGCAGAGATCCCGGTAGCTCTTCTACTATCAGATCTCCTAGATCCTTTGATTCTTCAATTGCTACAGCCACATGATCAAACTTTGAATCCAATGATCTCAGAATTTTCTCCATCACACGAACATCATCAATATTTTCACCATTCCTTCTCATCTGGTGAACCAAAGAGACATCTTTTGTGAAGTAATTTGAAACTGTCTCATTACTTTATTTATTCAACTTCTCAAAGTCTCCTCTCAATGCTTGTAACCGTACTCTTTTTATTTTTTCAACTCCACTATAAGTCTTGCTAAGCATTTCCCATGCCTCCTTTGATGTTTTTGTTGGTGTCACCATCTCAAGAGTTGCTTCATCAAGTCCTTGATTGATTGTGAATAACGCCTTATTATCTTTCTTCCTTGATTCTCTCATCGCTTGTCTTTCTACATTGCTCATCACTGCATCTTCTCTTGGTTCAGTATAACCATCTTCAACTAACTCCCATAACTCTTGTGATCTATGTAGTGCCTTGTATTGAATACACCACAAATCATAGTTGGGTTTAGTAAGGCGGGGAATGTGGAATTGAGAATTGTTGTTGTTGGAGGTCATGTCTACTCTCAAGCTCTGATACCAATTTTACAATCTTCAAAGCACTTAATTAATATTGAGACACTTCAATACTTACTCTAGATTCATAGTACTACTAGATTCATAGTATTTCTAGATTCATAGTATTTCTAATGCGGATAGAAGTTCATTGTACTAACTTTAATGCATTTAATCTTAATAAATAAGTTTAATAACTAACACTTTTAGCTTATCCTCAATTTGGATTACAATTAGGGATGTCTTCCACATAATTGTTGAGGTTAATTTGGCATTCTTTAGGCCGGTAGCTCATAGTGCTCTTAATCATTACATTTTAATTTTTATTTCACTAAGAAAACAATGCTAAATTCTAATCAACATGAGGAAAATACAATTAAACTAAGGTTTTGAAGAGTTAAGACTAGGGATGTTGAATGTGAAGATGAGGTCGAGTCTGACATCATCGGCAAGTTTGCTGGTTGTGCTTGGGGCACCGAAGATAAGGTGGGGGGCAATGTTGGGTTGATGACATGAGAAGAAGCTGTCGAAAATGGTTGTGACCGGCAAGGTCGCTCGGTAGTCATGGTCAGAGATAATCTTGTAAGTGGGTACCGAGTTTCATCAAACAACACCTGATGAGTGCAATACACATACTAATTTGAGAACGATTCATGAACATAAGCATTTCAGGTCATAGAATAGCCTAAAAAAATATAAGGGATAGGATAGGGAAGACATGAAGGCCTCGGTGAGACCAGTTTCAAGGCAAGAGTGGTGAACACACATATAACAACCACTTGAACTCCGACGCGCGCCCTTGTAATACGGCAACCCTAGCTGCTACTTTCTTGGGCAAAGGGATATAGCCGTAGTTATATGTACCTTTCAGATGTCACTTCAGTTCTTAAGCGAAAGAGTTAAAGAAACGTTCGTCCAAGTCTTCGAGAATTTTCACCAGACTTGAAGGATGCAATGAATCCTTGTTAACAGCCGGTCTTCTTCGTGGACAAAAAATCATCAATTTCATTTCTTTTCGACATCCTTAAATATAAAATTAGTGGTAAATATTCTCCGAAAGACAGTATTTCAAAATATGTACTATATAATCAGGTTTAGGAGTAGGTGATAGAACACATTCGTATGTTTTAAGATTTTTCTGCGAAGAAACTTTACGAGTGATAAGAAGATAATCCTAAATTATCAAAACTAAAGAACAAGAATTTTTTTGAAAGAGATGATGTTTTTTCTCAAAGGTATATACTACAAGTTATATTTCATAGATTTCTACACTTATGAATTATGGTTCTGATTACAAGCCTATTTATAAGTATTAAGTCATTGACAATAAGAAATCAAACTACTAAAAAGAAATCCTATTATGATAAGGAAAAGTATTTTACAGACTGACCAATTGATCGATTCATTTTATCCACCTGATTGACCAATTTTAAAATGGTAGGCTAGTTTTTCTATTTCTTAGAAAAACTAAATATCAAGTTTAATTTTCAACACCCCTCTTAAACTTGATTTCTTTATAACTCCTATGAAATCTCTCATCTTGGAAAAAAAAACATATTTGACTGGCTTTGCGAAAATATCTGCGACTTGAACTTGAGTTGTAACATACTTGACTTCAACTTCCTTGTTTCTAATGCTATCTCGTAGGTAATGAATGTTAGAGAATAATATAAATCATATTATAGGACCTCACCTAATAGCTTAAACTTTCAGGTGAGATCTTTTTGGGGAAATGTCCGATTTGGTTTTTTGGTAAATTTCCAATGTGGTTCTCGGTTTTTTTTGGTAGAGAATGGAGAGTTGAAGTTAATGTTGGTGATTTGAGATGGTGAGGGGTTGGATTTTGGAAACTGGGTGTTCTTGCCCTTATAACCGCCTTCAATATGATCAACCTCTTTTCTCTTTCCACATAAACCCTTCTTTTCCATAGGTGAAGAGATTCTCCCACTTTTTATTCCTTGCTCTATACGTTCTGCTACGGCCACGGCATCCGTAAATTGTTGTGCCGAACTCCCCATCACATGCTCGTAGTATGGCGCTATCAGTGTATTGGCGAATAGAGTAACCATCTCTCTATCTAACAGTGGAGGGTGTACTTGTGCGGCCGTGTCTCTCCATCTTTGAGCGTATTCTCTTATGCTCTCTTTTTCCTTTTTTTCCAGGTTAGACAGACTAGTCTATCAGGGGCAATATTCATATTATACTTGTATTGCTTAACAAAAGCATCTACCAAGTCTTTCCAATTACGAATTCTAATGTTATCAAGCCTCATGTACCAACTTAAAGCAGCCCCACTCAAACTATCTTGAAAGAAATGCATTAATAATTTCTCGTCATGCACCACTTTCGCCATTTTGTTACAATATGACTTCAGATGTGTGACAGGGCATTGTGTTCCAGTATACTTGATGAACTCAGGAATACGAAACTTTTTTGGTACCACCACATTTGGTACTAAACACATATTTGCAACCCTCACCGGATCATATAACTCTGCTCCTTCAATGGCTCTTATCCTAGCTTCCAATGCTGCCATCTTGTCTTGATCAACACCATCAAATGATTGTGTTTTATGAGACTCATTTATAGATATTCCAACAATCGGTGTTGGTACGGGTGCCGGTGCGGTTGCATTTCCAAAAGCAGGATTTTGTTGAGGATCTTCAACCCCTTCTTCGATTATCTCATCAGGGTGGTTTACTGCTTGTGTTTGAGTAGTTGTCGGAGGTCTATTTGAAGGACCCTCACCAGAGGCATTTCTTAGTGTTTGCTCAAGTAGACTAGCGATGCGAGCTACACTTTCTTTTAAAACATTCAACTCTTCTAGAAAGTGAGCATCTTGATGTGCACGTTCTTCGTCCTCCATATTTCTTTGACGGAGACGATTGTTGTAAACTCTAGGCGGTGAATTTCTTCGGGGACCTATATTTCAACCTGTTGATGATATGCGTGTTATTTATGATGAATGAATGTATGCATGATGATTTTTATTTTTTGAAAAACCAATCCATGACTTCTATGTCGGGTAAGATTCGTAGATATCTTGTAGAAGTTTTGCCCACATTTTTGAATCAATTGAATCATACACACTTGACAAAGAAGCAAAAGGTGGAGCTTGTCCACTTCATTCATCAAAATACAAAATATTTACTAAAATGCTACTCCTCTATTAGCTACAAACTTAACAAAAGAGGAGAGTTCATCCAAGTACATTTCATATTTGCGGGCACTGCCACCGATTCTAGTAGCTTTTACACATAATTCATCTGCCTTCCTAGCCACTATATTGATCAGTTTATCGGTCTGCTCTATCTTGTGATGGAATACAAGATTATCCTGGCGCAACGCTTCATTGCAGGCAGTTAATGAGTCGTTGTTTTTCTCTAATATCAGAACTAATTTCTCAAACTGTTGGGTCTGATCTTTAGCCTTTTGCAGCCTCGCATTGAGCCTTGCTGTCTCGGAATTTAACTGAGCTTCAATTTTGGTGGTGTCTTCTTGCCATTCATTGCGTTGCTCTTGTGCTATCTTTAGTTCTTCTTCCCGAGTTTCTAGTTCAGCTTGCAGAGTGGAAACACGATCTCTTAGGCCATTTGCTATGGTTAAGTATCTTTTCATGTCAGACTCGGCTATCCTTCTTGCCTCCAACTCATTTTCCATTTGAACTCGGTACTGGGCTTTCAATTCTTTTTCTTCTTCAAGGACAAGGCTGAACACCCTTCCTTTCTCCTTCTCAGCTTCCCATTTCATCTTGTAATGGTCTCTTTCCTTTACTACCGAGGCTACCAATTCTTGGTTCGCATGCTCTCTATTTTAGATGCTCTCTTCAAACTGACCAATTCCTTTTCCATCATTTCATATTTACTCATCCGATCATTATATTGAGAACTTATTTCTTATAGCTGCTTCTTCTCTTGGATCAGCCTGTTGAGCTGCTCTTCTTTCCCTTGCAACTGACGATCCAAAGAAATCCTCATTTGTTCTTCTTCTAGTAGTTGCTTCTCAAGGAATTTCTGACTGCCTTTGCTGTTGCTAAGCTCAATCCTTAACTTATCCAATTCTTCTTGCAGGTCCCCTTCGTCAATCGTTTTCCTTTTAGTTTCAACAAAGACGGGTGTTTTTTCTCGTACCAGCCTTTGTCTTATGGTGTTTTGAGGTATCTCATAGCTTCTCCATACTAGGTAACCAGAGCTCACAGAAAGCTTCTTTAGGTGGGGCTCTCTGCTAACTAAAACAGGTTGCCCCCAGTCTCTTTTAATTATTTCGAGCTCAGCCAATTAGTTAACTTCTTTGAAAGAACCGGTGTACTCAGTTAGCCCTTTAGTTCTTGGTACATACTGTGTTTCTCCAAACTGTCTGGCTACTAGAGAAGGAGAATAACTGACATAACCAGTTACACCAATTAGCGGGACCCACGCCTTATTACCACAACCCATTAGATAAGCTGAATTATCTACCCAAGGGGCTTTCCACCTAAATTTGCTTTTGGGAAGTGCCTGGTATTTCTCCACCCAAGCCTTTTCGTCTAAGTCTTTCCAATCTTCACTTAGAACCAAAATGAGAGGCCTCATGTTAAACCACCAAAAAATGTTGAAGACTTCCCTCGGGGTTTCTAGGTGACTAACGATCCACATGAAAAGTAAAGGGATGCAACAACGCATTGGACCTTTCCCATGCAACCTGCAATGGTTCAAAGATAGGAATGTTTCTACCAATATAGCTGAGGCGGGGTTATTCTTTCCCTGTTCATATTCAACAAAAACATTGGCTGCTTCCATGCTAATAATCCCGACAGCTTCTAAAGGGAATAATACTAAACCAAAAATACCAAAGGCCACCGACCGGTACTTTTCTTCTCCAAGCCTCCCTTTATCTTTACTTGCTTTCAACTTGCTCTCAATTGCCTTCCACTTGAAATCTCTAGAAGAGGTCATGTACTGGCCTACTTGGTCTAAGCATAGAAGTTTAGCGACCTCTTGGACTGTATTCTCCATTTTCTATCTAAAATAAACTTTGTGAGGGTTGTGGGGGAAATTCAAGATTTGAGCATACTCATGTCAATATCCCCAAAGGTAAAGCACCGGTAGTTAGGATCCCAAAAGTGCATAAGGGCTTTGACTGCTGATATCTGAACCGGAATCTTCATTAGGTGAGCGATTCTTCCATATCTTACTTCAAACAATGCCTCATCTACAAACCCCATGATGGGCATAAGCCTCTTCATATTTTCTGTGGAGAACTGGATTTTGGTCATGTGTGGCAATCCATTGATTTTAGCTCTTGGGCAATCTCCCTCAGTTATCTGTGTCATCTCGGATCTTTCCCCGTATTCCAAAAAAGTCATGGAAGTCATGGTCTTGGTCTGATAATTTCTGCAATTTATTTTAAAAATGAACGAATTATTAAAGATACTGTATCCTAGGTTCTAAGTTATCACATGCGGGGTAAGTTATTCTATCTGGTCACAAAAGGTCTATGAACTACCCAGTGACCGCCTTACGTGAAGGTGGTATAGGGGTTTACAAGAAATGGTTTGGGCACAGTGTGACCGCCATTATCAAGTAAACACTCAGTTCATAGTTGGATGTTTCACGAATCTGAACCCCGACTGAAAGTCATGAGGCAGACCGTTAATCCCCACCTAACTTAAAATTTGGTTTACTCAGAAATTTAAAATGCATGATGGAATTAATTCAAATCAAATGATATGCATGAACTCAAATTAAAATGCATGCTAAAGCAATAAAAATACATGAAAAAACGAACTACAGAATAAACAAAAAAAAAACAAAGCTTAGTCCAGCAACTGTCCCCAGTGGAGTCGCCATCTGTCGCGACGGTGATTTTTACGCGCTTCGCGCCCCGCCATCCCCCGTTGATTTGGGGGAGACAACGGTGCGCGGTGAAATGAGGGGTTGTTTTATAGTCGTAAAAATTATGACTATAATTAGTAGGAGTCGCCACCTAATATTAAGGTTATTAGGAAACCTATTGGTCTGCGAGAGTCTAGGTAAGGGGACTTGTTGTGCAAGGGGAAGACGCATCACCCCCAGTGCACCCTACCTAAGGTAAGCTGCATTGTTGTTTGATTGTTTTTCTAAGTTAAAATTTTTACACTGCATTTTCAAAAATACATTTTTTTTGTCTGCGGGTGTACTTTTGCAATGTAATTTTACACCGCAGTTACAAGTTTTTTTTATCTACGGGTGTACTTTACAATGTAATTTTACACCGTAGTAAAAATCTTTTTTTTTTATCTACAGGTGTACTTTACAATGTAAATTTACACCGTAGTAAAATTTATTTATTTTTATCCGCAGGTGTACTTTACAATGTATATTTACACCCATATAGATGAAACAAAAATATTTATAATTATTTTTGATATTTTGTCCAAATTCCAACGGATAATCATAAACCAGTTACGATATCCAATTTTCGTTTCAAAATATGAGAAAGATGCAACATAATTTTTACGAAAAATATGTATGGAAAAATCATGGAATTTGGCCGTATGCATAAAAAACAAATACATTTTTTTTATATTTTTTTGTAATAATAACAGTAGTGAAATAAAAATAAAAATACTTTTTTTTGTCAATTTGTATTTTTTATTTTTTTTATTTTTTTATTTTTTTCTGGGCTGGGCTGTCAGCCACAATGGGCTGACAGCCAGCCTTAATGGGCTGGGCTTCCAGCCCTCACGGACTGGAAGCCCAAAGGGTCTGGGCTGGGCTTCCAGCAATTGTAGGCTGGAAGCCCAAAGGATCTGGGCTGGCTTGTGTAGCCCTGATGGGCCGAAATGACGGCCCATCTCCTTGCACGTTCAGGCCGTGCACAAAAGCCCGCCCCAGTCCACTTACGCCCGGCCCTGCATGAACAGTGGGACGATTACGTCCCACTGCATGAAGGGACGGGAGGTTGAAGGCAATGAATAGTAAAAATTCAAATGTGGCGAAAGGCGCACTGTTGGTATGGTCGGGTAGCTCAGGTCAAGGTGGTTGTCCTAGTGGTTGTGGTGTTGTCAACGGTGGTCTGTGGTGGCCGGAGGAAGCTTCTGAAGTGGCGGTCTGTTGTGCTGCGCCGAGTGCTGCTGCTGCTGCCTTCGCCTAAGACCACGGCTGGGCGTCTGGCGTGGAGGGGAGAGTTTCTGGTGATGAAGGGGTGATGCACGGTGGTCAGAGACGGTGGCTAGAGTTGTTGTTTTTAGAGAGAGAGAGAAGCGGTCAGGGAGAGAGAAGAGCTGCACTGGGGAGCTGTTACGTAACTTTTCACTCGTTTTCTTCTTCTTTCTTTCACGTCATCCTTTGTTCTATTTTCTTCCCTCTTTTTCTCTTCCACTCTCAGTGTTCTCCTAGTTTTTCTTCTTCCTTTCATGTTACTCTCCTTCTTCAGTCATTTCTCCCTCTCCGTAAAATTCCTTCCCCTCCCCTTTCTGCGTAAGACCCTCCTCTATTTATAGGGCAGCCTCCTCTGCAATTCTGCAGAGGGTGCCTCTGCAACGAATTTGCAGAGGCAAATTTGTTGCAGAGGCTGCAGCCTCTGCAAATTCGTTGCAGAGGCTGCCTCTACAAATTCGTTGCAGAGGTTGTCTCTGCAAAGAATTTGCAGAGAGGCCGTGGGTTGCCATGGCTGTATTGTTTTTACAATTTGGTCCTTCAATGTTTGATTGGTTCAATTACACCCCCAATTAGTTTTAAATTTTTAAGTTTATGCAATTGTATCCCCGTCAAAATTTCAACAGCAACCTCAAATGTGCGCGCCCTTTTTTATTTTGGTCTCTGGTTTCCGATTGCGCGATTTAACCCTCAATTGCACGATTTGACCCTCAATTGACTGTTAAATTCTCAATTCGTTCAATTTGGCCCCTGATTTCGCATTATTGACTTAAAAATTCAAATCGGTCTCTAAAAATTCCATTCTCATCAATTGAGCCCGAATTAAATTCAAGAAATTGATTTCTCATTGACTAAGCCCTTAATAAAATTAATTTGACCAATTTAAAGTATAATTAAGTCCTTTAATTAAATCCTTCAATTGGACCTTAAATTAATTTCCAATCATAATTAAACTTTAAATTTGTCGACGATTAAATCGAATCAACCCATAAAAAATATAATTAAACTTTAAATTGGACCTTAGTTTTTACACAGATTCATCCAACGATAAATTATTTTTGCCTTAAATCTGTATTTTTCTCTATTTTTGGAACCAAAGAGATACGATTGGACTCGCGAAAACAACCAAAATTGCCACATTGATTTTTCTACCCATGCCGGCTGCTTTTATTTTATTTTTTTGTCCTTTTATTTTATTTTAGGGAGTAACCCAAAAATTGGGTTACGACATGGATGTTAAGAAGATTATTCAGAAGATGGTAGTCATTTACAAGGATTGGCATGAAATGTTACCATTTTCCCTTCATGCGTACCGTACCCAGTCTGGACCTCAACAGGAGCCACTCCGTACACGTTAGTGTATGGAATGGAGGCGGTGATGCCTTTTGAAGTAGAAATCCTATCATTAAGAGTATTGATAGACCCTGGAACTAGAAGAAGTAGAATGGGAAAAAGTTAGATATGAACAATTGAATTTGATTAGTGAAAAGAGGTTAGTTGCAATCTATCATTATCAATTATACCAAAGAAGGATGGCCAAATCATATGACAAAAATGTCCAACCTCAAAAATTCCAAGAAGGAGATCCGGTACTGAAGAAAATATTGCTTTTACCAGGAGAAGAAGTAAATGGGCCCCAAACTATGAAGGCCCTTATACAGCGAAGAAAGCATTCTCGGGAGGAGCTTTGTGGTTATCTAGATTAGAAGGAGAAGATCTACTTAGAACATTGAATTTTGACTCTGTAAAAAAATATTATGCCTAATATACGTTGTAACCTCCCAATCAATAAGATAAAATTCGACCATGAATTCTCATTACAAGAAATTTTTTTCTTCACAAAGCGCATGATCTCATAGCATTTGTTTTACTTAAAAGAATTTTAACCTGACATGTTTTGTACACCACACTGGGGGCACAAAGTGCACATAAGGGTCTATAGTGAACCAAAGCCTAAATGCGTACCATCATAAAACTTCTGAAACACCATCAATAAGAATTTCTTAAAAAAATGGTGATTTGCATTAAAAGTTTAAATTTGCATGAACAAAACCAGATTTTGAGTTTTTTCTTTTAAAAATAACTTTTTGAGTCTTCATGGAAAGGGTAATTTAAACATTGATAAGAGTATAATAAAGGGCAAACTTCAATGGAGCAAGAAAAGGCCCCATAAGAAACCAAAAGTCTCTCCACCGATCGTGCAAAGCATAAGGAAGATAACACATGGAGCGCATTCCAGTTCAAAAGAACAAATCAGTCAAACAAATACTCGAGGAACACTACAATGAAAAGGGGGGGCCTATGTTTCCACAATAGAATCTCAGGTCAACAAAACCACGAAAGAGAATATAAATTGAGCATCAGTGCTGCTTCATTCCTCAAGACGGGTAGGTCACTCGTTACAAATTGAGACCCTCACCTCCATCTTTCATCCAGGTAGGTCACCCAGTACAATGAGACCATCTTCCTCCATCTTTCATCCTGGTAGGTCACCCGTTATAATGAGACCCTCACCTCCATCTTTCATCCGGGTACGTCACTCAGTATAATGAGACCATCCATCTTTAACCCGGGTCACCCAATATAATGAGACCATCCATCTTTAACCCGGGTCACCCAATATAATGAGACCATCTTAACTATTCTCACTTGGGTAGGTCACCTAGTATAATGAGACCATCTTAACTATTGTAACCAGGGGAGGTCACCTAGTATAATGAGACCATCTTAACCAATTTCACCCGAGTAGATCTCCTGTTACAATGATACCATCTCCATCTTAACTATTCTCACCTTGATAGGTCACCCATTATAATGAGACCAGGTTCACCATTCTCTTTTTTTCTTTACAATGCTTACCGGTTAAAGTTTTTTACAAGACTTTAATCGTAAGCATTGTAAAGAAGGGGGCAACTTTCATAACCCAATTTTGAGTTATTCCCCAAATCTACCCAAAAATAGCAAAAATAAAATAAAAGGGGCTGGTGTCGGTAGAAAAATCAAGGTGAAAATTTTTGACGTTTTCAAGAGTTCGATCATACCTCTTTTGTGCCTAGAAATGAAGGAAATGCAGATTCAAGGCTAAAGTAATTTATTATTGGATAAATCTGCATAAAAATTAAGTCGAAAGACATAATCTGCAAACCCAACATCCCCAAATATAAGCTCCTCAAACCTAGCATCTCCAAATACAAACAGCACAAACACAACTCTCCCATTCAATGATCACTCGATCTTAGAAAAGAATTAATATACCAAATCCAAAATATGCCTTAAATTCCTCCATCTTCTCAGTGAGTATCCCTCGTGAACCTCATAACAATAGCAGATTATGTCTTTCGACTTAATTTTAGCATATTTATCCAATAATAAATTATTTAGCATTGAATCTTCATTTTCTTTTATTTCCGGGCAAAAAAAGAGGTACGACCGGGCTCTCGAAAACGTCCAAAATTTCCACCCCGATTTTTCTGCCGACACCAGCCCCTTTTATTTTTTTTTTGTTATTTTTGGGTGAATTTTGGGATAGCCCAGAAATTGGGTTATGACAAGGTTCACGAGGGATACTCTCTGAGAAGATGGAGGAATTTAAGGCATATCTTGGATTTGGTATAATAATTCTTTTTTCTGAGATCGAGTGATCATTGAATGTGAGAGTTGTGTTTTTGCTGTTTGTATTTGGAGATGCTAGGTTTGAGGAGCTTATATTTGGGGATGTTGGGTGTGTAGGCCAAGTGGATTGGGTTCGATGTTGTCGTGAGAAGTGTAGAAGGACTGCTCATGCATTGCAGCCTTCAGGTGAGATGGTTCTTCGTCAGAAAATTGTGAAAACTCAATTTGCGAGGGTTTGTTGGTGGAGAATGGCAATACATCATACACGGGTAGAGTACTGAGTTGTTGACTTTCATGTTGGTTTGACGAAGAGCCTATAATAATGCTAGAGACAAATGTGAGTAATGGTATAGCAGGTAGGGGACTTGAGAATGGTGGTGATAATATTTGGGACTCAGCTTCGACAGTATGAGTGGTGTTAGTATGGGGCATCCATGAGTAAAAAATGCTTATGACTTGTGATGTAGATGGTGCAATAATAATAAATAATATTTGAAGGATGCTCATGCAAAAGAAAATACCAAAGTGATGCCAAATCTTAAAATTATTTCACTGAAATATTTTACCAAGCCTCTCTTGCTAGTCCTAAAATGGAAATAACAAAGGATCCAATTTCAACAAATGAATTCGTGTCAACAACAATGAGGTTTATCACATCAAGGGATCTAAAATTCAACTTTAGGGATATAAAATGTTACTCACGGGTGGGGTGGGTTTCTACTATATTTATACCTCGTCTGTTATTAATTGATAAAAAAATATTCATGCTTTATCTATCCATTAAGTCTTGAGAGTTCATATAAGTATCGATATTTGAGTACTTTTTATTATTCAAGATAAAATGTATGTATGTATGTATGTATGTATGTATGTATGTATGTATGTATTATGTTAACAAAAAATATGTAAACTTTTGAAAAATAATGAAAATATATGATCTTATTATGAGTGGTGGTGCAAAAGTGGCACATCAAACAATATGACATAGCCTATTACATCATGATACTTCTAAGCTTTCTATAATTAACTTAAAAAAGTTTTATTTGTTAATTTCTTTTGACTTTCAGATATGTCAGAGTAGCATTAATGCTATTACGAAAGTAATAGCTAAACTTGCTTCCAAATTAGAATCGTCAATCAACTGATATAATAATGCCTTTGTTTTAAGGCATCAACGATTTGGGCTAAAGAAACACCGATCGTTGGATTGACTGGTATATATTAGCCTAGGGAGGAGCATTTTCAGTTCGGTTCGGTTTTTATCAAAAACAGTAACCAAACCGAAAATTCTATTTTTTTAAAAAAAAAACAAAATTGAACCGAACCTAGTAAAAACCGACCATTTTCGGTTCGGTTCGGTTTGGTTTTTATGATTAAAAAATTGAAAAAACCGAATTTAGTTTTTGGGCCATCTGATGGGCTTTCCAGTGGGCTTTCCGATTAAAGAGAAAAAACCATCGCAAGAACAGTGAGAATGCAAATGCAAGATAATGCAACAATTTACATCAAACAATATCAACTCTTTTGATATATTATATCTCCACAAGGACCACAACCACTGCAACTTCTCTTATAGCACCGAAGAAAAATAAGAAAACAAAAGAACATAACAAAACATCAAACACCATGGGTACAAAGCAAATAATCAATCTAAAGACTCATAAACAATGGCTGGAGTTGCTCCATACTCCTTGTCGTGACGCCGATTTTTTACGCGCTTCGCGCCCCGCCATCCCCCGTGATTCGGGGGAGACAACGACGCACGGTGAAATGGGGGGTTGTTTTATAGTCGTAAAAATTATGACTATAATTACTAGGAGTCGCCACCTAATATTAAGGTTATTAGGAAACCTATTGGTCTGCGAGAGTCTTGGGTAAGGGGACTTGTTGTGCAAGGGGAAGATGCATCACCCCCAGTGCACCCTACCTAAGGTAAGCTGCATTGTTGTTTGATTATTTTTTCTAAGTTTATTTTTTTTTACACTGCATTTTAAAAATAAACAATTTTTTTGTGTCTGCGGGTGTACTTAACGGTGTAATTTTACACCGCAGTTACGAGTCTTTTTTTTTATCTACGGATGTACTTTACAATGTAATTTTACACCGTAGTAAAAATCTTTTTTATCTATGGACGTAGTATACAATGTAATTTTACACCGTAGTAAAATCTTTTTTATCCGCGGGTGTACTTTACAATGTAATTTTACACCACGATAGATAAAACAAAATAATTGTTAAATTATTTTTGATATTTTGGCCAAATTCTAACGGATAATCATAAACTTGTTACGATATCCAATTTTCATTTAAAATATGAGAAAGATGCAACATAAGTTTTTTTTTACGAAAAATATGATTGAAAAATCTTGGAATACGGATGTATGCACGAAAACAAAACATTTTTTGTGTTTTTTAATTTTTTATATTTTTATATTTTTTCCATTTTTTAAATAAAATAAAATATAAATAAATAAAAATTAGTGGGCTGGGCTGACAGCCCACAATACATGGGCTAGGCCCCCTAGATGGGCTGGAAGCCCAGCTCCCTTAGAGCTTGGGCCGGGCACAGAGCCCGACCCACTCCCGCAAGCCCAGCCTGCATGAACAGTGGGATACATCCCACTGCATGCAGCGCCGAGACGAAGGAGAAGATGAACAGTGGGTTTTTCAACTGTGATGAAAGGTGTACCTGTTAATACCGTTGGGTAGAGGAGGTTGAGGTGGTTCTTCCAGTCATGGTGGCGTTGGAAATGATGGCATGTGGTGGCCGGAGGAGGCCTCGGAAGCTGGTCGGCCTGCGTTGCTGTGAACTACGGATGCTCCTGTTGCCTTCGCCTGAGTTGCTGCTGGGTTTTTTGGTGTGTAGATAGGTTTCCGGTGGTGATGAGGGTGGAATGTGGGTGGTTGAATGGCCTCTGTTGGTGGAGAGAGAGAGCTCGGCCGCGCTGGTGTTAGAGAGAGAAACAGACCTGCAAACCGAGAGAGAGAGGGAGAGAGAGTTGCTGCACAGACGGGGACGATGAAGAAGATTTCTTGTTTTTTTCTTACGTAAATTTTTCTCAATAATCTCTGTTTTTTTCTCTGTTCTTACGTGAATTTTCTGTAAAAATACTCTCTGTTTCTTCTCCTCTGTCTTTCTCTTTCACCTCTTTTCTTCTTCTTTTTTTCCTTTGTTTTCTCTGCTCGTGTTTCCCCCCTCTATTTATAGGGGCAGAGGCAGCTCTCATGCATATTGCATGAGATTACTGCCTCTACCTCTGCAAAGAATTTGCAGAGGCTGGCGAGTAGCAGTGTCGTGCTCTGCATTGTTCAGGTGTCGTAACAGTGCAGAGCACATGTAAATTTGGTGGTGGAAAATTATGATTTGGTCTTTTAATTTGTAATTGTTCTAATTGCATCCCCAATTAGCTTTAAATTTTTAATTTTATGCAATCGTATCCCCGTCAAAATTTCAATAGCAACCTTAAATGTGCACGCCTTTTTTATTTTGGTCCCTGGTTTCCGATTTGCGCGATTTAACCCTCAATTGACCGTTAAATTCTCAATTCATTCAATTTGGCCCCTGATTTCGCATAATTGACTTAAACATTCAAATCGGTCTCCAAAAATTCCATTCTCATCAATTGAGCCCGAATTAAATTCAAGAAATTGATTTCTCATTGACTAAGCCCTTAATAAAATTAATTTGACCAATTTAAAGTATAATTAAGTCCTTGCACTTAATTAAATCCTTCAATTGGACCTTAAATTAATTCCCGATCATAATTAAACTTTAAATTTGTCGACGATTAAATCGAATCAACCCATAAAAATATAATTATGTCGTTTAACTTAATTTTTACACAGATTCATCCAACGATAAATTATTTTTGCCTTAAATCTGTCTTTTTCTCTATTTTTGGAACCAAAGAGATACGATTGCACTCGCGAAAACGACCAAAATTTTCACATTGATTTTTCTACCCACGCCGGCTCCTTTTATTTTTTTTGTTATTTTTATTTTATTTTGGGGATTAACCCAAAAATTGGGTTACGACACTCCTCGTCATCATCTTCTTCCTTGAAGATATTGAAGAGAAAAGAAGTGGATGAAGTCAGTGATGATTTCTCTGATTTCTCCCTTTCCACTCCTACTCGCATGATACGAAGTGGCAGATCTGGGGCGCCTTCCTGCCAGGGGAGGGAGAGAGGGAGAGGGCTCAACTGGCTGCCATAGAGGGAGACTAGGAGAGGGGGCGTCTGGCTGGGAGAGGGAGAGGGTTAGAGTTAGGAAAGAAATGAGGGAAGAGAAAGTGTGATTTTATTTTATATTAACGTTTTTAATCGAACCGGTTCGGTTAAATTCGGTTTATTCAGTTTTTGCCTTACAAAACCGAGACCGAACCGAACCGGGTATTTTTCAGAATTTTTAAATCGGTTTAATCGGGGTTTTTTTTCTGTTCGGTTTTTTTAGTTTTTTTCCTTGATTTTCTCAGTTTAATCGGTTGATCAGGTTTTTTGCTCACCCCTAATAATTCCTTTGTTTCAAGGCATCAATGATTTTGGGCTACAAAAACATCGACTGTTGGATTGACTGATGAATGTTCGTCTGATTCGAGCAATCCATGTGAACTTTTAAAATGCATTCATGTGGTGTAATTATGTGTGCACCAATGACCAGAAGATAGACCACGCATGTTGACTGGTTATATTTGTTAGCAACTTATTTTCAGGCTCTAGGTAAACGAAAAACAATTGTAAGAAAATAAAAAAATGTCGGAACAAAGTAAAATATATATATATTCGTGACATCAAAATATATGTGTGTGTGTGTATTTCCCAACATGATTGTGAGCAATTGAATGCGTGTTTGTTTGGATCATATGCAAAATGTTGGGGTTGATTATTAACTCAATTTATCCATCTTTCCACATTAAGTTATATTTCTTTATTATTTAGTTGAAAAGCTTTAAAAATAAAATAGTTACCGTGGATCCCACAAAAGAGTAGTTGTCAAGCATCTAGCTTGATATTACAAAGAGATGTCATATTGACTTATTTTTAACTTTTTATGTTCTAATGCAAAATAAAATAAAGAGAGGAGGGATTTAATCAATATAAAAATATAAAAAAGAGTACGGAGCTTTCAATGAAAAAAAATGAAGACTACAAAGATGAAATAGGAGTTGAACCTGCTCTGTAATATGAATTTTGTGAAGTTAGAAAGTCCTGTTTGGATGAAATGCCCACTTGGGCCTAATAGTAGAATTTTGATTTCAGCCAGTATGGTTTCTTCCAAACTGGCTTACACAATCGTACCGGGCGGGGGTTTCATAGTATTAGAGATTTCATGTCAGCAAAAAAATCTCTATAGCAACAAGATTTTAATCTCAATTATTATATGTAGATGGGCCTCATAAGAGGATATATTGGGCTCAAGGTTCAAGCTCATGTATTGATGGGCTTCAAATGAGAGCCTCTTATGGATTTTGGAAAAAGAAAACGGTGCGCTGGCCTTCCTTGCAGCTTCTAGGATGCTTGTATTTACCAAAGGCCAAGAAATCAGGATGGCAAAACGAGAGAAAAGAAATCCATGGCATAGAATCCAGCTTTGAGAAATTTCATCAGAATTAAAGGTTCAAGATGTTGATAAATTTATTGTTTATTATAGACGTATAAAATGCTTGTATTTTTTACATGTTTATTATGAATTATTTATATTTTTGCAAAATAAAGGTTCATCTTAAAAAAAAAATATAAAGTTATTTTTATGTTCAATATCGTGTTTAATTAATATACAATAAAAAAGTTGACTCTAATATTGGATTAATCTATTTTAAAATCCTATAAAAAAATATAGATTAAATAATGTTTCATTTATGCTCTTCATCTTATTTTTAAGTCAAGTACTTTCTAAGTAAAATTGTCAAATCACATGATATAATCTTTATTACTATATTAAGTGGAGTGTAATTAAAAGATTTAAATGAATATGCATTGCGTATACAAAATATCTTATATTTGTTTTCTTTTTAATATATTTTAAAAAAAATTCTCTTACCCAAGACCTGTTAAGTATTTTATGAAAATATTAAATATATATATATAAACCTTCGCCAAATTTGTCCAAGGTCTGCCATTGCCCGATGGCTGGGAGGTTTGCTGGCCTACAGCCTTAAAACAAGAATAATAATTTGCGCGAAGGTGGGCTCAGGGTAAGCTTCCACCAACCTTTGCTGGCATTTAATAATGACAACACAATGTTCCCTCTTGATCCTAAATATTCAAATCTCGAAGGCCATGGGTAGCTGACACATTTATGATATGACCCGACGTATCATTATGATGAATAAGAGCTTCCAACCCCCGACTATATAGTTTGTGGTGCAGAAATATTGTATTGTCCCATAAAAAAAAGTAAATGAAACGCCGGTATAGAAAAAATAGCTAATAAAAAGTGATGGAACGGCTAGGATTATTGTATTTATATTTATTTATTGCATAAATTCCGGCGATAGAGGAATGAATGGGAGAATGGGTTTATTTATAATGTTTGAATTATCTATCATGATTCATTAATAGTATTAATGATGATAGTAATAATAAATAAATAAATAAATAAATATTATGGGTTAGTTTTTTTTAAAATTTGGTTAATTTGACTGAACCTATATTATTTGTTTCTAATTTATTTAAATTATTAATTATATTTTATTATTATAATTATTAAATCTATAATATTTAAAAAACAATATATATATATATATATATATATATATATATGTGTGTGTGTGTGTGTGTGTGTGTGTGTGTGTGTGTGTATTATTTTTCACAAGTTAACAACAATATTAAAAACATGGTAACCAAATACACGAAATTGTTCTTCATTAAACCTCAAATTCAACCATAGTCAAACACTTCAATTTTAGTTATGAACCGTAGCTTAAAGTGTTTTTCATTAAATTATTTTTTTAACCTCAATCACAATAGCAACCACAATACCAAACAGCCCTACATGTTTTAAGGTGGTTTTTCTGAAAGTTTCGAGGTATCATGTTGCTTTGATTATTTAGGTTTGAAACAAGGTTTGTTTTTTTCTCTAGTTATTTTTAGTTTCTCATTTAAATCCCAGGGTTCTATTCGAATAAATATTTTAGGCTTTCAAAGTTTCTTGCAACTTGTTGAGTTGTGTTCAGGTCAATGTCTGAAACACTACTAGCTACTTTTTGTTTGCAATTAATTCAGAATGTAGGTAAGAGGCATTAAAGGAGTTGAACTTAAAACCTTTGTTGTAGACATTTTTTATAGTTGATGTTGTTATATGAGCCATTAGAGACCCCCCACATTCGAGTCATATAAATTGCTATCATTGGTCGATTGTAGTTATCAATGAACTAACTACCTTTATTGTCAGATCACATAACAGACTATATCGTTTACCTGCTGTGGTATATTGTTGGTTGAGATCAAATTTTTTGAAACCTATTTTGAAATTATTAATAAATTTATAATAAATAAACAAACCCTATTGGAACAACAACACAATATTAAAATGACAAAGGTTAATTTCGATTAATCTATCAAATTCAACATGAAATCATGATAATCTTATATAAAATATTTTTTTAAACAAATGATGAAACTCACTTTTTAAGAATTTACTAGGATACAACATATTCAAAGCTCTAAGGCCATGGGAAACTGACACATTTATGATATGACCCGACGTATCATTATGATGAATAAGAGCTTCCAACCCCAGATTATATGGTTTGTGGTGCAAAACTGTGTTTGAAAAAAATCTCTCAATTTAGTGTTTGGTTTAGATTTAAAATACAGAAATATTGTATGGTCCCATAACAAAAATATTGTATGGTCCCATAAAAAAGTGAATGAAACGCCAGTATAGAAAAAATAGCTAATAAAAAGTGATGGAACGACTAGGATTATTGTATTTATATTTATTCATTGCATAAATTCGGGCGGTATAGGAATGAATGGGAGAATGGGTTTGTTTGTAATGTTTGAATTATCTAACATGATTCATTAATAGTATTAATGATGATAGTAATAATAATAATAATAATAAATAAATATTATGGATTAGTTTTTTTTTTGAATTTGGTTAATATGACTAAACCTATATTATTTATTTCTAATTTACTTAAATTATTAATTATATTTTATTATTATGATTATTAAATCTATAATATTTAAAAAACAATATATATATATATATATATATATATATATATATATATATATATATATATATTTGTGTGTGTGTGTGTGTGTCATTTAAAGTAATTTCACAAGTTCACAACAATATTAAAAGCATGGTAACCAAATACACAAAACTGTTTTTTATTAAACCTCAAATTCAACAACAGTTTTAACCAAACACTTTAATTTCAGTTATGAACCGCAACTAAAAGTATTTTTCATGAAATTGCTTATTTTTAACCTCAATCACAACAGCAACCACAATATCAAACAACCCTACATGTTTGACGTGGTTTTGCTGAAAGTTTCAAGGTATCATGTTGCTTTGATTATTTAGGTTTGAAACAAGGTTTGTTTTTATCTCAAGTTATTTTGAGTTTCTCATTTAAATCCCAGGGTTCTGTTCGAATAAATATTTTAGGCTTTCAAAGTTTCTTGCAACTTATTGAGTTGTGCTCAGGTCAATGTCTGAAACACTACTAGCTACTTTTTGTTTGCAATTAATTCAGAATGTAGGTAAGAGGCATTAAAGGAGTTGAACTTAAAACCTTTGTTGTAGACATTTTTTATAGTTGATGTTGCTATATGAGCCATTAGAGACCCCCCACATTCGAGTCATATAAAGTGCTATCATTGGTCGATTGTAGTTATCAATGAACTAACTACCTTTATTGCCAGATCACATAACAGACTATATCGTTTACCCGCCGTGGTATTTTGTTGGTTGAGATCAAATTTCTTAAAACCTATTTTGAAATTATTAATATATTTCTAATAAATAAACAAACCCTATTGAAACTCATTTTTTGGCCAATCCATTGTTGAACAATAGAATTGAAACAAAAAAATTAAAAATAACAAAAAAAATTAATCTAAGTTAACATATCAAACTCTTGATCCAAGTTATATATCGAGATAAACTCATAAAATAATAAACAAAAAAAATAACTTGAGTCAACTTAGATCAATCTACCAAATCAACGATTATAGTCATGAAATTGTGATAACCTCATAAAAAAAATTATAAAACGTTTTTTCAATAAACTCATTGTTAAAGGTTGAAAATGAAAAAAAATCTAAAATAGGACACAATAGAACCACATGATTCTAATAGGGTTAACTTACAAAATATATGACCTGAGTAATAAGACTGTGATAACCTCTTAGAAAATAAACCAAAATAAATTATGAAGTCTAATTTATAATCAACTCAATGATAAATATTGAAATAGAAAAAATATAATTAAAAAAAACTTGAGTTAACGTGGTTAACCCTCTAAACTGGCAACTTGAGTCATTAAACTAAATAAACTCATAGAAAACAAACCAAAATAAATCATGAAGCATAATTCTCAATCAATCAAATATTGAAAAATAAAATTAAAAAATATATCACAGAAAAAAAGAGTTGAATTAACCCACCAAACTCACAATACAAATTATAAGATAAACTTAATCATATATAAAACAAATCACAATAAATAATAAAACATAATCTTCAATAACTTAAATATTAAAAAATAAAATTAGAAGAAAAAAAATAACAATATTTTTTTAAGATACTGCAGCCCCTTAAATAAGTTAGTTGTAGACCTCTTCAGATACTAATGATTCATTTCGTATGAAGCATTAAATACATAACAACTAGTAAGCAAATAAAATTTATAGGAATTTCAACTTCTTTTGTTTAATATTGTGTTTTGAAAGTGTTTTTAAAATAAATTAAAAAAATATTTTTTTTATTTTTTTTAAATTAAAAAAATACGGTATGTTTAGATAATTTTTATATGCTATTATTAAAAATAATTTTAAAAAATTAAAAATATATCATTTCAATATATTTACAAATAAAATATATTTTAAGAATCAATCTCAATCTTAAGGTAAAACGGGTCGGAGACCATACTGAAAATATAAACTCATAGAAAACAATTTCAAAACGCACGGCCAGGACTCCTCTTCTTCAACATCTGTTTCTTCTCCTCTGTAGTCTCAGTAAAACATTTCAAATTCTCAAAAAAAAAAAAAAACTCAAACAGAGCAGCAGCAGAGTGAGAATTCATGACTCACTATTTCAATTCTTTAGAGTTCCTGCAGCAATTCTCTCTATCAAGTTCTCGAAGAAAAACAAAAGAGAAGTGAGAAATAAAAGCACAGAGATCCAAGTGAAAGATCTCGCCGGAGAGGTGAAGACTCATACACACCACCAGCTGAAACCATCTCTTCCCATTCTCTGCTCTGCATCTACAAGCGAAGATGCAGATCTTCGTGAAAGCCTTGACGGGTAAGACAATAACCCTCGAGGTAGAGTCCTCAGACACGATCGTCAATGTCAAAGCCAAGATTCAAGACAAGGAGGGCATCCCGCCAGACCAGCAGCGTCTCATTTTCGCTGGAAAACAGCTCAAAGATGGCCGCTCGCTCGCTGACTACAACATCCAGAAGGAGTCCACTCTCCATTTGGTGCTTTCGTTGAGGGGTGGTGCCAAGAAGAGAAAGAAGAAGACCTACACCAAAGCCCAAGAAGATCAAGCACAAGAAGAAGAAGAGTGGATGCGGGTCCTCAAAATGCTTAAGCGGCGGAGAGCTAGGGTTTTTTAGTTTTCCTTTATGCCTTTCTTTTCTTTAATTTCTATGCGTTGTTATTGTGTGGTTTATTGTACGGTGTCGTTTTGTTGGAAAAAAAAGAAGAAGAAGAAGAAGAAGAAGAAGAAAAAAAAAATCATCAATACCATTGAGAATTACAAAATGAACTCTTACACAGATTAAGAAATTCATCGGCAAATGAAAAACTTCAGAAAAACTGAAGTAACCAAATGAAAAACTTCAAAAAAACTGAAGTAGACAAATGAAATTCAAACCCATTCTATCACCTCTCTTACCTCCCATTTCTGTCTTCTCATCCCTCTCTTCTCAAAGATGAAAAACTTCAGAAAAAACTGAAGTAGACAAAGGAAAAACTTTAGAAAAACTGAAGTAGACAAATGAAATTTCAATCAAGAAACAGATAAATGAAATGTCTTCTCTCTCTTCTATCTTCTTTGTCATTTGAGCATTTTTCTTTTTCTTCTCAATCATATTCAAACTTATATTTCTTTTACATAGTGATTTCTGTCAAAAAGGGTTCAGTACTCATGTGTTTTGTTTTCATTGTTGCAATCTCATGCTTGGTTTGTCAAAGCAAGAGATTGAGGGGGGATGTTAGAGTATATATTCTGGAATACTGAAAGTATATTCTAGAATGTAGTATAGGGTATTTGACACATGTATATAAAGCTGTTAGTAGCACACAGTTTGTATGGAGAAAGTATTACAACAGAATATATTCAAAATTTCCTTCTCTCTCTGATCTCTCTATCTCTGTTCTTCTCTGCACAATTTCTTCACTCTTTTACTAATCTCAACAATTACTACCTCCATCTTGTATCCTCGGTAGTTAACTGTGCTCCCAATTTTCAACATATGTTCAAACACTCGTAAAAGTCATTAAACCTATTTAAAGTTTAAACTACCAAGTATGTTGTGTTTTCGACAATTTGTTTTTCCTTTTTTTTTGTTCATGGTTTTGAATACTCTCTGCTTTAAGCTTATCCTCAACTTGAATTATAATAAGGGATGTCTTCCACATAATTGTTGAGGTTACTTTGGCATTCCTTAGGCCGGTAGCTAATAGTGCTCTTAATCATTAGCATTTTAATTTTTATTTCTCTAAGAAATCAATGCTAAATTTTAATCAACATGAGGAAAATAAAATTTTGAAGAGTTAAAATTAGGGATGTTGAAGGATTAGAGGGAGAAAAAGGAAATTTGAAAGGAAGAATAAGATTTGGTGGAAAAGTTAAAAGGAAATCAATTTGAAAGGATTATGTTGTGACAAAAATATTCCAGCAGGTATTGTTATAACTTCAATACCCTAGAAAATATGCAAAGTCGTTGAGGTCTTTGACAGAAAAATGGAGACCAAGCTTGGCAATGACTGATTAAACAGAATCATTATCGTTGCATGTGAGAATTAAGTCATCCACATTGAAAAAAATAGTGACAATAAATAAATAAAGATGTGTTAGTAATAGAATTTTGGAAACCAAGATCCAGTATATATAGCCTATTTAAGAGCTGTGGAGCAGCCGCGAAAAGCCTCTTTGAGGAAGTAGATAGTGTTAGAATTCTAATGAGATTTGCTTTGTTTTAGTTGTAGGATTCTAAAGAGATTAGCTCTCTTTTTAGCTATAAACTTCTAAATAGTTTTTATGACTATCTCTAATAGAATTTATCATAAATCCTATCCTTATCCAATAATCTCTCAAATTGTGAGAGTTTTATGGCTTTAGTTCATTATCATTGTAAGCCTATATAAAGGCAATTTGAATTCAATAAAAGAATGTGATTTTGATCCCAGTTTCAGTTTTTAGTGTTCTTTAGGAATTCTACCAATTTTTGTCTTGTTCTTCAATTTCCAGATTTCGATCTAAACAGTTGATGTTTAGAACACTTACTGTTTAGATCATAGAATTCCAACAGTGGTATCAGAGCAATTTTTCTTACGGGACTGTGGGACTTTGTTGAGTGATAAACACAAGAGAGTTTGAGAGCTAAACACGGAGTGATTGATTGCAAACAAAAGATGTTTATTTTTATCAAAACATGTCTACCTCAAGCAACACTGCTGCCATTCCAGTATTTACTGGAGAACACTATCACATATGGGTTGTAAAGATGAGATTCTATCTAAGATCTCAAAGGTTGTGGAATGTGGTCACAACCGATGTTGATTCATCACCATTATCAGCAAATCCAACACTTGCTCAGATAAGAGCACATGAAGAAGAAAAACTGAAGAAGGACAAAGGTATTACTTGCCTCCATTCAGCACTTGCAGATCATATTTTCACAAAGATTATGGATATGGAGACACCAAAGCTTGTATGGGATAAGCTTCAAGGTGAATTTGAGGGAAGCAACAAAGTCAAGATTGTTAGGCTTCTTGCATTGAAAAGGGAGTTTGAACTGAATCACAAAAATTGGAATGAATCACATTCATTCTCTTCAATTGAAACTTGCCTATTTATAGGCTTACAAGAACTAGAAATTGAAATAAACTAGAACTCTCAATAGACTAGGAGAGGTTATTGGATATATATTAGGTTTGTTGATAAAACCTATCATGAATAGTAATTTTAACTAAATTAAAAGACTACAACTAAATCTTCTTATCTTCTTATCTTTCCAAGCAACCTCATTCGATTCACAACATCCATTAATCTACCAGAATAATCCTTGACAGATTCAACATCCTTCATCTTCATCAGTTCGAACTCCCTTTTCAATGCAAGGAACTGTTGGAATTCTAAGATCTAAACAGTAAGTGTTCTAAACATCTACTGTTTAGATCAAAATCTGGAAATTAAAGAACAAGACAGAAATCGGTAGAATTCCTTAAGAACACTAAAAACTTAAATTGTGATCAAAATCACATTATTTTATTGAATTCAAATTGCCTTTATATAGGCTTACAATGATAATGAACTAAAGCCATAAAACTCTCACAATTTGAGAGATTATTGGATAAGGATAGGATTTATGATAAATCCTATTAGAGATAGTCATAAAAACTATTTAGAACTCTATAGCTAAAAACAGAGCTAATCTCTTTAGAATCCTACAGCTAAAACAAAGCTAATTTCATTAGAATTCTAACACTCCTCCTTGAGATTTGCTTTGGCCAATCCCAACTTCATCTTCAGGAATTCCAGTCTTGCTACTGGAAGTGCCTTGGTCTTCAAATCATGATGGACTAGACTTTTATCACCCCTATTTTGGCCCAAATCACCATCAGGATTTCCTTCAAATGTTGCTCCTCCTGTCTTCATGTACCATTTTCCAACATAACATTCCTCACCATCAATTTCTTTGCCATTAAGAGTCTTGACAGTTTTGGCAGCATCCTCAACTTTTTCAAAGTTCATAATTTCAAAACATTTAGATTTTTCCTCAGCATCCCTCAACATCACAACACTAGTAATTGCTCCATGTTCAGTAAAAACATCTTTTAAGCCTTCATCTGTTGTGGATTCAGCTGAATTTTTCACATAAAAATTGTTGAATTTCATGCTATACAGAGCACCATCTCTGTTCTTCCCATTTTTGTCACATATTTGCAGCTTTTTGCAAAACTGATCACCTTCATTAATCATACCACTATTATGCATAACCTTTAATGAATTAAGGTTAACATGACCATATCTTTTTTTCCATAACACACTCTCATCAGATTTTGCACTTAAGACATGCCCTTTCACAACATCCATATTCAAATAAAAGCTATTACCTTCCATCTTAATTTTTGCTATTGCTGAATCATGTGAATCAGTAATGAAGCAAAAACTTCCTTTAAATGATACTTCATACCCATTTTTCAGCATTTGTGCAACATTCAGGATGTTTTGATCCAATTCTAGAATGTAAAGAACATTTGAAATGACTTTCATACCTTTGGTTGTGTTGACAATAACACTGCCTTTACCCCTGGCCTGCACAATATCTCCATTCCCCAACTTGATCTTTGGCTTAATTGATTGATCGATTGAAGAAAAAATCGACAAATACTTTGTGATATGGCTAGTACAGCCACTGTCAAGTAGCCATATATTTTTCTTGGAAGTGTTGCCAGTTTGAAGAGCCATGAATAAATGCTCCTCATCATCCTTGTCTTCCTCGATAACATTTGCATGTTGTTGTAGTTCTTGCTGGGGTTGCCTCCTTTTATTCTACAAAACTGCTCATTATGACCATGATTATTACAAAAAGCACAATGGAGAATAGGTTTGTCCTTAAACCAACAATCTTCCACAGCATGATTTGTTCTTTTGCAATAAGAACAAGGTGAGAAAATCTGTCTTTTCTGAGGCATAATATCCCTGTTTTTAGGAAATGTATTTGATTTCCTGCTGCTGAAGTTTTTCTTAGATTGAAAAACATTATTTGCTTGAAAAGCACCTTCAACTGATTCATCATCCCTCATTTCTATTCTTTGCTCCTGTATATGCAATTTGCTAATCAACTCTACAATCAAAAGGTTTTGCAAATCGCAAGACCCTTCTATGGCAGAAATCTTAGCTTTAAATTTCTGAGGAATGGACATCATAAGTTTTTCTACTACCTTATGATCCTCAAATGTCTCCCCGAGGAGTCTCATTTGGTTTACAATGTTCATCAATTTCCCAACATAAATCTTGATGGATTCATTGTCTTGCATCTTCAGCAATTCAAATTGTCTTTTAAATGCAAGTAACTTGACAGCCTTGACTCTGCTACTACCTTCATATTCGACTTGTAGCTTGTCCCATACAAGCTTTGGTGTTTCTGGATCCATGATCTTGGTGAAGATGTGATCTGCAAGCCCTGAGTGTAGGCAGGTGATGGCTTTGTCCTTCTTCAATTTCTCTTCTTCATGTGCTCGCATTTGAGCAAGAGTAGGATTTGTTGGTAAGGCTGGTGGATCAACATTAGACATTACTACATTCCACAGCCCTTGAGCCCTTAAATGAAACCTAATCTTGACAGCCCAGATATGGTAGTGTTCCCCAGAAAACACTGGAATTGTAGCACCATTATTGCTAGAGGTAGACATGGTTTAATAAGCAATCTCACTTTGTTTTTGCATACACCCTCTCTGTGTTTCACTCAAAAAAAATACCCCACAGTCCCGTAAGAATATTGTTCTGATACCACTGTTGGACTTTTGATTTGAACAATAACTATTTAGAACAGTTACTGTTGAGATTCAAAATATGGAAAAACATGAAATCCTGAAGAACCAAAAAATCACAAATATTGGAATGAATCACATTCATTCTCTTCAATCGAAACTTGCCTATTTATAGGCTTACAAGAACTAGAAATTGAAATAAACTAGAACTCTCAATAGACTAGGAGAGGTTATTGGATAAATGATAGGTTTGTTGATAAAACCTATTATGAATAGTAATTTCAACTAAATTAAAAGACTACAACTAAATCTTCTTATCTTCAAAGCTAATCTCATTAAAATCTAACCGATAGACCATGAAGCCTGATTGGCCTAGTCAATGAAACTAGATTGGCCTACATCACCACAATAGACACCACAAGATGACTAATTGCTGGTTTTCATCACTAGACTAAAAGTTTCCTTATAGTCCAACTCAGGATGTTGGCTAAACCCTTAAGCAACAAGTCTGACTAATTGCTGGTGTTCATCACTCTAGTGATCATTGGGTGAGTTCGGGAATGAGGGGGCATGGGAAGTAGAGAGTGAATTTGAGAAGCACGGGTCCCAATATTGTCTGAAATTGAAGGACTAGCTAGGGCATGGATTAGTAAAGGAGAAAAGAGATGAGAAACTGCTTAGATAATGTGAAGATGAGGTCGAGTATGACATCATTGGCAAATTTGTTGTTTGTGCTTGGGTCACTGAAGATGAGGCGGGGAGCAATGTTGGGTTGATGACATGAGAAGAAGCTCTCGAAAATGGTTGTGACTGGCAAGGTCGTTCGGTAGTCATGCATGGTCAGAGATGATTTTGTAAGTGGGTACCGAGTTTCATCAAACAACACCTGATGAGTGTAATACACATGCTAATTTGAGAAAGATTCATGAACATAAACATTTCAGGTCATAGAATAGCCTAAAAAAATATAAGGGATAGACTTTGGCTCTAGCTTAATCAGGGTGCAAGGTTGCTACCAAAGTTTTGTAGTTTATGATAACTTGGTTGACACCCAAACAAAGTCTTAAAAGGAGAGATACTGTGAATTAGAGGTTAATGGGGTAAATTGCAACGAAAGCTAAAAGAGAATGGTTTGTTCCTATTCACTGTGACTCATTGTCACTGCGGACAGGATATCTGCTCCGGTGCTTCGCGCGCGGACGTTTGCCTTTTTTTTGCCTCGTCAATGAACAGTGTATTAACGAATAACCCCTCGAAAAAGACAAAAAACGCCGCCGATTTCAGGGGCTCAACGGTAATTGACCGCTTTCAGTCCGGACCGGCCCGGTTTGTCTGGCCGTTTTTTTTTTAATATTTCATGGCACAGTGCATTAACTATTTTGTCCCTCAAAAAGGACAAAAATCAGGCCTAGGAGTGAGGGGCGTTCCGATAATTAGCCAATTTGTTTTTATTTTTTTTGTCAACTTTTGGCGCGTCGCCGGACGCGCCGTCCGTTTTCGCGCTCACGTGTGTTTTGGACGGCGCGTGCGGCTTACTCCGATATCCAAAAATGCCCAATCGCCGTCTAGAATGATTTCTAGGCATGTTCTCTTCCACCTGGTGCGGCACGTGTGACACTATGGTGTCCAGAAACGTGTTAATGGTCGTTTGAAGTCCCAACCCCCAAAATTTCTCTCTCCTGCCTGAGCCAGCTGACATCAGCGCAACTATTTTTGTCACATTTCGTTTCAGTCCCTGAACATTTTAATTTGTTTGTTCTGACCCTTATTGCTATTATATAGGTTTTGATTTGTTTCAATTTTGCTCTTTAATTGAAATTGATTATATATTAGAGTTTCAATTAGGTCCTCATGCTTTTAATTTTTCGGGTTGGGCTGGAATTCTGAATATTTTTGGTATCAAAGTTTTCATTGATTTCAATTTCATCCTTCCATGCAAATTTATTATAAATCCTTAATATTTTCAGTATCAATGTTTGATTTCTTTCAATTTTATCCTTCTATGCAAGTTAATTATAGATTTCAGTTTCATTTCGGTCCCAATTCTTTTAATTTCCGGTTTTGTTTTAAATTATTTAATTTCAATGTTTGGATATACTTCAATTTTGTCTTTTAAATTAAATATATCATTTAAAGTATGTCAAATTAATTATATATTTGTATATTTATGTCAAATTAAAGTATGTGAAACTAATTATATGTTTTAATATTTATTGAATATTATCGCCTAAAAATATATATAGAGTGAGAAAAAAAATGACCTAGGATATTTTGAAGGAAAAAAATTAATATAAGTATTCTTAAATACATGTAATATAATAATATGATGAATAAATCTTATAAAAAAAATTGGCTTTGGATTTTAATTTCTTGCTCTTCTGTTTAAGTTTATTTCTTAAAAAAAAATTACAATGTTTTTATTTTTAATATTTCAGATCTAATATTACTGGGGGGGAAAGACAGCTAAAAAAAAAGAGACAAATTTACCTAGGTTATCTACAGCTAAAAAAGATGCAAGCCACTTCCCATTTCGATTAAACTATTCCTTTTAGACGGCAGATAACTAATTATAGCACGCAAAAAAATTAAGTTGATTTCTTACAAAAACTACAATAGTTTTTATTTATAATGTGTCAGATCTAATAATACTAGGACAAAAAAGCAACTCATAAAAAAAAGTTGACAAATTTACCTAGGTTATCTACAATTAAAAAATATACGAACCACTTCCCATTTCGATTACACTATTCCTTTTAGGCGGGAAAAAATATTTATAACATATTTTATCTATTATAATGTTACTAATCAAATATTAAAATAACTAATTACAACATGTAAAAAATGAATTAGTTTTCTACATTGAAAAAAGTCTAGCGCAACGTGCAAACAAGCATACTAATTATAGCACGCAAAAAACTCATTTTTAACATATTTTATCTATTGCAATTTTACTAATTAAACATTAAAATAACTAATTATACCACACAAAAAAAATAAGTTTATTTCTTAAAAAAATTACAATATTTTTTTTTATAATGTGTTAGATCTAATATTACCGGGGAAAAAAAACAACTCATAAGAAAAAAAACAAATTTGCCTAGGTTATCTACAATTAAAAAAAATACGAGTCACTTCCCATTTCGATTACACTATTTCTTTTAGGCGGAAAAAAATTATTTATAACATATTTTATCTATTATAATTTCATTAATTAAATATGAAAATAATTAATTACAGTATGTAAAAAATCAACTAGTTTTCTACATAGAAAATAGCCCAGCGCAACGTGCGAGCACGCATACTCGTAGTAACTAGTTTGAAAGGTGTGTTGCCAATAGGAATAGGGAAGACACCCTCGGTCCAGTTTCAACAAGATAGAAATAAAAATACACGTAACATTAAATGTTACAAAATACATATTAAATTAAAAAACATTATTAATGTTGATTTATTTTAATTTCCTTAATTTATTTATTTTTTAAATTTTTTTTTATAAACTTTGTCTAATCATGCATGCTTTATTTCATAACCATTTTTGGGTTATTCCCCAAAATCTACTTGAAATAAAATAAAAATAACAAAAATAAAATAAAAAGAGGTTGGTGTTGGTAGAAAAATAAATTTGGAAATTTTAGATGAATTCCAGAACCCGATTGTACCTCTATTGCGTCCAAAGATGAAGGAAAATGCAGATTCAAGGTTGACATAAATGATTATTAGATAAATCTACATAAAATTAAGTCGAAAGACATAATTATATTTTAATAGGTCAATTTGATTTAATCATGCGTCAAATTATAGTTTAATTTTGTGTAGGAATTAATTTAGAGTCCAATTGGAGGATTTAATTAAGTGCAAGGACTTAATTATACTTTAAATTGGTCAAATTAATTTTACTAATGGCTTAATTGATGAAAAATCAAGTTCAGAAGCCTAATTTGGGTTTAATTGAGAAGATTGGAATTTTCGGAGACCAAATTTAATTATTTACATGTCAATTGGATGAAATCAAAGGTGAAATTGAAGAAAATTGAAAGCTAATGGTCAATGAGGGTCAAATTGCATAAATTTGAAACCAAGGACCTAAGTAAAAATGATGTGTAAAGTTAAGGCTGCTATTGAAATTTGACGGGGATAAAATTACATAATCTTAAAAGTTTAAAGCTAATTAGGAGTACAATTAGAACAATCATAAATTAAGGAGCCAAAGTGTATTTATGCCACTCTACAAGATTTGCAGGCTCGACTGCACTGTTCAATGACCTAAACATTGCAGGCACGCCTTTGCAGAAGTTGAAGAGATCACCTGTGTCTGCACGAGATGAACAATCAAATCATCATTCACGTTCTATAAATATCAATGAGCAATCGAATTGTCATTCATGTTCTATAAATACCAAGAACTGGAACATGCAGAAGGGGGGAGAACAAAAACAGACATAACAGGGAGGAGAAACAGAGAACTAAGCACAAACACAAAGGCTTGTAGAAATTAGAGAACAAGGAAAAATACTGAATGTGTTGTTGTGTTTCATTCATTGATGAGCTGAGAATTTATACAATGTAATGTAACTGTCTATGCCTACAAAGTAGCCATGCAAGGCTTGTGCTATGAGCTGTACATTGTAACTGATTTGTATAACAGAAATAATAACAGAAGTGTACAATTTCTTCAACACTCCCCCTCAAGTTGGAGAGTGGATATCTTGCACTCCCTACTTGCGAATCATAGGAACAAATAAATCTTTTCCTAGAGGCTTTGTCAAGATGTCTGCCAGTTGGTGTGCAGAATTCACATGCTTCGTAACTATCGATCCATCTTAAATTTTATCTCTAATGTAGTGCAATCCATTTCTATGTGTCTTGTTCGCTCATGAAAAACTGGATTGGCTGCAATGTGTAGAGCAGCTCGATTATCATAGTATAACAAAGCAGGCTCTTCATGGGAGAGACCCAAATCTGTCAACAGAGAACGAAGCCAAGTTAACTCACAGCATGCTCCTGTCATTGCTCGATATTCTGCCTCGGCTGAAGAAAGAGAAACTGTTTTCTGTCGTTTTGATCTCCAAGATATTAATGAGGGCCCAAGAAAGATACAGTAACCTGTAGTGGATCTCCGAGTAAGTGGGCAACCTGCCCAATCTGAGTCACAATAAGCTCTCAATCTAGCATCATTATCTGAAGAAAAAAATAGACCTTTACCAGGAGCTCCTTTCAAATATCTGATAACTCAAAGTGCTGCTTCCATATGCAATTTCCGAGGCTGATGCATGAATCTACTCAAGACATGTACAACATATGTTATATCAGGCCTAGAAATAGTCAAGTAAATCAGTCTGCCGACTAGCCTTCTATACTGACTGGAATTCTTAAGTAAATCACTTTCATCTGATAATTTCAATCCTCTTTCCATAGGGGTATCAATCGGGGCTGTTCCCAGCAGTCCTGCATCCGCAATTATTTCTAACACATACTTACGTTGTGAAATAAAAATTCCATTTTTAGAAGTGGATACCTCAATGCCAAGAAAGTATTTCAAATTACCGAGTTCTTTGATGCGAAAATTACTATGCAGAAATTTCTTAGTTGCATCAATACTATCAATATCATTTCCAGTAATCAAAATATCATCCACGTATATTAACAGGGCAGTAAATGACTTGCCTTGTTTTCTGGTGAACAAAGAGTAGTCAGCTCATGACTGTTCAAAACCCGCAGAGCAAATAGCCTCTGAAAACTTGGCAAACCATTGGCGAGAGGCCTGTTTCAACCCGTATAAGAACTTGTGTAGGCGACATACCAGGTCAGTCTCCCCCTGTTGCCGAAGTCCAGGTGGTGGTGACATGTATATTTCTTCCGTTAAGTCACCATGTAGAAAGGCATTATTGACATCCAACCGATGAATTTGCCATTTGTGAGAGGCAACCAAAGCAAGTAAGCAGCGGACGGAAATAATTTTGGCAGTGGGAGAAAATGTGTCCTGAAAATCAACACCTTCTAACTGAGTGAAGCCCTTGGCGACTAACCGAGCTTTGTACCGCTCAATAGAACCATCTGATTGGTGTTTGATTTTAAACACCCAACGGCAACCAATGGGGAACTTGCCTGCCGGAAGAGGGACGAGAGTCCAAGTACCATTTTTCTGTAGAGCTCGCAATTCAGATGCCATGGCTGCTTGCCATTTAGGATTAGAAGCAGCCTCAGAATAGGATCGTGGTTCAGTGGCCAAGCTAATCTGAGCAGCAAAAAAATGAAGAGCAGGTGTATACCGGTGATAAGAGACAAAATTAGCCAGTGGATATTTCATACCTTTAACAGGACCTGGTAACAAGGATGATGATTAGGATGAGGAAACGGTGGAGCAGAGGTAATCAGGAAGCCTGGCCGGTGGACCAGTGGGTCGGGTGGAACGCCGAAGGGGAGCTAAGGCATGGGAATGGGATGGTGGTTGAGTTGGGGAAGGTAGAGATGGATGTTCGAAATCTGAAGGTGGAATCGGAGTATTGTCTGGTGGAGGAGAGGAGTCGGGTAATGTGTTTGTTGGTGTTGGTGGGTATGTGAAAGAATCATAGTGTTCATGGGCCGGGATGGGTATTGGGCCGAAATTTGATGATGGGTCGGGTTGTGAGTGTGGAGGGGAAGCAAAAGGGAAGACCATCTCATGAAATATGACATCGCGACTGGTAAAATTTTTTTTATTTGATAAATCATATAATTTATAAGCCTTTTGACCAACAGGATAACCAATAAAAATTGACGGTATGGAACGATGATCAAATTTATGGGAAGGATGGACATTAGTAGCGTAAGTTAAACAACCAAAAACACGTAAATGAGAAAATGAAGGGGGTTTTGAATAAAGAAGTTCGAATGGTGTTTTAAAAGAAAGAACCGGTGAGGGTAGTCGATTTATAATGTGTACAGCAGTAAGAGCACACTCTCTCCAAAAATTATTAGGGAGACTAGCCTGAAATTTTAAGGCTCGAGCTACCTGTAAAATGTGACGGTGTTTACGTTCCACAACCCCGTTTTGTTGGGGTGTATAAAAACAAGAATGTTGAAAAATGACACCATGATCATTAAAAAAAGTGCGAAGAGAAATAAATTCTCCACCATTGTCACTTCGAAATATTTTAATGTGCGACTCAAATTGGGTAAGAACATAATTAAAAAAATTCTTGAGAAGCGATTGTGCCTCACTTTTGTGACTCATTAAAAAAATCCATGTAAAACGCGTGTAATCGTCAACAATAGTGAGAAAATAAAAGGCACCAGAAATTGAAGAGTGTCGATAGCGACCCCAAATATCACAATGTATTAGTTCAAAAGGTTTTACAGAAGAAATGACACTATGACAAAAAGGTAAACGACTCTGCTTGGCTAAAGGACAGATAGGACAAGCTTTAATTGACTGAACTGGAAAATTTAAAAAGTTCTTTGCGATGAAATTTAAACGAGATGGTGATACATGACCTAATCGATTATGCCAAAGATCGGCGGATGAAATGGTGAGGTTGCAAGTTGCTTGATGTGTTGGTGAGATATTTGGGTCGGGTTTCTTTGTCGTTAGTGCCACAAAATAATATAGCCCATCACGTTGTTTACCCAAACCAATCATCCTCCTCGTAGCCAGATCCTACAAAATACACCAATAAGGGAAAAAAGTTATTGAACAATTCAATCCTTTTGTCAACCGGCTAACCGACATCAAATCCACTTTGAATGTAGGCACACATAGCACATTTTTCAAATAATAAACGGAATTAAGAGGCAATGATCCTTTTGCAATGATTTCTGCTTTTTCTCCGCTGGGCAACACTACAAGAGGTAATGAGCAATTGTTGTCCGTTTTGAATAATGATCTCAATGATGAAGAAATGTGATCCGTTGCCCCGCTGTCAATGATCCAACTGCGGGAGATATTTTTTGACAGACCTGGTTTAGTGGTTGTATGTGCTTGAGAACTGGATGCTTCATTTTTGTTGTCAAGCAATGATAGTAGCTGTTTTATCTGCTCCTTCGAAATCCCCATAATTGAATTGTTATTTTCTTCTTTGGACTGGCTGCATTCGGCTGGCCTGTTATAAAATGGGCTTGGGCCTGTGGACACATTATTGGAAGCTGGCACTGTAAGTGTCGTTTAATCCCATCAAAAACTGCATTAATTTCTGCTGTTCTTGTTGTCCCGTGTGTATTGAGTCACTGTATGAGCTTAACTCATCCCATAGGCCCTTCAATTTGGTATAATAAGTTGAGACAGAGGGATGTTCTTGACGAAAATAGGCAATTTCTCTTTGGATTTCAAAAATTCTGGGCGCATTACTCTGAGAAAATCGTTCTCGGAGATCTTCCCAAACTTCAATGGCAGTGGTGTAGTAGATGACACTGTCTGAAATCTCAGGGTTGATGGTGTTGATAATCCATGAGTGAACCATGTCATTGCATCGAGACCAAGATCCATAGTTCTCGGGATCTGTTGATTTTGATGGTGGGGTGATTGAGCCATCGACGAAGCCTAGCTTGTTCTTGGAATTCAAAGCCAAGGTCATGGCTCTCCTCCAGGTAGAATAATTATTCCCATTTAAGGGTTTAGAAATGAGAATCAGACCTGGGTGGTCTGAATGGTGAGAAAAATAGGGGCTTGAGACATTTGAGGATTCTGGGTTGGAATTGGCAATTTCTTTTCCATGGACAGAGAGGGTTTCTTGAGTCATCGTGACTGGATTTTTGTGTTTAATTGAAAGATGAATAAACTGGGTAGGTTGATTCTGGGTAGATTGAAGATGATTGATTCTGGGTTCTGGATTTGAATAGACTTTGCTGGGAAAAAATGATTGATTCTGGGTGATTGATTGTTTGGTGAACGTGAATGAATTTTGCTGGAAAAAAAAGGTTGATTCTGGGTGATTTGAGAAAAATTCTACTGATCTTGCTCTGATACCATGTAAAAATTAGAGAACAAGGAAAAATACTGAATATGTTGTTGTATTTCATTCATTGATGAGCTGAGAATTTATACAATGTAATGTAACTGTCTATGCCTACAAAGTAGCCATGCAAGGATTGTGCTATGAGCTGTACATTGTAACTGATTTGTATAACAGAAATAATAACAGAAGTATACAATTTCTTCAACAAAAGACAAAAAAAAAAGAAGCTACGAGTAGCTACCGAAGCCATTGACCCAGTCTTCTTTGACCTTATTGCCTGCAGCACTGTCTCCATCTTCCTAAACATCAATGGTCTCAAGTTTTTCCTTCAACACCAGCAACCTCAACCTCCTCCTTCCCCCTCGTAAGCTATAGTCTTGTTTCCTCCTCTCTAGTTACCAGCCACTGTTTCTTGACCAACAGTTGACAGCCATAGTTTTTAAAACAAACCAACAACAACCCATAGTCCCTTTTAGCAACATCTGAATTTTTTTCCAACAGCCACCACCACTAGCGCCTAGGCATCGACGATAGCTCCTTTTTATCCACTAGTAACAACGATAGTTGTTTCCTCCTCTAGCGACAGACTAGCAGAGGTCGTCTCCTCTCTCCTTCAACTGCAACCTTCAATCGCCTCTTGCGACCACCACATGCCACCATTCCTGGCACCACCACCATCGGCAGAACCAACTCGACCTCCTGTACACGGCAACAGCGATAGGTAACCTCCTCCTCCTCCTCCTCCTCTGTTAGTTATTGTTCATATGTTGAATAGTAGCAAGGGATGGACATTCTATCTAGCCCGACCCGAGAAAGATGTTGGGCCAACCCATTTCATTGGGCCCGATCTAGTTTGTTTTAAAAAAAAATAAAAAAATGCATTTTTAGAAGGAAAAAAACGTGTTGTTTTCGTGCATAGGATCGAATTCTAGAAATTTCCTAAGCATACTTTTTCTAAAAAAAATTACATCTTTTATCATATTTGAAATTAAAAATGGGATGTCGTATCCCTTTTATGATTATCCGTAAGATTTCGGTCAAAATATAATTTGTTCTTTTTTATTGTAAATTTTAATTATCGGATTGTAAAATTACATTGTAAAGTACACCAGAGGTATTAAAAAGATAACAAATGCAGTGCTATAATTCAGAATTTAGAACGGTTAGGTTTTCGACCCAATGAGGTAGAGACTCCCTCATGAAAAGAGATCTACTTCGAGACTTAGAAAAAACCAACGAATAAAAAATCTGACTTAGAAAAACAATCAAACAACAATTTAGCTTACCTTAGGTAAGGTGCACCGGGGGTGATGGATCTTTCCCTTGCACAACAAGTCCCCTTACCTAGACTCTCGTAGACCATTAGGTTTCCTAGTGACCTTAATACTAGGTGGTGACTTCTAAAAATTATAATCGTAATTCTATGATTATAAAAAACCCCTTTCCCGCACACCACCTCTCCTTTCTAGGGGTGGCCACACGCGAAGCACGAAAAAAAAAGTCAACATGACACTCTATATACTATAACAACTCCATAAAAATTTGGATCATGAGGAACCATGAGAAACTTAGGTTGTATTTGGTTAGTGTCTTATTATATAAGAGATATTTATAAAAAAGATAGAAACTGTTTAGTTGAAGGAATAAAGATAAAAATATCGTTTTGAAACGAATTTATATTATTTTAAAATGGGCTATTTATCTTATCTATTTTTTCATTATGAGAAAATAACTAACACAACCTTGGAGCTGTCCTTTTTTTGGGATGAGAAGGCTACTACATCTGTCATGTATGGAAGTATCAAGGCAAGAGTGGAGAACAGACTTATAACAACCGCTTTGGCGCGTTCAAGGGAAATCGACAAGTCACCACCGATGACTCCGACGCCCTTGTAATACGGCAACCCTAGCTGCCACTTTCTTGGCCAAAGGTATAGCCGTAGTTATGTGAACCTTTCAGCTGTCACTTGTAAGCGAAAAAGAAAAGAAAAACGACCATCCAAGTTTTAGAGAATTTTCACCAGACTTAAAGAAAAGTAAACAAAATTTTGTTGACTTGGGACAGCAATGAATCCTTGTTAACATCCAGTCTTCTTCGTGGACAAAAAGTCATCAATTTCATTTCTTTTCGACATAAAATTAGTGGTAAATATTCTCCGAATAATTAGAAGGCAATATTTCAAAAGATGTATCCAAGCATTGCTATATATATAATCAGGTTTATGAGTAGGTGATTTAGCACAGTCGTAAGTTTTAGATTTTATTGGAAGAAATTTTAGGAGTGATAAGTGGATAATCCTAAAATATCAAAACTAAAGAACAAGGATGATTGTGGGTGCTTGTTAATCTTTCTTTCATGTTTCTTGAACAATCCCCTTTTGGGTTAATGTCAACATGACACATTTCATACGCTCCTGGAATCCTTTTTCAATTGTTTCCCACACACATTGAGAACCTAGCAATTCATCATCTCAAACAATCAAACACACAAGTTTTGATACCATTTGTTCGAAGAAACTCTTAACTGTGGTAGAAGATAATTCTAAAAAGCAAAAATAAAAAAAAAATTAAGAGACATGATAAATTATATTTTTAATTACAAGCCTATTTATAGGACTCAAGTTCTAGACGATCAAAGAATTAAACTACTTAAATAAAATCCTAATTTGATAAGGAAAAATATTTTGTTGACGGAACTGGTCTACCGTTTCTAAACCAATCGACCAATTAATTTAGTACAACCAGCAGACCAATTCTAAAGTAATAGACCGATTCCTCTGTTTCTCTATAAAAACCGAACATCTACCACAAATTTTAGTGTAGTTTAGATTTTTTGAAAAAATCAAAATCAAATCGAAAGAGAAACTTGAGATTCTTATAAATGGTGGGGCACTAGGAAGAAGTGAAGGTAATCTGTTGCAATCTATCAACACCCAACAATGACCTTTCTGTGTATCGTCTTCCAATTCAGAAATTATTTTTCCCAAGTCTATACGGCAATCATGCAGCGACTAACTGTACCCCTTTGTTTTTAGAATGCTACAGGTTTTATCTCTATAACCAGAAAGGGATTAAACACCTTGAGCATTAGATATCATGAGTATGATCCTTGCACTTACAGTTGCCGGTTCTAATGTACTTATTTTCCTGTTGAAGTTCTCCGCCGCCCTGGACAGTATTAGTTCATCAGAATCTGTGAGTGATGGCAAGACATTGGTCTCCAGAGATGGAACCTTTGAGCTGGCTTTCTTTAGACCTGGCTTTTCCGACAATAGATACTTGGGAATATGGTACAAGAGCATCCCAGGTAAAACCACTGTTTGGGTTGCAAACCGGCTTAATCCTATCAATGATTCTTCTAGCTTGTTGAAGATAGACAGCACCGGAAATCTTGTTCTTCTCAGAAATAACAGTGATATTGTTGTTTGGTCTTCAAACACAACAATAAAAGCTCAAAGTCCAATACTAGAACTTCTGGATTCCGGGAATCTGGTCTTACGTGACAAAAACGATGCAAATAATGTAACCTTATGGCAAAGTTTCGACTATCCATGTGATACAATGTTACCAGGAATGAAGCTTGGATGGGACCTAAGGTCAGGACTCAATCGGTATCTTTCATCTTGGAAGAGCTTGGATGATCCATCTCCTGGAGACTTTACCTGGGGGGTGGAACGAGTGGGTAACCCTGACATAGTAGGCTGGAAGGGCTCAAAGTAGTACTTCCGGTTTGCTCCATGGAATGGAATTGGATTCAGTGGCGCTCCAGAGATAAGGCCTAACCGATATTTTAGTTTCAATTTTATCTCAAACGACAAGGAACTGTACTATACATATGACCTCATTGATAAATCTATGATCACGAGGATAGTTTTGAACCAAACAACATATCTTCGTCAGCGATACATATGGAGGAAAGAAAATTAGAGTTGGAATCCCTATGTTACCGAGCAAAGAGATGACTGTGACAATTATGGTCGTTGTGGACCAAATGGAAAGTGCATTATTAGTGCCATGCCAGGCTGTCAATGTTTAGAAAAATTCAAGCCGAACTCACAAGAGGCATGGAACACAATGGACTGGTCTGATGGGTGCAAGAGAAATAAGGAATTAGACTGTCATAATGGTGATCGATTCATCAGATTTGATGAGCTCAAATTGCCTGATGCTACATCTTGTTGGATCGACAAAACAATGAATCTCAAGGAATGCAGGGCTAAATGTTTACAGAACTGTTCTTGTACGGCCTATACAAATTTAGATATTACTGGAGGAGGCAGTGGCTGTACTATTTGGTTTGGTGATCTGATGGATATCAGACAGGTTTCCGCTGGAGGCCAAGAGCTATATGTTCGGGTGGGCGCCTCAGAAATAGGTATGTGAATTAGCCATTGAAGTTAAATCTTTCCTTGATTGCAGTTTCTTTAGTGGGTTTCTAACTATATATTCTTCATTTTATTAAGATGACCGTGAAGTGGCAAAAACTAAAACTAAGATGAAGATTGCAGTGATATCTACACCTACCATTTTCGTGGTCTTTGGGATACTAGTGGCCAGCTATTACCTCTGGAAAAGAAAGGCAAAGTGTGCAGGTATGTTGCTTAGACTGATCACTTTCACTAAATTAATGACCATCTTGTTCGCTTTAAATTTCTGTTAGGGTTATTAATGAATGGAAACAAATAGTATTTCTATATGGTGGACAAATTTTCGTGTTCCTGTGAAAGAAATTTGTTAAATGTTCCAAAACTAACAAGTTAGCTGTGCCAGCTGATGTATTTATTGCTATGAAAGGAGCCACATTACCTGAATCAGTACAACAGCTGACCTATCAACACTTTTTCTAGCGATCGCATTTCATTTTAGTATCAGTTCACAGACGATATTAGCTAAATAGGATTTTGATCTAATGTTCTGATCATTTTCAGCACATCGAAAAGTTTTGTATCATGATCGAACTAATACTTCAATAATTTGTAATTAATTTCTATTCTTTTTATTAATATGGTGTCGATATTTCCCTGTCCTAGTGAGAATGGAAAACTCCAGGAAAAATGATCATGAGATCGATGATGGACAAAAGGAAGACTTGGAGTTGCCGCACTTTGAGTTCACTGCAGTAGCTAATGCCACCAACGACTTTTCAATCAACAATAAGTTAGGCGAAGGCGGATATGGTCCTGTCTACATAATATGCCACCAACGACTTTTACCTAGGCATTTTGTTTCATGCAGAACAACACAAGTATTTTACAAAATTTATCTTTCAGGGTATGCTAGAAGATGGACAAGAAATCGCTGTGAAGAGGCTGTCATTGAGTTCGAGACAAGGATCGAATGAGTTCAAAAATGAAGTGATACTGATTAAAAAGCTTCAGCACAGAAATCTTGTGAAGCTTCTCGGTTGCTGCATTCAGAGAGAGGAGAAAATGCTGATTTATGAATACATGCCCAACAGAAGCCTGGACTCCTTCATTTTCGGTAGGGATCCCTAGTAACCTAATCAACTTTTTTTTTGGATAACGTGGGAACCACATGACCCGGAAAGCGCACTTTGTGGGCCCAGAGCATGTGTAAACCCCCGGCTATCCCAGGCGTTTGCAAGGGGAGTGAATGTGCACAGCCTCGAACCTGGGGCGTGCCTTTGGCAGCCCCAGGTTACAACCGTTACACCCCACCCTTGGGGACAACCTAATCAACTTAGTTGGCCTAAAAATGAAACAAAGTGTTACAGGTTTTTGTTTCTATCGAATTTATTGTTTTGGTATTCACATAAATAGCAGTTTAGCCTGATATGAAAACATGATGGCTTATTAGATCAGACGAAAGGTAAACTGCTAGACTGGTCCAGGCGTTTTAACATTATCTGTGGGACTGCAAGGGGGCTTCTCTATCTACATCAAGATTCCAGATGTAGAATCGTACATAGAGATCTCAAAGCAAGTAATGTTTTACTCGATAATGACATGAATGCAAAGATTTCTGATTTTGGTTTGGCTAGAATGTTTGTGGCTGACCAAACTGAAGGCGAGACAAGCAAAGTGATGGGGACTTAGTAAGACATCTGATCCATGAGCTATATTTAACATCCATATACTAGCATTTATTTGTTCTTATTTTATTGGCTTTCTTCAGTGGTTACATGGCGCCAGAATATGCTACTGATGGTCTATTCTCAGTGAAATCTGATGTCTTTAGTTTCGGGATCTTATTGCTTGAGATAATAAGTGGAAAGAAAAGTAGAGGGTTTTACCATCCGGACAACAGTCAAAGCCTTATTGCACATGTAAGTATGGTTAAAGAATCATCTCATCTAAAAGCTTAAGCTATTAGGTGAGACCCCAGAATATGATTTATATTATTCTCTAACATATCCCCTCAATTGAAAACCCTTTGGGATTGAAATTTTCATACATACCCACTCAACCTTGTGTTTGATTTTTATCAAATAGAATGAGGGTGGTGAGATTTGAACTCATGACCGCTGGGTCAACAAGGTTCTGATACAATGTTAAAGAACCACCTCACCTAAAAGTTTAAGTACCATGTTAAGGAACCATCTCACCTAAAAGTTTAAGTTATTAGATGAGACCCCAAAATATAATTTATATTATTCTCTAACTAGGAGTTAAATTGCTTTATTAAATGTGATGAGTTAAAGAATGACAAAAATTCTCTTGTATGTGTTAGACATGGAGATTATGGAATGAAGGCAAAACAATAGAGATGATTGACTCTCTGATGGATGGGTCATGCAAAACATTAGCCTCTTATGCGTGCAACAACATCCAGATGACAGGCCATGCATGGCATCTGTAGTATGCATGTTGGGAGGAGAGAGTGAATTGCCTAAACCCAAAGAACCAGGTTTTCTTAATCACAGAGGTCTGCATGAATCAAGTTTCACTCCGAGCAAGGTTGGATTATCTTCAAACAATGAGATTACTGTCTCTCTCTTAGAGCCTCGGTAGCTTATTGCCGAATCAAATTTTCACTACTTCGTAAAGTGTAGAATGCTAAACTTATATGGCTTTATCTGGTTAGCTAGACTGGAATTATATTTGAAAACTTTGTATCAGGATGATCAATTGTTCTTATTGTGTGTTGACCAAGAGTGACTCTAGAAACAAAATAAATTACAGCAGAATCTTTGACACTATCAAAGATTGTTGTTGTTGCTATTCAAATGGAAATCTTTATCTTTTATTCTATGTAACAGAAAATCAGATTTTCCTGGATAATATCTTGCAATTCTGTTTTCTTTTAATGTATAAATAAGTGCATTGAAATTCAATAATGAACCAGTTCTCCTGTAATGATTATAAGCAAAATCAGTCTTCTCTGCAATATCATCAACAAATTGTATCAGAGCTGCTTTTTCTTGAGGGAATTGTGTGATTGAGAGAGCCTAATCACTTGAGAGATCACAACCTACAAACACAAACAACAAACATTAATGAGAATGAGAGATCATAAACACAACCCACAAACACTTGCCAACTATACACAAACACATCAAAATGAACCTAGAAATGTCATTCACAGCAGTTGCACCTCCAATATTTGATGGGATAAACTATCAAGTTTGGGCTGTCAAAATGGAAGCTTACCTTGTTTGGTCCAGGCCTGATTTCTTGGCCAACAGATGCTAAATCATAATCATCTTCAGCCACATCTATGTTTTCATCAACAAACTCTTCAAAATCAGATCTGGTATTTTGTATTGCCTTATATGGACCATATTTCCTAGGTGTTGAGCCCTACTATTCTATTACTTTATCGAATTCACCTCGTCTTTCATATCCTTGTACATCCTAGACAACAACTCGAGTTGTTGCCCTATAATTTGCAATTAGAAAGCTACATCAGCATTTTGTGTTGCTGATTCGTTGTTTTCAAATATGCTTTGAATCTGTAAAATTTGGTTAGGAGCACAAAAAATATATATCAAGGCTTTTCACTCTAATAAGCTCATATGTTTTTTACCTCACAACTTGCTTTCTTTTGTTCTTTAGGAACTAAAATCAATAAATTGAAGTCAGTACCCTTTGCGGCGCACTCTAATTATAATTTCCAAACTCAAGAAGCTATAAAAATCTGAAAACAAAGCAAAACAAAACTACGATTATGATTTCGCGAGTATCTATGCAAATTCATACGAATTGTGGACGAAATAAAGACACGAAATAAAATAGAAGCAAATATTAGCAAAAACAATTACTTGACTCCTAGATAACCCAAATATAATAGAAACAAAGATTTTTGACAAAAATACACAGTAAGGATCATGTTTTGACCTCTTACGCAATTTTTACGTAGAAGAATTGAAACCTAGACCAAACGACCTCGAAATAACCTTCAATTCAAAATTTAGTATTGAAATACCAAACAAACAACAACACTCAATTTATAGTCATTCTCTTACTTCTAGTTGCCCAACCCTGCATTTTTTATCATTTTGCGGTACAATTGAACTTCCAATTAAAACCTCTAGAAACCAATATCAAAAAAATCCAAAATTTAATATATGGTGTGATCTCAACCCCAATACACAGAATATGAAGTTTCAATTGTTTCTAAGGTGTGTTGTTTAAGGTTAACTAAGGTATTGTATTTGCGGCAGATTTGAACCTTGAATTAAAACCTCAAGTAAACAATATTACAATAATCTCAAATTTAATATATGATGTGATCTCACCCCCAATAGAAAGAATATTAACTTTCAATTGTTTCTGATGTGATTTTCTTATGTTTCATCATAGTTGTGTTTTCTGCGGTAAAAATTGAATGATCCTTCAAATTTCAATTAATCCTTCTATCTCTCTCTTTTTTTTTAATATACTGATATGATAAGACAGTGAAAAGATGAAATATAGCTTTTTTTTGCTTAGATGATGTAGATACGAAGAACAAGGAGATGGACGCAAACACTAAATTTTTTTTAAGGAACACTAAAAAAACAAAAATGATAGAAGGATATGATCTTGTTTTGGAGCCTAGCTCTGATACCAACTGATGTGTGATCAAAAGCCCTCAAATATGTTGTTGTTTGAGCTATTTTTGTAATTTTTTCTTGTTTTTTTTCCGGATCTCTCAGTTCAGAATAGTTTGTAATCTCTCTAAAGAGATTTTTATTTTCCAATAAACTTCTGTCCTGTTTTTATGTTTCCCTTGAGAAGGTCTACCCTGCAAAGTTCATATGTAAAAGCAAAATAGAAGACAATAGGCTCTGATATAATTGTCTTGGATTTACTCTGAATTCTGATATTAGCAAATGGAAAATTGATACAGATCAGAATCAGACTGCCTTTGAAAGCTAATTTGGTGCTCACATTTCTGTTATTGAATTGAAGGTTATTCACTAGGAATAGCATTAGCTATAACAACAGGCTCAATTCATAAAAGTATAAGAAAAATAAATAAATTAAAACCATAGTCTTGTAGGAAATAAATTGAATGAAAATTGCATTTGTTATCACGAGAAAAATTAAACCCTCTACTTTTCAACAGACCGTTGTGTGTCTAAATTTGAAGCAGCACAACCCCACCTCATTTCTCTAACCGATGTCAAGGAATCCCATAAATCCAATTCTTGTCGTGTATATCAATTGGTTCATCCTCCAACCACAACTAAGGATTGTGAAGAGGATGGATGCAAGTGTTTTCTCCATGTTTTTCAACCATTACAACATTATATATTTCCTACAAAATTTTTAAAAAGTCAACTATAATAAAAGAATTAAAAAAAATGCAACGAAAAATTTCAACAGAAATGGCTTGCACCAAGCTCTTGTTCCTACAAAATAAATATGTTAAAACATCTAACAAATAAACACTAGACAAAAAATTAAGAAAAAATAATTTAAAATTCTTCTCAGTAATTTTTTTATTAAATTAAATTTAAAATTTGTTGATTGCCTGTTACTTACCTTATTGCATTATGGTTTTCCTAGTGACCACCCCTTGTTTTGCGTTTCCTACCAAAAATTTTATGGCATTTTCAATACATTAATTAGTTTTTTGAAATTTTAAAAAAGTTATATATTAATTCAAAAAATTATATATATCATCTTACATTTCCTCAAAAAATGGTTCTTCAAAAAATGGTTCTTCAAAAAATGGTTCCTCATCACATTTGTCATAAAACAAACAGCTTCAATATTTATAAACCTAAAAAATATCTTTTAAATAAGGGATTCAACTTATGCTACTAGGAATGGATAACCTTCAATTGGTATCGTGTATAGCAGGTGCCTCTAATGACTACACCTAATCAACAATATGATCACTGACTTTACCAACATTACCACCGATTGACCAACAATAGTAGTTGTTTTCTTCGAACTTTTTCTTGGCATCTATAAAATATAACAAAAGTTAATTCTCGATTTCAATGTAAAAAACTCATAACCATAGATAAAAACATCAGTATCTACATGGTCTATGTATGAAACATAAAAAAATACTATATTTAATGTAGACAAATCTAAAAGCTCTCTCTCAATGAAAAACTAGACAAATCCAAACCAAAGTCTCACATATTTATGAATAACCATATTCAATGAATTTTATCAAAATCTAAACTTAGAATTAATCCATTCAACATTTTTTTATCAACTCAAGATCTCAAAATCCAAACAATACTAATAATCTTCAACAAAATCAACAATGCCTCACACCTTCTATTAACAATTTAATTATTCAATTTTAAAATGATTGGATGAGTGATTGGTAGACCCTTTATTTTGATGATATGGTAAATGTATCAAGAGTAGTAATAGTTTTCACAAAGGAAAAACAATACCCTATTTCAGTGGGCTACAATTTGAATGCATTAATAGAACGACTAAGTATAAGGCTTGATTGGTAGACCCTTTATTTTGATGATATGGTAAATGTATCAAGAGTAGTAATAGTTTTCACAAAGGAAAAACAATACCCTATTTCAGTGGGCTACAATTTGAATGCATTAATAGAACGACTAAGTATAAGGCTTGTGTCATCGGATTTGAAGCTACTTTATAACTCAAAGATAAGAAGCTTAAAGTTTCCAGGATTCCATGTCAAATTGGCCATATCAGAACTACCTCATGAAGTTGGCCAATAAATTTAAAGAGATCAAGTTCACCCACATGAGTAGAGATAAAAATTAGTTTGCTAATGCTTTGGCAGCTCTAGCTTCATTGACACAAATTATTACTAGGGATAAGATTCAACCAATTGACATTGAAGTTAGAAATCTATAAGCTTATATGTACAATTGAAAAATCACAAGATGGGAAACCATAATGCAATAATATTAAGGGGTTTCTTCAACACCAGGAATACCCTTACGGAGCTTTTAATACAAATAAGAAGACTTTAAAGAGAATGGACACAAACATTTATTTGGATCGAGAAATTATACATAAATGGTCATTCAACGAGACTCTGCTTAGTGTCCCGAGTGAAAAGGAAATTGAGCAAGCCTTGAAGGAAAGTTCATGAAGGTATTTGTGCCACCTATGATAATAGTCATACTATGGCAAGGCCAAGGTAAAAATCTGGATATATTTGGTTGACCATGAAGAGAGATTATGCAGACTATATTCATTTTGTTGGCAATTGACTACTTCACTAAATGGTTAGAAGCTAATTCTTATGCCCATGTAAAATAAGTAGTCAAGAAGTTCTTTGAGAAAGATTTTTTTTATTTGTCGTTATGGTCTGCTAACAAGAGTGATAACTAATGACACTTAAAACTTCAATGAAAAGTTTATTGTCGAACTTTGGGCCAAATAAAAGATTAAATATCAAAACTCATCCCCTTACAGATTAAAGATGAATGGAGCAGTTGAGACACCCAATAAAAATCTTAAAAAGATCATTTAGAAAATGGTAGTCACTTATAGAGATTGGTTTGAGATGCTCTCATATGCATTTCATACATATCGCACTACGAGTAGAACTTCTACAGGAGGCACTAATGCCTTTAGAAATAGATATTCCATCAGTTTTGCCTTGGTAAAAGAGGCAGAACTGAATGAATGAGAATGGGCAAGAGTAAGATTTGAACAACTGAACTTAATTTATGAAAAAAGACCAGCAACCATTTGCCACCACTGGTTACACCAGAACAAAATAAAAAAAAAAAAATAGGTTGGGCCAATGGTGTTTAAAGAAGGCGATCTAGTGTTTAAAAAATATCATTGGCATCTAGAGAAGATCAAAATAAATAGACATCAAACTATGAAGGACCATATATGGTGAACAAGGCTTTTTTAAGAGCTTTAATCCTGATTAATATAGATGGAAAAATTTTATCTAGACTTGTAAACTTTGATGTTGTAAAGATATATTATGCCTAATATGGTATTCATATTAGTCAATAAAATTGAAGTTTGTCCATGAATTCTTTGTATATTGTTTTCTTAAAACATTCTGCATGGTCTTACATTTTCATGAAATGCTTTGAAAAGATCAAATTTTGTACAAAAAAAAAGAGAGATTAAATTGGTGTTTGTTTTAGCAAACAAGTATTAAGAATTGAAGCAATCTCTTTGAAAAGTGATGTTATACTGACAAAAAACCAAGACCAAAAAATTAGTTGTTACATAAATTTTTGACGTGAGTTAAATCCGAAGCAAGTGTCCAACTTTCATGTCTTATTTTGTTACTCATAATTCATTTCTCCATACCAACTCCAATAGCATGGATTACAATTTGTTTAGTGAAAACCATTTTGATAATTTCTTTTAGGTGAAAAGATATGACCTGACCTTTTGAAGAAATTAGGGCCATAAAGAAAACCTCTTGAAAAAGAAACCTCATCTAAAAATAATAGTCGAGATGGAAAGACATGATTCACAATTTAATTTGAGATGGCTAGGCATGACCTCTTGAACGAGTCATCAAAAGTTCCTGTGGCTCGAAGGGATAAAACTATTTGCTGTCACGAAGAATGAAGACCATGTTGGTTTAATAATTACTATTGCATGTAAAATCAATTACAAGAGCAGTATCATAGACATTTGGTCACAAAAAATGTAGCTTTCTGAACAAAGGAAACGTAGGGAAATAGCTTAACATCTTGGAAGGTGACAGAGCCAATACGATCCGTGAAGCAAAAGACAATTTGTTTATGTTATCCTTGTGGTGTGGGCCTCTATGAGATATCATGAAGAATGATAATTGTGTTACATCAGTTTTTGTGAGGTTGTTTTTTTTTTTTCCTTTTAAAAAATAAAATTTATTACAATACAAAAAAGTTATACAACTTGTTCAAAATAATGGCCCATGAAATTGTGGCAATCGCCGGTCAACGTTTCTACTTGTGCTTAGGTTTCATATCTCACGAAGTTTTTTTTTTGTGATTCTCAATTATATTTTCTAAGAAAAAAAGAAAAAAATGGGGATTAATTAGATCCTTAATTAATGTTTATTTAGTAGGTTCCTTCTCATTGATTGTACACGTGTCTTACTATTTGTTTTTAATTAGAATATTTACGTATCATATTTAATAGAGAAACAATTGTCATATATATATATATATATATATATATATATATAAAGACATGATTAAGAAAATTCAGTCTAATCAATAATTATAAGATGGTAATCTAAGATATTAGTGTACATTTTATTCTATCAAAAACTTACGTTAAGTATTTAATGGGTTGGAAGAGAAACATAGTTTTTTCTTATCAATTCATATATGGTATTTCAATTTCTTAAGGGGTTTACTATGAATATGGGTAAATTTTAAAAAAAAAAACATTTATATATATATATTATTTAAATGTGAAAAAAAATCTAAAAAGTTGTAAGATCATGGATATTATGATTTTATCTTATTGTTCATGCTTACAATTAGATAGTTGTTTACACGTGGTTAGGAACTCATGTTTTTCCATTCTAAATTTATTGTTTCTCCTAATTTCTTTGATTGCAAACCACAAACCCTTGATGCACCTTAAGTTTACTGAAATTTAGTTTTTTTAATCCAAATTTGATAAAGATAAATATTTTTTTAGATCTAGGAATGAATGTTTTAATTTTTTTTAACATAAATTTCTTATTTTTCTAGTTTATTTTTTATGATTTATGCAAGTTGAACTTTTAAAACCTTCTCATTGAAACTCTTTTGACTTTGCATTATAATATTGGTACTAAACGTGGTTTAGTATATGAACATTTTGCTTGTCTATGGAATAAATATTTGGGTCACATTTCCTAAGAAAATTTGGAAAGATTAGTAAAGAATGAAATCCTTCAAGGTTATGAATTATATTAAAGGAAAACAAATAAAACACAAAAAGAAAAGAGCCGCAAGAAGTATACAACTTCTTGAAACTATACATATTATATATGTTGATCTTTTGATGTTATTTCTTTTAGCAAGAAAAAATATTTTAACCGACTATTCACGTTATGGATAAATTTATTTGTTACATGAAAAATCTCAAGCAATAAATGTCATAGAGGTATTTATTAATGAAGTTGAAAGATAAATAAACAAGAAGGCAAAAGTTATTAGGTTAGATAGAGGTAATGGATATTATGAAAGATATAATGAAATTGGATAATGCCAAGGTCCATTCGCTAAATTCCTTGAAAAACATGACATTTGTGCTCAATACATAAAACCGTAACAAAATGGTGTACCATAAAGGCATAATCATACTTTATTAGATATGGTTAGGAGTATGTTGAGTCATTCATCTTTACTTGTTTCATTTTGGATGTATGCATTAAGAAGTGTTATGTGTTTGTTAAACAAGGTTCCTTGTAAGACATATCTCAAAACATGTAACGATCCAAACTCTAAATCACTCATCACAAGCTCTCTCCATACTATCAGAAGGCAGCTTGAGGAAGAAAGGGAGGTGAAGTTATCTCAAAGCTCTCTCATGGCTCTCGAATCGCAGGGCAAGAAGAAGGAAGAAGAAAGGAAGAAGAGCTACTCTCCAGAGGCTCTCAAAACACAGATCGAGGGAGAAATGAAGCTTCCCCAGCAAGCCAAACCTGCAAAAGCAAGAAAGGAATCAGCGTGTACGGTGGAGATGAAGGAAAGGTACACTTACGTGGACGACTTTGATTTAAAGGAACTCGGTGTCGACAGCTGGACCAGGGAAAGAGGAAAGTAAGGAACGGTGCTGTTTTCAAGCAAGCTTAGCTGGCAAAGTCAAAGTCAGACTTAAAACAAAGACTAAATTAAAACAAACTCTAATTACTACAAAGTCGGTGGAAAAGGCATTAAAAGACGGGAAGGAACAGATCCAAGGCATCCAGAGGAAAATTGCTTTGAAGCAAATCAATTGTTCCAAGGAGGTCGGGGCTACCTCGAATCTGCCTAGAAAAATTAGCGTTCTTTTTATTTCTTGAATTCACAATTAGCTTTCAATTGTTATCTTTTCAGTGATAAAAAAACTAGACCAAAAATATTGTTATTCTTCTTTTTTATATAAATCAGAAAAACACGAGAGAAGTTTCTCTCACAAAAAAAAGGGGAAAATTCATAATTGATCGAGAATCATTCCAAGTGGTATCAGAGCCACGACTCCTCGGATGGCTGAAGGGACAAGAGTTTCGCAGTTGATAGAGACCGTGACAGGGATGAAACAACAGCAAGAGGCCCAACAACAGAACCAACAGAATCAACAGCAGATACTAGAAGACATAGTCCAGCAGCTGAGGAATATGTCCACAAGGTTGGATCAGTTTACTAAGGCCCAAGGAAAAAGGCCCATGGGCACTCCTCCTAATTCTCCAACCAGATCAGTTAGTGGGGATCAAAGGCAGGAAGTAATACCACAAGAAGGGATTCAGCAACAACATCAACAGGTTCAGCTCAAGTCCATACGCCTGGAATTTCCCAGGTTTAATGGGGATGATCCCATCCGTTGGGTGTACAAGACAAACCAATTTTATAATTTCCACAACACCCCTGCCCAACACAGGCTATTTATAGCCAGTTTCCATATGGAGGGAAAAGCTATAATATGGTATCAAGAATTAGAGAAAACCGGGGTTCTTACCAGCTGGGAGGCCTTTGTTAGGGCCCTCCAAATTCGCTTCGGTGCATCATCTTATGATGACCCTATAGAAGCCCTCATAAATATAAAACAGACCTCCACCGTGGAACTCTACAAAACCCAGTTCGAAATGCTATCCAACAGAGTCAGAGGATTATCTGACTCCCATAGGCTTAGCTGCTTCCTAGGAGGGCTAAAGGAGGAGATCAGGATGGGGGTAAGAATGCTAAACCCTCAGAATTTAGTCTCAGCATATGGGCTAGCAAGGATGCAGGAAGAAAATCTCATGATCATGAGGAAATCCTGGAAACCTAATACTGCTGGGTTTTAGGGCCGAAGCCCAACACCATTCCAGCCCAAAGTTGAAAAGCCTATTCCCATACAGAGGCTCACACCTGCACAGATAAAAGAGAAAAGGGACAATGAACTTTGCTTTAAATGTGACAACAAATGGGGACCGGGCCATAGATGTGGAGGGCCCAAATTATTTCCCATAGAAGAAATAGAGGAGGACGTAGGAGACAGAAGCCTAACTGAGGACCTAATTGACTTGGGAGATCCCTTGGAAGAGGGCAAAGAGGACATCGACATATCCCTTCATGCCATCATTGGGAGTCCTGACCCCAAAACTATGAGAGTAGAGGTTAGAATGTGCGACCATATCTTTGTGGCCTTAATTGACACAGGAAGCACACAAAACTTTATACACCCAAGGGTAGCTAAAAAGACAGGTCTGAAGGTCATAAAACACAGGCCAATTGGGGTAAATATTGCAGATGGGTCCAGACTATGGACCGAAGGGAGATGCACAGATATCACATTAATAATGCAGGGAGGCCAATTTCTCACTCGAGCCTATGTCATTCAGCTAGGAGGTTGTGATATTGTGTTAGGGATCCAGTGGCTCAGAAGTTTGGGGCCCATACTTTGGGATTTCTCAGCACTAAAAATGGAGTTCCAAAGAGAAGGGAAGAAGGTTCTGATTTAGGGGATGGGAATAGAAAAGTCAAAAGTGGACAGCAACCCAACTTTCCTACAGGAATTAAGAAGAGTGGAGGAAGGCCTGATTTTACAAGTCTGGGAAATGAGCTCAGCCCGTAGTATCATCCTAGAATAGATTGAAAGTCTATTATTAGAGTTCGGGGAAATCTTCCAAGAACCAAGGGAACTTCCACCAAATAGACCACATGACCACTCGATAGTACTGAAAGGGGGAACCTCAGCAATAAATGTTCTTCCATACAGGTATCCATACTATCAAAAAACAGAGATAGAAAAACTAATCAAAGAGATGTTGGCAATAGGGACCATAAGGCCCAGCCAAAGCCCATTTTCCTCACATGTCCTACTAGTTAGGAAGGCTGATGGGTCATAGAGGATGTGCGTAGACTACCGCGCCCTCAACAAGGAGACCGTGAAGGACAAATTTCCCATACCCGTGGTAGAAGAGCTACTAGATGAACTACACGGTTCCCAAGTTTTCTCTAAATTGGACCTAAGGTCAGGCTTCCACCAAATCAGAATGATGGAGGAAGACATACCCAAGACAACTTTCAGAACTCATGAAGGGCACTATGAGTTTCTGGTAATGCCATTCGGCCTCACAAATGCACCCTCTACTTTTCAGAGTTTGATGAATGATGTTTTAAGGCCATACCCCAGAAGGTTTGCGCTGGTGTTTTTTGATGATATATTAGTCTACAGCCATATTATGGAAGAACATGAGGAACACTTAAGAAAAGTATTTGAAACACTGGTACAACACCAGTTGTTTGCCAAACAATCCAAATGCAAATTTGCTAGCAGTAAAATAGAATACTTGGGGCACATTGTCACAGGCCAAGGGGTGCAAGCCGACCCCAGCAAGGTGGGGTCAATGATCAAATGGCCGAAGCCCAACACACTCAAGGCCCTAAGGGGTTTCTTGGGCCTCACAGGCTACTACCACAAGTTCATCAAAGGATACGGGGTGATTGCAGGGCCATTAACTAGACTACTAAAGAAGGGGGCCTTTAAATGGGACCATGAAGTAGACCATGCATTTGAGAAATTAAAAGAGGCAGTATCAACACCTCCAGTCCTAGCACTACCAGATTTCAAACAAAATTTTGTAGTGGAGTGTGATGCCTCAGGCACTGGGCTCGGTGTTGCTCTAATGCAGAGAGACAGGCCCATCTCTTATTTCAGCAAAAGCCTAAAAGGGAGGGAGTTGCTACTATCCACATACGAGAAAGAGTTCTTGGCATTAATTACAGCCGTCCAGAAGTGGAGGCCTTATCTACTGGGTCAAGCCTTTAAGGTTAAAATAGACCAACAAAGCCTCAAATATCTGTTAGAATAGAGCGTAAGAACACCCACTCAACAGAAATGGTTATCTAAGCTAATTGGATATGATTTTGCAGTTGAGTTTCGAGCAGGGAAGGAAAACCTAGCAGCTAATGCTCTCTCTAGGTTGGAAGACACAACATAAAAGGGGACACTATGGGCAATTTCATCACCACTGGTCACGTGGGTAGAACAGCTAGAAGAAAGCTACAAAGACAACCCTGAAATACAGGATATTTTACAGAAAATAAATCATGAAACAATAGAGTCCCTAAAATTCCAAGTCAGGGGAGGAATACTCTATTACAAACAACGAATCTATGTGAGCCAGAGCAGCCCTCTAAAGCAGACGATCCTGAACTATATTCATGACAATCCTACCGCAAGGCATACTGGGCTAGAAAGAACCTTAAAAAGGGCAATGAGGGACTTCTTTTGGAAGGGAATGAAGTCTAAAATCAAGACATACATCAAACAATGCGAAGTCTGTCAAAGAGCCAAGGGTATGAACACCAAACCCGCAAGCCTCCTACAACCATTACCCATACCCACCCGGCCCTGGTCATCCATCTCCATGGACTTCATTGAAGGGCTACCCAAATCCAACTAGTACACAACCATAATGGTGGTAGTAGACAGGTTCACTAAATATGCCTATTTCATCCCATTGTCCCACCCTTATAGCGCAGCTAAGATTGCAAACTTATTTTCACAAAATACTATGAAGTTGCATGGATTACCAGAGACCATAGTCTCAGATAGGGACCCAACGTTCACTATCAAGTTTTGGGGGGAATTATTTCAGGTTCAAGGGGTCAAACTTCTACTATCCACAGCCTATCACCTCCAGACAGATGGGCAAACAGAGGCAACCAACAAAACAAAGACACCTAAAAGTACGCAAAAAATGATAATCAGGAGACCGTTGAAATAAGCAATCAAATGGAGATCGATGGGCAAGAATAGGAGTAGGCATGCTATTTAATAGATAAACAGAGGTTTCAAAAGCATAATTCCAAAAAAAAGTTGTTTTACAGTGCCTTAAAAGAGTAAGACTTGTTTCCACAATATGCCCATGACAACGTTCGACGGTGCCATTTTGTTCATGAGTGTGGGGACAAATTAGACGATGATGATTCCAATAGTCTGAACATTTGTGGACAATTTTCGGTATTCATCACCCCAATTCGTTTGAACAGATTTTATTTTTAATGAAAATTGATGTTCAATGAGAGTTTAAAATTGATGAAATACCGAGTAAACATCAAACTTGGCAACGAGAGGATAATACCAGACATATTTAGTATAAGCATCAATAAAGATAACAAAATAACGATAGCTATCGGAAGAAAAAATGGGAGCAGGGCCCCATACATCACAAAAAATTAATTCAAGCAGAGTAGAAGTTTTGTGACCCGTAGGTCCTAAAGACAGACGCATCTATATTAATTATTATTTAATCATAATTTTGTAGCTTCTCTAATTTTCTTCGCTGTATTGTAACTATATTTCTTTCGTTCTTTCTTTCTTATCGACCATGAAGAGGCGAAAGCTTCATCGAAGAAAAAGATGGCAGTGGGAATTGCAATATCTATTTTCGTGGTCTGCTGGGTGTTTTTGGTCGCCCATTACATGTTCAAAAGAAAGGCAAAACTCATAGGTAAAGTTACTATGATTGTTTTCAGTGAATGAGCATCTTGTTTTTTGCGAGTTTAATAGAAAGGAACAGCTTTTTAACTGGCGTTGAGCTTATCGTGTTTAGATTTTGGAGAAGCCGAGAAGGGTCAACGGATTTACAATTAGAACAACTGAAATAACTACATGATATAGACTTGATCAGATAGTAGCATTCTGGAAAATTACAGAGTGATTGTCTCAGTTTTGTAATCACTGTCTTAGCTGTTATCTTTGATCTGAACGTTCATAATCTTGGCTCATTTGTCATTTCTCATCGTCTACCATGCATGTAATTCCCATTTTCTGCTGTCTGAGAAAACAGGAGGCAACAAAGAAGAGATTAATCAGATAGATAGTGGTGCAAAGGAAGACTTGGAACTACCCCTGTTCCAGTTCACTACAATAGCCAAAGCAACAAACGGCTTTTCAATCAAGAACAAGATAGGAGAAGGTGGTTTTGGACCTGTGTACAAGGTAAATTTATCATTTACGAGTGAAATAGCTAAAAGAAAAACGAAGCACCTTGTTTTATGTGCCCAACTTTCTCGAATTAAATCAAAATGACTATATTAACTTCAAGTGCCCAGTTTTATTGAGATAAGCAAAGTATTTTGTGATCTCATTTTTCTAGGGTACTCTAGACGATGGCCAGGAAATAGCAGTAAAAACGCTATCAAGAAGTTCTGAACAAGGATTAAATGAGTTCAAAAATGAAGTAATACTTATTAAAAAGCTTCAGCACCGAAATCTTGTAAAACTTCTTGGCTGTTGCATTCAAGGAGAGGAGAAAATTCTGGTATATGAATTCATGCCCAACAAAAGCCTCGATTCCTTCATTTTCGGTAAACCTGACAAGCTTTGTTATCCTATCGTTACTTATGTCTCAGAGTTTTAATACAATCAAGTTTGCTTCCAAGTGCTAAAGTGGGATGTTGCGCTTACAAACACTTGACAGATCAAACAAGTGGCAAACTGTTAGACTGGTCCAAGCGTTTCAGCATTATCTGTGGTATTGCTAGGGGGCTTCTGTATCTCCATCAGGTTTCCCGGCTAAGGATTGTACACAGAGATATCAAAGCAAGCAACGTTTTACTTGATAAGGATATGAACCCAAAAATCTCTGATTTTGGTTTGGCCAGAATGTTTGGTGGAGACAAGACTGAAGGAATCACAACCAGAGTTGTTGGAACTATGTAAGCACTTACCAATTACATGCCATATATACTATATTATATTATTAAATTTATTTTGTTAACAAAGAATATAATTTGTTTGCTTTAGAGTCAAACATAAGAAATCTGTTTGAGCCAGACGCAATACTAGTTTACTTAGATTTATGTGTTTGTGCTTAAATGACTTTCGGCAGCGGTTATATGGCTCCTGAATATGCTACTGATGGACTCTTCTCAGTGAAGTCTGATGTTTTTAGCTTTGGAATCTTAATACTTGAGATAATAAGTGGAAAGAAGAGTAGAGGATTTTATCATCAAGATCGTAGCCTAAGCCTTATTGGACTTGTAAGTCTCAATTTCTTACTTCCATGTACGTACTTCAGCAAGAGAATGACGGAAATTTCCTTTTCATTTCTAGGCATGGAGATTATGGAAAGATGGAAAACCTTTGGAATTAATTGAGGCATTTCCAGGAGAGTTATGCAATTTATCAGAAGTGACGAGATGCATAAACATCAGTCTCTTATGTGTACAGCAGCATCCTGGTGATAGGCCAAGCATGTCCACGGTGGTTTGGATGCTAGGAGGTGAGAATACACTGCCTCAGCCGAAGGAACCATGCTTTTTTAAGGGCAGTGGTCCGAATGCTCCGAATTTTGAACTATCTTCAGCCAATGAAATTACTAACTCCCTCTTGTATCCCCGGCAGTTAACTGTGCTGGATGAAATGCTCCGAATTTTTTGAAATATGTTCAAACACTCGCAAAAGTCATTAAACCTATTTTAAAGTTAAACTGTTAGAGCATAGAAGATGTATTATAGAATATTATATTTGTAGTCTAGAGTATGAAAGATGGTATGAGATATGTGTAAAAATAGAAAAATGCACAAATCAGATATTGATTTACTGAATCCCCCTTGATTATAGGAGATTTAGTTTATGATATGCAGTATCAATGTTTGTAATTATCATCCCGTGTAATTAGCTTTCCTATATTATCAATTGCATTGTAAACACATTCTATAAATAAGATCAACACTGCACATGTATAGAACAATGTGGTTTTTGTAAACCTTCTCATGGTATCAGAGCAGCCTTAAGGATTAACCTCCCCGATCCAGTCATGGCTGATTCTTCTTCGTTCTCGTTCAACACCATGATCCACATGTTCACCATTAAACTCTCCTCCACAAATTATCTTCTCTGGCGAAATCAATTACTCCCCCTTCTCCAATGCCAAAATCTGTTCAGCCACGTTGATGGCTTTGTCACAGTGCCCCCAATTACAATCACTCCCAATTCCTCCTCAATCTCCACAGACAACTCATCAACCTCATCAACTCCCCAACCAAATCCTGCCTACGCAGCTTGGCGGCTTCAAGACCAGCGTCTTCTCAGTTTTCTCTTTTCTTCATTGACTGAAGAAGCCATGGCTGAAGTTCTTGGGTTAACCACTGCACGTGATGTATGGATGGCTTTGGAAAATTCCTTTAGTCATATTTCCAAAGCCCGTGAGCTTCAAATCAAAGATGAATTGCAGCTTCTTAAGCGTGGAAATCGCAGTGTTACTGAATAATCCCGCTCGTTTAAAGCACTCTGTGACCAACTCAACGCCATGGGTCGACCAATATATGCCATAGTCAAATCCCACTGGTTTTTACGTGGATTGGGCACTGATTTTGCAAACTTCTCCACTGCTCAAATGGCAATCACCCCGCTATCTTCTTTCAAAGATTTGGTACCCAAGGCAGAAAGCTTCGAAATTTTCCAGAAATCTCTTGGGTTTTCTTTATCTGACTCACCCGTTGCCTTCTCTGTGACCAAAGGACACTACTCCTCACCCCGTGGTGGCTACCACTCAAAATCCCGTCGTTCTCCTTGTGGGTATTCTAGAAATCACAGTCATGGCCGTGACAGTTATGGCTGTGGCAGACGCCACTTTAATTCCTTTCGATGCCAAATTTGCAAAATTGATGGTCACACTGCTGATCGCTGTCGAAATCGGTATAATCGTGATGAACAACAAGCAAATCTTGTTGAAGCCTTTACTGCCTCTTGCTCTATTTCAAACGACACTGCACATGATTGGTACACTGACACTGGTGCCTCAGCTCATATGACACCAGATCCATCTCAATTGGACAAAATTGAACCGTATAATGGTAAGGAATGTGTAGTAGTGGGAAACGGTGCTTCTCTCCCTATATCTCACACTGGCACAGTCTCTCCTTCTCCTGATTTTAAGCTGTTAGATGTTTTGGTAGTTCCCCACCTCACTAAAAATCTCTTATCTATCAGCAAATTAACCTCTGATTATCCTGTTTTTGTTAAATTTGTTGATGATCATTTTATTGTTCAGAATCGGGTCACAGGACAAGTGGTGGCAACCGGTAGACAAGAGGGTGGGCTTTATGTGCTGGAACGTGGACATTCTGCTTTTTTATCAGTTCTTCGAAATAAAAAATTACATGCCTCATTTGAATTATGGCACTCACGCCCTGGTCATGTAAATCACTCAATTTTATCAATTTTAAATAAAAAAGGGCAGTTAGTTCTCACTTTTATTTTACCCAAACCATCACTTTGTTCAACTTGTCAACTTGCGAAAAGTCATCGCCAACCATTTACTCAAAATTCTACACGGTCATCTAATGTTCTAGGACTCATTCATTATGATATCTGGGGTCCTGCCCCAGTTAAATCAAACTCAAGATTTACCTATTATGTCTTATTCATCGATGACCATTCTCGGTTTACTTGGCTTTATCCCATGAAATTGAAATCTGATTTCTTTGACATTTTTATTCAATTTAAAAAATTAGTTGAAAATCAACACTCAACTAAAATAAAAATATTTCAAAGTGATGGTGGTGCTGAATTTAAAAGCAATCGTTTTCAATCTCATCTTCGCCAACATGGCATTCAGCATCAAATGTCTTGTCCGTACACACCTTCTCAAAATGGTAGAGCAGAACGCAAACATCGTCATATCACTGAAACTGGTCTTGCCCTATTATTTCATTCTCATGTCCCTTCTTATTTTTGGGTAGATGCTTTCAGCACAGCGACTTACATTGTCAACCGGTTGCCAACGCCGATCCTTAATCATATTTCTCCCTTTGAACTCTTATACGGTAAGCCTCCCAACTATGAAAATTTTCATCCATTTGGTTGTCGTGTTTATCCATGCTTACGTGATTATGCTCCTAATAAATTTTCTCCTCGTAGCTTACCGTGTATTTTTCTTAGCTACAACACTACATACAAAGGGTTTCACTGTTTTGACTCACACACTTCTCGCACGTATATCACCCGACATGCGTGCTTTGATGAAATTTATTTTCCTTTCTTAAAAAATTCAAAAGCCACGTCTGTCACTCAAATTGGTTTTTCAAATTTTCTGGAACCTTCGTCTTCTTCTTCTTCCCCTGTGTCCTCCATAATCCCTTCACCGAGCACCTCACCTACTGCTACTTCATCTCCTCCATTAAATCCATGCCATTATTATGCAGATGACATGTCAACTTCATACTAGTGATTCGTCAACTTCATCCTCTCCGGTGACTTCTGAAATTCCAGCCCCATCGTCAGCTACAGTTGACCCAGTCCAAATTGCTTCATCACCCATCATCTCCAACTCTCACCCGATGATAACCCGTGGAAAATCTGGAATTTTCAAGCCGCGACTCAGTGCCCACATCACAACTGTCACCTCCAGTCCCCTAATTCATGCTCTGCTAGCATCTTCTGAGCCAAAGGGGTTTCGATCAGCAACAAAAAACCCAGGTTGGCTTGCAGCTATGGATGATAAAATGAAGGCTCTTCATCAGAATGATACATGGGACCTTGTCCTACGACCATCCTCTGCCAACATCGTCGGTTCCAAATGGGTTTTTCGGATAAAATTTCTCTCTGATGGGTCTGTGGAATGCTTGAAGGCTCGCCTTATTGCAAAAGGCTATACCTAATTGCTTGGACTCGATTATACAGACACATTCAGCCCCGTCGTGAAAGCTTCCACTGTTAGAGTAGTTCTCTCTGTAACAACATCTCGTCGGTGGCCGCTGCATCAATTGGACATTAAAAATGCCTTTCTCAATGGCATACTCCGTGAGACTGTCTACATGGAACAACCTCCGGGTTATGTTGATCCTTGCAAACCACTACATGTTTGCAAACTGAAAAAAGCCCTCTACGGTTTGAAACAAGCACCTCGTGCTTGGTTTCATCGATTCAGTTCATTCTTGATCAGTCTTGGGTTTTATTGCAACCAAGCAGATACTTCATTGTTTGTCTTCCATCGGCAAAATGATCTTCTCTACTTGCTTCTCTACGTGGATGATATCATCCTCACTGGCAACAATGCCACCCTTATTGCACGATTTATTTCCCAAATTTAGACTGAGTTTGCTGTGAAGGACCTAGGCCCTCTGTCTTATTTTCTTGGTTTGGAAGCATCACAACTGCAAGATGGTTTGTTTCTCAATCAAACCAAATACGCTCATGACATCCTAGCCCGTGCACAAATACTGGACAGTAAGCCAATTGCCACTCCAATGGTTGTCTCTCAACATTTATCCTCTGATGGTGATGCATTTGCAAATTCCACTCTCTACCGATCAATAGTGGGTGCCCTTCAATACTTGACTATCACCCGACTGGATATTGCTCACTCTGTCAATACAGTCAGTCAATTTCTTTATGCACCCACTGATCTTCACTTCCAAGCTGTGAAACGTATTCTTCGCTACGTTAAAGGAACGCTGCAATTTGGGCTCACTTTCACTGCATCATCATCTTCTCCACGACTAGTTGCGTATTCAGACGCAGATTGGGCAGGATGCCCTGACAGTAGAAGGTCCATGTCAGGGTACTCAATTTTTCTTGGCAACAACCTTGTGTCTTGGAGTGCCAAGAAACAACCCACCATTTCTCGGTCCAATTATGAATCGGAATATCGCGCACTTGCATTTACCGCTGCAGAAGTCCTATGGCTCACTTATCTTCTGCATGATTTATAGGTGCCTATGAACCACAAGCCTCTGCTTCTTTGTGATAACAAGAGTGCAATATTTCTTGGCTCAAATCCTGTCTCTCATAAACGTGCCAAGCATATTGATATTGATTACCATTTTTTGCGTGAACTTGTCACTGCCGGCACAATTCATCTTCAACATGTTCCATCTCACCTACAACTAGCTGACATATTCACCAAGAGTGTATCCAAAGATCTCTATGTGTTCTTTCGCTCCAAGCTTCGTGTCTCCATTAATCCCACTCTCAGCTTGCGGGGGGCTGTTAAGGATCACAATAAATCAGATATTGATTTACTGAATCCCCCTTGATTATAGGAGATTTAGTTTATGATATGCAATATCAATGTTTGTAATTATCATCCCGTGTAATTAGCTTTCCTATATTATCAATTGCATTGTAAACACATTCTATAAATAAGATCAACACTGCACCTGTATAGAACAGTGTGGTTTTTGTAAACCTTCTCATGGGATATGTGTATAAATAGAAAGATGCACACACAATAAATGAATTCAAAACTCAATATCAATATAGTAAAATTTCAAATTTCATTCTCCCTCTCTTTTCTCTCTTCTCCCTCTTCCCGTCTCTAAACTCATTCTTCTTTCTCTTTCAATTATTTGCAAACTCTCTCAATCCTAACATGGTATCAGAGCTATTATTCTAGCGCATGAATTGATCCAAGCTTTCACAATCTGATCCTTCAATGGTTTATTAAAAAAAAAACATTCTGCAGCTAAAGAAAACACATCGTTCAAGACAAATTTGATGTTTTCTTTGTTTTTCTTTTTCTTTGGAATAGATCCGTGTTGCTGCTCTGGCAACATCTAGCATTTTTCATGCCAAATCAAGGTCATACTCTACTTCATCTGCTTCAGCAAGATCCTCATCATCATCTTCTTCTGCTCCTCCTCCTCTCTCCACCGTCTCCACTCCTTAAATCGAACATTCAGTAATACTCTCAACTCTTCATCCTTAAATCGAACATTCAGTAATACTCTCAACTCTTCTGTCTCTATGCAACAAATTACTGCTAATTTTGCACAACAAAAGTGAAGCTCAAATAGAGCAGTAGCAGAGCAAGAAAAAAAAAGCTCAAACCAAGCAGCAGTAGAGTGAGAATCACCGTTCATCATGAAGAAGCAGCGAAGCAAGCGTCATGACACACCGTTTCAATTCTTCAGAGTTCCTACAGCAATTCTCTCTATCAAGTTCTCGAAGGAAAAACAAGAGAGAAGTAAAAGAAAAAAGAGAAATAAAAGTAGGGAGATCCAAGTGAAAGATCTCGTCGGAGAAGTGAAGACGCCCGTAACCTCGTGCTATGCTTTTTTGGCTCAAACCGTTCCTAGCCATCGAATCTCCTTGTAACTCTAACTACATCAAGGCATCATGCTGATAGGAAAGTCAATAGATTTGACAATAACATTTCTAGGAGAGGAGTTGTGCCTAAAACAAGCATGAAAAAAGGCAAAGGACTATCACTTTGGTCCTCTTCTCCTTGGATCATCTTTGTTTTCATTGGATCATCTCTATTCCATAAAATCAGGACAACCACAGACAGAGGCATGACCTAAATTGTTTGGGGATGGCTGCCGTAGATGCTGCTATCTTGTGGTGTTTTCTCTGCAATTAGGATGCGTCAAGTGCTTGGAGACAGTCCTAGCATAAGCAATGTCATAACCCAATTTTGGGTTATTCCCCAAATCTACCCAAAAATAAGAAAAATAAAATAAAAGAGGTTGGTGTCGACAAAAAATATAATCATGGTGGAAAATTTGGACATTTTCAAGAGCTCGATCATATCTTTTTTGTGCCTAGAAATGAAGGAAAATGCAGATTCAAGGCTAAAATAATTTATTATTGGATAAATCTGCGTAAAAATTAAGTCAAAAGATGTAATTATTTTTTTTATTTGCCAATTTGATTTAATTGTTGGCCAATTTAAAAGTGTAATTATGTTTGAGAATTAATTTAGGGTCCAATTGAAGGGTTTAATTAAGCGCAATGACTTAATTATATGTTAAATTGGTCAAATTAATTTATTTAAGGGCTTAGTCAATGAGAAATCAACTTCTTGATTTAATTCGGGTTCAATTGATGAGATTGAAATTTTTAGAGATCGAATTGAATTTGGATCATGAGGAACCATGAGAAACTTAGGTTGTATTTGGTTAGTGTCTTAATATATAAGAGATAATTATAAAAAAGATAGAAACTGTTTAGTTGAAGGAATAAAGATAAAAATAAAATAAATGTATTTATATTATAGTTTTGAAACGAATTTATATTATTTTAAAATGGGCTATTTATCTTATCTATTTTTTTATTACGAGAAAATAACTAACACAACCTTGGAGCTGTCCTTTTTTTGGGATGAGAAGGCTACTACATCTGTCATGTATGGAAGTATCAAGGCAAGAGTGGAGAACAGACGTATAACAACCGCTTTGGCGCGTTCAAGGGAAATCAACAAGTCACCACCGATGACTCCGACACCCTTGTAATACGGCAACCCTAGCTGCCACTCTCTTGGCCAAAGGTATAGCCTATGTGAACCTTTCAGCTGTCACTTGCAAGCGAAAAAGTTAAAAAAACGATCATCCAAGTTTTAGAGAATTTTCACCAGACTTGAAGAAAAGTAAACAAAATTTTGTTGACTTGGGACAGCAATGAATCCTTGTTAACAGCCGGTCTTCTTCGTGGACAAAAAAGTCATCAATTTCATTTCTTTTCGACATAAAATTAGTGGTAACTATTCTCCGAATAATTAGAAGACAATATTTCAAAAGATGTATCCAAGCATTGCTATATATATAATCAGGTTTATGAGTAGGTGATATAGCACATTCGTAAGTTTTAAGATTTTATTGGAAGAAATTTTAGGAGTGATAAGAGTATTAGAGAATAATATAAATAATATATCCTCTTTTGGGTTAAAGTCAACATGACACATTTCATACGCTCCTGAAATCCTTTTTCAACATGACACATTTCATACGCTCCTGAAATCCTTTTTCAGCATGACACATTGAGAACCTAGCAATTCATCATCTCAAACAATCAAACACACAAGTTTTGATACCATTTGTTCGAAGAAACTCTTAACTGTGGTAGAAGATAATTCTAAAAAGCAAAATAAAAAAAAATTAAGAGAAATGATAAATTATATTTTTAATTACAAGCCTATTTATAGGAGTCAAGTTCTAGACGATCAAAGAATTAAACTACTTAATTAAAATCCTAATTTGATAGGGAAAAATATTCTGTTGACGGAACTGGTCTACCGTTTCTAAACCAATCGACCAGTTAATTTAGTCCAAATTCTAAAGTAACAGACCGATTCCTCTGTTTCTCTATAAAAACCGACCATCTACCACAAATTCTAGTGTAGTTTGAGATTTTTTGAAAAAATCAAAATCAAAACGAAAGAGAAACTTGAGATTCTTATAAATGGTGGCGCACTAGGAAATCTTGTTCTTCTCAGAAATAACAGTGATATTGTTGTTTGGTCTACAAACACAACAATAAAAGATCAAAGTCCAATACTACAACTTCTGGATTCCGGGAATCTGGTCTTACGAGACCAAAGCGATGGAATCTTATGGCAAAGTTTCGACTATCCATGTGATACGTTGTTACCAGGAATGAAGCTTGGATGGGACCTAAGGTCAGGATTCAATCGGTATCTTTCATCTTGGAAGAGCTTGGATGATCCAACTCCTGGAGACTTTCATCTTGGGGTGCAACCAGAGGGTAACCCTGAGGTAGTAAGCTGGAAGGGCTCAAACAAGTACGACCGGAGTGGTCCATGGAATGGAATTGGATTCAGTGGTGCCCCAGAGATAAGGCCTAACCCATTGTTTAGTTTCAATTTTATTTCAAACCACAAGGAACTGTACTATACCTATAACCTCATTGATAAATCTATAATCACGAGGGTAGTTTTGAACCAAACAACGTATCATCGTCAGCGATACATATGGAGTGAAGAAACTCAGAGTTGGAATCTCTATCTTTCCGTTCCGAGAGATTACTGTGACACTTATGGTCTTTGTGGACCAAATGGAAAGTGCATTATTAGTGCCATGCCAGTCTGTCAATGTTTAGAAAAATTCAAGCCGAAGTCACAAGAGGCATGGAACACAATGAACTGGTCTCATGGGTGCAAGAGAAATAAGGAATTAGAATGTCATAATGGTGATCGATTCATCAGATTTGATGAGATCAGATTGCCTGATGCTACATATTCTTGGATCAACAAAACTATGAATCTCAATGAATGCAGGGCTAAATGCTTACAAAACTGTTCTTGTACGGCCTATACAAATTTAGATATTACTGGAGGAGGCAGTGGCTGTGCTATTTGGTTTGATGATCTGATGGATATCAGACAGGTTTCCGCTGGAGGCCAAGAGCTATATGTTCGGGTGCGCGCCTCAGAAATAGGTATGTGAATAAGCCACCGAAGTTAAATCATTTCCTTGATTACAGCTTCTTTAGTGGGTTTCTAACTATATATTCTGAATTTTACTAAGATGACCGTGAAGTGCCTAAAGCTAAAACTAAGATGGAGATTGCAGTGATATCTACACCTACCATTTTCGTGGTCTTTGGGATACTAGTGGCCAGCTATTACCTCTGGAAAAGAAAGGCAAAGTGTGCAGGTATGTTGCTTAGACTGATCACTTTCACTAAATTAATGACCATCTTGTTCGCTTTAAATTTCTATTAGGGCTATTAATGAATGGAAACAAATAGTTTGAACAGAGTATTTCTATATGGTGGACAAATTTTCGTGTTCCTGTGAAAGAAATTTGTTGAATGTTCCAAAACTAACAAGTTAGCTGTGCCAGCTGATGTATTTATTGCTATGAAAGGAGCCACTTTACCTGAATCAGTACAACAGCTGAACAATCAACACTTTTTCTAGCGATCGCATTTCATTTTAGTATCGGTTCACAGAGGATATTAGCTAAATAGGATTTTGATCTAATGTTCTGATCATTTTCAGCACATCGAAAAGTTTTGTATCATGATCGAACTAATACTTCAATAATTTGTAATTAATTTCTATTCTTTTTATTAATATGGTGTCGATATTTCCCTGCCTAGTGAGAATGGCAAACTCCAGGAAAAATGATCATGAGATCGATGATGGACAAAAGGAAGACTTGGAGTTACCACACTTTGACTTCACTGCAGTAGCTAATGCCACCAACCACTTTTCAATCAACAAGAAGTTAGGAGAAGGCGGATATGGACCTGTCTACAGGGTAAACATTATAAATATTTAGCAAACTTAATATAAGAGAACCTAGGCATTTTGTTTCATGCAGAACAACACAAGTAGTTTATCAGAATTTATCTTTCAGGGTAAGCTAGAAGATGGACAAGAAATCGCTGTGAAGAGGCTGTCATTGAGTTCAAGACAAGGATCGAATGAGTTCAAAAATGAAGTGATACTGATTAAAAAGCTTCAGCACAGAAATCTTGTGAAGCTTCTCGGTTGCTGCATTCAGAGAGAGGAGAAAATGCTGATTTATGAATACATGCCCAACAGAAGCCTGGACTCCTTCATTTTCGGTAGGGATCGATCCCTAGTAACCTAATCAACTTAGTTGGCCTAAAATTGAAAAAAAGTGTTGCAGGTTTTTGTTTCTATCGAATTTATTGTTTTGGTATTCACATAAATAACAGTTTAGCCTGACATGAAAACATGATGGCTTATTAGATCAGACGAAAGGTAAACTGCTAGACTGGTCCAGGCGTTTTAACATTATCTGTGGGACTGCAAGGGGGCTTCTCTATCTACATCAAGATTCCAGATGTAGAATCGTACATAGAGATCTCAAAGCAAGTAATGTTTTAGTGGATAATGACTTGAATGCAAAGATTTCTGATTTTGGTTTGGCTAGAATGTTTGTGGCTGACCAAACTGAAGGCGAGACAAGCAAAGTGATGGGGACTTAGTAAGACATCTGATCCATGAGCTATATTTAACATCCATATACTAGCATTTATTTGTTCTTATTTTATTGGCTTTCTTCAGTGGTTACATGGCGCCAGAATATGCTACTGATGGTCTATTCTCAGTGAAATCTGATGTCTTTAGTTTCGGGATCTTATTGCTTGAGATAATAAGTGGAAAGAAAAGCAGAGGGTTTTACCATCCGGACGACAGTCAAAGCCTTATTGCACATGTAAGTATTCTTAAGAAACTATCTCACCTAAAAGCTTAAGCTGTTAGATGAGATCCAGAATATTATTTATATTATTCTTTAACACACCCGTTCAAGTGAAAACCTTTTGGACTTGAAACTTGCACACAGACCCACTCAACCTCGTGTTTGATTTTTATCAAATAAAATGAGAGTGATGAGATTTGAACTCATGACCGCTGGGTCAGCAAGGCTCCGATACCATGTTAAGGAACCATCTCACCTAAAAGCTTAAGTTATTAGGTGAGACCCTAAAATATAATTTATATTAGTCTCTAACAAGTAATATTGGAAGTTAAATTGCTTTGTTAAATGTGATGAGTTAAACAATGACAAAAGTTCTTTTGTATGTGTTAGACATGGGGATTGTGGAATGAAGGCAAAACAATAGAGCTGATTGACTCTCTGATGGATGGGTCATGCAATCCGTCAGAAGTGATGAGATGTATACACATTAGCCTCTTATGCGTGCAACAGCATCCAAATGAGAGGCCATGCATGGCATCTGTAGTATGGATGTTGGGAGGAGAGAGTGAATTGCCTAAACCCAAAGAACCAGGTTTTCTTAATCACAGAGGTCTGCATGAATCAAGTTTCACTCCGAGCAAGGTTGGATTATCTTCAAGCAATGAGGTTACTGTCTCTCTCTTAGAGCCTCGGTAGCTTATTGCCGAATCAAATTTTCACTACATCGTAACGTGTAGAATGCTAAACTTATATGGCTTTATCTGGTTAGCTAGACTGGAATTATATTTGAAAACTTTGTATTAGGATGATCAATTGTTCTTATTGTGTGTTGACCAAGAGTGACTCTTGAAGCAAAATAAATTACAGCAGAATCTTCGACACTATCAAAGATTGTTGTTGTTGCTATTCAAATGGAAATCTTTATCTTTTATTCTATGTAACAGAAAATCAGATTTTCCTGGATAATATCTTGCAATTCTGTTTTCTTTTAATGTATAAATAAGTGCATTGAAATTCAATAATGAACCAGTTCTGCTGCAATGATTATAAGCAAAATCAGTCTTCTCTGCAATATCATCAACACATTGTATCAGAGATGCTTTTTCTTGAGGGAATTGTGTGATTGAGAGAGCCTAATCACTTGAGAGATCACAGCCTACAAACACAACCAACAAACATTAATGAGAATGAGAGATCATAAACACAACCCACAAACACTTGCCATCTATACACAAACTATTGAAGAATTGCCAAATAGGAAATGTTGAAGACCCTGTATCCTGTCATAAACAGGAAAGATTGCAATAAGGAGAGGCCTGGAATCGCTGCACCAAATCCCGCTACAGTCCTTATTGAATTCAATTAGAAGAGTTATGTAAATATAGTAATACAGAGTTAGACTTGAATATTTCAATATTTGTAGGGCTCTCTTGCTCATGTATAAATAGTCTCTGCTAACTCAGAACAAAACATAATACAACATTATTTTTGTTCCCATTGTTTCTTCATGGTATCAAAGCTGGTATCTAATTCCTTCTTGATTATTTAGCTTATGGACAACCCACTCGAAATTGATTGTGCTGATAGCACCAATACTTCATCCAATCAACCTCTCAATAATTCTGCAGATAGCTCCAGCAGATTATTCAACACTTCCAACAGTATGGAAGGAGAACCAAATCCCAATCAACGTCTAGGGTCAGTGTTGCTCAATGAATTTAATTATCTTCCTTGGTCACGAGCTGTAACAATTGCTCTTGGTGGAAGATCAAAGCTTGGCTATGTCAATGGCCATATCAAACCTCTTGACTCCTCTTCACAAGCATATGTTCAGTGAAACTGTGAAGGAGATGTATGGAAACCAGAACAATGCAGCCCGCATTTTCCAGTTAAAGAAGGATCTCTCCAATCTACAAAAAGATGGCAAGACCTATGTTCAATTACTGGGAAACATGAAAAATATGTGGAACGAACTGGCGTTATATCGTCCCTTTACAACTGATGCAGCAGAATTAAAGAAACGAGAAGAGGAAGATAAGATTTTCCAACCTCTAGCCAGCCTTGGTTCAGATTATGAAGATTTGTGCAATCGAATTCTCATGAATCCTGAACTCCAATCTCTTACCAGCGTATGTGCAACCATTCAAAGAGAAGAGGCTCGCAGAAAAGTGATGAATTATGAGCCTAAAATTCCATTGTCTGAAACTCATGCATATGCTGCTAACAGATTTCAGAAGAATGACAGACCCTACAAAGGCAAACGGCCTGACTTGAAATGCAACCATTGTCATAATATTGGGCATTCTATTGGGAGGTGTTGGATACTTCATCCAGAACTGAAACCAAATTTTGAAAAGGAAAAGAAAACACATAGAGACTATGAGTATAAGGCTCATATTGCTGCTGCTCACTCCACTGATTTGTATCCCGGTAACAGTGAGAAGGTATTTTCCAATCAACAAATATCCTTAGTAGTTTTGCTACTTATCTTCAAGACAAAGGAAATTCTGCCACCACAGCATCAACATATGATTCCAATTCCGCTGATATTCTTGAAAAATTTGCAAATTTCCTAGCCAAATCTGCAGAAGGCTCACCAGAAAATTCAGAAGGTATGTTGACTGCATTTAAAATTGCCTTGATTGCTAGCAATGTGCATAATTTTTGGGTCATTGATTCAGGTGCCACTGATCATATAACTAATAAACAAAATAGTTTATTTGAATTCGAAGAATTTTCTCCTCCAACTCATGTGTCAATTGCTAATGGAAAGCATGTTTCTGTCAAAGGACAAGGAAAGATTAAATTATTATCTCATAATCTAGAATCCTCAGTTTTGTATGTCCCATCTTTTCCATTCCAACTACTCTCCATTGGTAAAATCACTCGAACATTAAATTGTCGCGTTATATTTGATTCTCACCGAGTTATTTTTTAGGACCTCATCACCAAGAAGACGATTGGTGAAGGTTTCTTTCGTCAAGGGCTTTATTATTTCTCAAGTCCTCCGCAAAATAGTGTGTATCACCAAACGTCAGCTTTTTCCACTTTCCTTCAGGAACAACTCCTATGGCACCAATGTTTGGCTCATCCCTCAGACATTGTCCTTACCAAATTAATGCCCAGTTTAGAGATCAAGAAAATTTCATGTGATACCTGTCACTTGTCAAAATCCACTAGACTTCCATTTATGTCTTCATCATCTAGAACTAGTAGTATGTTTGATATCGTTCACTCAGATATTTGGGGACCAACTATTGAATCTTTTGATGGTTACAAATATTTTGTTTCTTTCGTCGATGATTTCTCCCGTGTTACTTGGATCTATCTTTTAAAGCTTAAGAGTGAAGTTATGAATGTTTTTCAGGATTTTCACGCAATGATCATGACTCAATTCTCTACAAAAATTAAAACTCTTCGAACTGATAATGGCACTGAATACATGTCTAAAAATATATCACATTATCTAGCAACTCATGGTATTTTACATCAGTCAAGTTGTGTGGGTACACCCCAACAAAATGGGATTGCTGAACGGAAAAACCGAGACCTATTGGAAAAAACTAGAGCATTGATGACACAAATGCATGTCCCTAAAATTTTTTGGTCTCATGGTGTGTTATCTGCTGCATATCTAATCAATCGGCTACCTAGCCGAATATTATCTTCTGTATCTCCTCTTGAAATATTGCAGAAGAATCCACCTGATCTCTCCCATTTAAGAGTATTCGGCTGCACTTGTTATGTGCATATCCAAACTCCACAAAGGGACAAGTTGGACCCAAGGGCTGCCAAATGCATTTTTCTGGGTTACTCATCTACACAGAAAGGGTATAAATGCTATCACCCTCCATCCAGAAAGTTATTTATATCACAGAATGTCAGATTTGAGGAAAGCTGCAAATATTTCAGTGGCATGAACCCGCAAGAAAGATTGATAGACCTGTTTCCTCTACAATTCCAGCTCCCACAGACTTGAATTCATCATCATACGATCAATCGGCTGCCAGCAATATTCCAACTTCGTCAGATGACATGTCTCCTGCCAGCAGTATTCCACCTTCGTCAGACGACATGTCTCCTGCCAGTAGTATTCCTCCTTCGTTAGACGACATGTCTCCTACCAGCAGTATTCCTCCTTCGTTAGACGACATGTCTCCTTCACAAAACAGAGACGTTCACATTACTTCGCATATTGATGACAGTAACAACTCTAATGACAATCCTCCCATCACAACTATAGGGATGACTTTTGATTCAACAACTGTCAAACCTCTGGTTATGAATTCTGAGGGAGACTCTCCACAGCCATGAAGAAATCCATCCCGTCTTCGAGTCCCTCCAACAAAGTTACGTGATTATGCCACTTATGCAGCAAAACATCCCATCTCCAAGACTCTCACATACCAGAATCTCTCGGCAAATCATTCTGCCTTTCTTATGGCTATCTCTAGTGTGCAAGAACCACATACTTTTCAGCAGGCTAATTCACAGGAAGAATGGAGACAGGCAATGCATGATGAATTGCAAGCTCTAAATCAAAACAACACCTGGAGTGTAGTAAAGCTTCCAAAAAATAAACATGTTGTAGGCAGCCGCTGGGTGTACAAAATCAAGTTTAAAGCTGATGGAACAAGTGATAGGTACAAGGCGCGTCTTGTGGCTCAGGGATACACCCAAACCTTTGGGGTGGATTACAAAGAAACTTTCGCACCCGTCGCGAAGATGAATACTATTCGGGTGCTGCTCTCGGTAGCTGTGAATAATGGATGGATGATGTGTCAAATGGACGTTAAAAATGCTTTCTTACACGGAAAGCTTGAAGAGGAGGTTTATATGAAGTTGCCCCCAGGTCATCCTCAAAGTTCAGACTCTACCTTAGCTTGTTGCCTTCACAAATCCATCTATGGGCTAAAGCAATCTCTCCGTGCCTGGCATGCACAACTCAGTGCGGTTCTTGAAGACATTGGGTTCACACGCAGCAATGCAGATTCTAGCCTATTTGTTAAGCTTACGCCCAAGGTCAACCTAATGGTCCTCATATATGTTGATGATCTTATTATTGTGGGAAATGACGACAAAGCAATATCTCATCTAAAGACTACCCTGCAACAACATTTCCCCATTACAGACCTTGGTGCTTTAAAGTATTTCCTTGGGATTGAAATGGCTTCCTCTAGCAAAGGGCTATTCCTCAATCAACGCAAGTATGTTCTGGACTTGCTCCAAGATGCCAAGATGATGGATGCAAAACTGGCTCCTACGCCGTTGGATAGTAAGTTGAAACTTGATACAACTAGTGAACCTCTTCAGTCCTTACAGTACTATCAACATCTGGTCGGTCGGCTTATTTATCTTACGATCACACGACCCGACATCACCTACGCAGTTAGCCTCGTAAGTCAGTTTATGCATGCTCCCACAAGTTTTCACTTACAGTTGGTAAAAAGAATTATGTGTTATCTCAAGGGTTCTGTTGGTCGTGGAATTGTTATGGCTAATAATGGTCATACTCAAATCACTGGATATAGTCATTCTGAATGGGCAGGAAATGCTATTGATCGCAAATCAACCACTGGATTTTGCATATTTGTTGGAGGTAACTTAATTTCATGGCGCAGTAAAAAGCAACATGTTGTCGCACGTTCTAGTGCAAAAGCCGAATATCGTGCAATGGCGTCAGCAGCCTGTGAATTAATTTGGCTTAAAAGTCTGTTACTCGACATGGGATTTTCTAGTAGTCTTCTGATGACGCTATTTTGTGACAATCAAGCAGCCATGCATATTGCCGCTAATCCCGTGTTTCATGAAAGAACTAAACACATTGAAGTTGATTGTCACTTTATTCGTCAACAAGTTCAATTACAGACCATCAAAACATGCTACATTCGCAGCCAAGATCAACTAGCTGATGTATTTACAAAGGTCTTGACTTCGACTCACTTCCATCAACTGCTTTCCAAGCTTGGCTCAATTAATCCCCTTGATCCAGCTTGAGGGGGAGTATTGAAGAATTGCCAAATAGGAAATGTTGAAGACCCTGTATCCTATCATAAACAGGAAAGATTGCAATAAGGAGAGGCCTGGAATCGCTGCACCAAATCCCGCTACAATCCTTATTGAATTCAATTAGAAGAGTTATGTAAATATAGTAATACAGAGTTAGACTTGAATACGTCAATATTTGTAGGGCTCTCTTGCTCATGTATAAATAGTCTCTGCTAACTCAAAACAAAACATAATACAACATTATTTTTGTTCCCATTGTTTCTTCACAAACACATCAAAATGAACCTAGAAATGTCATTCACAGAAGTTGCACCTCCAATATTTGATGGGATAAACTATCAAGTTTGGGCTGTCAGAATGGAAGCCTACCTTGTTTGGTCCAGGATTGATTTCTCCTAGGCTTGTTTGGTCCAGGCCTGATTTCTTGGCCAACAGATGCTAAATCATAATCATCTTCACCCACATCTATGTTTTCATCAACAAACTCTTCAAAATCAGATCTGGTATTTTGTATGGCCTTATATGGACCATATTTCGTAGGTGATGAGCCCCACTATTCTATTACTTTATCGAATTCACCTCGTCTTTCATATCCTTGTACATCCTAGACAACAACTTGAGTTGTTGCCCTATAATTTGCAATAAGAAAGCTACATCAGCATTTTGTGTTGCTGATTCGTTGTTTTCAAATATGCTTTGAATCTGTAAAATTTGGTTTGGAGCACAAAAAATATATATCAAGGCTTTTCACTCTAATAAGCTCATATGTTTTTTACCTCACAACTTGCTTTCTTTTGGTTCTTTAGGAACTAAAATCAATAAATTGAAGTCAGTACCCTTTGCGGCGCACTCTAATTATAATTTTCAAACTCAAGAAGCTATAAAAATACTAAAAACAAAAGAAAAGAAAACGACGATTATGATTTCGCGAGTAGCAATGCAAATTTTTACGAATTGTGGACGAAATAAAATAGAAGCAAATATTAGCAAAAACAATTACTTGACTCCTAGATAACCCAAATATAATAGAAACAAAGATTTTTGACAAAAATACACAGTAAGGATCATGTTTTGACCTCTTACGCAATTTTTACGTAGAAGAATTGAAACCTAGACCAAACGACCTCGAAATAACCTCCAATTCAAAATTTAGTATTGAAATACTAAACAACCAACAACACTCAATTTATAGTCATTCTCTTACTTCTAGTTACCCAACCCTGCATTTTTTATCATTTTGCGGTACAATTGAACCTCCAATTAAAACCTCTAGAAACCAATATCAAAAAAATCCAAAAATTAGTATATGGTGTGATCTCAACCCCAATACATAGAATATGAAGTTTCAATTGTTTCTAAGGTGTGTTGCTTAAGGTTCACTAAGGTATTGTATTTGCGGCAGATTTGAACCTTGAATTAAAACCTCAAGTAAACAATATTACAATAATCCCAAATTTAATATATGATGTGATCTCACCCCCAATAGAAAGAATATTAACTTTCAATTGATTCTGATGTGATTTCTTATGTTTCATCAGAGTTGTGTTTTCTGCGGTAAAAATTGAATGATCCTTCACATTTCAATTAATCCTTCTATCTCTCTCTCTCTTTTTCATATACTGATATGATAAGACAGTAAAAAGATGAAATATAGCTTTTTTTTGCTTAGATGATGTAGATACGAAGAACAAGGAGATGGACGCAAACACTAAAAAATTTTAAGGAACACTAAAAAAACAAAAATGATAGAAGGATATGATCTTGTTTTTGGAGCCTAGCTCTGATACCAACTGATGTGTGATCAAAAGCCCTCAAATATGTTGTTGTTTGAGCTATTTTTGTAATTTTTTCTTGTTTTTTCCGGATCTCTCAGTTCAGAATAGTTTGTAATCTCTCTAAAGCAATTTTTTTTTTCCAATAAATTTCTGTCCTGTTTTTATGTTTCCCTTGAGAAGGTCTACCCTGCAAAGTTCATATGTAAAAGCAAAATAGAAGACAATAGGCTCTGATTTAATTGTCTTGGATTTGCTCTGAATTCCGATATTAGCAAATGGAAAATTGATACACATCAGAATGAGACTGCCTTTCAAAGCTAATTTGGTGCTCACATTTCTATCATTGAATTGAAGGTTATTCACTAGGAATAGCATTAGCTATAACAACAGGCTCAATTCATAAAAGTATAAGAAAAATAAATAAATTAAAACCATAGTCTTGTAGGAAATAAATTGAATGAAAATTGAAATTGTTATCACGAGAAAAATTAAACCCTCTACTTTTCAACAGACCGTTGTGTGTCTAAATTTGAAGCAGCACAACCCAACCTCATTTCTCTAACCGCTGTCAAGGAATCCCATAAATCCAATTCTTGTCGTGTATATCAATTGGTTCATCCTCCAACCACAACTAAGGATTGCGAAGAGGATGGATGCAAGTGTTTTCTCCATGTTTTTCAACCATTACAACATTATATCTTTCCTACAAAATTTTAGAGAAGTCAACTATAATAAAAGAATTAAAAAAAATGCAACGAAAAATTTCAAGAGAAATGGCTCACACCAAGATCTTGTTCCTAAAAATAAATATGTTAAAACATCTAACAAATAAACACTGGACAAAAAATTAAGAAAAAATAATTTAAAATTCTTCTCAGTAATTTTTTTATTAAATTAAATTTAAAATTTGTTGATTGCCTGTTACTTACCTTATTGCATTAGTGACCACCCCTTGTTTTGCGTTTCCTACCAAAACATTTATGGCATTTTCAATACATTAATAAGTTTTTTGAAATTTTAAAAAAGTTATATATTAATTCAAAAAATTATATATATCATCTTACATTTCCTCAAAAAATGGTTCTTCAAAAAATGGTTCCTCATCACATTTGTCATGAAACAAACAACTTCAATATTTATAAACCTAAAAAATATCTTTTAAATAAGGGATTCAACTTATGCTACTAGGAATGGATAACCTTCAATTGGTATCGTGTATAGCAGTTGCCTCTAATGACTACACCTAATCAACAATATGATCACTGACTTTACCAACATTACCACCGATTGACCAACAATAGTAGTTGTTTTCTTCGAAGTTTTTCTTGGCATCTATAAAATATAACAAAAGTTAATTCTGGATTTCAATGTAAAAAACTCATAACCATAGATAAAAACATCAATATCTACATGGTCTATGTATGAAACATAAAAAAATACTATATTTAATGTAGACAAATCTAAAAGCTCTCTCTCAATCAAAAACTAGACAAATCCAAACCAAAGTCTCACATATTTATGAATAACCATATTCAATGAATTTTATCAAAATCTAAACTTATAATTAATCCATTCAATATTTTTTTATCAACTCAAGATCTCAAAATCCAAACAATACTAATAATCTTCAACAAAATCAACAATGCCTCACACCTTCTATTAACAATTTAATTATTCAATTTTAAAATGATTGGATGAGTGATTGGTAGACCCTTTATTTTGATGATTTGGTAAATGTATCAAGAGTAGTAATAGTTTTCACAAAGGAAAAACAATACCCTATTTCAGTGGGCTACAATTTGAATGCATTAATAGAACGACTAAGTATAAGGCTTGTGTCATCGGATTTGAAGCTACTTTATAACTCAAAGATAAGAAGCTTAAAGTTTCCTGGATTCCATGTCAAATTGGCCATATCAGAACTACCTCATGAAGTTGGCCAATAAATTTAAAGAGATCAAGTTCACCCACATGAGTAGAGATAAAAATTAGTTTGCTAATGCTTTGGCAGCTCTAGCTTCATTGACACAAATTATTACTAGGGATAAGATTCAACAAATTGACATTGAAGTCAGAAATCTATAAGCTTATATGTACAATTGAAAAATCACAAGATGGGAAACCATAATGCAATAATATTAAGGGGTTTCTTCAACACCAGGAATACCCTTACGGAGCTTTTAATACAAATAAGAAGACTTTAAAGAGAATGGACACAAACATTTATTTGGATCGAGAAATTATACATAAAAGGTCATTCGACGAGACTCTGCTTAGGTGTCCCGAGTGAAAAGGAAATTGAGCAAGCCTTGAAGGAAAGTTCATGAAGGTATTTGTGCCACCTATGATAATAGTCATACTATGGCAAGGCCAAGGTAAAAATCTGGATATTTTTGGTTAACCATGAAGAGAGATTAAGCAGACTATATTCATTTTGTTGGCAATTGACTACTTCACTAAATGGTTAGAAGCTAATTCTTATGCCCATGTAAAATAAGTAGTTAAAAAGTTCATTGAGAAAGATTTTTTTTATTTGTCGTTATGGTCTGCCAACAAGAGTGATAACTAATAACACTTAAAACTTCAATAAAAAGTTTATTGTCGAACTTTGGGCCAAATAAAAGATTAAATATCAAAGCTCTTCCCCTTACAGATTAAAGATGAATGGAGCAGTTGAGACACCCATGAAAAGAGATCTACTTCGAGACTTAGAAAAAACCAACGAATAAAAAATCTGACTTAGAAAAACAATCATATAACAATTTAGTTTACCTTAGGTAAGGTGCACCGGGGGTGATGCATCTTTTCTTTGCACAACAAGTCCCCTTACCTAGACTCTCCTAGACCATTACGTTTCCTATTGACCTTAATATTAGGTGGTGACTTCTAAAAATTATAATCGTAATTCTACTATTATAAAAAACTCATTTCCCGCACACCACCTCCCCTCTCTAGGGGTGGCCACACGCGAAGCGCGAAAAAAAAAGTCAACATGACACTCTATATACTATAACAACTCCATAAATATTTGGATCATGAGGAACCATGAGAAAGTTAGGTTGTATTTGGTTAGTGTCTTAATATATAAGAGATAATTATAAAAAAGATAGAAACTGTTTAGTTGAAGGAATAAAGATAAAAATATAGTTTTGAAACGAATTTATATTATTTTAAATAATTTATATTATTTATATTATTTTATTTTGGGGATTAACCCAAAAATTGGGTTACGACACTCTCATCATCATCTTCTTCCTTGAAGATATTGAAGAGAAAAGAAGTGGATGAAGTCAGTGATGATTTCTCTGATTTCTCCCTTTCCACTCCTACTCGCATGATACGAAGTGGCAGATTTGGGGCGCCGTCCTGCCAGGGGAGGGAGAGAGGGAGAGGGCTCGACTGGCTACCATAGAGGGAGACTGGGAGAGGGGACGGCTGGCTGGGAGAGGGAGAGGGTTAGAGTTAGGAAAGAAATGAGAGAAGAGAAAGTGTGATTTTATTTTATATTAACGTTTTTAATGAACCGGTTCGGTTAAATTCGGTTTATTCAGTTTTTGCCTTACAAAACCGAGAACGAACCGAATCGGGTATTTTTCAGAATATTTAAATCGGTTTAATCGGGGGTTTTTTTCGGTTCGATTTTTTCAGTTTTTTTCCCCGATTTTCTCGGTTTAATCGGTTGATCGGGTTTTTTGCTCACCCTTACTAATTCCTTTGTTTCAAGGCATCAATGATTTTGGGCTACAAAAAAATGAATATTGGATTGACTGATGAATGTTCGTCTGATTCGAGCAATCCATGTGAACTTTTAAAATGCATTCATGTGGTGTAATTATGTGTGCGCCAATGACCAGAAGATAGACCACGCATGTTGACTCTGGTTATATTTGTTAGCAACTTATTTTCAGGCTCTAGGTAAACGAAAAACAATTGTAAGAAAATAAAAAAATGTCGGAACAAAGTAAAATATATATATATTCGTGACATCAAAATATATGTGTGTGTGTGTATTTCCCACCATGATTGTGAGCAATTGAATGCGTGTTTGTTTGGATCATATGCAAAATGTTGGGGTTGATTATTAACTCAATTAATCCATCTTTCCAAATTAAGTTATATTTCTTTATTATTTAGTTGAAAAGCCTTAAAAATAAAATAGTTACCGTGGATCCCACAAAAGAGTAGTTGTCAAGCATCTAGCTTGATATTACAAAGAGATGTCATATTGACTTATTTTTAACTTCTTATGTTCTAATACAAAATAAAATAAAGAGAGGAGGGATTTAATCAATATAAAAATATAAAAAAGAGTACGGAGCTTTCAATGAAAAAAAATGAAGACTACAAAGATGAAATAGGAGTTGAACCTGCTCTGTAATATGAATTTTATGAAGTTAGAAAGTCCTGTTTGGATGAAATGCCCACTTGGGCCTAATAGTAGAATTTTGATTTCGGCCAGTATGGTGTCGTCCAAACTGGCTTATACAATCGTACCGGGCGGGGGTGGGAGGTTTCATAATATTAGAGATTTCATGTCAGCCAAAAAATCTCTATAGCAACAAGATTTTAATCTCAATTATTATATGTAGATGGGAATCATAAGAGGATATATTGGGCTCATGTATTGATGGGCTTCAAATGAGAGCCTCTTCTGGATTTTGGAAAAAGAAAACAGTGCGCTGGCCTTCCTTGCAGCTTCTAGGATGCTTGTATTTACCAAAGGCCAAGAAATCAGGATGGCAAAACGAGAGAAAAGAAATCCATGGCATATAATCCAGCTTTGAGAAATTTCATCAGAATTAAAGGTTCAAGATGTTGATAAATTTGTTGTTTATTATAGACGTATAAAATGCCTGTATTTTTTACATGTTTATTATGAATTATTTATATTTTTGTAAAATAAAGGTTCATCTTAAAAAAAAATATAAAGTTATTTTTATGTTCAATATCGTGTTTAATTAATATACAATAAAAATGTTGACTCTAATATTGGATTAATCTATTTTAAAATCCTATAAAAAAATATAGATTAAATAATGTTTCATTTATGCTCTTCATCTTATTTTTAAGTCAAGTCCTTTCTAAGTAAAATTGTCAAATCACATGATATAATCTTTATTACTATATTAAGTGGAGTGTAATTAAAAGATATAAATGAAAATATCTTATATTTGTTTTCTTTTTAATATATTTTAAAAAAAATTCTCTTACCCAAGACCTGTTAAGTATTTTATGAAAATATTAAATATATATATAAACCTTCGCCAAATTTGTCCAAGGTCTGCCATTGCCCGATGGCTGGGAGGTTTGCTGGCCTACAGCCTTAAAACAAGAATAATAATTTGCGCGAAGGTGGGCTCAGGGTAAGCTTCCACCAACCTTTGCTGGCATTTAATAATGACAACAAAATGTTCCCTCTTGATCCTAAATATTCAAAGCTCGAAGGCCATGGGAAGCTGACACATTTATGATATGATCCGACGTATCATTATGATGAATAAGAGCTTCCAACCCCTGACTATATGGTTTGTGGTTCAAACTATATTTGAAAAAAATCTTTTAATTTAGTGTTTGATTTAGATTTAAAATGCAGAAATATTGTATGGTCCCAAAAAAAAAAGTGAATGAAACGCCGGTATAGAAAAAATAGCTAATAAAAATTGATAGAACAACTAGATTATTGTATTTATATTTATTTATTGCATAAATTCCAGCAATAGAGGAATGAATGGGAGAATGGGTTTATTTATAATGTTTGAATTATCTATCATGATTCATCAATAGTATTAATGATGATAGTAAAATAAATAAATAAATAAATAAATATTATGGGTTTTTTTTTTAAAATTTGGTAATTTATTTAAATTATTAATTATATTTTATTATTATAATTATTAAATCTATAATATTTAAAAATATATATATATATATATATATATATGTGTGTGTGTGTGTGTGTGTGTGTGTGTATTATTTAAAATAATTTCACAAGTTAACAACAATATTAAAAACATGGTAACCAAATACACGAAATTGTTCTTCATTAAACCTCAAATTCAACCATAGTCAAAGATCTTTTAAGCCTTCATTTGTTGTGGATTCAGCTGAATTTTTCACATAAAAATTGTTGAATTTCATGCTATACAGAGCACCATCTCTGTTCTTCCCTTTTTTGTCACATATTTGCAGCTTTTTGCAAAAACTGATCACCTTCATTAATCATACCACTATTATGCATAACCTTTAATGAATTAAGGTTAATGTGACCATATCTTTTTTTCCATAACACACTCTCATAAGATTTTGAACTTAAGACATGCCCTTTCACAACATCCATATTCAAATAAAAGCTATTACCTTCCATCTTAATTTTTGCTATTGCTGAATCATGTGAATCAGTAATGAAGCAAAAACTTCCTTTAAATGATACTTCATAGCCATTTTTCAGCATTTGTGCAACACTCGGGATGTTTTGATCCAATTCTGGAATGTAAAGAACATTTGAAATGACTTTCATACCTTTGGTTGTGTTGACAATAACACTGCCTTTACCCCTGGCCTTCACAATATCTCCATTCCCCAACTTGATCTTTGGCTTAATTGATTGATCGATTGAAGAAAAAATCGACAAATACTTTGTCATATGGCTAGTACAGCCACTGTCAAGTAGCCATATATTTTCCTTGGAAGTGTTGCCAGTTTGAAGAGCCATGAATAGATGCTCCTCATCATCCTTGTCTTCCTCGGTAACATTTGCATGTTGTTGTAGTTCTTGCTGGGGTTGCCTCCTTTTTATTCTACAAAACTGCTCATTATGACCATGATTATTACAAAAAGCACAATGGAGAATAGGTTTTTCCTTAAACCAACAATCTTCCACAGCATGATTTGTTCTTTTGCAATAAGAACAAGGTGAGAAAATCTATCTTTTCTGAGGCATAATATCCCTGTTCTTAGAAAATGTATTTGATTTCCTGCTGCTGAAGTTTTTCTTAGATTGAAAAACATTGTTTGCTTGAAAAGCACCTTCAACTGATTCATCATCCCTCATTTCCATTCTTTGCTCCTGTATATGCAATTTGCTAATCAACTCTACAATCAAAAGGTTTTGCAAATCGCAAGACCCTTCTATGGCAGAAATCTTAGCTTCAAATTTCTGAGGAATGGACATCATAAGTTTTTCTACTACCTTATGATCCTCAAATGTCTCCCCGAGGAGTCTCATTTGGTTTACAATGTTCATCAATTTCCCAACATAAATCTTGATGGATTCATTGTCTTTCATCTTCAGCAATTCAAATTGTCTTTTAAATGCAAGTAACTTGACAACCTTGACTCTGCTACTACCTTCATATTCGACTTGTAGCTTGTCCCATACAAGCTTTGGTGTTTCTAGATCCATGATCTTGGTGAAGATGTGATCTGCAAGCCCTGAGTGTAGGCAGGTGATGGCTTTGTCCTTCTTCAATTTCTCTTCTTCGTGTGCTCGCATTTGAGCAAGAGTAGGATTTGTTGGTAAGGCTGGTGGATCAACATTAGACATTACTACATTCCACAGCCCTTGAGCCCTTAAATGAAACCTAATCTTGACAACCCAGATATGGTAGTGTTCCCCAGAAAACACTGGAATTGCAGCACCATTATTGCTAGAGGTAGACATGATTTAATAAGCAATCTCACTTTGTTTTTGCATACACCCTCTCTGTGTTTCACTAAAAAAAAATACCCCACAGTCCCGTAAGAATATTGTTCTGATACCACTGTTGGACTTTTGATTTGAACAATAACTATTTAGAACAATTACTGTTGAGATTCAAAATATGGAAAAACAAGAAATCCTGAAGAACCAAAAAATCACAAATATTGGAATGAATCACATTCATTCTCTTTAATTGAAACTTGCCTATTTATAGGCTTACAAGAACTAGAAATTGAAATAAACTAGAACTCTCAATAGACTAGGAGAGGTTATTGGATAAATGATAGGTTTGTTGATAAAACCTATTATGAATAGTAATTTCAACTAAATTAAAAGACTACAACTAAATCTTCTTATCTTCAAAGCTAATCTCATTAAAATCTAACAGATAGACCATGAAGCCTGATTGGCCTAGTCAATGAAACTAGATTGGCCTACATCACCACAATAGACACCACAAGATGACTAATTGTTGGTTTTCATCACTAGACTAAAAGTTTCCTTATAGTCCAACTCAGGATGTTGGCTAAACCCTTAAGAAACAAGTCTGACTAATTGCTGGTGTTCATCACTCTAGTGATCATTGGGTGAGTTCGGGAATGAGGGGGCATAGGAAGTAGAGAGTGAATTTGAGAAGCACGGGTCCCAATATTGTCTGAAATTGAAGGACTAGCTAGGGCATGGATTAGTAAAGGAGAAAAGAGATGAGAAACTCCTTGGATAATGTGAAGATGAGGTCGAGTATGACATCATTGACAAATTTGCTGTTTGTGCTTGGGTCACCGAAGATGAGGCGGGGAGCAATGTTAGGTTGATGACATGAGAAGAAGCTCTCGAAAATGGTTGTGACTGGCAAGGTCGTTCAGTAGTCATGCATGGTCAGAGATGATTTTGTAAGTGGGTACCGAGTTTCATCAAACAACACCTGATGAGTGTAATACACATGCTAATTTGAGAAAGATTCATGAACATAAACATTACAGGTCATAGAATAGCCTAAAAAAATATAAGGGATAGACTTTGGCTCTAGCTTAATCAGGGTGCAAGGTTGCTACCAAAGTTTTGTAGTTTATGATAACTTGGTTGACACCCAAACAAAGCCTCAAAAGGAGAGATACTATGAATTAGAGGTGTGGGCATATGGTTAATGGGGTAAATTGCAACGAAAGCTAAAAGAGAATGGTTTGTTCCTGTTCACCGTGACTCATTGTCACTGCGGACAGGATATCTGCTCCGGTGCTTCGCGCGCGGACGTTTGCCTTTTTTTTTTGCCTCGTCAATGAACAGTGTATTAACAAAATAACCCCTCGAAAAAGACAAAAAACGCCGCCGATTTCAGGGGCTCAACGGTAATTGACCGCTTTCGGTCCGGACCAGCCTGGTTTGTCTGGCCATTTTTCTTTTTAATATTTCATGGCACAGTGCATTAACTATTTTGTCCCTCGAAAAGGACAAAAATCAGGCCTATGAGTGAGGGGCGTTCCGATAATTAGCCAATTTGTTTTTATTTTTTTTGTTGTTTTACTATTGGCGCGTCGCCGGACGCGCCGTCCGTTTCCGCGCTCACGTGTGTTTTGGACGGCGCGTGCGGCTTACTCCGACGTCCAAAAATGCCCAATCGCCGTCTAGAATGATTTCCAGGCATGTTCTCTTCCACCTGGTGCGGCACGTGTGACACTATGGTGTCTAGAAACGTGTCAATGGTCGTTTGAATTCCCACCCCCCAAAATTTCTCTCTCCTGCCTGAGCCAGCTGACATCAACGCAACTATTTTTTTAAAATTTCATTTCAGTCCCTGAACATTTTAATTTGTTTGTTCTGGCCCTTATTGCTATTATATAGGTTTTGATTTGTTTCAATTTCGCTCTTCAATTGAAATTGATTATATATTAGAGTTTCAATTAGGTCTTCATACTTTTAATTTTTTGGGTTGGGCTGGAATTCTGAATATTTTTGGTATCAAAGTTTTCATTGATTTCAATTTCATCCTTCCATGCAAATTTATTATAAATCCTCAATGTTTGATTTCTTTCAATTTTATCCTTCTATGCAAGTTAATTATAGATTTCAGTTTCATTTCGGTCCCAATTCTTTTAATTTCCGGTTTTGTTTAAAGTTATTTAATTTTAATGTTTGGATATACTTCAATTTTGTCCTTTAAATTAATTATATTATTTAAAGTATGTCAAATTAATTATATATTTGTATATTTATGTCAAATTAAAGTATGTGAAACTAATTATATGTTTTAATATTTATTGAATATTATCGCCTAAAAATATATAGAGTGAGAAAAAAAATGACCTAGGATTTTTTGAAGGAAAAAAATTAATATAAGTATTCTTAAATGCATTTAATATAATAATATGATGAATAAATCTTATAAAAAAAATTGGCTTTGGATTTTAATTTATTGCTCTTCTGCTTAAGTTTATTTCTTAAAAAAAAATTACAATATTTTTATTTTTAATATTTCAGATCTAATATTACTGGGGGGGAAAGATAGCTAAAAAAAAGACAAATTTACCTAGGTTATCTACAGTTAAAAAAGATGCAAGCCACTTCCCATTTCGATTAAACTATTCCTTTTACATGGCAAATAACTAATTATAGCACGCAAAAAAAATAAGTTGATTTCTTACAAAAAATACAATAGTTTTTATTTATAATGTGTCAAATCTAATATTACTAGGACAAAAAAGCAACTCATAAAAAAAAGTTGACAAATTTACCTAGGTTATCTACAATTAAAAAATATACGAACCACTTCCCATTTCGATTACACTATTCCTTTGAAGCGGGAAAAAAATATTTATAACATATTTTATATATTATAATGTTACTAATCAAATATTAAAATAACTAATTACAGCATGTAAAAAATGAATTAGTTTTCTACATTGAAAAGAGTCTAGCGCAACGCGCAAACAAGCATACTAATTATAGCACGCAAAAAACTCATTTTTAACATTTTTTATCTATTGCAATTTTACTAATTAAACATTAAAATAACTAATTATACCACACAAAAAAATTAAGTTTATTTCTTAAAAAAATAAAAATATTTTTTTTATAATGTGTTAGATCTAATAGTACCGGGGAAAAAAAAACTCATAAAAAAAAGACAAATTTGCCTAGGTTATCTACAATTAAAAAAAAAATACGAGTCACTTCCCATTTCGATTACACTATTTCTTTTAGGCGGAAAAAAAATTATTTATAACATATTTTATCTATTATAATTTCATTAATTAAATATGAAAATAATTAATTACAGTATGTAAAAAATCAATTAATTTTCTACATAGAAAAAAACCCAACACAACATGCGGGCACGCATAGTCGTAGTAACTAGTTTGAAAGGTGTGTTGCCAATAGGAATAGGGAATACGGAAGACACCCTCGGTCCAGTTTCAACAAGATAGAAATAATAATACACGTAACATTAAATGTTACAAAATACATATTAAATTAAAAAATATTATTAATGTTGATTTATTTTAATTTCCTTAATTTATTTTTAAAAAATAAAACAAAATTTATAAACTTTGTCTAATCATGCATGCTTTATGTCATAACCATTTTTGGGTTATTCCCCAAAATCTACTCGAAATAAAATAAAAATAACAAAAATAAAATAAAAAGAGGTTGGTGTTGGTAGAAAAATAAAGTTGGAAATTTTAGATGAATTCTAGAACCCGATTGTACCTCTATTGCGTCCAAAGATGAAGGAAAATGCAGATTCAAGGTTGACATAAATGATTATTAGATAAATCTGTCATGTATGGAAGTATCAAGGCAAGAGTGGTGAACAGACGTATAACAACCGCTTTGACGCGTTCAAGGGAAATCAACAAGTCACCACCGATGACTCCGACGCCCTTGTAATACGGCAACCCAAGCTGCCACTTTCTTGGCCAAAGGTATGTGAACCTTTTGGGTTAAAGTCAACATTACACATTCATACGCTCCTGAAATCCTTTTTCAATTGTTTCCCACACACATTGAGAACCTAGCAATTCATCATCTCAAACAATCAAACACACAAGTTTTGATACCATTTGTTCGAAGAAACTCTTAACTGTGGTAGAAGATAATTCTAAAAAGCAAAAATAAAAAAAAATTAAGAGAAATGATAAATTATATTTTTAATTACAAGCCTATCTATAGGACTCAAGTTCTAGACGATCAAAGAATTAAACTACTTAAATAAAATCCTAATTTGATAAGGAAAAATATTCTGTTGACGGAACTGGTCTACCGTTTAGTCCAAATTCTAAAGTATATAATAGACCGATTCCTCTGTTTCTCTATAAAAACCGAACATCTACCACAAATTTTAGTGTAGTTTGAGATTTTTTGAAAAAATCAAAATCAAAACGAAAGAAAAACTTGAGATTCTTATAAATGGTGGGGCACAAGGAAGAAGTGAAGGTAATCTGTTGCAATCTATCAACACCCATCAATGACCCTGTCTGTGTATCGTATTCCAATTCAAAATTTATTTTTCCCAAGTCTATATGGCAATCATGCAGCGACTAACTGTACCCCTTTGTTTTTAGAATGCTACAGGATTTATCTCTATAACCAGAAAGCGATTAAACACCTTGAGCATTAGATATGATGAGTATGATCCTTGCACTTACAGTTGCCGGTTCTAATGTACTTATTTTCCTGTTGAAGTTCTCCGCCGCCCTGGACAGTATTAGTTCATCAGAATCTGTGAGTGATGGCAAGACATTGGTCTCCAGAGATGGAACCTTTGAGCTGGGTTTCTTTAGACCTGGCTTTTCCGACAATAGATACTTGGGAATATGGTACAAGAGCATCCCAGGTAAAACCACTGTTTGGGTTGCAAACCGGGTTAATCCTATCAATGATTCTTCTAGCTTGTTGAAGATAGGCAGCACCGGAAATCTTGTTCTTCTCAGAAATAACAGTGATATTGTTGTTTGGTCTTCAAACACAACAATAAAAGCTCAAAGTCCAATACTACAACTTCTGGATTCCGGGAATCTGGTCTTACGTGACAAAAACGATGCAATCTTATGGCAAAGTTTCGACTATCCATGTGATACAATGTTACCAGGAATGAAGCTTGGATGGGACCTAAGGTCAGGACTCAATCGGTATCTTTCATCTTGGAAGAGCTGGGATGATCCATCTCCTGGAGACTTTACCTGGAGGGTGCAACGAGAGGGTAACCCTGACATAGTAGGCTGGAAGGGCTTAAACAAGTACTTCCGGTTTGCTCCATGGAATGGAATTGGATTCAGTGGCGCTCCAGAGATAAGGCCTAACCGATATTTTAATTTCAATTTTATCTCAAACGACAAGGAACTGTACTATACATATGATCTCATTGATAAATCTATGATCACAAGGATAGTTTTGAACCAAACAACATATCTTCGTCAGCGATACATATGGAGGAAAGAAAATCAGAGTTGGAATCCCTATGTTACCGAGCCGAGAGATGACTGTGACAATTATGGTCGTTGTGGACCAAATGGAAAGTGCATTATTAGTGCCATGCCAGTCTGTCAATGTTTAGAAAAATTCAAGCCGAAGTCACAAGAGGCATGGAACACAATGGACTGGAATCAAGGGTGCAAGAGAAATAAGGAATTAGACTGTCATAATGGTGATGGATTCATCAGATTTGATGAGCTCAAATTGCCTGATGCTACATCTTGTTGGATCGACAAAACAATGAATCTCAAGGAATGCAGGGCTAAATGCTTACAAAACTGTTCTTGTACGGCCTATACAAATTTAGATATTACTGGAGGAGGCAGTGGCTGTGCTATTTGGTTTGATGATCTGATGGATATCAGACAGGTTTCCGCTGGAGGCCAAGAGCTATATGTTCGGGTGCGCGCCTCAGAAATAGGTATGTGAATAAGCCACCGAAGTTAAATCTTTCCTTGATTGCAGTTTCTTTAGTGGGTTTCTAACTATATATTCTTCATTTTACTACGATGACCGTGAAGTGGCAAAAACTAAAACTAAGATGAAGATTGCAGTGATATCTACACTTACCATTTTCGTGGTCTTGGGGATACTAGTGGCCAGCTATTACCTCTGGAAAAGCAAGGCAAAGTGTGCAGGTATGTTGCTTAGACTGATCACTTTCACTAAATTAATGACCATCTTGTTCACTTTAAATTTCTATTAGGTTTATTAATGAATGGAAACAAATAGTTTGAACAGAGTATTTCTATATGGTGGACAAATTTTCGTGTTTCCTGTGAAAGAAATCTGTTAAATGTTCCTCAATCAGTAGAATTTCAGCACCGAAACTAACAAGCTAGCATTTCATTTTAGTATCAGTTCACACACGATATTAGCTAAATAGGATTGATCTAATGTTTTAATCATTTTCAGCACATCGAGAAGTTTTGTATCATGATCGAACCTTATACTTCAATAATTTTTAATTAATTTCTAATATTAATATGGTGTCGATATTTCCCTGTTCTAGTGAGAATGGAAAACTCCAGGAAAAATGATCATGAGATCGATGATGGACAAAAGGAAGACATGGAGTTACCACACTTTGACTTCACTGCATTAGCTAATGCCACCAACCACTTTTCAATCAACAATAAGTTAGGAGAAGGCGGATATGGACCTGTCTACAGGGTAAACATTATAAATATTTAGCAAACTTAATATGAGAGAACCTAGGCATTTTGTTTCATGCAGAAAAGCACAAGTATTTTACACAATTTATCTTTCAGGGTATGCTAGAAGATGGACAAGAAATCGCTGTGAAGAGGCTGTCATTGAGTTCGAGACAAGGATCGAATGAGTTCAAAAATGAAGTGATACTGATTAAAAAGCTTCAGCACAGAAATCTTGTGAAGCTTCTCGGTTGCTGCATTCAGAGAGAGGAGAAAATGCTGATTTATGAATACATGCCCAACAGAAGCCTGAACTCCTTCATTTTCGGTAGGGATCCCTAGTAACCTAATCAACTTAGGTGGCCTAAAAATGAAAAAAAGTGTTACAGGTTTTTGTTTCTATCGAATTTATTGTTTTGGTATTCACATAAATAGCAGTTTAGCCTGATATGAAAACATGATGGCTTATTAGATCAGACGAAAGGTAAACTGCTAGACTGGTCCAGGCGTTTTAACATTATCTGTGGGACTGCAAGGGGGCTTCTCTATCTACATCAAGATTCCAGATGTAGAATCGTACATAGAGATCTCAAAGCAAGTAATGTTTTACTCGATAATGACATGAATGCAAAGATTTCTGATTTTGGTTTGGCTAGAATGTTTGTGGCTGACCAAACTGAAGGCGAGACAAGCAAAGTGATCGGGACTTAGTAAGACATCTGATCCATGAGCTATATTTAACATCCATATACTAGCATTTACGTGTTCTTATTTTATTGGCTTTCTTCAGTGGTTACATGGCGCCGGAATATGCTACTGATGGTCTATTCTCAGTGAAATCTGATGTCTTTAGTTTCGGGATCTTATTGCTTGAGATAATAAGTGGAAAGAAAAGCAGAGGGTTTTACCATCCGGACGACAGTCAAAGCCTTATTGCACATGTAAGTATTCTCAAGAAACTATCTCACCTAAAAGCTTAAACTGTTAGATGAGACCCAGAATATTATTTATATTATTTTCTAACACACTCGTTCAAGTGAAAACCTTTTGGACTTGAAACTTGCACACAGACCCACTCAACCTCGTGTTTGATTTTTATCAAATAGAATGAGGGTGGTGAGATTTGAACTCATGACCGCTGGGTCAGCAAGGCTCCGATACCATGTTAAGGAACCATCTCACCTAAAATTTAAATTGTTAGGTAAGATCTCAGAATATGATTTATATTATTCTCTAACACACCCTCTTAAGTGAAAACTCTTTGGACTTGAAACTTGCACACAGACTCACTCAACCTCGAATTTGATGTTTTTCAAATAGAATGAGGGTGGTGAGATTTGAACTCATGGCCGCTAGGTCAACAAGGCTCTAATACCATGTTAAGAAACAATCTCACCTTAAAGCTCAACCTGTTAGGTGAGACTCCAAAATATTATTTATATTATTCTCTAACAAGCACCGGGAGTTAAATTGCTTCGTTAAATGTTATGAGTTAAACAATGACAAAAATTGTTTTGTATGTGTTAGACATGGAGGTTGTGGAATGAAGGCAAAACAATAGAGCTGATTGACTCTCTGATGGATGGGTCATGCAATCCGTCAGAAGTGATAAGATGTATACACATTAGCCTCTTATGCGTGCAACAGCATCCAAATGAGAGGCCATGCATGGCATCTGTAGTATTCATGTTGGGAGGAGAGAGTGAATTGCCTAAACCCAAAGAACCAGGTTTTCTTAATCACAGAGGTCTGAATGAATCAAGTTTCACTTCGAGCAAGGTTGGATTATCTTCATGCAATGAGGTTACTACCTCTCTCTTAGAGCCTCGGTAGCTTATTGCCGAATCAAATTTTCACTACTTCTTAAAGTGTAGAATGCTAAACTTATATGGCTTTATCTGGTTAGCTAGACTGGAATTATATTTGAAAACTTTGTATCAGGATGATCAATTGTTCTTATTGTGTGTTGACCAAGAGTGACTCTAGAAGCAAAATAAATTACAGCAGAATCTTTGACACTATCAAAGATTGTTGTTGTTGCTATTCAAATGGAAATCTTTATCTTTTATTCTATGTAACAGAAAATCAGATTTTCCTAGATAATATCTTGCAATTCTGTTTTCTTTTAATGTATAAATAAATGCATTGAAATTCAATAATGAACCAGTTCTGGTGCAATGATTATAAGCAAAATTAGTCTTCTCTGCAATATCATCAACAAATTGTATCAGAGCTGCTTTTTCTTGAGAGAGCCTAATCACTTGAGAGATCACAACCTACAAACACAACCAAAAAACATTAATGAGAATGAGAGATCATAAACACAACCCACAAACACTTGCCATTTATACACAAACACATCAAAATGAACCTAGAAATGTCTTTCATCGCAGTTGCACCTCCAATATTTGATGGGATAAAGTATCAAGTTTGGGCTGTCAGAATGGAAGCCTACCTTGTTTGGTCCAGGCCTGATTTCTCCTAGGCTTGTTTGGTCCAAGCCTGATTTCTTGGCTAACAGATGCAAAATCATAATCATCTTAACCCACATTTATGTTTTCATCAACAAACTCTTCAAAATCAGATCTGGTATTTTGTATGGCCTTATATGGACCATATTTCCTAGGTGCTGAGCCCCACTATTCTATTACTTTATCAAATTCACCTCGTCTTTCATATCCTTGTACATCCTAGACAACAACTCGAGTTGTTGCCCTATAATTTGCAATTAGAAAGCTACATCAGCATTTTGTGTTGCTGATTCATTGTTTTCAAATATGCTTTGAATCTGCAAAATTTGGTTAGGAGCACAAAAAAAATATATCAAGGCTTTTCACTCTAATAAGCTCATATGTTTTTTACCTCACAACTTGCTTTCTTTTGGTTCTTTAGGAACTAAAATCAATAAATTGAAGTCAGTACCCTTTGCGGCGCACTCTAATTATAATTTTCAAACTCAAGAAGCAATAAAAATACTGAAAACAAAGCAAAACAAAACTACGATTATGATTTCGCGAGTAGCAATGCAAATTCGTACGAATTGTGGACGAAATGAAGACACGAAATAAAATAGAAGCAAATATTAGCAAAAACAATTACTTGACTCCTAGATAACCCAAATATAATAGAAACAAAGATTTTGACAAAAATACACAATAAGGATCATGTTTTGAAACTTGACGCAATCTAACCTCTTACGCAATTTTTACGTAGAAGAATTGAAACCTAGACCAAACGACCTCGAAATAACCACCAATTCAAAATTTAGTATTGAAATACCAAACAAACAATAACACTCAATTTATAGTCATTCTCTTACTTCTAGTTAATCAACCCCGCATTTTTTATCATTTTGTGGTAGAATTGAACCTCCAATTAAAACCTCTAGAAAACAATATCAAAATAATACAAAATTTAATATATGGTGTGATCTCAACCCCAATACATAGAATATGAAGTTTCAATTGATTCTAAGGTGTGTTGCTTAAGGTTCACTAAGGTATTGTATTTGTGGCAGATTTGAACCTTAAATTAAAACCTCAAGTAAACAATATTAGAATAACCCCAAATTTAATATATGATGTGATCTCACCCCCAATAGAAAGAATATTAACTTTCAATTGATTCCGATGTGTTTTTCTTATGTTTCATCAGAGTTGTGTTTTCTGCGGTAAAAAATTGAATGATCCTCAAATTTCAATTAATCCTTCTATCTCTCTCTTTTTTTTTTTAATATACTAATATGATAAGACAGTAAAAAGATGAAATATAGCTTTTTTTTGCTTAGATGATGTAGACACGAAGAACAAGGAGATGGACGCAAACACTGAAAATTTTTAAGGAACACTAAAAAAACGAAAATGACAGAAGGATATGATCTTGTTTTGGAGCCTAGCTCTGATACTAATTGATGTGTGATCACGAGGTTCGAATCAGCAAGAGTAACTCTAGAAGCAAAATAAATTACAGCAGAATCTTTGACACTATCAAAGATTGTTGTTGTTGCTATTCAAATGGAAATCTTTATCTTTTATTCTATGTAACAGAAAATCAGATTTTCCTGGAGAATATCTTGCAATTCTGTTTTCTTTTAATGTATAAATAAATGCATTGAAATTCAATAATGAACCAGTTATGCTGCAACGATTATATGCAAAATCAGTCTTCTCTACAATATCATCAACATTGTGTCTCTTAATTATGTTCAGTTTTCCAAACATATACATTATGATCATAAGATTCTATTAGTGTAGTAATGTGTATACAACGCTATAGGAACACGATTCTCAAATAGAATGCCATTAGTTTTGCAGATAATAAAACAATAGCATCAAAATTATTGTACTAACCCCCCGGAAAGTTCCCAGATTAGCCCTCAAATATGCTGTTGTTTGAGCTATTTTTGTAATTTTTTCTTGTTTTTTCCGGATCTCTCAGTTCAGAATAGTTTGTAATCTCTCTAAAGCGATTTTCATTTTCCAATAAACTTCTGTCCTGTTTTTATGTTTCCCTTGAGAAGGTCTACCCTGCAAAGTTCATATGTAAAAGGAAAATAGAAGACAATAGGCTCTGATATAATTGTCTTGGATTTGCTCTAAATTCTGATATTAGCAAATGGAAAATTGATACTGATCAGAATCAGACTGCCTTTCAAAGCTAATTTGGTGCTCACATTTCTGTCATTGAATTGAAGGTTATTCACTAGGAATAGCATTTGGTCAAGGTCTAAGCACTTATATATCTTTGAGGTTGGCCATAAAATGCTATGAAGCAATGCTTAAAGCAAAGAAACAGAGACTATAATGAGATTAGTCATTTTTTGAACAATTTGTTGTTCATGCATTAGCTATAACAACAGGCTCAATTCATAAAAGTATAATAAGAAAAATAAATAAATTAAAACCATAGTCTTATAGGAAATAAATTGAATGAAAATTGCATTTGTTATCACAAGAAAAATTAAACCCTCTACTTTTCAACAGACTGTTGTGTGTCTAAATTTGAAGCAGCACAACCCAACCTCATTTCTCTAACCGATGTCAAGGAATCCCATAAACCCATTTCTTGTCGTGTATATCAATTGGTGCATCCTCCAACCACAACTAAGGATTGTGAAGAGGATGGATGCAAGTGTTTTCTCCATGTTTTTCAACCATTACAACATTATATCTTTCCTACAAAATTTTTAAAAAAGTCAACTATAGTAAAAGAATTAAAAAAAAAATGCAACGAAAAATTTCACAAAGGAATTAATCCATTCAACATTTTTTTTATCAACTCAAGATCTCAAAATCCAAACAATACTAATAATCTTCAACAAAATCAACAATGCCTCACACCTTCTATTAACAATTTAGTGCCCGTTTGGCACTGCGGTTGTATCGCCGGTTGCTCAAAATTCAAATTGTTTTTTTTTTATTTTAAATGAAATTTTTTGGTGTTTTTAGATCATTTTGATGTGCTGATGTCAAAAATAATTTTTAAAAAATAAAAAAATATATTATTTTGATGTGTTTCTAAACGAAAAGCACTTTCAAAAGCAACCGCAACCACATCCCAAACAGGCCCTTAATTATTCAATTTTAAAATGATTGGATGAGTGATTGGTAGACCCTTTATTTTGATGATATGGTAAATGTATCAAGAGTAGTAATAGTTTTCACAAAGGAAAAACAATACCCTATTTCAGTGGGCTACAATTTTCAATGCATTAATAGAACGACTAAGTATAAGGCTTGTGTCATCGGATTTGAAGCTACTTTATAACTCAAAGATAAGAAGCTTAAAGTTTCCAGGATTCCAAGTCAAATTGGTCATATCAGAACTACCTCATGAAGTTGGCCAATAAATTTAAAGAGATTAAGTTCACCCACATGAGTAGAGATAAAAATTAGTTTGCTAATGCTTTGGCAGCTCTAGCTTCATTGACACAAATTATTACTAGGGATAAGATTCAACCAATTGACATTGAAGTTAGAAATCTATAAGCTTATATGTACAATTGAAAAATCACAAGATGGGAAACCATAATGCAATAATATTAAGAGGTTTCTTCAACACCAGGAATACCCTTACGAAGCTTTTAATACAAATAAGAAGACTTTAAAGAGAATGGCCCAAACATTTATTTGGATCGAGAAAATATACATAAAAGGTCATTCGACGAGACTCTGCTTAGGTGTCCCAAGTGAAAAGGAAATTGAGCAAGACTTGAAGGAAAGTTCATGAAGGTATTTGTGCCACCTATGATAATAGTCATATGGCAAGGCCAAGGTAAAAATCTGAATATTTTTGGTTGACCATGAAGAGAGATTATGCAGACTATATTCATTTTGTTGGCAATTGACTACTTCACTAAATGGTTAGAAGTTAATTCCTATGCCCATGTAAAATAAGAAGTAGTCAAGAAGTTCATTGAGAAATATTTTTTTGATTTGTCGTTATGGTTTGCCAACAAGATTGATAACTAATAACACTTAAAACTTCAATGAAAAGTTTATTGTCGAACTTTGGGCCAAATAAGAGATTAAATATCAAAACTCTTCCCCTTACAGATTAAAGATGAATGGAGCAGTTGAGACACCCAATAAAAATCTTAAAAAGATCATTTAGAAAATGGTAGTCACTTACAGAGATTGGTCTGAGATGCTCTCATATGCATTTCATACATATCGCACTACGAGCAGAACTTCTACAGGAGGCACTAATGCCTTTAGAAATAGATATTCCATCAGTTTTGCCTTGGTAAAAGAGGCAGAACTGAATGAATGAGAATGGGCAAGAGTAAGATTTGAACAACTGAACTTATTTTATGAAAAAAGACCAGCAACCATTTGCCACCACCGGTTATACCAGAACAGAATTAAAAAAAAAAACTAGGTTGGGCCAATGGTGTTTAAAGAAGGCGATATAGTGTTTAAAAAATATCATTGGCATCTAGAGAAGATCAAAGTAAATAGACATCAAACTATGAAGGACCATATGTGGTGAACAAGGCTTTTTTAAGAGCTTTAATCCTGATTAATATAGATGGAAAAAATTATCTAGACTTGTAAACTTTGATGTTGTAAAGAAATATTATGCCTATATGATATTCATATTAGTCAATAAAATTGAAGTTTGTCCATGAATTCTTTGTATATTGTTTTCTTAAAACATTCTGCATGGTCTTACATTTTCATGAAATGCTTTGAAAAGATCAAATTTTGTACAAAAAAAAAAGAGAGGTTAAATTGGTGTTTGTTTTAGCAAACAAGTATTAAGAATTCAAGCAATCTCTTTGAAAAGTGATGTTATACAGACAAAAAACCAAGACTAAAAAATTAGTTGTTACATAAATTTTTGACGTGAGTTAAATCTGAAGCAAGTGTCCATCTTTCATGTCTTATTTTGTTACTCATAATTCATTTCTCCATACCAACTCTAATAGCATGGATTACAATTTGTTTAGTGAAAACCATTTTGATAATTTGTTTTTGTTGAAAAATGAAGGGTCAAAGGTCAACTGATTCCAAGTCTGCAGAATTGAAGACTGGAGCAGAGAAGACAGAGCACCATCAAGATTTCCTTTATTATGTTTTTATCACGTTTTAATTTAAGTGTTTGTGTTTAAGTTAATTAAGATCAAAGTATATTGATCATATCATGTTGCTTTATTTTCGTAGTTAAGAAGATTTTATTTCCTGTTTAATTAGAAGAGATTGTAATAGACTATAATTACCATTCTTGTATTTTTGATCTTCTTCTATAAATAAAATCCAAGGGATGGCAGTAACCTAAGAAATTATGCCCTTTGTTCTGTATATGTTACAGTAATTAATTGTGCTTCAATCTTTAAAATCTTTTCAGGGAAATTTCTGGGCAAAGTTCTCGGTTCTTAGTACTGATCTGCACAGTGCTTGTTTTTCACGTCAGGGACGAAATTTCTGAGTGTGATTTGAACAGTAACTGTTCTTCACTCAATTTTATTTTCAACAAATGGTATCAGAGCAGAATTGATCTTAGAAGGGTTGTGAGAAACACGAGTGAATTGTGAGATTTTTTCAAAGTTATTAACTTTGAAGGGAAGGTGAGTGAAACACAAGAGTGAAGAAATTAATCAAAGAAATCCACTGATTTTGTCTTTGATTAATACATAATTGACTTCGAATTGTCAATTACTTCTGTTCTTTATTACGAACAGGTCTTTTATCTTCATTGTTTCTGCATAACTGAGCAGTAACAAGAAGGATCAACATGAATTTTATTCTTCATGGATTCTGGAACTTTTTCGTCAAAATCACCTGTTTTCACAGGAACCAATTATGGTGTATGGGCAGTAAAGATGGGAACTTATCTCAGGGCTTTTGACTTGTGGGAAATTGTGGAGAGTAACAGGGAGCCAACTCCTTTGAACAATAATCCCACAATTGCTCAAATCAAGTTTTTCAATGTAGAGAAGGCAAAGAGATTTAAAGCACTTACTTGCATCCATAATGCAATAAGTGAAGAAATATTCACAAGAATCATGGCTTGTGAAACTGCTAAAGAAGCATGGGACAAATTGAAAGTTGAGTTTCAAGGTGACGAAAAATCAAGAAGAATGCAGATATTGAATTTCAAGAGGCAATTTGAAGTGCTGAAAATGAGGGAGACAGAAACAATTAAAGAATTCTCATCTAACATCTCCAAACTAGTCAATCAAATGAGACTTTTGGGTGAAGATTGTCGCACGTCGCCGCGCGGCGTCCCGGGAGGGATCCTGGCTCTTGCTGTGGAGTTGAGAAGGAGTCGCCACCTGGCTGTTGAGGGTCGCTAGGAACACCTGATTTGTACTGGTCTCGTCAGAGATTCAAAGGTAAGGGACTGGTTGCGTAAAGGGAAGGTATTAGCACCCCTAATACGCCTTACCTGAGGTAAGCTGCATTGTCTATTTCGATGTGATTTTGAATGCTTCAATAAGTCGTATTTATTCACAAAAAAAAATATTTTGATTGAGAAAGAAATCGATCACCGCTTAGAACAATCCTGTGAATATTATTGATTATTATCATTCCCGCCAAATATTTGGGTATTAACCCCCTTAGAATTTATTTATCCAAACATCGAACAGTGAATAATAGCATACTATCCCCGCCGAATATTTTGGATAGAATTTATTTATCCAAACACCGAACAGTGAATAATAGCATACTATTCCCCCTGAATATTTTGGATATCAACCCTTAAGATTTAATTATCCGAATACCGACAGTGAATAATAAATTCCCAAAAAATAAGATTTTTATATTTTTAAAATATTGGCCAATACCCTTTTAATTTTTACAAAGAAAACACATTTTTTATTTCATTTTATATTCCTTTTTTTCCTTAACAAAAACAACATGACATTGAATAAATAAAACACAACACACACACCCACACAATCTCTTTGTCATTCCTTTTTCATCACATTTTAAAAATAAAATACAACTCACACACACATTGTCTTTTTCATTTCCTTTTCACAATAATTAAAAATACAATAAAAGTTCAAATAAACACATAAACACCAAGAAAATTACAAAAACGGGCTCATGAAAGGGAGGTCGTGTGGCTGTGATGGGTGCTGTCATGGCTGGAGAAAGAGATTAAATGGTGGCTGATGGGAAGGAGACGGAGGTCATAGGGCTGCTGTGAAGAGGGCTGGCGGCCTGTGAGCAGGGGAAGAGAAGAGAGAAACTGGGGTTGTCGCCGGAGAGAAAAAGAAGGGAAAGTGAAATGACGGGGGGAAATCAAAATGGGGTTGTAGTGTTGGCTGATTGTGGGGGATCTGGCCGGAGGAGAGGGTGAATGGGAAAGTGAAACGGAAAGGGCAGGCTTGATCGGAGAAGAGAGTGAGAGGGGAAAAGGAAAAGAGAGCTGGGGAGGGGCTGCAGCGGCTGCCAATATGGGGGCGGCGGCTGCAGCCCCAAAATGGAAGAAAAAAACTTAGGGTTGTTGCTATCCAATTTTTGACTAATTATTTTTATGTTTCGAAAAAAATATATCCAAAAATACATATCTTGGTACAAGGGCAAAATTGAACAAATTGAGAGTTTAATGGTCGATTGAGGGTTAAATCACGAAAATCAGGAACCAAGGACCAGAATAGAAAGTCGCGCAAAGCTAAGGTGATACCTGTCACTTGTCAAAATCCACTAGACTTCCATTTATGTCTTCATCATCTAGAACTAGTAGTATGTTTGATATCGTTCACTCAGATATTTGGGGACCAACTATTGAATCTTTTGATGGTTACAAATATTTTGTTTCTTTCGTCGATGATTTCTCCCGTGTTACTTGGATCTATCTTTTAAAGCTTAAGAGTGAAGTTATGAATGTTTTTCAGGATTTTCACGCAATGATCATGACTCAATTCTCTACAAAAATTAAAACTCTTCGAACTGATAATGGCACTGAATACATGTCTAAAAATATATCACATTATCTAGCAACTCATGGTATTTTACATCAGTCAAGTTGTGTGGGTACACCCCAACAAAATGGGATTGCTGAACGGAAAAACCGAGACCTATTGGAAAAAACTAGAGCATTGATGACACAAATGCATGTCCCTAAAATTTTTTGGTCTCATGGTGTGTTATCTGCTGCATATCTAATCAATCGGCTACCTAGCCGAATATTATCTTCTGTATCTCCTCTTGAAATATTGCAGAAGAATCCACCTGATCTCTCCCATTTAAGAGTATTCGGCTGCACTTGTTATGTGCATATCCAAACTCCACAAAGGGACAAGTTGGACCCAAGGGCTGCCAAATGCATTTTTCTGGGTTACTCATCTACACAGAAAGGGTATAAATGCTATCACCCTCCATCCAGAAAGTTATTTATATCACAGAATGTCAGATTTGAGGAAAGCTGCAAATATTTCAGTGGCATGAACCCGCAAGAAAGATTGATAGACCTGTTTCCTCTACAATTCCAGCTCCCACAGACTTGAATTCATCATCATACGATCAATCGGCTGCCAGCAATATTCCAACTTCGTCAGATGACATGTCTCCTGCCAGCAGTATTCCACCTTCGTCAGACGACATGTCTCCTGCCAGTAGTATTCCTCTTTCGTTAGACGACATGTCTCCTACCAGCAGTATTCCTCCTTCGTTAGACGACATGTCTCCTTCACAAAACAGAGACGTTCACATTACTTCGCATATTGATGACAGTAACAACTCTAATGACAATCCTCCCATCACAACTATAGGGATGACTTCTGATTCAACAACTGTCAAACCTCTGGTTATGAATTCTGAGGGAGACTCTCCACAACCATGAAGAAATCCATCCCGTCTTCGAGTCCCTCCAACAAAGTTACGTGATTATGCCACTTATGCAGCAAAACATCCCATCTCCAAGACTCTCACATACCAGAATCTCTCGGCAAATCATTCTGCCTTTCTTATGGCTATCTCTAGTGTGCAAGAACCACATACTTTTCAGCAGGCTAATTCACAGGAAGAATGGAGACAGGCAATGCATGATGAATTGCAAGCTCTAAATCAAAACAACACCTGGAGTGTAGTAAAGCTTCCAAAAAATAAACATGTTGTAGGCAGCCGCTGGGTGTACAAAATCAAGTTTAAAGCTGATGGAACAAGTGATAGGTACAAGGCGCGTCTTGTGGCTCAGGGATACACCCAAACCTTTGGGGTGGATTACAAAGAAACTTTCGCACCCGTCGCGAAGATGAATACTATTCGGGTGCTGCTCTCGGTAGCTGTGAATAATGGATGGATGATGTGTCAAATGGACGTTAAAAATGCTTTCTTACACGGAAAGCTTGAAGAGGAGGTTTATATGAAGTTGCCCCCAGGTCATCCTCAAAGTTCAGACTCTACCTTAGCTTGTTGCCTTCACAAATCCATCTATGGGCTAAAGCAATCTCTCCGTGCCTGGCATGCACAACTCAGTGCGGTTCTTGAAGACATTGGGTTCACACGCAGCAATGCAGATTCTAGCCTATTTGTTAAGCTTACGCCCAAGGTCAACCTAATGGTCCTCATATATGTTGATGATCTTATTATTGTGGGAAATGACGACAAAGCAATATCTCATCTAAAGACTACCCTGCAACAACATTTCCCCATTACAGACCTTGGTGCTTTAAAGTATTTCCTTGGGATTGAAATGGCTTCCTCTAGCAAAGGGCTATTCCTCAATCAACGCAAGTATGTTCTGGACTTGCTCCAAGATGCCAAGATGATGGATGCAAAACTGGCTCCTACGCCGTTGGATAGTAAGTTGAAACTTGATACAACTAGTGAACCTCTTCAGTCCTTACAGTACTATCAACATCTGGTCGGTCGGCTTATTTATCTTACGATCACACGACCCGACATCACCTACGCAGTTAGCCTCGTAAGTCAGTTTATGCATGCTCCCACAAGTTTTCACTTACAGTTGGTAAAAAGAATTATGTGTTATCTCAAGGGTTCTGTTGGTCGTGGAATTGTTATGGCTAATAATGGTCATACTCAAATCACTGGATATAGTCATTCTGAATGGGCAGGAAATGCTATTGATCGCAAATCAACCACTGGATTTTGCATATTTGTTGGAGGTAACTTAATTTCATGGCGCAGTAAAAAGCAACATGTTGTCGCACGTTCTAGTGCAAAAGCCGAATATCGTGCAATGGCGTCAGCAGCCTGTGAATTAATTTGGCTTAAAAGTCTGTTACTCGACATGGGATTTTCTAGTAGTCTTCTGATGACGCTATTTTGTGACAATCAAGCAGCCATGCATATTGCCGCTAATCCCGTGTTTCATGAAAGAACTAAACACATTGAAGTTGATTGTCACTTTATTCGTCAACAAGTTCAATTACAGACCATCAAAACATGCTACATTCGCAGCCAAGATCAACTAGCTGATGTATTTACAAAGGTCTTGACTTCGACTCACTTCCATCAACTGCTTTCCAAGCTTGGCTCAATTAATCCCCTTGATCCAGCTTGAGGGGGAGTATTGAAGAATTGCCAAATAGGAAATGTTGAAGACCCTGTATCCTATCATAAACAGGAAAGATTGCAATAAGGAGAGGCCTGGAATCGCTGCACCAAATCCCGCTACAATCCTTATTGAATTCAATTAGAAGAGTTATGTAAATATAGTAATACAGAGTTAGACTTGAATACGTCAATATTTGTAGGGCTCTCTTGCTCATGTATAAATAGTCTCTGCTAACTCAAAACAAAACATAATACAACATTATTTTTGTTCCCATTGTTTCTTCACAAACACATCAAAATGAACCTAGAAATGTCATTCACAGAAGTTGCACCTCCAATATTTGATGGGATAAACTATCAAGTTTGGGCTGTCAGAATGGAAGCCTACCTTGTTTGGTCCAGGATTGATTTCTCCTAGGCTTATTTGGTCCAGGCCTGATTTCTTGGCCAACAGATGCTAAATCATAATCATCTTCACCCACATCTATGTTTTCATCAACAAACTCTTCAAAATCAGATCTGGTATTTTGTATGGCCTTATATGGACCATATTTCGTAGGTGATGAGCCCCACTATTCTATTACTTTATCGAATTCACCTCGTCTTTCATATCCTTGTACATCCTAGACAACAACTTGAGTTGTTGCCCTATAATTTGCAATAAGAAAGCTACATCAGCATTTTGTGTTGCTGATTCGTTGTTTTCAAATATGCTTTGAATCTGTAAAATTTGGTTTGGAGCACAAAAAATATATATCAAGGCTTTTCACTCTAATAAGCTCATATGTTTTTTACCTCACAACTTGCTTTCTTTTGGTTCTTTAGGAACTAAAATCAATAAATTGAAGTCAGTACCCTTTGCGGCGCACTCTAATTATAATTTTCAAACTCAAGAAGCTATAAAAATACTAAAAACAAAAGAAAAGAAAACGACGATTATGATTTCGCGAGTAGCAATGCAAATTTTTACGAATTGTGGACGAAATAAAATAGAAGCAAATATTAGCAAAAACAATTACTTGACTCCTAGATAACCCAAATATAATAGAAACAAAGATTTTTGACAAAAATACACAGTAAGGATCATGTTTTGACCTCTTACGCAATTTTTACGTAGAAGAATTGAAACCTAGACCAAACGACCTCGAAATAACCTCCAATTCAAAATTTAGTATTGAAATACTAAACAACCAACAACACTCAATTTATAGTCATTCTCTTACTTCTAGTTACCCAACCCTGCATTTTTTATCATTTTGCGGTACAATTGAACCTCCAATTAAAACCTCTAGAAACCAATATCAAAAAAATCCAAAAATTAGTATATGGTGTGATCTCAACCCCAATACATAGAATATGAAGTTTCAATTGTTTCTAAGGTGTGTTGCTTAAGGTTCACTAAGGTATTGTATTTGCGGCAGATTTGAACCTTGAATTAAAACCTCAAGTAAACAATATTACAATAATCCCAAATTTAATATATGATGTGATCTCACCCCCAATAGAAAGAATATTAACTTTCAATTAATTCCGATGTGATTTCTTATGTTTCATCAGAGTTGTGTTTTCTGCGGTAAAAATTGAATGATCCTTCACATTTCAATTAATCCTTCTATCTCTCTCTCTCTTTTTCATATACTGATATGATAAGACAGTAAAAAGATGAAATATAGCTTTTTTTTGCTTAGATGATGTAGATACGAAGAACAAGGAGATGGACGCAAACACTAAAAAATTTTAAGGAACACTAAAAAAACAAAAATGATAGAAGGATATGATCTTGTTTTTGGAGCCTAGCTCTGATACCAACTGATGTGTGATCAAAAGCCCTCAAATATGTTGTTGTTTGAGCTATTTTTGTAATTTTTTCTTGTTTTTTCCGGATCTCTCAGTTCAGAATAGTTTGTAATCTCTCTAAAGCAATTTTTTTTTTCCAATAAATTTCTGTCCTGTTTTTATGTTTCCCTTGAGAAGGTCTACCCTGCAAAGTTCATATGTAAAAGCAAAATAGAAGACAATAGGCTCTGATTTAATTGTCTTGGATTTGCTCTGAATTCCGATATTAGCAAATGGAAAATTGATACACATCAGAATGAGACTGCCTTTCAAAGCTAATTTGGTGCTCACATTTCTATCATTGAATTGAAGGTTATTCACTAGGAATAGCATTAGCTATAACAACAGGCTCAATTCATAAAAGTATAAGAAAAATAAATAAATTAAAACCATAGTCTTGTAGGAAATAAATTGAATGAAAATTGAAATTGTTATCACGAGAAAAATTAAACCCTCTACTTTTCAACAGACCGTTGTGTGTCTAAATTTGAAGCAGCACAACCCAACCTCATTTCTCTAACCGCTGTCAAGGAATCCCATAAATCCAATTCTTGTCGTGTATATCAATTGGTTCATCCTCCAACCACAACTAAGGATTGCGAAGAGGATGGATGCAAGTGTTTTCTCCATGTTTTTCAACCATTACAACATTATATCTTTCCTACAAAATTTTAGAGAAGTCAACTATAATAAAAGAATTAAAAAAAATGCAACGAAAAATTTCAAGAGAAATGGCTCACACCAAGATCTTGTTCCTAAAAATAAATATGTTAAAACATCTAACAAATAAACACTGGACAAAAAATTAAGAAAAAATAATTTAAAATTCTTCTCAGTAATTTTTTTATTAAATTAAATTTAAAATTTGTTGATTGCCTGTTACTTACCTTATTGCATTAGTGACCACCCCTTGTTTTGCGTTTCCTACCAAAACATTTATGGCATTTTCAATACATTAATAAGTTTTTTGAAATTTTAAAAAAGTTATATATTAATTCAAAAAATTATATATATCATCTTACATTTCCTCAAAAAATGGTTCTTCAAAAAATGGTTCCTCATCACATTTGTCATGAAACAAACAACTTCAATATTTATAAACCTAAAAAATATCTTTTAAATAAGGGATTCAACTTATGCTACTAGGAATGGATAACCTTCAATTGGTATCGTGTATAGCAGTTGCCTCTAATGACTACACCTAATCAACAATATGATCACTGACTTTACCAACATTACCACCGATTGACCAACAATAGTAGTTGTTTTCTTCGAAGTTTTTCTTGGCATCTATAAAATATAACAAAAGTTAATTCTGGATTTCAATGTAAAAAACTCATAACCATAGATAAAAACATCAATATCTACATGGTCTATGTATGAAACATAAAAAAATACTATATTTAATGTAGACAAATCTAAAAGCTCTCTCTCAATCAAAAACTAGACAAATCCAAACCAAAGTCTCACATATTTATGAATAACCATATTCAATGAATTTTATCAAAATCTAAACTTATAATTAATCCATTCAATATTTTTTTATCAACTCAAGATCTCAAAATCCAAACAATACTAATAATCTTCAACAAAATCAACAATGCCTCACACCTTCTATTAACAATTTAATTATTCAATTTTAAAATGATTGGATGAGTGATTGGTAGACCCTTTATTTTGATGATTTGGTAAATGTATCAAGAGTAGTAATAGTTTTCACAAAGGAAAAACAATACCCTATTTCAGTGGGCTACAATTTGAATGCATTAATAGAACGACTAAGTATAAGGCTTGTGTCATCGGATTTGAAGCTACTTTATAACTCAAAGATAAGAAGCTTAAAGTTTCCTGGATTCCATGTCAAATTGGCCATATCAGAACTACCTCATGAAGTTGGCCAATAAATTTAAAGAGATCAAGTTCACCCACATGAGTAGAGATAAAAATTAGTTTGCTAATGCTTTGGCAGCTCTAGCTTCATTGACACAAATTATTACTAGGGATAAGATTCAACAAATTGACATTGAAGTCAGAAATCTATAAGCTTATATGTACAATTGAAAAATCACAAGATGGGAAACCATAATGCAATAATATTAAGGGGTTTCTTCAACACCAGGAATACCCTTACGGAGCTTTTAATACAAATAAGAAGACTTTAAAGAGAATGGACACAAACATTTATTTGGATCGAGAAATTATACATAAAAGGTCATTCGACGAGACTCTGCTTAGGTGTCCCGAGTGAAAAGGAAATTGAGCAAGCCTTGAAGGAAAGTTCATGAAGGTATTTGTGCCACCTATGATAATAGTCATACTATGGCAAGGCCAAGGTAAAAATCTGGATATTTTTGGTTAACCATGAAGAGAGATTAAGCAGACTATATTCATTTTGTTGGCAATTGACTACTTCACTAAATGGTTAGAAGCTAATTCTTATGCCCATGTAAAATAAGTAGTTAAAAAGTTCATTGAGAAAGATTTTTTTTATTTGTCGTTATGGTCTGCCAACAAGAGTGATAACTAATAACACTTAAAACTTCAATAAAAAGTTTATTGTCGAACTTTGGGCCAAATAAAAGATTAAATATCAAAGCTCTTCCCCTTACAGATTAAAGATGAATGGAGCAGTTGAGACACCCATGAAAAGAGATCTACTTCGAGACTTAGAAAAAACCAACGAATAAAAAATCTGACTTAGAAAAACAATCATATAACAATTTAGTTTACCTTAGGTAAGGTGCACCGGGGGTGATGCATCTTTTCTTTGCACAACAAGTCCCCTTACCTAGACTCTCCTAGACCATTACGTTTCCTATTGACCTTAATATTAGGTGGTGACTTCTAAAAATTATAATCGTAATTCTACTATTATAAAAAACTCATTTCCCGCACACCACCTCCCCTCTCTAGGGGTGGCCACACGCGAAGCGCGAAAAAAAAAGTCAACATGACACTCTATATACTATAACAACTCCATAAATATTTGGATCATGAGGAACCATGAGAAAGTTAGGTTGTATTTGGTTAGTGTCTTAATATATAAGAGATAATTATAAAAAAGATAGAAACTGTTTAGTTGAAGGAATAAAGATAAAAATATAGTTTTGAAACGAATTTATATTATTTTAAATAATTTATATTATTTATATTATTTTATTTTGGGGATTAACCCAAAAATTGGGTTACGACACTCTCATCATCATCTTCTTCCTTGAAGATATTGAAGAGAAAAGAAGTGGATGAAGTCAGTGATGATTTCTCTGATTTCTCCCTTTCCACTCCTACTCGCATGATACGAAGTGGCAGATCTGGGGCGCCTTCCTGCCAGGGGAGGGAGAGAGGGAGAGGGCTCGATTCGCTGCCATAGAGGGAGACTGGGAGAGGGGGCGGCTGGCTGGGAGAGGGAGAGGGTTAGGGTTAGGAAAGAAATGAGAGAAGAGAAAGTGTGATTTTATTTTATATTAACGTTTTTAATGAACCGGTTCGGTTAAATTCGGTTTATTCAGTTTTTGCCTTACAAAACCGAGAACGAACCGAATCGGGTATTTTTCAGAATATTTAAATCGGTTTAATCGGGGGTTTTTTTCGGTTCGGTTTTTTCAGTTTTTTTCCCCGATTTTCTCGGTTTAATCGGTTGATCGGGTTTTTTGCTCACCCTTACTAATTCCTTTGTTTCAAGGCATCAATGATTTTGGGCTACAAAAAAATGAATATTGGATTGACTGATGAATGTTCGTCTGATTCGAGCAATCCATGTGAACTTTTAAAATGCATTCATGTGGTGTAATTATGTGTGCGCCAATGACCAGAAGATAGACCACGCATGTTGACTCTGGTTATATTTGTTAGCAACTTATTTTCAGGCTCTAGGTAAACGAAAAACAATTGTAAGAAAATAAAAAAATGTCGGAACAAAGTAAAATATATATATATTCGTGACATCAAAATATATGTGTGTGTGTGTATTTCCCACCATGATTGTGAGCAATTGAATGCGTGTTTGTTTGGATCATATGCAAAATGTTGGGGTTGATTATTAACTCAATTAATCCATCTTTCCAAATTAAGTTATATTTCTTTATTATTTAGTTGAAAAGCCTTAAAAATAAAATAGTTACCGTGGATCCCACAAAAGAGTAGTTGTCAAGCATCTAGCTTGATATTACAAAGAGATGTCATATTGACTTATTTTTAACTTCTTATGTTCTAATACAAAATAAAATAAAGAGAGGAGGGATTTAATCAATATAAAAATATAAAAAAGAGTACGGAGCTTTCAATGAAAAAAAATGAAGACTACAAAGATGAAATAGGAGTTGAACCTGCTCTGTAATATGAATTTTATGAAGTTAGAAAGTCCTGTTTGGATGAAATGCCCACTTGGGCCTAATAGTAGAATTTTGATTTCGGCCAGTATGGTGTCGTCCAAACTGGCTTATACAATCGTACCGGGCGGGGGTGGGAGGTTTCATAATATTAGAGATTTCATGTCAGCCAAAAAATCTCTATAGCAACAAGATTTTAATCTCAATTATTATATGTAGATGGGAATCATAAGAGGATATATTGGGCTCATGTATTGATGGGCTTCAAATGAGAGCCTCTTCTGGATTTTGGAAAAAGAAAACAGTGCGCTGGCCTTCCTTGCAGCTTCTAGGATGCTTGTATTTACCAAAGGCCAAGAAATCAGGATGGCAAAACGAGAGAAAAGAAATCCATGGCATATAATCCAGCTTTGAGAAATTTCATCAGAATTAAAGGTTCAAGATGTTGATAAATTTGTTGTTTATTATAGACGTATAAAATGCCTGTATTTTTTACATGTTTATTATGAATTATTTATATTTTTGTAAAATAAAGGTTCATCTTAAAAAAAAATATAAAGTTATTTTTATGTTCAATATCGTGTTTAATTAATATACAATAAAAATGTTGACTCTAATATTGGATTAATCTATTTTAAAATCCTATAAAAAATATAGATTAAATAATGTTTCATTTATGCTCTTCATCTTATTTTTAAGTCAAGTCCTTTCTAAGTAAAATTGTCAAATCACATGATATAATCTTTATTACTATATTAAGTGGAGTGTAATTAAAAGATATAAATGAAAATATCTTATATTTGTTTTCTTTTTAATATATTTTAAAAAAAATTCTCTTACCCAAGACCTGTTAAGTATTTTATGAAAATATTAAATATATATATAAACCTTCGCCAAATTTGTCCAAGGTCTGCCATTGCCCGATGGCTGGGAGGTTTGCTGGCCTACAGCCTTAAAACAAGAATAATAATTTGCGCGAAGGTGGGCTCAGGGTAAGCTTCCACCAACCTTTGCTGGCATTTAATAATGACAACAAAATGTTCCCTCTTGATCCTAAATATTCAAAGCTCGAAGGCCATGGGAAGCTGACACATTTATGATATGATCCGACGTATCATTATGATGAATAAGAGCTTCCAACCCCTGACTATATGGTTTGTGGTTCAAACTATATTTGAAAAAAATCTTTTAATTTAGTGTTTGATTTAGATTTAAAATGCAGAAATATTGTATGGTCCCAAAAAAAAAAGTGAATGAAACGCCGGTATAGAAAAAATAGCTAATAAAAATTGATAGAACAACTAGATTATTGTATTTATATTTATTTATTGCATAAATTCCAGCAATAGAGGAATGAATGGGAGAATGGGTTTATTTATAATGTTTGAATTATCTATCATGATTCATCAATAGTATTAATGATGATAGTAAAATAAATAAATAAATAAATAAATATTATGGGTTTTTTTTTTAAAATTTGGTAATTTATTTAAATTATTAATTATATTTTATTATTATAATTATTAAATCTATAATATTTAAAAATATATATATATATATATATATATATGTGTGTGTGTGTGTGTGTGTGTGTGTGTGTATTATTTAAAATAATTTCACAAGTTAACAACAATATTAAAAACATGGTAACCAAATACACGAAATTGTTCTTCATTAAACCTCAAATTCAACCATAGTCAAAGATCTTTTAAGCCTTCATTTGTTGTGGATTCAGCTGAATTTTTCACATAAAAATTGTTGAATTTCATGCTATACAGAGCACCATCTCTGTTCTTCCCTTTTTTGTCACATATTTGCAGCTTTTTGCAAAAACTGATCACCTTCATTAATCATACCACTATTATGCATAACCTTTAATGAATTAAGGTTAATGTGACCATATCTTTTTTTCCATAACACACTCTCATAAGATTTTGAACTTAAGACATGCCCTTTCACAACATCCATATTCAAATAAAAGCTATTACCTTCCATCTTAATTTTTGCTATTGCTGAATCATGTGAATCAGTAATGAAGCAAAAACTTCCTTTAAATGATACTTCATAGCCATTTTTCAGCATTTGTGCAACACTCGGGATGTTTTGATCCAATTCTGGAATGTAAAGAACATTTGAAATGACTTTCATACCTTTGGTTGTGTTGACAATAACACTGCCTTTACCCCTGGCCTTCACAATATCTCCATTCCCCAACTTGATCTTTGGCTTAATTGATTGATCGATTGAAGAAAAAATTGACAGGTACTTTGTCATATGGCTAGTACAGCCACTGTCAAGTAGCCATATATTTTCCTTGGAAGTGTTGCCAGTTTGAAGAGCCATGAATAGATGCTCCTCATCATCCTTGTCTTCCTCGGTAACATTTGCATGTTGTTGTAGTTCTTGCTGGGGTTGCCTCCTTTTTATTCTACAAAACTGCTCATTATGACCATGATTATTACAAAAAGCACAATGGAGAATAGGTTTTTCCTTAAACCAACAATCTTCCACAGCATGATTTGTTCTTTTGCAATAAGAACAAGGTGAGAAAATCTATCTTTTCTGAGGCATAATATCCCTGTTCTTAGAAAATGTATTTGATTTCCTGCTGCTGAAGTTTTTCTTAGATTGAAAAACATTGTTTGCTTGAAAAGCACCTTCAACTGATTCATCATCCCTCATTTCCATTCTTTGCTCCTGTATATGCAATTTGCTAATCAACTCTACAATCAAAAGGTTTTGCAAATCACAAGACCCTTCTATGGCAGAAATCTTAGCTTCAAATTTCCGAGGAATGGACATCATAAGTTTTTCTACTACCTTATGATCCTCAAATGTCTCCCCAAGGAGTCTCATTTGGTTTACAATGTTCATCAATTTCCCAACATAAATCTTGATGGATTCATTGTCTTTCATCTTCAGCAATTCAAATTGTCTTTTAAATGCAAGTAACTTGACAACCTTGACTCTGCTACTACCTTCATATTCGACTTGTAGCTTGTCCCATACAAGCTTTGGTGTTTCTAGATCCATGATCTTGGTGAAGATGTGATCTGCAAGCCCTGAGTGTAGGCAGGTGATGGCTTTGTCCTTCTTCAATTTCTCTTCTTCGTGTGCTCGCATTTGAGCAAGAGTAGGATTTGTTGGTAAGGCTGGTGGATCAACATTAGACATTACTACATTCCACATCCCTTGAGCCCTTAAATGGAACCTCATCTTGACAACCCAGATATGGTAGTGTTCCCCAGAAAACACTGGAATTGCAGCACCATTATTGCTAGAGGTAGACATGATTTAATAAGCAATCTCACTTTGTTTTTGCATACACCCTCTCTGTGTTTCACTAAAAAAAAATACCCCACAGTCCCGTAAGAATATTGTTCTGATACCACTGTTGGACTTTTGATTTGAACAATAACTATTTAGAACAATTACTGTTGAGATTCAAAATATGGAAAAACAAGAAATCCTGAAGAACCAAAAAATCACAAATATTGGAATGAATCACATTCATTCTCTTTAATTGAAACTTGCCTATTTATAGGCTTACAAGAACTAGAAATTGAAATAAACTAGAACTCTCAATAGACTAGGAGAGGTTATTGGATAAATGATAGGTTTGTTGATAAAACCTATTATGAATAGTAATTTCAACTAAATTAAAAGACTACAACTAAATCTTCTTATCTTCAAAGCTAATCTCATTAAAATCTAACAGATAGACCATGAAGCCTGATTGGCCTAGTCAATGAAACTAGATTGGCCTACATCACCACAATAGACACCACAAGATGACTAATTGTTGGTTTTCATCACTAGACTAAAAGTTTCCTTATAGTCCAACTCAGGATGTTGGCTAAACCCTTAAGAAACAAGTCTGACTAATTGCTGGTGTTCATCACTCTAGTGATCATTGGGTGAGTTCGGGAATGAGGGGGCATAGGAAGTAGAGAGTGAATTTGAGAAGCACGGGTCCCAATATTGTCTGAAATTGAAGGACTAGCTAGGGCATGGATTAGTAAAGGAGAAAAGAGATGAGAAACTCCTTGGATAATGTGAAGATGAGGTCGAGTATGACATCATTGACAAATTTGCTGTTTGTGCTTGGGTCACCGAAGATGAGGCGGGGAGCAATGTTGGGTTGATGACATGAGAAGAAGCTCTCGAAAATGGTTGTGACTGGCAAGGTCATTCAGTAGTCATGCATGGTCAGAGATGATTTTGTAAGTGGGTACCGAGTTTCATCAAACAACACCTGATGAGTGTAATACACATGCTAATTTGAGAAAGATTCATGAACATAAACATTACAGGTCATAGAATAGCCTAAAAAAATATAAGGGATAGACTTTGGCTCTAGCTTAATCAGGGTGCAAGGTTGCTACCAAAGTTTTGTAGTTTATGATAACTTGGTTGACACCCAAACAAAGCCTCAAAAGGAGAGATACTATGAATTAGAGGTGTGGGCATATGGTTAATGGGGTAAATTGCAACGAAAGCTAAAAGAGAATGGTTTGTTCCTGTTCACCGTGACTCATTGTCACTGCGGACAGGATATCTGCTCCGGTGCTTCGCGCGCGGACGTTTGCCTTTTTTTTGCCTCGTCAATGAACAGTGTATTAACGAATAACCCCTCGAAAAAGACAAAAAACGCCGCCGATTTCAGGGGCTCAACGGTAATTGACCGCTTTCGGTCCGGACCAGCCTGGTTTGTCTGGCCATTTTTCTTTTTAATATTTCATGGCACAGTGCATTAACTATTTTGTCCCTCGAAAAGGACAAAAATCAGGCCTATGAGTGAGGGGCGTTCCGATAATTAGCCAATTTGTTTTTATTTTTTTTGTTGTTTTACTATTGGCGCGTCGCCGGACGCGCCGTCCGTTTCCGCGCGTGCGGCTTACTCCGACGTCCAAAAATGCCCAATCGCCGTCTAGAATGATTTCCAGGCATGTTCTCTTCCACCTGGTGCGGCACGTGTGACACTATGGTGTCTAGAAACGTGTCAATGGTCGTTTGAATTCCCACCCCCCAAAATTTCTCTCTCCTGCCTGAGCCAGCTGACATCAACGCAACTATTTTTTTAAAATTTCATTTCAGTCCCTGAACATTTTAATTTGTTTGTTCTGGCCCTTATTGCTATTATATAGGTTTTGATTTGTTTCAATTTCGCTCTTCAATTGAAATTGATTATATATTAGAGTTTCAATTAGGTCTTCATACTTTTAATTTTTTGGGTTGGGCTGGAATTCTGAATATTTTTGGTATCAAAGTTTTCATTGATTTCAATTTCATCCTTCCATGCAAATTTATTATAAATCCTCAATGTTTGATTTCTTTCAATTTTATCCTTCTATGCAAGTTAATTATAGATTTCAGTTTCATTTCGGTCCCAATTCTTTTAATTTCCGGTTTTGTTTAAAGTTATTTAATTTTAATGTTTGGATATACTTCAATTTTGTCCTTTAAATTAATTATATTATTTAAAGTATGTCAAATTAATTATATATTTGTATATTTATGTCAAATTAAAGTATGTGAAACTAATTATATGTTTTAATATTTATTGAATATTATCGCCTAAAAATATATAGAGTGAGAAAAAAAATGACCTAGGATTTTTTGAAGGAAAAAAATTAATATAAGTATTCTTAAATACATTTAATATAATAATATGATGAATAAATCTTATAAAAAAATTGGCTTTGGATTTTAATTTATTGCTCTTCTGCTTAAGTTTATTTCTTAAAAAAAAATTACAATATTTTTATTTTTAATATTTCAGATCTAATATTACTGGGGGGGAAAGATAGCTAAAAAAAAGACAAATTTACCTAGGTTATCTACAGTTAAAAAAGATGCAAGCCACTTCCCATTTCGATTAAACTATTCCTTTTACATGGCAAATAACTAATTATAGCACGCAAAAAAATTAAGTTGATTTCTTACAAAAAATACAATAGTTTTTATTTATAATGTGTCAAATCTAATATTACTAGGACAAAAAAGCAACTCATAAAAAAAAGTTGACAAATTTACCTAGGTTATCTACAATTAAAAAATATACGAACCACTTCCCATTTCGATTACACTATTCCTTTGAAGCGGGAAAAAAATATTTATAACATATTTTATATATTATAATGTTACTAATCAAATATTAAAATAACTAATTACAGCATGTAAAAAATGAATTAGTTTTCTACATTGAAAAGAGTCTAGCGCAACGCGCAAACAAGCATACTAATTATAGCACGCAAAAAACTCATTTTTAACATTTTTTATCTATTGCAATTTTACTAATTAAACATTAAAATAACTAATTATACCACACAAAAAAATTAAGTTTATTTCTTAAAAAAATAAAAATATTTTTTTTATAATGTGTTAGATCTAATAGTACCGGGGAAAAAAAAACACATAAAAAAAAGACAAATTTGCCTAGGTTATCTACAATTAAAAAAAATACGAGTCACTTCCCATTTCGATTACACTATTTCTTTTAGGCGGAAAAAAATTATTTATAACATATTTTATCTATTATAATTTCATTAATTAAATATGAAAATAATTAATTACAGTATGTAAAAAATCAATTAATTTTCTACATAGAAAAAAACTCAACACAACATGCGGGCACACATAGTCGTAGTAACTAGTTTGAAAGGTGTGTTGCCAATAGGAATAGGGAATACGGAAGACACCCTCGGTCCAGTTTCAACAAGATAGAAATAATAATACACGTAACATTAAATGTTACAAAATACATATTAAATTAAAAAATATTATTAATGTTGATTTATTTTAATTTCCTTAATTTATTTTTAAAAAATAAAACAAAATTTATAAACTTTGTCTAATCATGCATGCTTTATGTCATAACCATTTTTGGGTTATTCCCCAAAATCTACTCGAAATAAAATAAAAATAACAAAAATAAAATAAAAAGAGGTTGGTGTTGGTAGAAAAATAAAGTTGGAAATTTTAGATGAATTCTAGAACCCGATTGTACCTCTATTGCGTCCAAAGATGAAGGAAAATGCAGATTCAAGGTTGACATAAATGATTATTAGATAAATCTGTCATGTATGGAAGTATCAAGGCAAGAGTGGTGAACAGACGTATAACAACCGCTTTGACGCGTTCAAGGGAAATCAACAAGTCACCACCGATGACTCCGACGCCCTTGTAATACGGCAACCCAAGCTGCCACTTTCTTGGCCAAAGGTATGTGAACCTTTTGGGTTAAAGTCAACATTACACATTCATACGCTCCTGAAATCCTTTTTCAATTGTTTCCCACACACATTGAGAACCTAGCAATTCATCATCTCAAACAATCAAACACACAAGTTTTGATACCATTTGTTCGAAGAAACTCTTAACTGTGGTAGAAGATAATTCTAAAAAGCAAAAATAAAAAAAAATTAAGAGAAATGATAAATTATATTTTTAATTACAAGCCTATCTATAGGACTCAAGTTCTAGACGATCAAAGAATTAAACTACTTAAATAAAATCCTAATTTGATAAGGAAAAATATTCTGTTGACGGAACTGGTCTACCGTTTAGTCCAAATTCTAAAGTATATAATAGACCGATTCCTCTGTTTCTCTATAAAAACCGAACATCTACCACAAATTTTAGTGTAGTTTGAGATTTTTTGAAAAAATCAAAATCAAAACGAAAGAAAAACTTGAGATTCTTATAAATGGTGGGGCACAAGGAAGAAGTGAAGGTAATCTGTTGCAATCTATCAACACCCAACAATGACCCTGTCTGTGTATCGTATTCCAATTCAAAATTTATTTTTCCCAAGTCTATATGGCAATCATGCAGCGACTAACTGTACCCCTTTGTTTTTAGAATGCTACAGGATTTATCTCTATAACCAGAAAGCGATTAAACACCTTGAGCATTAGATATGATGAGTATGATCCTTGCACTTACAGTTGCCGGTTCTAATGTACTTATTTTCCTGTTGAAGTTCTCCGCCGCCCTGGACAGTATTAGTTCATCAGAATCTGTGAGTGATGGCAAGACATTGGTCTCCAGAGATGGAACCTTTGAGCTGGGTTTCTTTAGACCTGGCTTTTCCGACAATAGATACTTGGGAATATGGTACAAGAGCATCCCAGGTAAAACCACTGTTTGGGTTGCAAACCGGGTTAATCCTATCAATGATTCTTCTAGCTTGTTGAAGATAGGCAGCACCGGAAATCTTGTTCTTCTCAGAAATAACAGTGATATTGTTGTTTGGTCTTCAAACACAACAATAAAAGCTCAAAGTCCAATACTACAACTTCTGGATTCCGGGAATCTGGTCTTACGTGACAAAAACGATGCAATCTTATGGCAAAGTTTCGACTATCCATGTGATACAATGTTACCAGGAATGAAGCTTGGATGGGACCTAAGGTCAGGACTCAATCGGTATCTTTCATCTTGGAAGAGCTGGGATGATCCATCTCCTGGAGACTTTACCTGGAGGGTGCAACGAGAGGGTAACCCTGACATAGTAGGCTGGAAGGGCTTAAACAAGTACTTCCGGTTTGCTCCATGGAATGGAATTGGATTCAGTGGCGCTCCAGAGATAAGGCCTAACCGATATTTTAATTTCAATTTTATCTCAAACGACAAGGAACTGTACTATACATATGATCTCATTGATAAATCTATGATCACAAGGATAGTTTTGAACCAAACAACATATCTTCGTCAGCGATACATATGGAGGAAAGAAAATCAGAGTTGGAATCCCTATGTTACCGAGCCGAGAGATGACTGTGACAATTATGGTCGTTGTGGACCAAATGGAAAGTGCATTATTAGTGCCATGCCAGTCTGTCAATGTTTAGAAAAATTCAAGCCGAAGTCACAAGAGGCATGGAACACAATGGACTGGAATCAAGGGTGCAAGAGAAATAAGGAATTAGACTGTCATAATGGTGATGGATTCATCAGATTTGATGAGCTCAAATTGCCTGATGCTACATCTTGTTGGATCGACAAAACAATGAATCTCAAGGAATGCAGGGCTAAATGCTTACAAAACTGTTCTTGTACGGCCTATACAAATTTAGATATTACTGGAGGAGGCAGTGGCTGTGCTATTTGGTTTGATGATCTGATGGATATCAGACAGGTTTCCGCTGGAGGCCAAGAGCTATATGTTCGGGTGCGCGCCTCAGAAATAGGTATGTGAATAAGCCACCGAAGTTAAATCTTTCCTTGATTGCAGTTTCTTTAGTGGGTTTCTAACTATATATTCTTCATTTTACTACGATGACCGTGAAGTGGCAAAAACTAAAACTAAGATGAAGATTGCAGTGATATCTACACTTACCATTTTCGTGGTCTTGGGGATACTAGTGGCCAGCTATTACCTCTGGAAAAGCAAGGCAAAGTGTGCAGGTATGTTGCTTAGACTGATCACTTTCACTAAATTAATGACCATCTTGTTCACTTTAAATTTCTATTAGGTTTATTAATGAATGGAAACAAATAGTTTGAACAGAGTATTTCTATATGGTGGACAAATTTTCGTGTTTCCTGTGAAAGAAATCTGTTAAATGTTCCTCAATCAGTAGAATTTCAGCACCGAAACTAACAAGCTAGCATTTCATTTTAGTATCAGTTCACACACGATATTAGCTAAATAGGATTGATCTAATGTTTTAATCATTTTCAGCACATCGAGAAGTTTTGTATCATGATCGAACCTTATACTTCAATAATTTTTAATTAATTTCTAATATTAATATGGTGTCGATATTTCCCTGTTCTAGTGAGAATGGAAAACTCCAGGAAAAATGATCATGAGATCGATGATGGACAAAAGGAAGACATGGAGTTACCACACTTTGACTTCACTGCATTAGCTAATGCCACCAACCACTTTTCAATCAACAATAAGTTAGGAGAAGGCGGATATGGACCTGTCTACAGGGTAAACATTATAAATATTTAGCAAACTTAATATGAGAGAACCTAGGCATTTTGTTTCATGCAGAAAAGCACAAGTATTTTACACAATTTATCTTTCAGGGTATGCTAGAAGATGGACAAGAAATCGCTGTGAAGAGGCTGTCATTGAGTTCGAGACAAGGATCGAATGAGTTCAAAAATGAAGTGATACTGATTAAAAAGCTTCAGCACAGAAATCTTGTGAAGCTTCTCGGTTGCTGCATTCAGAGAGAGGAGAAAATGCTGATTTATGAATACATGCCCAACAGAAGCCTGAACTCCTTCATTTTCGGTAGGGATCCCTAGTAACCTAATCAACTTAGGTGGCCTAAAAATGAAAAAAAGTGTTACAGGTTTTTGTTTCTATCGAATTTATTGTTTTGGTATTCACATAAATAGCAGTTTAGCCTGATATGAAAACATGATGGCTTATTAGATCAGACGAAAGGTAAACTGCTAGACTGGTCCAGGCGTTTTAACATTATCTGTGGGACTGCAAGGGGGCTTCTCTATCTACATCAAGATTCCAGATGTAGAATCGTACATAGAGATCTCAAAGCAAGTAATGTTTTACTCGATAATGACATGAATGCAAAGATTTCTGATTTTGGTTTGGCTAGAATGTTTGTGGCTGACCAAACTGAAGGCGAGACAAGCAAAGTGATCGGGACTTAGTAAGACATCTGATCCATGAGCTATATTTAACATCCATATACTAGCATTTACGTGTTCTTATTTTATTGGCTTTCTTCAGTGGTTACATGGCGCCGGAATATGCTACTGATGGTCTATTCTCAGTGAAATCTGATGTCTTTAGTTTCGGGATCTTATTGCTTGAGATAATAAGTGGAAAGAAAAGCAGAGGGTTTTACCATCCGGACGACAGTCAAAGCCTTATTGCACATGTAAGTATTCTCAAGAAACTATCTCACCTAAAAGCTTAAACTGTTAGATGAGACCCAGAATATTATTTATATTATTTTCTAACACACTCGTTCAAGTGAAAACCTTTTGGACTTGAAACTTGCACACAGACCCACTCAACCTCGTGTTTGATTTTTATCAAATAGAATGAGGGTGGTGAGATTTGAACTCATGACCGCTGGGTCAGCAAGGCTCCGATACCATGTTAAGGAACCATCTCACCTAAAATTTAAATTGTTAGGTAAGATCTCAGAATATGATTTATATTATTCTCTAACACACCCTCTTAAGTGAAAACTCTTTGGACTTGAAACTTGCACACAGACTCACTCAACCTCGAATTTGATGTTTTTCAAATAGAATGAGGGTGGTGAGATTTGAACTCATGGCCGCTAGGTCAACAAGGCTCTAATACCATGTTAAGAAACAATCTCACCTTAAAGCTCAACCTGTTAGGTGAGACTCCAAAATATTATTTATATTATTCTCTAACAAGCACCGGGAGTTAAATTGCTTCGTTAAATGTTATGAGTTAAACAATGACAAAAATTGTTTTGTATGTGTTAGACATGGAGGTTGTGGAATGAAGGCAAAACAATAGAGCTGATTGACTCTCTGATGGATGGGTCATGCAATCCGTCAGAAGTGATAAGATGTATACACATTAGCCTCTTATGCGTGCAACAGCATCCAAATGAGAGGCCATGCATGGCATCTGTAGTATTCATGTTGGGAGGAGAGAGTGAATTGCCTAAACCCAAAGAACCAGGTTTTCTTAATCACAGAGGTCTGAATGAATCAAGTTTCACTTCGAGCAAGGTTGGATTATCTTCATGCAATGAGGTTACTACCTCTCTCTTAGAGCCTCGGTAGCTTATTGCCGAATCAAATTTTCACTACTTCTTAAAGTGTAGAATGCTAAACTTATATGGCTTTATCTGGTTAGCTAGACTGGAATTATATTTGAAAACTTTGTATCAGGATGATCAATTGTTCTTATTGTGTGTTGACCAAGAGTGACTCTAGAAGCAAAATAAATTACAGCAGAATCTTTGACACTATCAAAGATTGTTGTTGTTGCTATTCAAATGGAAATCTTTATCTTTTATTCTATGTAACAGAAAATCAGATTTTCCTAGATAATATCTTGCAATTCTGTTTTCTTTTAATGTATAAATAAATGCATTGAAATTCAATAATGAACCAGTTCTGCTGCAATGATTATAAGCAAAATTAGTCTTCTCTGCAATATCATCAACAAATTGTATCAGAGCTGCTTTTTCTTGAGAGAGCCTAATCACTTGAGAGATCACAACCTACAAACACAACCAAAAAACATTAATGAGAATGAGAGATCATAAACACAACCCACAAACACTTGCCATTTATACACAAACACATCAAAATGAACCTAGAAATGTCTTTCATCGCAGTTGCACCTCCAATATTTGATGGGATAAAGTATCAAGTTTGGGCTGTCAGAATGGAAGCCTACCTTGTTTGGTCCAGGCCTGATTTCTCCTAGGCTTGTTTGGTCCAAGCCTGATTTCTTGGCTAACAGATGCAAAATCATAATCATCTTAACCCACATTTATGTTTTCATCAACAAACTCTTCAAAATCAGATCTGGTATTTTGTATGGCCTTATATGGACCATATTTCCTAGGTGTTGAGCCCCACTATTCTATTACTTTATCAAATTCACCTCGTCTTTCATATCCTTGTACATCCTAGACAACAACTCGAGTTGTTGCCCTATAATTTGCAATTAGAAAGCTACATCAGCATTTTGTGTTGCTGATTCATTGTTTTCAAATATGCTTTGAATCTGCAAAATTTGGTTAGGAGCACAAAAAAAATATATCAAGGCTTTTCACTCTAATAAGCTCATATGTTTTTTACCTCACAACTTGCTTTCTTTTGGTTCTTTAGGAACTAAAATCAATAAATTGAAGTCAGTACCCTTTGCGGCGCACTCTAATTATAATTTTCAAACTCAAGAAGCAATAAAAATACTGAAAACAAAGCAAAACAAAACTACGATTATGATTTCGCGAGTAGCAATGCAAATTCGTACGAATTGTGGACGAAATGAAGACACGAAATAAAATAGAAGCAAATATTAGCAAAAACAATTACTTGACTCCTAGATAACCCAAATATAATAGAAACAAAGATTTTGACAAAAATACACAATAAGGATCATGTTTTGAAACTTGACGCAATCTAACCTCTTACGCAATTTTTACGTAGAAGAATTGAAACCTAGACCAAACGACCTCGAAATAACCACCAATTCAAAATTTAGTATTGAAATACCAAACAAACAATAACACTCAATTTATAGTCATTCTCTTACTTCTAGTTAATCAACCCCGCATTTTTTATCATTTTGTGGTAGAATTGAACCTCCAATTAAAACCTCTAGAAAACAATATCAAAATAATACAAAATTTAATATATGGTGTGATCTCAACCCCAATACATAGAATATGAAGTTTCAATTGATTCTAAGGTGTGTTGCTTAAGGTTCACTAAGGTATTGTATTTGTGGCAGATTTGAACCTTAAATTAAAACCTCAAGTAAACAATATTAGAATAACCCCAAATTTAATATATGATGTGATCTCACCCCCAATAGAAAGAATATTAACTTTCAATTGATTCCGATGTGTTTTTCTTATGTTTCATCAGAGTTGTGTTTTCTGCGGTAAAAAATTGAATGATCCTCAAATTTCAATTAATCCTTCTATCTCTCTCTTTTTTTTTTTAATATACTAATATGATAAGACAGTAAAAAGATGAAATATAGCTTTTTTTTGCTTAGATGATGTAGACACGAAGAACAAGGAGATGGACGCAAACACTGAAAATTTTTAAGGAACACTAAAAAAACGAAAATGACAGAAGGATATGATCTTGTTTTGGAGCCTAGCTCTGATACTAATTGATGTGTGATCACGAGGTTCGAATCAGCAAGAGTAACTCTAGAAGCAAAATAAATTACAGCAGAATCTTTGACACTATCAAAGATTGTTGTTGTTGCTATTCAAATGGAAATCTTTATCTTTTATTCTATGTAACAGAAAATCAGATTTTCCTGGAGAATATCTTGCAATTCTGTTTTCTTTTAATGTATAAATAAATGCATTGAAATTCAATAATGAACCAGTTATGCTGCAACGATTATATGCAAAATCAGTCTTCTCTACAATATCATCAACATTGTGTCTCTTAATTATGTTCAGTTTTCCAAACATATACATTATGATCATAAGATTCTATTAGTGTAGTAATGTGTATACAACGCTATAGGAACACGATTCTCAAATAGAATGCCATTAGTTTTGCAGATAATAAAACAATAGCATCAAAATTATTGTACTAACCCCCCGGAAAGTTCCCAGATTAGCCCTCAAATATGCTGTTGTTTGAGCTATTTTTGTAATTTTTTCTTGTTTTTTCCGGATCTCTCAGTTCAGAATAGTTTGTAATCTCTCTAAAGCGATTTTCATTTTCCAATAAACTTCTGTCCTGTTTTTATGTTTCCCTTGAGAAGGTCTACCCTGCAAAGTTCATATGTAAAAGGAAAATAGAAGACAATAGGCTCTGATATAATTGTCTTGGATTTGCTCTAAATTCTGATATTAGCAAATGGAAAATTGATACTGATCAGAATCAGACTGCCTTTCAAAGCTAATTTGGTGCTCACATTTCTGTCATTGAATTGAAGGTTATTCACTAGGAATAGCATTTGGTCAAGGTCTAAGCACTTATATATCTTTGAGGTTGGCCATAAAATGCTATGAAGCAATGCTTAAAGCAAAGAAACAGAGACTATAATGAGATTAGTCATTTTTTGAACAATTTGTTGTTCATGCATTAGCTATAACAACAGGCTCAATTCATAAAAGTATAATAAGAAAAATAAATAAATTAAAACCATAGTCTTATAGGAAATAAATTGAATGAAAATTGCATTTGTTATCACAAGAAAAATTAAACCCTCTACTTTTCAACAGACTGTTGTGTGTCTAAATTTGAAGTAGCACAACCCAACCTCATTTCTCTAACCGATGTCAAGGAATCCCATAAACCCATTTCTTGTCGTGTATATCAATTGGTGCATCCTCCAACCACAACTAAGGATTGTGAAGAGGATGGATGCAAGTGTTTTCTCCATGTTTTTCAACCATTACAACATTATATCTTTCCTACAAAATTTTTAAAAAAGTCAACTATAGTAAAAGAATTAAAAAAAAAATGCAACGAAAAATTTCACAAAGGAATTAATCCATTCAACATTTTTTTTATCAACTCAAGATCTCAAAATCCAAACAATACTAATAATCTTCAACAAAATCAACAATGCCTCACACCTTCTATTAACAATTTAGTGCCCGTTTAGCACTGAGGTTGTACCGCCGGTTGCTCAAAATTCAATTTTTTTTTATTTTAAATGAATTTTTTTGGTGTTTTTAGATCATTTTGATGTGCTGATATCAAAAATAATTTAAAAATAAATTTTTTTAATGTATTTCTAAACGAAAAACACTTTCAAAAGCAACCGCAACCATATTCTCAAACAGGCCCTTAATTATTCAATTTTAAAATGATTGGATGAGTGATTGGTAGACCCTTTATTTTGATGATATGGTAAATGTATCAAGAGTAGTAATAGTTTTCACAAAGGAAAAACAATACCCTATTTCAGTGGGCTACAATTTTCAATGCATTAATAGAACGACTAAGTATAAGGCTTGTGTCATCGGATTTGAAGCTACTTTATAACTCAAAGATAAGAAGCTTAAAGTTTCCAGGATTCCAAGTCAAATTGGTCATATCAGAACTACCTCATGAAGTTGGCCAATAAATTTAAAGAGATTAAGTTCACCCACATGAGTAGAGATAAAAATTAGTTTGCTAATGCTTTGGCAGCTCTAGCTTCATTGACACAAATTATTACTAGGGATAAGATTCAACCAATTGACATTGAAGTTAGAAATCTATAAGCTTATATGTACAATTGAAAAATCACAAGATGGGAAACCATAATGCAATAATATTAAGAGGTTTCTTCAACACCAGGAATACCCTTACGAAGCTTTTAATACAAATAAGAAGACTTTAAAGAGAATGGCCCAAACATTTATTTGGATCGAGAAAATATACATAAAAGGTCATTCGACGAGACTCTGCTTAGGTGTCCCAAGTGAAAAGGAAATTGAGCAAGACTTGAAGGAAAGTTCATGAAGGTATTTGTGCCACCTATGATAATAGTCATATGGCAAGGCCAAGGTAAAAATCTGAATATTTTTGGTTGACCATGAAGAGAGATTATGCAGACTATATTCATTTTGTTGGCAATTGACTACTTCACTAAATGGTTAGAAGTTAATTCCTATGCCCATGTAAAATAAGAAGTAGTCAAGAAGTTCATTGAGAAATATTTTTTTGATTTGTCGTTATGGTTTGCCAACAAGATTGATAACTAATAACACTTAAAACTTCAATGAAAAGTTTATTGTCGAACTTTGGGCCAAATAAGAGATTAAATATCAAAACTCTTCCCCTTACAGATTAAAGATGAATGGAGCAGTTGAGACACCCAATAAAAATCTTAAAAAGATCATTTAGAAAATGGTAGTCACTTACAGAGATTGGTCTGAGATGCTCTCATATGCATTTCATACATATCGCACTACGAGCAGAACTTCTACAGGAGGCACTAATGCCTTTAGAAATAGATATTCCATCAGTTTTGCCTTGGTAAAAGAGGCAGAACTGAATGAATGAGAATGGGCAAGAGTAAGATTTGAACAACTGAACTTATTTTATGAAAAAAGACCAGCAACCATTTGCCACCACCGGTTATACCAGAACAGAATTAAAAAAAAAAACTAGGTTGGGCCAATGGTGTTTAAAGAAGGCGATATAGTGTTTAAAAAATATCATTGGCATCTAGAGAAGATCAAAGTAAATAGACATCAAACTATGAAGGACCATATGTGGTGAACAAGGCTTTTTTAAGAGCTTTAATCCTGATTAATATAGATGGAAAAAATTATCTAGACTTGTAAACTTTGATGTTGTAAAGAAATATTATGCCTATATGATATTCATATTAGTCAATAAAATTGAAGTTTGTCCATGAATTCTTTGTATATTGTTTTCTTAAAACATTCTGCATGGTCTTACATTTTCATGAAATGCTTTGAAAAGATCAAATTTTGTACAAAAAAAAAAGAGAGGTTAAATTGGTGTTTGTTTTAGCAAACAAGTATTAAGAATTCAAGCAATCTCTTTGAAAAGTGATGTTATACAGACAAAAAACCAAGACTAAAAAATTAGTTGTTACATAAATTTTTGACGTGAGTTAAATCTGAAGCAAGTGTCCATCTTTCATGTCTTATTTTGTTACTCATAATTCATTTCTCCATACCAACTCTAATAGCATGGATTACAATTTGTTTAGTGAAAACCATTTTGATAATTTGTTTTTGTTGAAAAATGAAGGGTCAAAGGTCAACTGATTCCAAGTCTGCAGAATTGAAGACTGGAGCAGAGAAGACAGAGCACCATCAAGATTTCCTTTATTATGTTTTTATCACGTTTTAATTTAAGTGTTTGTGTTTAAGTTAATTAAGATCAAAGTATATTGATCATATCATGTTGCTTTATTTTCGTAGTTAAGAAGATTTTATTTCCTGTTTAATTAGAAGAGATTGTAATAGACTATAATTACCATTCTTGTATTTTTGATCTTCTTCTATAAATAAAATCCAAGGGATGGCAGTAACCTAAGAAATTATGCCCTTTGTTCTGTATATGTTACAGTAATTAATTGTGCTTCAATCTTTAAAATCTTTTCAGGGAAATTTCTGGGCAAAGTTCTCGGTTCTTAGTACTGATCTGCACAGTGCTTGTTTTTCACGTCAGGGACGAAATTTCTGAGTGTGATTTGAACAGTAACTGTTCTTCACTCAATTTTATTTTCAACAAATGGTATCAGAGCAGAATTGATCTTAGAAGGGTTGTGAGAAACACGAGTGAATTGTGAGATTTTTTCAAAGTTATTAACTTTGAAGGGAAGGTGAGTGAAACACAAGAGTGAAGAAATTAATCAAAGAAATCCACTGATTTTGTCTTTGATTAATACATAATTGACTTCGAATTGTCAATTACTTCTGTTCTTTATTACGAACAGGTCTTTTATCTTCATTGTTTCTGCATAACTGAGCAGTAACAAGAAGGATCAACATGAATTTTATTCTTCATGGATTCTGGAACTTTTTCGTCAAAATCACCTGTTTTCACAGGAACCAATTATGGTGTATGGGCAGTAAAGATGGGAACTTATCTCAGGGCTTTTGACTTGTGGGAAATTGTGGAGAGTAACAGGGAGCCAACTCCTTTGAACAATAATCCCACAATTGCTCAAATCAAGTTTTTCAATGTAGAGAAGGCAAAGAGATTTAAAGCACTTACTTGCATCCATAATGCAATAAGTGAAGAAATATTCACAAGAATCATGGCTTGTGAAACTGCTAAAGAAGCATGGGACAAATTGAAAGTTGAGTTTCAAGGTGACGAAAAATCAAGAAGAATGCAGATATTGAATTTCAAGAGGCAATTTGAAGTGCTGAAAATGAGGGAGACAGAAACAATTAAAGAATTCTCATCTAACATCTCCAAACTAGTCAATCAAATGAGACTTTTGGGTGAAGATTGTCGCACGTCGCCGCGCGGCGTCCCGGGAGGGATCCTGGCTCTTGCTGTGGAGTTGAGAAGGAGTCGCCACCTGGCTGTTGAGGGTCGCTAGGAACACCTGATTTGTACTGGTCTCGTCAGAGATTCAAAGGTAAGGGACTGGTTGCGTAAAGGGAAGGTATTAGCACCCCTAATACGCCTTACCTGAGGTAAGCTGCATTGTCTATTTCGATGTGATTTTGAATGCTTCAATAAGTCGTATTTATTCACAAAAAAAAATATTTTGATTGAGAAAGAAATCGATCACCGCTTAGAACAATCCTGTGAATATTATTGATTATTATCATTCCCGCCAAATATTTGGGTATTAACCCCCTTAGAATTTATTTATCCAAACATCGAACAGTGAATAATAGCATACTATCCCCGCTGAATATTTTGGATAGAATTTATTTATCCAAACACCGAACAGTGAATAATAGCATACTATTCCCCCTGAATATTTTGGATATCAACCCTTAAGATTTAATTATCCGAATACCGACAGTGAATAATAAATTCCCAAAAAATAAGATTTTTATATTTTTAAAATATTGGCCAATACCCTTTTAATTTTTACAAAGAAAACACATTTTTTATTTCATTTTATATTCCTTTTTTTCCTTAACAAAAACAACATGACATTGAATAAATAAAACACAACACACACACCCACACAATCTCTTTGTCATTCCTTTTTCATCACATTTTAAAAATAAAATACAACTCACACACACATTGTCTTTTTCATTTCCTTTTCACAATAATTAAAAATACAATAAAAGTTCAAATAAACACATAAACACCAAGAAAATTACAAAAACGGGCTCATGAAAGGGAGGTCGTGTGGCTGTGATGGGTGCTGTCATGGCTGGAGAAAGAGATTAAATGGTGGCTGATGGGAAGGAGACGGAGGTCATAGGGCTGCTGTGAAGAGGGCTGGCGGCCTGTGAGCAGGGGAAGAGAAGAGAGAAACTGGGGTTGTCGCCGGAGAGAAAAAGAAGGGAAAGTGAAATGACGGGGGGAAATCAAAATGGGGTTGTAGTGTTGGCTGATTGTGGGGGATCTGGCCGGAGGAGAGGGTGAATGGGAAAGTGAAACGGAAAGGGCAGGCTTGATCGGAGAAGAGAGTGAGAGGGGAAAAGGAAAAGAGAGCTGGGGAGGGGCTGCAGCGGCTGCCAATATGGGGGCGGCGGCTGCAGCCCCAAAATGGAAGAAAAAAACTTAGGGTTGTTGCTATCCAATTTTTGACTAATTATTTTTATGTTTCGAAAAAAATATATCCAAAAATACATATCTTGGTACAAGGGCAAAATTGAACAAATTGAGAGTTTAATGGTCGATTGAGGGTTAAATCACGAAAATCAGGAACCAAGGACCAGAATAGAAAGTCGCGCAAAGCTAAGGTTGAGATTGAATTTTTGATAGGATATAATTGCATAAAATCACAAGTTTAAATCCAATTGGGTGCAATTAAAGAAGTTATAAAGGACCAAATCATATTTTTACCTTCTTAATTTTTTTTTTGAAATCTGCATTAAAAAAGAAACATGCACTGTTACGGCGTGCATTTGCATTGAATTTTCAGGCGCATTGATCACAACAGATCAATCAAATTTTCTTCCTAGTCAATCGTGATCTCCTTCCTGATTCTCCTCTGATTTTATCGATTTGCTTAGCTGTTCCTCAACACTGCATTAAACGCTATGGTGAACGTTTGAGTCTTCTCTGCTATAAATAGCAGTTTGCACGAAGAAGAACAAAAAGGGTGAAACACAGAAGAGATTTTACGTGAAAAATACAAAAAGATTTGATCTAATTTTCTTCTTGCTCTTCCCTGCATTTGCTCTCGTTTTCCTCTGCCTTTCTCTCTCTAAAAAACAGAGGAGCCTCTATCACTCTCTCCTTCTCGGCCTGTCAACCATCACCATCGACCACCCACATTCCGCCTTCAAACACCACCTAGGCGGCACCGTCGTCTCTGCCATCAACCCCAGCAGTTCAGCCACCTTCTCCGGCAAAGAAAACAGAGCAGCCCCGACGCCAGCAAGCACAGCCCGTCACCTTCCGACGACCACTCCGGCCACCACAGGCCACCATTTCCGACGAAACCTCGACCATAAGAACCACCTCGATCTCCTCTACCCAACGGTATAAACAGGTACGCCGTTCATCACACTCGAAAAATTGCATATCCACTGTTCATCTTCTTCACTTGCATGCGCGGGGAGTGAATTAATTCACTCCCCGCCGGGTCGAACGGGCTGGGTTATTGTGCCTGATCCGGCCCAGAAGAAGACAGGGCTTCCAGTCTAATTGGGCTGGAAGCCCAGACCAATATTTGTAGGCTTAAAGCCAGCCGGGAGGATTCATAGGCCGAAGCTTATCTCGGAAATAAGTAGACGGGCCCAGCCCAGTAGATAGACCCGGCCCGGTTCCCATGACTGGGCTGAAAGCCCAGCTCCATGTGCCGGGCTGACAACCTAGCCCAGCCCCATGTGGCGGGCTTGCATCCCAGCCCCGCTCACTAGAGCCGGGCTGGCGTCTCAGCCCACCTCATCAGAGCCGGGCTGGCATTCCAGCCCCGCTCACCAGGGCCGGGCTGGCAGTCCAGCTGACCAAGGCTAGGCAGCCAGCCCCTTTTAATAAATAAATAAAAATAATACAAAAATATAAAAAAATACAAAATTTGCAAAAATATCTTTATCAAAAAAGATAAAAAAAATGTGTTGTTTTCTTGCATACGGCCGATACACTAGCATATTTTAAAAATTATTTCTTTCAAAAAATATATTATCTTGGAGTTTTGAAGAAAATGTATTTTAGCATGGATTTCGCAAAGTAAAATTATTTTCTCGCATTTTTTGGATTTTACAACATATTTGTAAAATCCAAAGGGTATTGGCCAATATTTCAAAAATATTAAAATCTTATTTTTTTTTTGATTTATTATTCATCATCAATGTTTGGATAAATAAATCCTAAGAGGTCTCTATCCAAAATATTCGATGGGGATAATATGTTGTTATTCACTGTCGGTATTTGGATGAATAAATCCTAAGGGGTCAACATCCAAAATATTCGGCGGGGATAATATGCTATTATTCACTATCGGTATTTGGATAAATAAATCTTAAAGGGTTAATATCCAAAATATTCGGCGGGGATAATACACCATAATAATTTAACCAATATATTTCTGAAAAATCATAACATAGCAATCACAAGACAAACAAGAACACCAAGCAGCTTATCTTAGGTAGGGCGTACTAGGGGTGCTAAAACCTTCCCTTTACGCAACCAGTCCCTTACCCTAGAATCTCTGAAAGACCAGTTTTAGGTTCCTATTAACCATAATATTAGGTGGCGACTCCCTTTTTCACAAAAATAAAGATAAACCCCCCACCCCCGCACACGGGGAAGAGTCGTCACGACGCCGCGCTCATTTTTTAGGGGTGCGACAAGGGTTAGGGTTTTTTGGTGTAGGGTTTTTTAGTGAGCGTATTTTTTTTGGTCCCTTTTTATTTATGGGTGGACAACTTTATTTATAGAGGTTTCAAAAGGCAAAATTCAAAATCAGCCCTTAGCTTGTGTGCTTGTTTCAATTTGGTCCTTCATTTCCAATTTGTGCGATTTGACCCTGCATTGACTGTTAAATTCTCAATTTATTCAATTTTTCCCCTGTAACAAGATATTTTTGGATTTTTGTCTTTTTTATATTTTTTTTCTTTTGTTCCGAAATATAAAAATAAGTAGGTCAAAATTTGGGAAGCAACGAAGATGTTCAGGATTCAAGAGTTGTAGAAAAAGTTCTTGTAAGTTTACCTGAAAAATTTGAGAACAAAATTTGTTCTTTGGAGGATTCAAAGGACTTTACACAAATGAGTCTTCAAGACCTAATTAGTGCCCTTCAAGCAGTGGAGCAAAGACAAGCTTTCAGACAAGAAAGCTCAAGTGAAGAAGCTTTTGTTGCAGGATTCAAAGGGAAATCTCGTAATCAAAATTTTCCTAAGGATAGCCATGGAAGCATAAGAGAAATTGGTAGGAATCAACAAAACAAACACAGGCAACAAAACCAGAATTATCCCAACAATTTCAATGCAAGAGGAAAGGAGAAAAAGGATCAATTCCCTGCTTGTAAATACTGCCACAAAACTAATCATCTTGAGTCATGGTGTTGGCTCAAGAATACTCAATGCAGGAGGTGTAAACAGTATGGACATCTTCAAAAATTCTACAAGTCAAACACAGGAACTGGAGCTGCAAAACAAGCATACATTGCAAAAGAAGCAGAAGTTGAAAATGAGCAATTATTCATGGCCACGACAGAACAAAGTTGCAACCAAGTTGAGGTAAACAATTCAAATTGGCTTGTTGATAGTGGTTGTACAAATCACATGACTGCAGACATAAGAATGTTTAACACTTTGGATTCAAATTATGAGTCTAGAGTGAAAGTTGGTAATGGACAGTATGTCAATGTTGAAGGGAGAGGAGATGTGGACATTGAAACTATGGCAGGTAAAAGAACTTTTGATAAAATACTTTATGTGCCTTAAATTAAACAAAACCTAGTGAGTGTTGGTCAATTACTTGAAGAAGGCTACTCATTGTCTTTTATTGATAACATATGCACAATTAGAGATGATAAAGGTGTGACCTTGTTTTCTGCTAAAATGAGTAATAGAAGCTTCAATCTTGGTGTGAAGAATGAGCATATGAATTTGAGTATCTCTGACAGCCCAAAATCAGTGCTGTGGCATAAGAGATTGGGGCATTTTAACTATGCCACTTTGAAGAAAATGGCAGACCGAGAGATGGTGATTGGTTTACCTGAAATTCAAGATCAAAAAGAAGTTTGTGAAGCTTGCCAACTAGGTAAACAAACAAGGATTGTTTTTAATGACAATTCCTTTAGAGCCACTTGTAAATTGCAACTGATTTATACTGATGTGTGTGGACCTATGAGAAATGAATCCTTAAATGGTGCTATATATTTCTTGCTATTCATTGATGACTATAGTAGATATTGCTGGGTTTACTTCCTTAAAACAAAATGGGAAGTGTTTGATATTTTTGTCAAGTTCAAGGCTGCAACCGAGAGGGAAGCTGGGATCAAAATGAAGGCTTTAAGGTCTGATAATGGGGGTTAATTCACTTCTCATAAACTTGAGGTGCATTTAGAAAAGGAGGGGATTAAGCATCAACTTACTGTACCATACACACCTCAACAAAATGGTGTGTGTGAAAGAAGAAATAGAACCTTGATGGAGATGGCTAGATGCCTTTTGTATGAGAAGAAAATGCCTCTTAAATTTTGGGCAGAGACAGTAAGTATAACCTCTTATCTTCTAAACAAAATGGTTACTAAGGTGTTGGGAGAGAAAACACCTTATGAGGTGTGGCATGGTTACAAACCCAACATAGAACACTTGAGTGTTTGGGAGTCCCTGCTATTTTCTGCAACCAGAGATAAAGAGAGGCAAACTTGATCAAAAGGCTGAGTTGGGGATTTTGTTAGGTTACATTATTAAATCAAGTGGATATAAAGTATTTGATTTAAAATCTAACAAAGCTGTGATTGCAAGGAATGTGAAAGATGATGAAGACAAAACTTGGAATTGGGAAGCAGAACTTGTCGAGAGAACAAGTGATGAAATCCAACCTGAAATTGTGGAACCTGCTGCTGATGATGAAGATGAACCTGTAAGGGGAACAAGATTGCTAAGTGATATTTATAGCAGGTGTAATGTAGCAGAAGCTGAACCATATGATGTTCAAGAAGCCATGAACTCACACACTTGGATGGCAGCAATGAAGGAGGAGCTGTTGATGATTGAGAAGAATGAGACTTGGAAACTTGTGGACAGACCAGTTGACAGGAAAGTGATTGGGGTAAAATGGATCTTCAAAACAAAATAAATGCAGATGGCAGCATCAACAAACACAAAGCAAGACTTGTGGTTAAGGGGTATTCTCAAGAACCAGGTATAGATTTTCATGACACATTTGCTCCTATGTCTCGGCTTGATACTATTAAACTGTTGCTTATGATTGCTGCACAAATTGGCTGGTATGTGTGGCAAATGGATGTCAAGTCAGCCTTCTTAAATGGGACACTTGATGAAGAAATTTATGTTGAACAACCTTAGGGATTCGAAATTAACATCACTGCCAACAAGGTCTATCTCCTCAAAAAGGCCTTGTATGGGTTAAAACAAGCTCCTAGAGCTTGGTACAGCCAACTAGATGATTTCTTGCTGAGTTTAGGATTTGAGAAAAGCCTAAATGAAGCAACCTTGTATGTGAAAAAGGTTGATAAGCATATTCTGATTGTATCAGTTTATGTTGATGATTTGTTGATCACTGGAAATCATGAGCAGCTTGTTCATGAGTTCAAGTTGAAGATGAAGAACAGATTCGAGATGAATGAACTGGGACTGCTATCCTATTTTCTTGGAATGGAAATCACACAATCAAAGTCAAGATGTTTTGTGTGTCAAAGGAACTTCACAATGAAGTTACTGAATAAATTTGCAATGGATAATTGCAAACCTGTCAGCACTCCCATGGTGGCTGGACAGAAATTGATGAAAGATGATGATGATCACAAAGCTGATGGAAGAATTTATAGAAGCTTGATTGGAAGCTTGCTATACTTGACTGCCACAAGACCAGATATTGTGTTTGCAGTCAATTATCTTTCTAGGTTTATGCAAAATCCAAGCCAAACTCATTATGTTGCAGCCAAGAGAGTGTTAAGGTATTTGAAGGGAACACTGGATTATGGAATGTTGTTTGATAAACTTGAAACTGTCAAATTGATAGGTTTTTGTGACAGTGACTGGGCTGGAAGTGATGAAGAGATGGTGAGCACTTCTGGTTACTGTTTTTCAATGGGAAGAAGCATCTTTTGTTGGAATTCAAAGAAACAAAGTGTAGTTGCACACTCTACGGCAGAAGCTGAATATATTGTTGTTTATATAGCTGCAAATCAGCTTGTTTGGTTAAGGAAGATGTTGGGAGATTTGAACCTAAATCAATTTGAACCTACAGAATTATTCTGTGACAACATGTCAGCAATTGCAATATCCAAGAACTCAGTGTTTCATGATAGAACCAAGCACATGAAGATTAAGTTCCATGCAATTCGTCAATTCCAGCAAGAGGGTGAACTGGAGATGAAATACTGCACCTCAAAGGAACAATTGGCTGACCTATTTACAAAATCCTTAGCCAAAGAAAGGTTTGAAGAACTGAGAGAGATGATTGGTATGAGCAGCCTGGAATCAAGGAGGAGTGTTGAAAAATAAAGGGTCAAAGTCAACTGATTCCAAGTCTGTAGAATTGAAGACTGAAGCAGAGAAGACAGAGCACCATCAAGATTTCCTTTATTATGTTTTTATCACGTTTTAATTTAAGTGTTTGTGTTTAAGTTAATTAAGATCAAAGTATATTGATCATATCATGTTGCTTTATTTTCGTAGTTAAGAAGATTTTATTTCCTGTTTAATTAGAAGAGATTGTAATAGACTATAATTACCATTCTTGTATTTTTGATCTTCTTCTATAAATAAAATCCAAGGGATGGCAGTAACCTAAGAAATTCTGCCCTTTGTTCTGTATATGTTACAGTAATTAATTGTGCTTCAATCTTTAAAATCTTTTCTGGGAAATTTCTGGGCAAAGTTCTCAGTTCTTAGCACTGATCTGCACAATGCTTGTTTTTCACGTCAGGGATGAAATTTCTGAGTGATTTGAACAGTAATTGTTCTTCACTCAATTTTATTTTCAACAGTTTTAGGTGAAAAGATATGACCTGACCTTTTGAAGAAATTAGGGCCATAAAGAAAACCTCTTGAAAAAGAAACCTCATCTAAAAATAATAGTCGAGATGGAAAGACATGATTCACGATGGTTAGGCATGACCTCTTGGATAAGTCATCAAAAGTTCCTGTGGCTCCAAGGGATAAAAATATTTGCTGTCACGAAGAATCAAGACCATGTTGGTTTAATAATTACTATTGCATGTAAAATCAATTACAAGAGCAGTATCATAGACATTTGGTCACAAAAAATGTAGCTTTCTGAACAAGGGAAACGTAGGGAAATAGCTTAACATCATTGAGGGTGACAGAGCCAATACGATCCGTGAAGCAAAAGACAATTTGTTTATGTTATCCTTGTGCTGTGGTCCTCTATGAGATATCATGAGGAATGATAATTGTATTACATCAGTTTTTGTGAGGTTGTTTTTTTTTTCCTTTAAAAAATAAAATTTATTACAATACAAAAAAGTTATACAACTTGTTCAAAATAATGGCCCATGAAATTATGGCAATCGCCAGTCAACGTTTCTACTTGTGCTTAGGTTTCATATCTCATGAAGTTTTTTTTTTTTTTTTTTGTGATTCTCAATTATATTTTCTAAGAAAAAAAGAAAAAAATGGGGATTAATTAGATCCTTAATTAATGTTTATTTAGTAGGTTCCTTCTCATTGATTGTACACGTGTCTTACTATTTGTTTTTAATTAGAATATTTACGTATCATATTTAATAGAGAAACAATTGTCATATATATATATATATATATATAAAGACATGATTAAGAAAATTCAGTCTAATCAATAATTATAAGATGGTAATCTAAGATATTAGTGTACATTTTATTCTATCAAAAACTTACGTTAAGCATTTAATGGGTTGGAAGAGAAACATAGTTTTTTCTTAGCAATTCATATATGGTATTTCAATTTCTTAAGGGGTTTACTATGAATATGGGTAGATTTTTTAAAAAAAAAACATATATATATATATATATATATTATTTAAATGTGAAAAAAAAATCTAAGAAGTTGTAAGATCATGGATATTATGATTTTATCTTATTGTTCATGCTTACAATTAGATAGTTGTTTACACGTGATTAGGAACTCATGTTTTTCCATTCTAAATTTATTGTTTCTCCTAATTTCTTTGATTGCAAACCACAAACCCTTCATGCACCTTAAGTTTCCTGAAATTTAGTTTTTTTTATCCAAATTTGATAAAGCTGAATATTTTTTAGATCTAGGAATGAATGTTTTAATTTTCTTATTTTTCTAGTTTATTTTTATGATTTATGCAAGTTGAACCTTGATAAACTTCTCATTGAAACTCTTTTGACTTTGCATTATAATACTGGTACTAAACGTGGTTTAGTAAATGAACATTTTGCTTATCTATGGAATAAATATTAGGGTCACATTTCCTAAGAAAAAATGGAAAGATTAGTAAAGAATGAAATCCTTCAAGGTTATGAATTATATTAAAGGAAAACAAATAAAACACAAAAGAAAAGAGCCGCAAGAAGTATACAACTTCTTGAAACTATACATATTATATATGTTGATCTTTTGATGTTATTTCTTTTAGCAAGAAAAAATATTTTAACCCTTTATTGATGACTATTCACGTTATGGATAAATTTATTTGTTACATGAAAAATCTCAAGCAATAAATGTCATAGAGGTATTTATTAATGAAGTTGAAAGATAAATAAACAAGAAGGCAAAAGTTATTAGGTTAGATAGAGGTAATGGATATTATGAAAGATATAATGAAATTGGATAATGCCACGGTCCATTTGCTAAATTCCTTGAAAAACATGACATTTGTGCTCAATACATAAAACCATAACAAAATGGTGTACCATAATGGCATAATCATACTTTATTAGATATGGTTAGGAGTATGTTGAGTCATTCATCTTTACTTGTTTCATTGTGGATGCATGCATTAAGAAGTGTTATGTGTTTGTTAAACAAGGTTCCTTGTAAGACACGCCTCAAAACACCTTATGAATTATGAATTGGTAAGAAACCTAATTTAAAACATATAAATGTTAGGCATGACCAACAGAAGTAAGAATTTGTAATCCAAAAGAAAAGAAACTGGAGTCAAGAACAACCAGTGGTTTCTTTATTGGTTATCCAAATATCTAAAAGGTATAAATTTTATTGTCCTAACCATAACACAAAAATTATTGAAACTAAAAATGTTAAATTCATTGAAAATGATTAAGTTAATGGTGGTGAAACACCATGAAATATGAGATTTCATAAAGTTATGATGGAATTTCCTTTACCCTTTACTTCTTTTAAAGTTGTTCCTCAAGTTGTTGAACAATTTAACAATTATTGAGAGTAACTAATTAATTACTATACGCTCCATAATAAAGACATTATTAATGAACCTACAATAGATGAGCCACAAGAAATAACATTAAGATGGTCTCAAAAACAAAAAAACAAAAAACAATATGTTATTTCAAATGATTGTGTGGTATATCTATAAATGTTAGAATTTGACTATGGAATTAATCATGATACAACCTCATTTTTACATGATATTGATTATGATAATTATAAGAAATAGATTAGTGCCATGAAAGATGAAATAAAATCTATGAAAAAAATAAAGTTTGGGACTTTGTTAAAATACTTAATGGTTTCAAAAGAGTTTGATGTAAATGGATCTTTAGGACCAAATGAGACTTACATGGATATGTTGAAAGATATAAGGTCAGACTTGTTGTCAAAGGTTTTACTTTAAGAGATTTAATTGATTATAAGAGAATTTTTCACCAGACTATACGAAAGACTCATTTAGAAATATTATGGCTTTAATAGTTCATTATGACTTAAAATTGCATCAAATTGGCGTGAAAACAACTTTTCTAAATGAGAGTTTAGAAAAAGAAGTCTACATAGATCAACCTAAGGGATTGAAGAAAAAGAGAACAAGGTGTGTAAAATTAAAAAATCAATATCTAGAGTTAAACAAGTTTCTAGACAATTGTATCTTAAGTTTAATGATGTTATAACTTCATTTAGATTTATGAAAAACATTGTTGAGCAATATATATATATATATATATATATATGAAGGTTAGTTGGAGCAAGTTTATATTTTTAATTTTATATGTTGATGATATATTAGTTGCAACTAACAATCTTTGTTTCCTACACGAGACCAAGAAATTTCTCTCTAATGATTTTGATATGAAGAAAAAGGAGAAAGGAAATTTATGTGATTGGATGAAAATATTTCAGGATAAATAACAAGGATTGTTAGCGTTGTCTAAAAAGACCTATATCAATAAATTCTTAGAGAAATTTAGAATGGATAAATGCTTAGCATATGTTATTCCCATTTAAAAAATAGATGAGTTCAATCTCATTCAATCCCTAAAAGTAAATTGGATCACAAACAAATGAAAGAAATGCCATAAACATCAATTGTTAGGAGCTTGATATATGCTCCAACTTGTACTAGGCTAGACATTAGTTTTGTTGTTTGACAATATGTTTTATTTCATTAAAAACTTTACACAAAGCACCCATAAATATTTTACATAAAGCACGAAACATAATTTTCTTTATCTATTCACATCCACGATTCTTGTACCCTTTCTTTTAAAGTTTTCTTTAGATATTATTTAAATCATGAAGTTCCAAGATCACAAGTTTTATAATTTTACTTGATTGTTCATGATTACAATTACATAATTAGATAGTTGCTTGCGGTTAATTCAATGTGGGGGATGTAAAGTTTAATTTGCATCCAAGAAATAGATTCAATTATTTTCGGTGCTCTTGAATATTAATTTAGTTGCTGGCCTAGAAAAATGAATAAATTAATTATTAATTAGCTGGAAAGGTTAGGCACTTTAATAAGTTAATCTCGTTCGTGAGAAAGGAATCCTTTTATAAGCTGAGAACAATCGATGCTGGTAGGTGATCAAGAAAGATAGTTTAAAGTTAAAAGCTGTAGATTCATATTAGACCATTGACCCATGCAAAGCATTGGATAATGAAATTGAAGGGAATGATAAAAGAGTTGGATTTTCTTGACCAAAAGGAGGTCTTGTCTTTGGAATTCATAGTTTTTTTTTTTTTTTTTATATGAGGATATTCTATCCTTGAAAAGTGTATTTTATAAATCTAGATTAGCTAGTAAAATCTTGGTTATCCCAGGAGTTTATTGTTGTTGTTGCTGGAAGGAGGCCATTTCCGAATTTGTAAGCTTTATTTTTAAAATGTGTCTATAAATAGGTTAGTAATGTTATATTTTAAACACTCCTAAATATTTATTTTTTTAAAATCTATCATATTTATATCTAGATCAATACCAGCATTTAATTTTTGAGACATGAAAAAATGCTAGAAATAATATTTTTTTATTTTCTCATAACATTTCATTTCATTTCAATATATATATATATATATATATATATATATATATATATATATATATATATATATAAATTCTAGGTAGCTCTTCACCCTTCTATTTTACTTTTTTTTTCTTTGTTGCAAGAATTGATAAAATATGGATAGAATGTTGTCCCAGTTTTGACACACACAAAAAAAGGAAAACAATTGATTTGGAATGGCATGTTTGTAAATTAAATAACCATTTTAGTTTTGGGTAAGCATGCGATCTAATGTACGTCATCCATTTGTTTTTACTTAATTTATATTTTTGCAGAAATAAAAGCCATCCAATCAATTCTCCATTTTCATAATATATATGGAAAGAAAAGAAAAGAAAAAATCATTTTATATTTTTATTACATCAATTTTATTGTTTTATATTTTATCTTAATTTGTTTACTCCTATAGTCCTTATGCAGACGCATTAATTTGTATACAATAATTTATTAATATAATTTCTTTTATTTTATTTTCTCTCAAAATATGCAGTGTTAGGCCTATTATTCTTCCGGAAAAAAAAAATCTATCTATCTATAAAGTTCACTTGAGTCTTACGTGAAATAAAATGTAATAATTATATTATAATTATGATAAAAAATTAAAAAAAAAATGAAAAAGAAAAGAAGAACAGTGTCACATCTTCTAGAGAAAATTAGTTTGCAACAACCACTACGATTATGATTATAAGCATGACCACAATATTCCATCATCATCATCATCCTCCTTAATCACTAATCATTTCCGTTTGAAATTATTAACAGCGAAATACCGTTTCTCTTAACGGCGTCCATCTCCAACCCAACTTAACTGACTATAATAATAAAATAAAAAAACACTTACTATATATATTATTTACTAGCTAATTGCCTGCGCGTTGCCGCGGGTATTTTTTGTATATAATTTAATATAATTAAATCTACAACGATAAATTTATATGATATAAATAAATAAAAATTATAGATTAACAGATAAAATGTTTAAAATTTTGAGTTGAGTTTGTCATGTAAGCATAGATTATATCTTTTAGAATATAGGTATTGCATCATAAACGATCATAAAAGAGCGCTCACTAACATTAGAAAAAAGAGCAAAATATTTGAATAAGAAAAAAAAAATTACTGAAATCATTATTGTGCAGATAATAAAATTATAAAAATCAATTAATAGAAAGAGCAAATAAAAAAAAAGGGGAAAAGGAAGCAATATTAATTTAAAATATTATAACAATAGCAACATCGGAGTCTTAACATCTAAAATTATTATTGTCGCTAGAATAAAAACAACAAAAATTATTAAATTATACCGAGGGAAAAAAATAAAAAGCATGAACAAAACAGCAAGCAAGAAAAACCAATTAAAAATTATTATTATTATTATTCTTATTATGAAAGAATAAATAATCACTATTATTATAATATTAATAATAATCACTATTATTATTATTCCTATTATAATAATTATTATTATGTTAATAATGAAAGAAACAAAAATAAATGAAAGACTAAAAATATCCCAGAAACTTTAACAAAAGATAAAAAAAAAAAAAAAAAAACTTATCATTGCTATTATTGGCAAAAAAAAAAATTATCAAATTATCGGGAGGGGAAAAAATATAACAAAAGAGTAAGAATGAAAAATAATTAAATCATGATTATTATTATTATTATTATTATTGTGTTAAATACACTTATATATACATGGACAAAAGTAGGGATTAAAAAAATAAAAGTGTAAGGGCTGAAATGAAAATCAAATATAAAGGGATTAAATTAAAAAACTAAAAGTCAAAGGGCTGAAATGCAAATAACATTTATTGTCAATTGAAATCAGAGGACAAAATTGCAAAAATCGGAACGTTTGTACCGAATTGATTGAGTTATATACAGCCAACCCGGAAATTGAAAGTAGAAGGACCGAAGTGAAACTTTCACATTCAATCAATTAAAATCGGAGGACCCAATCGAACAAAATCAAAACTTATATCAAAGAAATGAGGACCAAAATCGAAATTAAAAGTAGAGGGACCGAAGTGCAAAGTAACGCAATATGGGGGACTCTCCTGCACATTGACGTGCAGGAGAGAGAGAAACGTGGCCGGCGGCTTTAACCGGCCTCCGCCGCGTCCACGGACATTTGTTGGTTACACGCACCACAGCGGGAGGAAGACCACGCGGCGGCGCATCGATCTAGCCTCCGGTAGACAATTTCCGGCCACCGTAGGAGGCCGCACGCGCCACCTAAATAGGGCGTGAGGCGAAAAACCGTCTGGCGCATGCGCCTCACGCCCTGACAGACACCGAATAAAAAATTCGAAAAATAGGGCCAATTACCGTTATAACCCTGCACCCAATTAAGTGTTTTTGTCTTATTAGGGGCTATAATTGTATTTAGCCATTTCAGAAAATATTAAAAAAAAAAAAAAGTTGCGGCGGACCGGTCTGGACGAGCGCAATTACGCCGGTGCCCCTCAGCCGGATGTCTTTTTTTGTCTTATTACCGGGGGTTAAAGCGTGATTACACTGTTCATAGCTGAATATTTAAAAAAAAAAAAAGGAAACCCGAAATTAGCCCCGTTTTACACCGAGATTTTGCCGCGCGGCTAAGGCCATTTTCGCCTGCACACTGCTCGAATCCACAGTGTTCTGTGAGAGGCTCAACAGTAAAAACACCACGCCCTTTATTTGTTTTGTAATTGTTCATCAAAATTGAATAATTCTTTATTTTTATTTCCCCCCTTAATGAAATAAAATCATCTCCTAACCGCCGTAAGCAGTTAAACACGCGTTATAGCGACTCCCTTCAATTCTCTATAAAAATCGTCAACGTTCTTTTCTTTTTCTCATCCCTTTAAAATCACACACGCAACCAACCAACCAACCAACCAACACCCACACAGAGAGGAGAGTTTGAGCTAGCTAGCTTTGCAGACTTCTTCCAATTAAATGGCGACCAAAGTGTATATTGTGTAAGTCTTTCTCTCTTTCTGTATATCCTCGCCTTTTTTCTTTTCTAATTTTCTATATTTTGAGTTTTTTTTAAGAAAAATTGTTTGTTCTGTTAATTTGAACGAGGATGTATATTTTTGTATAATTTTTGTTCTGTTTTATAAGATCGATTTTGTTGAAGTGTTTTGAGCTTGGGTTGATGTAATGGTGCATTGGCTAATTTGAAGTATGATAATCTGCTCTGCGTTTCGTGTGTTGATCTTTATTAGATCTCTAGATAATCGGGTTAGAATTATTTTTGCTTATATTGGATTGATTAGTGTTGATAATCTCATCTTAGGCACGAAAATGATATTGAGGAAACTATTGAACATCAATGAGGAATGGATTTTTTGGTTGTTTATCAGTGCTAAGATATAAATGTTCATCTGATCTTGCAATGCAATGTTGTTATAGGTCCTGTCGCTACGCATATGCGGATGTTTTTTTTTCATGTCAGTTTAAGTTAAAATTTGATTCTTTATCAAGTATAGTAATTATTGTTGCTGCTTCTTTCATTGTTTGTCTGGTGATACCGAGCTTTCTTGTATTTCATTTGTCAATCTATGTAAATATTATGTATGAAATGAAGTAAATTTTTATTACTGCTTTCCTGAAGGGTTGAAGTCAGAGTTTGGTAGCTTCTTTTTTTTTTCCAGATAATTCTGCTGGATTAGTTGAGATAGTTCACTAAAGATCCAGTCAAATTCAATTAAAAAGAAGACATTGGCTGTTGCAATGGATAATTTTCTCTTTCTTTCATGATTTTCAACCAGTTGCATGGATATGGTATTAGCTTGCAGACAGACAGACACTGTATTATTTCACTATGAATTATCAATTTGGCTGGTAGCACTTGTCATGATATTGCTATGAAGTTCCCAGCTGTACTAGCATTTTTTTTTCAAGTGTCTGAAGGTTCTTATACATAGCGGGGTAGTGGGCTCTATGTAGGCATCCACTATTTGGTGGGATTATCACGTGGGGTCAACTGGTTTATTGCTAATAAAATACAAATCCAAGGGAAATATGCTTTTTATACACTTATTTTTGGCACTGTGGGTGTTTGAATGGGGGTACATTTGCGAGTGTCTAGTTTTCAGATCTAGAAAGCTAGGATAAAATAATGCAAGGAGCTCCTTGGTGCTGTCTATCATTTCACATGATAAAATATTTGTTTCGGTCACCGCACTTATTTCAGTGCTGTAATGATTTCTGTTGCAATTTCTGAATCTAATGTGTTTAGGTCCCCTCCCATTTATTTGTCATATGAACATATTGGCTGTGCTGGAACGTGATGAATGGTGTTTTGAGGTATTGCAAATTTGCAATCTATATTAATCATTGCTATTCAAGGTTTTTTCAATTGGCAAAAACCTTTCAATTACTATATCCACTTGTGGAATGGACTAGATGATCTTATAAATTGATAGTGGACTTGGTTCAAAATCTTGAAGAAAAAGCATTGCCTTTAAAGACATTACTGACCTCTTATGTTACAATTTCATGCAAGTTATTTTTACATGCTCCAAATGCTCTTCATGTTCTTTCTTTGTCCATGCTGCTTTTTTCCTCGTATTTTGTCTCTTAGAATTTCTAGTTGCATTTACAGGTACTATTCCATGTATGGCCATGTAGAGAAACTGGCAGAAGAGATTAAGAAAGGGGCTTCATCTGTTGAGGGTGTTGAGGCCCAATTATGGCAGGTGAGGAAGTGCATCCAATGTCAACTTTCATAGTCCATGCTCTTGTGATGTTGAACTATTAAATTTACATGCATGCTGTGGCCTGCGTATGATGATGCAAAGTAGAATGCCACAAGAATTTTAGATCCAAAAGGAATAAGGTTGGATAATCATGAACCTAAACTTGTTTCTTAAAATATTTCCTATGTGCGAAGTTATGAGGTTAACAGAATACATCATCTACATCCATGGCTTCCATGCTTTGTGTGAACTGCTGCATGCAGTTTTAAAGTTTTTAAAACTGGTGCAAGTTTTACAGCTTTTTGTTTTTTGATATTGTTGCTTTTAGTACAATCAGTATTACAACTTCTAATATCTCTCATGGTAATGTCCTGTTGCTCATATGTGCCGAGGTTCTGTAAGAACTTTGCACCTGTAATGGAGTTGTTCACAGTTGTTATGGTTCCTTTTCCATGGTCAGACATCTCTGTCAGTTGTCACACATAATTATCTATAGGGTTGTGAAGGCATAGCTATTTATGGTTTTTCTTGCCTCTGAAGTGTGCTATCTAATACATTTTGAATGCAACTTGATAGTTCAACTGGTGGCAAGGATTATATTTGAAGATGAGGCTCCTCACTGTTGTGGTTTTCTCTGGGATTGCAAAAACAATTATACTGATCTAGTCCTCATGTGTTACAGGTTCCTGAGACACTGCCAGAAGAGGTTCTTGGAAAGATGAGTGCACCACCAAAGAGTGATGTACCAATCATTACACCCAGTGAACTCGCTGAAGCTGATGGCTTTGTGTTTGGATTCCCAACAAGATTTGGAATGATGGCAGCCCAATTCAAAGCTTTTCTGGATGCGACTGGAGGTCTATGGAAAACACAGCAACTTGCTGGCAAGCCCGCCGGAATCTTCTTTAGCACTGGATCGCAAGGTGGTGGCCAAGAGACCACAGCGTAAGTCCCTGTGTCACTGCTACCAAATTAAATTCTTTACTAGAAAAACCTTTTAGGAAGTACAAGTAACGATGTTTTATGAAAACGTTGTGATTCTAACAGGTTGACTGCGATTACCCAACTTGTCCACCATGGGATGATATTTGTTCCCATTGGCTACACATTTGGTGCTGGCATGTTTGAGATGGAGAAGGTGAAAGGTGGAAGTCCTTACGGTGCAGGAACTTTTGCTGGGGATGGGTCGAGAAAGCCAACTGAGCTTGAATTGGAGCAGGCTTTCCACCAGGGCAAGTACATTGCTGCCATCACAAAGAAGCTCAAAGGAGCTGCTTAAGTTCACTCAATTACAAGAATACGGTCTGGTCTTCCATTTTTTTTACCCTATAGAATATGCATTTGCAAAGAATAATTTTTATTCTACTGGTTATTATATGCTTTTTATGTGTGTAATACGATAGTGATTATTGCCAATGATAACAAGGCTGGTTGTGTTTTCATTTGTTCTATCCCAATGCATTATGATATTATTTCTTGCCTAATAATGTCTATCAATTCCTCCTATTTGTAGAAACCAATAGGAATTACATGATCAAATGAAATGAGAGTTCGACATCGTCACTTTGAAGCTAAAGCCGGGCAGAGACGGCACAGCCCTGCGAAAGTAGCGCATAAATCTAACAAAACTTGAACCGTAACACTACAATTTACAGTGAATGCAGGTCTAAAATTTTGAAAACATGAATGATGCCATCGAAATTTTTGATAGAAAATAATATAAATTATATTTTGAGGTCTCACCTAGCAGCTTCAACTTTTAGATGAGATAATTTTTTAATATGATATCATAATCTTAATGACCCAACGGTTACGAGTTCGAATCTCACCACCCTCATTCTATTTGATAAAAATAAAGTATAAAGTGGTGTGGGTTTGTGCAAGTTTCAAGCCCAAAAGGTTTTCACTTGAGACAATGTGTTAAAGAATAATATAAATTATATTTTGGAGCTTCACCTAATAGCTTAACCTTTTAGATCAGATGAATCCTTAACAATTTTATGGTTTTATCCTTTCACCTGGAGTTTCCCTGTCATTCATGAACCACATTCTTGATTTGAAATTTAGGCTAATCACTGATGCATGTATAACCATATCTAGCAAAAAATATACTGTCAGAATTACACCAACTTTTAAGTATACCCTAACCTTCATATGCATGCAACCTAATGGTTTGGTAAATATAGGTTGAATTTGATTCATTAATGTTTTATTTTTAATTATTTTTGAGTTGATATGACTTATGAGGACTAGACTATTCTTAGAATAGAAAAATAGAATTCTCCAAACAAATAACACTCTTTTTTCTCTTTAGAAAGGGGTGCTCTCAAGTACACTTTACACGGCCATGAGTGTATTATGGTGAAGAAATTACAAGTGGTACAAATGTAACATTGTCTTTTCTTGTTTGAAATTATTTCTAGCATCAGAAAGTTTTTTTTTGGAGTTGATCTAGTTAGATCCTCTTTAAGCTTGTTTGGGTCAATCACCTAGGTCAAACAACTTTACTTAGATCAATTAAATTTGTTTTTTTATAAAAAAAAATAAAACCTAGATTTGAGCCTAGTGCCAAGTTAATATGTCAAGTTAGGTTTGGTTTAACAAGAATGTTGAATCCAAAGATAATGTGTTATTATCATCTTTGATTATTCTTTCAAGAGCAAATCCAAACAAAAAATATAATGTTAATCCATCAATAACTCTCTAAATCCTTGAGTCTTTTTATACATAAAGATTAAGAAGAGTCTCTATTAGCAACAATGAGACCTTTTTTACCTTTCTCATAAGATCTTACATGCTTTATATAGGATTGTTAGGAATTCTAAGTCGATGTGGCTTGACCTTAATGGGATGAGGTGTCTCTTGGGAAATGAAATAGTGGCTAACTTTTAATGCAGTAATTGAGTGAGTTTTTGAAATTTATGATGAGATTAAAGGTTATTCATTTAAAGGCAAGAACTAAAACATGTTTTTTTTATAAAAAAAAAAAAAAAAAAACCTTAGTTGTTCTTGCTTTTGACTTTTTTACTTCCATTTTCTATGATTTTTTTGAAAACTTTCTTATGCAACATGATCCCAAATCATCTCTTCTTTAATTCAAGAAAGACTCATTTCAAATATTTCCCCTTTTAAGAACATTTTGCCTATCTTTATCTCAAATATAATAAATGGACCCTAAAAACATGAGATCCATCTTAAAAAATAAAATAACTCCTATCTTCGACGATGAGTTCAAAGTCCAACTAGAACTTGAAAGAAGCAGCAAGGGACACGGGTCTAACAAATTAAATCATCCTTATTTAATGGGGAAGATAAAACACCTTCCTATAGTATTCCTTCTCCTTTCCTTACCAAAGATACCCATGAAAAGAGGTTTCATGGGAGTCCCTCTCTTATCTTTATGAGAGACATTTAAAAGAGATAGAGAGAGGTTGCCCTAAACTCCTAAGAACAATGTCTTTACTAATGTACGTGTTATGGATGTAAAATTAATGGTCTGCCACCAACATGAAAATCATATGGCTCATAAATGTGACTCTACTTAGCGTATCAATAATTTGACCCTAGACTCCATCTGAGATTATTTTGAAATTATTACCCTTATATATATGTATATGATGAGGTATTCCTTTCCTATTCAAAGGTTTACGCGGAAAGTGTTTTTCTACTATCAGTTGGATCTAGGTTAGATGCTTTCTAATAAATAGACAATCCTGTCTTTTTTTAAAGAATTGTAAGATCATTAGACTTGAGCCTATGTTCAATGTGTTTTAAAACTGTTATCAATTGGTTATCAACACTAATGTCAACAATCAATTTTTCATGAAAAACATGTTTGTTGGTAAGCCAACACATGTCAATAAGTGGAGAGGGAGATGACCGATTGTTGGATTCATTGAGACAATCAATCTTGAAAAAGGATTGCAAATAATCTGAGGTTGTTGCCACTACTGGAGGTTCCCCTCTATAAAGTAAATAACAAGTTGTCTAACCTTAGAATAGAAGAAGAATTGTGATATGTTGGAGTTAACTTCAACTAAGTATGAACTTAATGAAAATAGCCCAAGAATACTATCACGTCGTTTTGTAAGGTGAGTTGTTTTTTTTAACTTGTCCATTGCTTTATTTATTTAAGTCTTCATAGGACTGATAGCTGAAAGAGATGAAAAAACTTCAACAAGGCCTGTTGGCAAGATTTTACCCTAGAAGTCTCTATCTTCTATAATTGATGGTGGTAAAGATGGAGCGGTGATAAGGAATATTAGTAAACTCTTCACTCCTAAAGGTTTTATCTTTGAGATAACAATGGTAAGGGTTATAACCTCTATATATGTTGGAGGTCATAATCTTTCCCTAACCATTGACGAGGTAAAGCAGTTCTCTCTACTATGATTGCAGATGTTGCAACCTATTTCAAAATAAAAAGAGTCTTTACTATAGTGAAAACTTGTGTTTAAACCCTATTGATAGAGGCTCTTATAAAGGTATCTCTTTTTCTTCAACTAGGGTTGGCCTTCAAGAGTTCAAAGACACCTTTACTTAAATGGTTTTTGGCCACTCTTCCTTTAATTTTCTTGTCCTAGAAAAAAAATATAACTTTAAAAGGCCTTAGTTGGAGGGAAAACAACCTCAAGGAGGTAAAAATGCTAAAGAGGATCTTTACTATCTAGTGAGACATTTTTATGATGTTTGATGACAGTTTCCACAATAATCTGGCTTTAACTAGCTAGATGAATTTTAATAAAGAGATTTTCCTGTTTTTTTGGTATAGTGATTAACACTTTTAATAATTACCCGACAATCCTTTATGATGTGCTCCTACTTTCGGAGACATTGAGTGATCGAAAAGGATCATGTGACAAACTTGGAATATTAAGTTGCCTTTAAGTTGCTGCAAGAGAAGAAAAAATGTTATAGAGTCAAACTATGGAGCATTAAGGTGGATTATTCAACTCTAAAAGACAAAACATAGGGTTTTACCCTTGAGTAAGGTTTTAGCAAAAAATTGCTCAAGGTGAACAACAATTAAGTGGTTCTAGTAAGACAAAAGCTTCTTGGAAAGGGCCTCCTAATCTAGTTTATGGGCTAAACTTACTATTGTGCAGGCTTAAGTAGTTATTGTCAGGTAGAAGGTTCAGTTTAGATAAAGTTAAGCATTTATGGGTTCAACGTCTATTCTTAGTCAAACAATTTTAGGTCCAATTCCTATACTTAGTTAAACATTGTTTTCCGTTAAGTAACGGATAATCTAACCTTAATAAGGTTTAAGAGGGTTTCCCTTTTTGGAACCAAGAATTGGTGTTATTTATAGGCATCTTTTATCCATTATGGATTACTAAAAAGCCTTCAGGTGGGAAGTTATGTTGATAAGCTTTAAATTTAATTCGTGGAAGAGTTTACAACTATTGTTCCTAGAAGAACAAAACGTCTTCACTAAGGCATGGTCTATCTCATTATTATAGAATTGTGTGATGGCACTAGAGAGATCATGTCAATCTTTTCTAAGATAATTTGTGTTATAACACCAAGGCAATATTCATCCTTCAAAGGTAAATATGTTATGGCACTAGGAAAAATGAATCCATCCCATGTTTGAAAGATTGATGGGTTTATGCTCTAGGAAAAATGTATTCATCCTCATCTCCAAGGCAATAATCATCCCATCATTGGAGAGATGTTTGATCATACTAGGGAGATTATGTTAATCTTTTCCAAAGATAAATTGTGTTGTAACACTAGGGAGAGTGAATTCATACCACCTTTGGAGGGTTGAGGGGCTTGTGCTCTAGGGAGAAAGTATTTATCCCCGTTGTTGAGGCAATGTTTATCCCATTCTTAAATAGATATGCGACTATACTATTGAGACCATATAAATCTCTTCCAAGGTAAATTATGCTATAAAACTAGAGAGACGTTCATTCCTTTCACAGTAAATGAGTTATTGCACTAGAAAAACCATGTCAATCCCTTCCAAAGTAGACTATGATGTACAACTAGGGAGACATTCATTCATTTCCAAGTAAATGTGTTATCGCACTAGGAATAGTGAATTCATCTCATCTTTGGAAGTTTGAGGGGTTTGTGCCTTTGAGAAAGCCTCAAGAGTACAAAACATCGTTACTTTGAATAATTTAATTCATATAAAATAAACTTAATTTCTTAGTCATTAACCATAATACATATTTCTCTCTCATTAAAGTATAATGAAACAAAATAACGTTATAGTTTCATCCCTAAAAAAGGGGAGGGAATGGTGTTTCTCCAATAGAGGTTTTCTAGGTGGTTGCCAAATATGCTCCTCCTAGATCAACATAATTCCTTGGATTATTGCGAAAGTATAACTAGTAAAAAACAAGACAACTCCCATGCTCAGGAACAATCTACTATGCTAGGTTTGAAAACTTAGATGTTGCCTTTTGTCTATAATAACTCTTGAAATTATATAGTTTGGACCAATATTATGCCGCTACCCGTTGAAAGCTTTCTTAAAGTTGAAGGCTCCACCTCCGATGGTAATTGGGGAGGATAATAGCCCACCTCTTGAAAGACTAATTAATGGATTTTTTGTATTGATCTCACATTAACAACATCACTATAGAGATTTGAGTTTATCCTATGGCCTTATGGGTCAAGATGATAATTGAGATATGTCGTATGTGACATCGCGACAATCTTAAAATTTTAGTTTTGAAAGAATAGATATATGACATCTTGTTCATAGAGGGAAAATGTCTAATTTAAGAAATCGTCACCTAGTATTAAGGTCACTAGAAATACTAATTGGTCAAAAAAACTTCTATAGTATGATACCGATTATGCAAAGAGAAGATATTATCACCCCTTAACATCCTACCTAAAATAGACTGCATTACTGATTTTGCTTTAAATTGCCAAGGGTTGTTGTTTATATGTTATCAATAGTCCGACTATAATATTTATAACTCTAGTTTTTTTAAATATTCAACTACAAATACTTTCAACTTTGGCATTGATAAATATTACATGAAAAAATATATTTATGGCTTTGACGTTACTAAATATTCAACCAAAATTACTTTCAACTTTAGCATTGGTAAGTATTATATGAAGAAAATATATGATATTTTTGGTTTTGATATCAGTAAATATTCAGTCAAAATTACTTCCAACTCTAATGTTAGTAAGTATTATATGTAGAAAGATAAGATATTCCTGACTTTATGATTTAAGCTTAATGTTGGTACTGTTGAATATAAATATTTATGAATTTTGGAGTATTTTATCATATATAAAAAATTCCTCTATAATCCATGACCTGTCCCATTATGATCATGACCGGCTAATTAATTAGACACTAACCATGCTTGGTGTTGCCTTCTGTCGAAGAGTAACATGTTTCAAAAGGCGTGGAAAAAAAAGAACCTCAGATTTTGCTGGGATCCTGTCAAGTTGGAGAGCGACACCCCTAATTTCCAAGTGGAACAGGAAATAAAATCTGAAAAGGATGGAAATTATTTAATTGCTTGAAAGGACACCAGTTCTTCTCCCAGGCCTTCAGAGTCAAAATAAGGTTGATAAATTATTGTTTGCATTCATCCTAACAACATTTTCTTGGTGATTAATGGCCATCAATTGAATGGAATTTAAATGTGTTTTTTTTTTTTTTTTGAATAAAACGAATTTGAACGCAGAGCTTCTCTAAGAAAGAATTTAGAATTGATATTTAAATTTACTCTTATAATTTTAATTTATGTTGATGATTATTTTAAAATTGATTTTTTTTTCTTTGTTCTTCAAATCAAATGATTTTTTATGCTGGTAATATTTATTTTGGTTTTGTCATTTTTTTTAGTTATTTTTGTTTGCTCTTTTGGTAAAGTTTTTGAGTTTTTATTTTATTCTTCAAGATAATTTTATAGTTTTCATTGTTTGCGCAAGAACAATAATAATTTTAGTGATTATTTGTTTTCTTACTTGCTCTTTTGTTAAAAATTTTGGTTTTGTTTTTTTATTCTTCAAGATAATTTAATAATTTTTATTGTTTAAGCAGTAATAATAATAATAATTTTAATTGTTATAATCATGGTGATATTAATGATAATGATAATGATAATGATAATACAATAATAATTTATTGTAATGGTTGTGGTGCTTATGGTATTAATAATTATAGTTGTGATGATAATAATAACAATAACTCATAAAATAATATTAAGAGTATCAATAATAACAAAAATGATTATGATAATTATATTCATAATGATAATAATACTTATAATAATTTTAATGATATTAATAACAATAACGGTGTTAGTAATCATAATCATAATTATAATTATAAATATAATGTTCATATTTAAAGTGTCGACTAAAACTATGTTGATGCGTGTGTTGACTCATGGTGGTCAGAACGTACTGATAGTCGATTTTTTTGTTTTTTTCTTTTTCTCTCCCCTGAAATCAAAATGCATATTAGTCCTCTTTTTTTATAATTTGTGAATTTCAATCACTAGTCTTTTAATTTATTTTTTCTTCCTGATTTCTTTCATAGAAGTTTTGATTTGTTTCAATTTTGTCCTTCAATTTTAGTGAAGTTTTTTAATTATTTTCTTGCTTGCTCTTTTGTTAAAGTTTTTGGTTTTTTTGTTTTATTCTTCGAGATAATTTAATGATTGTCATTGTTAAAGCAGTAATAGTAATAATAAGTTTAATTGTTATAATCATGATTAATTTTGCAAAACAGGAAAAAAATAATTGACCTTCTTCTTCTTTCTTTTTGGTTTCTCTGAATATATTTTTTCAATTTCTCCATGCACTAGAAATTATATTTATAATGCAAGAGTTTCGTAGCATATAGAAAACAAAATTCTAAGCAAATTCATTATTTTTTATTTTAAATTTAATTATATTTCAAATTTAAAATTTTAAGATGAAGATGAATGACTAATATTATCATGATAAATTTTTTCAAATCAAAGATTTAGAGATAAGGACAAAAACACATTATAGTCCTTATTTTTTCACAAGATGATAGAGCAATCATTTGATCAAAATTAGTCTTTAATATATTAATTTCAAATATAAACCCCTAAAAATATAAAAAGGGTCTAAAATCAGGTTATAACAAGATATTTGGCTAATCTCCTAGTTTTGACAATTTGATTCATCTATCCTTGAATGGTGGCTAATGGATCATGATTGATACCTGCAAAATATTTTCTTCTTTTTTGGACTCTTTGATGATTAATGTATTGTTTGAGATAAAAAAAAAAAAACAATCATAATTTAGAAGAAAAATATAAAATAAATATTTTAGTTTTTACATAGAAAAACCAAAACCTCTTTGGAGGATATCCCTTTTTTTATAGTCTCTTCTCTTTTTTTATTGAAGTAAATATCTCACTCGTAGCGTTAAAAGAGCATGAGCTTAGCACTTGACAGAGTGTAAAGATAGTGGGTCTAGCGGCTCACTGGACCACATGCATCTAAGCTTAATAATTAATTGAGTCTAGTGATGATGAATTTGACAACTCATTAGATTTATATAAATTTAAATTAAATATTTGACTAAATCTAAAAAAATAATATTTATAGCTCGTCAAAATTATATATATTTGGGCTCTAACACTTATTTAAATCCAAAGATTGTGAATTATTATCTTTTATTTAATTGATCTTTTAAAGGAAAAATCTAAACAAAAAAACAATAAATATTTATCCAACACATTACTTCCTTTCCTCCCTTTTCTGCTTAGACAGCAATCAATTTGATGATCTTCTCCTGCCAATATATAAAAGCATTGTACAATAATATCTTCAACTAAGTGATTTTTTTAGAAGTGTGGTTGAGGTTGGTTTTGGAAGTTTATTTTGTTGATAAATGCATTGAAATTATTTTTTTTTAAATTAGTTTTGACATCAGTATATGAAAACGATCTAAAAATATAAAAAAATTTAATTTCAAATTAAAAAAATTAATTTTTTTCAAAAATACTTATGGGAAACAAGGCCTAAAAACATATTTCAAGATTGAATTCTGTACTCGAATATTAAGGTAGCTAGGATGATGATGTCACGTATTACCTCACATCTTGTTCTCTGCTTATGCTCATGCTAGCATAGTTGGATACCCATTAACTAATAGTAATAATATAATCTGAAACACTGATTGGTTTGCACGTTGACCAATATAAATTCTCCTAGGAAACATTTCTTACTCCAACATTGCACGACCTAGAACAAGAGAGAGAAACTTTTTATTTTAAATTAGAGTCTTAGGGCAATCATTTTTTACCCTATACAATTACAAGATTCCACTTCCTTTAAAATTATTTCTTTCTTTTAAAGTATGGTTCTCTTTTTCTGATACATATTCCATTGAAATCTATAAGAATTTCACTCAGTTGTATTTTTGCTGCAGCACTGGGTGACAAAAGAGGAAAACAGTTCTTTAAGCTAATTCACATGATGACAGAAAGATGCAACCAGGAATTTTCATTGGTAGATATTGAAATACATGAGTATCGTGTCATCAGCTGGCAAAAGATTTATCTGATGCAAGATAATGGAGGTTTTAAACTAATTCAAACCCTTATGATTTATAGCTATGTTATTCGATTCGATTGGGCTAATATCATTCTAGTGTAGAGGTATCTAGCCTTAGAACTTATATATCTATAGAAGAGGATTTGATACTCATGATCATTGCAAACTGTGCGTATTGTAGAATCTGTGCTTTTAAAGTGTAAGAATTGAATCAAACAAAACTCTTACATGTCAAAAAACCATCTCACTTAAAAATTTAAGTTGTTAAATGAGGTCGTAGAATATGATTTTATATTATTCTCTAACACACTCCTTTAAGTGAAAGCTCTTTGGGTTTGAAACTTGCACAGGCTCACATTTTCTTGTGCTTGATTTTTATCAAATAGAATGAGGGTGGTGAGATTCGAATTCGTGATCGCTGGGTTAACAAGGTTCTGATATCATGTTAAAGAACCATCTCACCTAAAAACTTAAGTTGTTAGATGATGTCTCAAAATATAATTTATATTATTTTCTAACACTGTATTGCTCTTTGTTTTTGTTTCCTTCCTCCTAGAAGGGTTTGTGGATATGTCATCTTTTTCTTTCGTGGAAAAATTTCCTTGACAATTTGAGTAAGAGGAACTGTATCAAGTTTCTGCCCCTCTCATTCCTCGAAGAGATCCATCTGTCAAGCATCAGTGAATCACATGCATGTAGAAGTGTAATATGCTCTATATATCTTGCAGGAGGACTTGTATATATTTATTAAAGAATGTCCATAATGAATTCCTTCCAGTAAGAATCTCTGCCAACATTAGTATTGTAAGGACTGTGGATTGAAAGTGCTTTAAGAATCAATAAAAACTTGTAATAGAAGAAAAATATGTGGATTGGAAAGTAAGCTTTTGATATCTTGAAGTCACATGGAAGACTGTAATATTGGTGAAACAATGATCAATTCTTAGATTCTATGATTCTTAGTAAAGTTGATGCAACTTTCAGTAACTTAAAAAGAACTTGAACTGATAAAAGCAGTTGATACATCGTAAGGTCCCGCGTCAGGTACTGCCTGAGCAGAGAATTACAAGTTTATTTACAAAGTATGATCATAATTTATTGCATTAGAGCATTAAGCAACAAGTTAATTAACAAGCAATGCTTCTCTTTCTTCTTCTTATTTGTTCTTGAAAGGCATCTTGAGATTATCAATATTCTCCCCTTTTCGTACGTACACAGCTTTATTTTGACAACAAAAATTATCCCAACTTTTGTTTGCTCGAATTTGAACACAAATTTCTACACAGAAATCATTGCTACGTTTGGAAGTAAGGAGATGTATGGTTTCTCTCCTAACCTTCCCTCTTATCATCATTTGATTCATCAAAAAAATTGAAGTGTACTCATCTTGCTTGCTGGTTTAGAAGAATTTAAGATAAAGTTTAATCATTCATTTCCTATAATCATAAATACAAATAAATTAAGCATAAAATTAGTCTAATGGTTTTTAGGTTTCTGGTTATGAGAGTGAGATGGGGTCTAATTGCCTTGTTTATACCTCCAATGGAAGCTCCTCAATGTGGCCATTGGATGAAAAGCACAAAGTGATAGCTAGCATCTACACATACATACATACATACATATATTTCCTAACATTTATTTATTTATATGTAATAGAAAATAAGGGAATAAAATAAAATAAATAAAGACCTGAATGAAAGGAAGAGGTGTGGACCGACCACCTTCTGACTTCCACTAACAATATTCCAAAACACAAACCATCAATCAAATGACATCCCCACACTCACTGCCTATTCTGGAATTCAATTATTCCCTTTCAATTCTTCTCTCTTCTTCCCTTTTCCTCTCTTAAAACCTAAGGCTAGTGCCAGCTCTTTTCACAATATATATATATATATATATATATATATAAAGAGAGAGAGAGAGAGAGAGAGAGCAGTAGAAAAGATAACAAAAGTTGCTTAATATCTCCTCTAGCGAGCTCTTCTACTAATTAAACTCAACTAAACTTTATAACAAATTAATGTTGTCTAAACTAAATCTCTTACACTTTCCCTAAATTCAGAACCTATTCTCATTCCTAGCCCATGTTTTTAATCAAATAATTCTTCAATTATTACAACAGTTAATATGCTTCCAAATGGTCCCAATATTGGCCAACTGCATCATTTTGCCTGAAGCTGGCCCAACATTGGCATGTACCCTTGGACTTTCTTTTTCACAGTTTCTATACGTTGTATTCTTCTGCATCCTGAACTGACAGTTATGTGGGGCTTGTTGGTGTTCTGTTCTTTTATCTTCTTCTTCCTCTTCTCTCGATCGTTGATCTTATCGTTCCCAACTTGGCTAGGGTTTCGATAAGATCATGTATACTAGTTGCATAGAATCTGTTCCCATGCCCGAATTTTCGACCATCTTCTCTTTTCTTTTATCTGTAAGTCCCTCCAAATGTAGGGGTCCAAAAATCAATTGCGGTCTCATGAGTAACCGGAAAAGTGCTCGATACCGGTACCAGACATAGCCCTCGGCTTCTAAGATCTTGTTTTTGTCCTTGAAGGTCCTTGGCCTTGTCAGAACCCTACAGTAAAAGAAGATGCCATATTGAATTCATGAAGGCAAAAAAAAAAAATCCATACTTTTAACTCAGACATTTATAGTTAAGTATTGAATACTCACGGGATTTATTACTATTTGATTATATATTTCAGGAAGGAGAATATAATTGTACCTGTTGGTGGAGTATGGGAGCTCCACTTTTCATGTACGGCGTGCTTAAGACCTGAAAATAAAATACGAAGATTAATATACAAGAAATTCTTGGAACCTATACACTTATCGGTTAAATACATTGTTTATGATTCACTCCCTTTATCATTATTATAATTTTCAATAGAAGGATGCGAGATTTGTATAAGATCGGCCACTTACTGAAACTTGCTCATGGAGGAATTTGATGTATTCAATAGCTTCAGAAAGCACTGAGGCCGTATCAGTCTGACATGATCACAAGCCAAAAATATAATCATTGACAAGCTTTCATTATTCAAGAATGCAAATGATCTATCACTATTTTACTCTTTGTGAAAGTGATCAAAGAAACTAGCTAGAGAGTTATCTTGCCTTTCCAAAAGGCGAAACCAATTGTTGGAGCGCAGTGATTCTGTCCCCCATCTTCACTTTCCTTACCTATGATCAAAGCTACAAATTCTCATTCATGTCTATAAATGATGTAAGGGAAAGAAAGCTTGTATAGACTCACTCATCTTGTCAAAATCTTTTATCAAATTCGTTGTACCTTTAAGGATGGCAAAGGAGATGGTGTTTCATTTCTCGGCCTCTTCGTTGCTGCTTCACTCCCACTTTTCTTCACTACTATATTCGAATCCCGTACTTCTGATATATTCTGCTGGAAAAAAGAGTGAACCAGAAATTTTCAATCTCAATAGTCCAAACCCTAATCTTAAAAGCATAATTACCAATATCAATCAAATCTGAATATATATTGCATATATGTGTACCAATATATATATATATATATATATATATATATATATGAGGCTTTTAGGCATAAAGATGCCTACTGTACTCTTCCAGTATCTTGTTAGATTTGCATACCTTTGGTTTTTCATCGAAATTCGATGTAGCAAACTGCGGTTGCATCGACGGGAAACAGCTCGGACGAACATCATTCATGGCACTAGCAGATGCATTCCAAAATGGAGTATTATTGGAGAACTGCAATTGGTTATGAGAAAGCTGTTTGGGAGGCGAATTTCTGAAGAATTGAGATCCTTTAGGCAAGGAAGGCAAGAATTCATTAGTGCTAATACCATAATTTGCCCCGTATCCATAACTCATCGGTCTGTTCTCAAAAGAACAGTGCTGTGCTTGATTATCTGATATCAATAGCCCTTGTAACATAGTTGCAGCGGTTCCATAGATACTTGATGAATCCATCGGAAAACTAGACTGCAAGCCTTGACATGACACCGTACTATCACCGGAGTTCCCATGAGGACTAAACTGTGGTTGATCTATAGAGAAGCCTCGATTCATTTGCTTAAACTCCGTCATAGATGAATCTCCGGTGAACACTCTCTCTCTCCACTGAGCTTGTGTTGATCCAATTCCAGTTTCTTGCTGATAATTGGTGCTTGAACTCAAATCATCTTGTAGCGTCGATCGGAAACTGCTCTCAGACTTGTCGCCGCGACTGCCAAAACAATTCTAACTTTAAAATCTGTTTGTACACCTGCTATATGCATATAAGGAAACAAAGAGAACACATATATGTACATGAAACTAATTCGTTTAGCTAGCTAGGGTTACAGGTGTATTTGTATGTGATGAACTTACAATAAGGATTGATTCCAATCCATGGCTTGTGAGGAGAGGCCTAAACCCATCATGTGCAAGTCAGCTGAAGAATCATGACATTGTTGAAGCTTCTGGGAATCATGGAAAGCAGCAGAACTATCTGACACCGAAGCAGTTTCCATTGAAGACCTTCCTTTGACATCATCCATTTCTGTCGGCCAAGCAAAGCTACGCAAACTATTAAGTCCTGAGGCTGTAGAAGACGATCCAGTGCTATCAAACTTGTTCCTGCTTGATGAAGATGAATCCCACCAGTTTGTGCTCGTGTACTCATCTGCCATGGCTTTACACTGCTAGCTCTCCTGTGGTTATCGGTGTGCAAGAAACTTGGGTTTATTGGCCTTGATTACTTTACTTAGCTTCTATGGTTGCATAAAATGATGGAAAACGGTACGCTGCATAACTTGAGTATTTATAGGAAATAGAAACCAAAGTGACCAGTTGGGTCCTGCGGTGTGCCAATGAAAGAGCTAATAGGAATGTTGGTGGTTGACATTTCTTTGAGTGAATGTGAGTGACGATTAGACAAAGAAAATGTCATTTTGAAATTGAATTTCTTTCTATTTTTTTATGCCTTTTTTCTTCGGCTGCTTTACCTTTTAGTTCATTACATAGATGTGGAACGTGCTATACAGCGGGTTTGCATTATAGTTTTATATATAAAGAAAAGATGTTGAAGGTGTTTTAACTGTATTTTTTTTTAAAAAAATCAATAACTTGGGTTATATCCTCAATTAGTTAAATAAGCTGAATTTATAAATTAGATAAAAAAAAGACAACAATAGGAAATGAACAAAACTTTAAAAAAAAAAAAAAAGCAATTATGATAGCCTAAGAAAAAACTTTTTTTAAAAACAGAAAAAAGGTTAAAATTTCAGTTAATCAAACATTAAAAATGACAACATCAGGTTAAAAAACAAATTAGCGCGAATCAACCCAAGTTAGCATTATAAACATATGACTTAGGCAATAAAAGACAAGCTAGTTTGGGTTAACTCATCAAACCTAATTACATAATAACATTACGGATAAAAAAATGTTAACCCTAGTTAATTTTTCAAACATATGACTCATGTCATTATACCAGAAACACCATACTTCAAAAAATCATGAAGCTCAATAGTCACAAATCAATCATTGAAGGATAAAAAAAAGCAATAACATAAAATGATCCACGATAAAATATAAAAAAAATAAGGATAAAGATAAAAATTAAAAAACAATTATAGGGAAAAGAATAAAAAGAGATAAATACAATTGTGTGCTAGTTTTAAGATTTATGATTTAGAGGTTAATTAGTTCATTTTACTGTGCTTAAAAATTTAAAAGACACTAATATCCTTGATCCATCCTTTAATGAATGATGAGTCATATTAAAAGATCAAAATACCCCCAACACCTAGGCATTTGATTTTTTTTAATAATGGAAAAACAATAGTTACACTCTAGTCGTAAATAGGAAAATATGTTCATGGCCTCAATGAATTTTCCATTGCTTTAGCTTTTTTGTTAATAGACATGGAATCATATTATATTGCTGCATTGAATTTTTATTTTCATGAACAAAAAATTAAGAAAGCCAATCAAGATTAACCCTTAAACTCGTTGCTCTGGAGATTAGGATGGCTCGATAGAAAAATCAACCAATTATATATTAAAGAATGAAATTGAAAATAAAATTCAATTACTAATGGATCTAAAGCCAAGGTAGTGGTTAAGAGAGTGAAATCCAAAATTAATATAAAAAAGTTTTAGAAGACAGTTATAAGTTTTTAATTTAAGAGTGAAATTGAAAAGAAAAATCAATTTACAAAAGGAGTAAAAAAGTAAAACAATAAAAAAGATGAAGATTGAATTGAAAGAAATACCATATCACAACATGGGATTGAAGGATAAAATTGAAAATAAATTGAAATTTTATAAGCAGTCAGGACAAAAATTAAAAACTAAGATAATAAATACTGAAGTTGAAACCCTAATATGTAAGAGAACTTTGTATGGCAAACATGATTTTGTGGGGGGAGACAAGAAAAGTGGGAGGAGAAGAAAACAAGGTCAACGTTGTTGCATCGCCACTTCAGCATTGTCAAGCACTGTGCTAATAGAAAGATCTTAGACCAACGCTTCTAACAACACTCCCAATCTCGAAGATTGCCCTCAAAGTTGCTGAAAAAAAAAGCACCAGGGCACAAGTATATATATATATATATATATATATATATATATATATATATATATATATATATATATATACACAAAAAAAAAAAAATATTAATGATGCTATCTCGAAGTTTTTTCACTTCATTATCTCAATTCATTTGGGATTTGCAATCATCTATATATGCATTCAAAAGATTATGATACACTAATATAAAGAAAATTTATGGTATTCAGATGCTAGGTAACATTAATTCTAATCAAATAATGTGTTCCAATTAATATATAGTTGACACACATAGTAAGTATTATTTATAATATTCACAAATGAAAATTAAAAACCTTTTACGACAACACATGTGTTGCATTGTCGTTTCATAATTTGATAGAACTTGTTTTGCTCAACCCATGGGTGCTTGAATGGTCACCAATACAAGACATTTGGCTTCTTGGCAATCACCAATTCCACTAAAATAAAAATCACCTGAAAGAAGTTGGCAATCAAGTCAGCATATCTAGTGGGGTGGTCAATTTGTAGTTGATCACGTAAATTCTGTCTGCTAATTAGTGTAAAATTATAAATGTGAAACGCTAATTAAACATTTGACCTTGTACCACTTTAGTTGATGAAATAACTCAGATTTGCATATATCTGCTTTAATTAAAAAGGAAATTAAATATTTAATGAACGTCATTCTTGGAATTTAATGGATATGGGTGGTGCAAGTTGATAATTGTTTTTATTTTTTAAAGTCAAGGATAGATTATTTTGACCTACGTTATAAGTCAAAGCTAATTTGAAAGTTGAAGAAGAGCAATTGTTGTCCATGTTATTGTTTACCTTGATATATTTTAACATGAGAGTACCAAGCAAAAGTTTTTTTTTTTTTCTACATGTAAAAATATTTCTTCAACTATCAATGAATATCTCACTTAGTATAAAAATATGAGTTGCGCATGTATTGCATGTATGACCTATTAAGACGCATATATTACACGCATGACCGTTTAACACACATATATAGCACATGCATGTTTATTAATATCTTGCTACCAAGCTACTTGGGTTTTTTTTTTGGGACTTCATCAATATCTTGTTTAAAAATAAATTAATAAGAAAAAACTAGATTCCTTTGAAAATAAATGGTCTTAATAAAATTTATCAGAGAGGAATATAAATCATATATTGTCGTCTCACTTAATAGTTTAAGTTTTTAGGTGAGATGATTTTTTGATAAAATAGACCTTCATGAACTTTACAAATGAGAAGTTCGAACTTGATACAACTTGAAGAAAGAGTGGGCAATAACATTAATTGAATATACAAAAGTCTTTAAGTTTTGAAACACAATATTAGTTATTGTTATATATGTATATATAAGAATTAATACCTAGCTAGTTTTTAACTTAGTAGACATGTTTCAATTCTTTTTTTAAAAAAAAAAATTATTTCATATACCTAAAGAAAAAAATCCATGTAGAATATTTTTTGTCCACAACTTTTCACCATAGGAGCTAATATCCCAACACAAAGAACTAAAAAAAAAAAAAAAAACCTAAATGATACTAGTTTATAGACATGTACCAAATCTGTTTCCATCAAGAAAGAAGGAAATTGACAAGCACTAGCATTTACACAATACAAAAAAAATTGTTCTTTATTTATTTTATTATTTTCTCAAATGATAGTGTTGACTTAAAAGAAGAAGAAAAATGACATAGAAACAACAAAACTAAAGAAAGAAATGCACATGCAATTAGATTTTGACTTAAGGTTGGGTGATAGATGATGAGGCAGGCGGCAGAGAGAAAGAGAGATAATGGTGGAGGAGAGACTAGCAGAAGACTCTTGCGTCACAAGTATACGTGTGACCTTTGTTTTTGAAAACTCTCAAAAAGTCAACGCATGGGGTCCACGCGGCGTGCAGGCGTGCCATGACAAGTGGGTCCCTTGACATAGCCATCCTAAAGCCACAAAACCACCCCCAAAGTCAGCCAGCCACCCTCCTTTTCCTCTAAGTCAGAGCCCCGTAAATGACACTACATTAAAAACAAATTTGTGTGTACATTCTTCAAACCCTAATCATTTGGCCTACCTTTTTCACATTATACACGTACCAATTAATTTGTTCACCTTCCTCAATTTTTGAAGAAATAAAAAAGTTAAGGATTATATTAGGTAATAAATGATTATATTCTCCATATTATTAACAATTCCAATGAAAATGGATGTGACCATAAGAATTTACATGAATATAGATGTATTTAGTTTACTTGAGATTTTATTCACAAATTTTGGGTGGAAGTACCCTTATATATATATATATATATATATATATATATATCAAGCATCATATAAAACATTATGATCAATTATGGCAAACCCTTAAATATCGTATGAGATGGAATACAATGATATAAGAATTAATAAATGAATATGCATTTATTTTTATGAACTACTTTATTTAAGATATCATACAATTCAGAGATTTCAACTGGTAAAGAAAAATATAATAAAATTGTACGCGCTTAGTTAAAAATTTGTTAAATTTGAAGGGTGGAAAAATTCCTTTTTTTCAATCATGATTGAGACTTTAATTCTTACTTTATTGAACATAAATATATATATATATATATATATATATATATATATATATATATATATAATATTAAAAAAAAATCTTGCTTATGTTAATACTTCATTGAAACTGAAAATAGTATTGTACAAGAATGAATATTGGAAGTAATTAGTACATGAATTTACACGTCCTAGATCCAGAAACTCAAATGACAATCAACAAACTATGTACACGATAGGCATTCTTCTTGTTAATTACTATTTTGTTTACCTAAGATATTATATCCAATCCAAAAGTTTATATATTTAACATCATAATCTATAATTATGAATGTTGATTCCATTATGATGTAGAGGTTAATCAGTTTTATATGATAGAGTTTCTGCAAAGACAAGGCTGAATTGGAGGTTGCTTTTCAATTACTTTTTATACATACCTTCATTTTGAGGAAATAACAGTCAATACACTGCAACCTATTTGCATATCTTTGGTCATAGTGTTAAAGATAATGTAAACTTAATTTCTATCGGATCCATCGGTATGCATTGTAATGGAACCATGAATGTTCTTGCTCTAGTTCTCCGCAACGGACTACAATTGTTGCATGAAATGCTTAGATGTCACGTGTTATATATAAGCATCCTATATAGCCTTCGAGATGTTTGGAGGTCTGAAACCCTTCCACACTATCATGTCCTCCTATTTTTGAAAGATCTCTTTATTTTACATATTTATCTAATTCTTTTCATGCCTTATATTAGAAATATCACAATTTGGTTTGTAACAAAATATATTCCATCAAGACTACAAAAATTAAAATTTTATCATTTTAAAAAAATCACCTTTGAATTCAATCTTTCATAATGGCACTATGATTCCCCCACACTCCTGTTAACAAAGTTGTAGTCACCTCCCAGTAAAAGTTTTCCCTGTAAGTCAATTTCATAAAATCATTAGTTTATTTAAATAAAACAAAATGATCATTATAAATATACTAACCTTGAACTATCTGAACCAGACATCAATTATAGGCTTTCATTAAATATTCTTGTAAACCTGACTCCACTGAAATAAAAGTATTTTCATCGTTGATGTTATTACATGAGTAGCCTCTATATTTGTAAAATTGAAATTCTATATGTTCATTATTCTTTTTTTTTTATAATATAGGAAAGAAAAACTAACGTGCATGTTATGGTCAGGTTTCATAAAGCAATGTACTTCTTAATATATACATCTTAGATAGAAAGACACCCCCTTTAGGATTACCCTCCCACTTAATAAGCCTATATCGAGAGAGGGTGTATGCGTATGAGGTGTGTGGTCATGGTTAACACCTAGTAACTTATGGTTAGTAAAAGCGTTACTAGAAGAACCATTAGTGTTGTTAGCCGTATTTGTCAACAAAGATCTTCTCTTAACCATCTAAGCAAGCTAATTATAAATAAAGGTAATAATGTTGTCATTATATCCTATTTTATAGAAAAATTGCCAACACATCCCTTAGATGGCAGAATATCCAAGATTTTATTACCTATAAATATGCATCAATATATAAAGTCACATATTAGTTCATTTTATTTATAGCTACAAATTTATTTATTTATTTTGAAATCTATATGGATAATATCTATTACCTAAAGCCAATTATACCCAAGAGAACTCTTATAAAAATTATCACATTAATGTATTCTTTACGGTTTACACACAATATGTACTTATTACTCCAAAATAATTTATCGTTTCCCTTTAAATGCTAAATGTTTTAAAAATTCATTTATCTCCTTTTTTTTTTTTTTCTAAACTCACAATTTATCTTTGGTTTTGTTTCTAACCATTCTATTGAATTTAAGTTATAATACTCAAAGGACTTTTTGTTGGAATATATGGTTTGCTAGTGTTAGTTTTCTAGGATGGTCATTATTTGTTTTGTATTTTATTTTGTTTTCATATTTCAATTACCATATAAAAAGACTCAATAGTAATGCTTTTCTTGTAAATCATTAAAATTCTTTGCTCGTAGCTTAAGATGTATACTTCTCTTATTTACCAAGATATACCAACCAATTCCATTAATATGTAAACAATCCGTTGAATGAAAAAAAACAAATATTAAAATTCCAATAATCCAATAAAATTTAACGTTTAATTGTAGTTCTTTGGTAGTCCAATTATAAATAAATGACATTTGAATTTTAAAGTAGGTTAATTAACAAATATAATTGTAATAAGTATTGTTACCTTTAATGACTCAATTTGTAACCATAACATGTACATGAAAAATACAAAATTATCTACAAGATGCTAAAGAAGAAGAAGAAAGGAAGATATACAGCTACATATAACCAGAAACAAACATATAAAGGAAGATTTTTTTGATGAAATGACAAATAACAACAAATTCAAGCTAGTCCTTGTTCTGGTTGAACCATATAAATGAATTGTATATGATTTGGGCTCTTTTGATCTTTAAGTAATTGTTTAAGCTAGTTAAATCATATAAAGGAATTACAAAAGTAATTGTTTCTAAGAAAATAAAAAAAATAGAAAAATACTAGTAAATTATATTCCCTCTTAGTAAATTTAGTGAATTTGAGTGCTTATAAAAAAAGTAATCTTGCATAACAAACTCAAAGAAATAACTTTTTTAAGAACCTAATATTGCACTGATGGTTAGGAAGCTAATCAAATGAAAAAAATTGATATGTAACAATGAAATTGTTAACTAATCCCCACAATAACATAACAATATAAAACCTATTTGGGAGCAAAATGAATTAATTAATTATACTAAAAAAATATGAAAACATCATGATAAGAAAATCTATATTTATGAAATGAAACAATGATTCTTTTTCAATGATTGAATGAAATATTGAAAAATAAAAATTCTTAAAAAGATTCAACTATCCTGAACCTAGACCATGTGAATTGAATTCTTCAGGTACCTTTTACTATAAAGAATCAAAGAGTAAAAGAAAAACAAAAGAATAGATATTTGGATTATTAACATAAACAACTATAGATACAAAGAGAGAGAGAGAGAGAGAGAGAAATAGTGGTAAATAGAAAGAGAGAGGAACAAGTCACTTTGTTCTTCTGAAATTAAGGATTTTGGTCTTCTAATAGAGATTTTTATTGATATAATTATGAACTTTCTAGAGGACTTAATTTCATCTATAAATGCTAGTGGAAAAGTCTTGAAATTTTTTTCCAGCTCTCTAGAACTTTCTTAGGACTTAATTTGTTTGTAATTTTGTTCATATATCATATTTCATTGGTAAGAAATAGTTTTTTTTCCATGAGTTTTTTTATTCCTTATTTATCTATTCTGTAAATATAGTAAAAGCACAACAAAATCACAACATAGTAACTTCATTTTTTTCAATAACATAATAATAAAATCATCACAATAAACATTCCATAAGTGTTAACAATAGTTAATTGTAAAGGAATAACCAAAAATATTACATTAAAATCAATTTCATAACACATTGATGTTTAACATTTAAAATCAGTTCAAAAACTTTTTAATTAGATTTATCTTCTTCATTTTCAATTTTATCATCATCATGTCCATCATAATCTTCGTTGAATTGAAACTCGTTGATATCATCATCTTCATCATTTTTTATGTGTTTGTTGGTGTTTAATATATCATTTAACTTCTTAGTAACAACATGAATAAAAATATTCTTAGTTATAAGAAAAATCACTAATAATTCATAACAAGACTACCTTCATCTAAAAGCATTGTTTCCTCGAGATATCATAATCCAAAGTCTTGAACGACCATACTTTATTCAACTCATCAATCAATGATCGAACACAAACATCTATATTCCTACACGAACTATTTAGACTATGTATGATAGTAGATAAGAACATGAGCTCTAGTTTTATACACATTCTCGGTGAAAAGTTATAAATTAGGAGTATCATCGGCCTTTGTAATTTAGAAGTGAATAGGAATTATCTTAGTTTTATTTTATGCTACAAGAGTGCTTTCTCGATCATTTTTGGGTTTAAACCTAGCATGTCCACAAGTTTTGCACTTAGAAAAATCTGTATTTTCAAGGTAATACAACATGTAGAAGTTTAATTACATGTTAATTTTCTGGTATCTTAAGTCAAGGGGTTTTATTATGAATTTAGCATCATAGAAGTCCTCTTTTAGCATCATCTTTTCTACCATGGTCTTATAGAAAATATAGAATTCTCTATGTGCAAATCAACACGAGTATTTTCTGAACTCTTTTTATAAAATATGCATCATAACAAAATCTAGATCGATAAACTTAATATTTTTACACCTTTTAGGTGGACATGTAATACCGTCTCCACTAATGTTTTTGGATTAAATAATGCATAATCAATAAAACCAGTAATCCTATTACAATAATTCATCTTGCATAACCCTTCAGCTGAAACTTTATATATCCAAGAACAATCATTCATTACTTATATGAAACATATATAGAATATTGATGACAACATGTTTTAATTACTTATGTTACCTAAACAAATTACCAGTACCTAATTAATTAACAATAATTGGTTGAATTTAGAATTATTCAATCTATTTTAAAAACACCTTTTAATGATTATCAATTTCTCTAAAAAAAATCAAATTCTTCAAAATTTACCTAAATTTTCAACTTAACAATAAAATTAAAAAATATAAAACATTATCATTATTTATTTCATTATAAAACACCTAAGTTACACATTATAAAACCCAATTTCATTAAATAACAAGCAAATATAATTTCTCAAAATCTCAACTGAACCCTAACCTGTATAAATTATACACTCTTACAATAAACTTCTATAGAAAAAAGCTATAAAACAAGTACAATGAAAAACAAACTACATATAATACATAAAAATACCAAAAACATTAACATAAAAATTGGTTTGAATCAGTTTTGGTTCAATTTCAGGTTTTTTTAAAAGGATTTATTTAGATAAAACCCGAACCAAAAATAATCACCCGTACAAATTATGTACCCTTAATTTTACCAAGATTCCAAAACATAAAAATAAAAATAAAAATAAAAATAGCCCGCTGTTCCTCTTCTACTCCTATACTTGAGTGCACTATACTATAAAATTTGTTAGTGCTTGGGGCTTTTGTAGCTAACTATAGATTTTGTCATTTTGTCAAATATTCTATGGTTTATAGATTTTGTCAAATATTCTATGGTTTACCAGCCAGCCAGCTGCTACGCCAGGCTTCTCAAGGGTTTGTCTCAAACGATATTATGCGGGATGAGCCTACAAATAGGAACCTAATTTTCTTGGTGCGACTAGTAATGCTAATGCACATATTTTCTTTTTGAATTCTTCACACTTCTTCCGTGCCATTCAAATTCTTTTACTTTCATTGACAATTTGAAGAAAGGCAAGCATCGATCAACCGACCTAGCTACGAATCTGCCAACCTTGTATTAAGGAAATAATCGAACCCCAATCAAATACATAACTGTCTTCATAAACTCTGTATACAGTTTCCTTTTCTGCAAAATCTTGACAGTAATTGTAATAGTAGCCGTTAGCCTTTTAACGTTAGAACAACTAGAAATTAGGCTTGAGCTTGTACACTCTCCTGTATAAATTGTAAGAGAAATCAATAAGAAAAATATGCTGAATATTATTCACAAACTGTGAAATTCTTTATGGTATCAGAGCATTTAAACTCCAACGAGTAAATTCCATTACCTGTATCATGTCTACCACAGCATCATCTTCATCACCTGCAACTCCACAGATCATCACCCTAAACAGCCACACAACCATCAATGAGAAACTTACCCCCTCCACCTTCCCCCAATGGAGAGCTCAATTTGAGGCATTACTCATCGGCTACGACTTAATTGATTTTGTCACTGGAGCCAAAACATGCCCAGTAATCGATTTAGCAGATCCCTCCGCTTCCAAAACTGAAATTTCACACTGGATTCGCCAAGACAAATTGATTCTTCATACCATCTTGTCGTCCACATCAACCACAATCACTCCCCTCTTAGCAGCATGCAAAACCTCACATGAGGCTTGGACATCACTGAATCGCCTCTACGCAGGCAAGTCCAGAACACGGGCAATGCAACTCAAGGAAGATCTTACCTTGAGCACCCGTGGAAATCGCACAGTGGCTGAATTTCTTCAGGCTGTGAAATTGATTGCAGACGAGCTCGCAATCATCGACCACCGAGTATCTGAGGATGATTTAACCCTCTACGTCCTCAATGGCCTGGGTCAAGAATTTAGGGAGATTGCTGCTCCCATTCGTGCTCGGGAGAAATCCCTCAGTTTTGAAGAGCTTCATGACTTGCTAATCGGTCATGAAAGCTACCTCAAAAGGCTGCAAAATCAACAGCCTTCAAGCTTCATTCCCACCGCCAACTACTCTCACCGGCAAGGGCGTACCTCTGGGTCGCCATCTCACGTCGTCTCCGGCGCCAATCAGCCTTTCAGGCAAGGACGCCCAAACAGCCAATTTAGAAACTCACGGTTCAGTCACAATAACAATAACCGGAACACTAATGGGCTTCATCGAAATGGGTCTCCAAATTTCGGCCCAAGAAGATATCAGCCCAAGTGTCAATGGTGTGACCAATTGGGCCACACGGCAAAAAATTGCCCAAAAATGTCTTCCGGTGAATTTTCAGCCAACTGTGCCGCATCCACCCATGGCAAAAATCACCAATGGTTAGTTGACTCAGCAGCGTCACATAATATGACTACGGATCTGTCAAAATTATCAATTCACTCTGAATATGATGGCACGGATGAAGTGGTCATTGGTGACGGAACAGGTTTGCCCGTATCTCACATTGGCTCATTGTCACTTACCTCTCCTAATCGTAAATTTTATCTTAATGATACTTTATGTGTGCCTACAATTCATAAAAATCTTGTTTCTGTTCATCAGTTTACTAAACAAAATAGTGTTTATCTAATATTTCATCCTGATTATTTTTTGGTAAAGGATCGGATCACGGGGGTGACTTTACTCAAAGGCGCATGTAAAGATGGAGTGTACCCATTTCCGGAAGACTTACCGTTGCCGTCAAATAAAATTATGGCTTATGTTCACAATCGCACCACTATTGATGGGTGGCACAAAAGGCTTGGTCACCCTGCGTCCAAACTCGTCAAGCATTTAATTAGCACTTTTTCTTTACCAACCCACAAAAATGGCCATGTATCCCCTTGCACTTCATGTTCCCAAAATAAAGCACATCGTTTACCTTTTAATAATCATGGTCTTACCAGCACTGCACCCATTGAGCTAATTTACACTGATGTTTGGGGTCCATCTCATGAAATTGGCATTGAAGGCTCAAAATATTATGTGATTTTTATAGACCATTTTACAAAATACATTTGGCTATATCCCATTACTCATAAATCCAGTGTTCATAAAATTTTCCCCCAATTTTGAAACCTTGTTGAAAACAAATTCAACACAAAAATCAAGAGTCTATATTCCGATAATGGGGGGGAATACATTGGTCTCAAACCTTATCTCTCAATTCATGGGATTAGCCACTACACCACTGCCCCTCACACACCCCAAGAAAATGGCATATCCGAAAGACGCCATCGACACTTAGTTGAAACAGGTCTCACCCTGCTCACTGATGCTCACATGCCACTATCCTTCTGGCCATATGCTTTTCAAACCGCAGCCTATCTCATTAATCGCATGCCCACCTCTACTTTACAAAATAAATCCCCGTTTCAAAAATTGTTCAACCAACATCCAAATTATCTAAAGTTGAAACAATTTGGGTGTTTATGTTTTCCCTTGACAAAGCCCTATAATCATCACAAACTTGAACCGAAATCTCAACCATGTACATTCATCGGGTATTCTCTTTCACAAAATGCCTATCTTTGCCACGAGCCAAATACTGGGAAAATCTATCACTCCCGACATGTTATATTTCATGAAACTGATTTTCCATTTCAAAAAACCCAAATTCCCAAATTCATCCCTCAACCCGTCTACCAAACCGACACCCCGTCTGCCATTCCAATACCCCAAACCGACACCCCGTCTGCCACAATACCAATAACCCAAACCGACACCCCGTCTACCACAATCCCAATACCCCACAATCAAATCCCTAATCCTTCGTCTGCACACCCACTTGCCCGAGACCCAAATCCCACACCACACCCAAATCCACCTCCCAGTTCCATCATCTCCGACCTATCTGCCCCTATTGACTCACACCCACGGCTCCTGGCTCCTCAGTCATCACCATCTCCGGCTATGGGTACCACTCGATCTTCATCGCCTGTGCACATGCCCCCGTCTGACCCGTCGCCGCTCCAGGTAAGTTCTCTTCCCTCTCCTTCTTCAATAATTTCAGCACCTGTTGAGCATGATTCTTTACGAACTCACAGCATGGTCACTAGATCGATGAATAATATCTATAAACCCAAAAAATCGTTTGTAGTTACTAAGCACCCCCTACCCCCCTCACTGGAACCCACGACCATTGCCGCAGCCTTAGCTGATTCTAGGTGGCGTGATGCCATGTCGTCTGAACTCACAGCCCTTATGCGTCACAATACATGGCAGCTTGTACCCCCTCCCCCTGATTGTAACATTGTTGGCTGCAAATGGGTGTTTAGAATTAAAAGGCATGCTGACGGTTCCATTGATAGATTTAAGGCTAGACTTGTGGCCAAAGGGTTCAATCAAAGACCCGGCTTAGACTACACAGAGACTTTTAGTCCTGTAGTAAAACCCGTCACCATTCGCACTGTTCTCACCCTAGCTGTTATGCATGGCTGGTCACTGCGACAATTAGATGTGAATAATGCATTCTTGCATGGGCACCTTAGTGAAAAAGTATATATGCATCAACCCCCTAGTTTTCGTAGTTCGGAAACACCGAACCATGTTTACTGCCTCACCAAGGCTATTTATGGCCTAAAACAGGCCCCTAGGGCATGGTATACTGCCCTTAAACAAGCTCTATGTGATTTTGGTTTTCTTAATGCAACTTCTGATGCTTCCTTATTTGTTTTTCATGATGGAAAAATATTGGCTTATTGCTTAGTCTATGTTGACGATTTAATCATTACAGGAAACAATTCAGATTTTGTTGCTAGTCTTATTTTTCAGCTTGGACAGAAATTTTCATTAAAGGACTTGGGGCCCCTGAGTTTCTTTCTCGGTGTTGAAGTTATCCCTACAAAAGATGGTCTATTTCTCACTCAACACAAATACATAAGGGATTTACTGTCAAAATCAAGCATGGATGGTGCAAAAGATGTCACAACTCCGCTGTCTACCTCTGCCCCTCTGAAACTTGCAGATGGCTCCTCTCCAGTTAACCCAACTGAATATCGCAGCATGATTGGCGCACTTCAGTACCTTTCCTTAACTCGGCCTGACATTAGCTTCGCTGTCAATAAACTCTCCCAGTTTATGCACAGCCCCACTCAAAACCACTGGACAGCCACTAAGCGACTGCTGCGATACTTGAAGAACACTATATTCCATGGCATCAATATTCAGAAAGCATCTAACACAACTCTCACTTGTTTTTCAGATGCCGATTGGGCTGGGAGTCTAGATGATCGCAAGTCCACCTCAGCATACCTCATCTTTCTCGGCAGCACACCTATCTCCTGGAGCTCCAAGAAGCAACGTGCCACCGCTCGTTCATCAACCGAAGCTGAGTATAGGGCTCTTGCCATGGCTGCTGCTGAATCTATGTGGCTGTTATCCTTATTCCATGAACTAAAAGTTCCATTATCACAGCCACCATTGCTTCTATGTGACAACTTGGGAGCCACTCACCTAAGTTTCAATCCTGTTCAACATTCCAGGATGAAACACATCCAGCTTGACGTTCACTTTGTACGTGATCTGGTCGCCAAAAAGCTTCTCAATGTCCGTCATGTTCACACAAATGATCAACTTGCGGATCTTCTCACAAAGCCTCTCTCCCGGCAAAGGACTTCTTATCTATGCAACAAGCTCGGCCTATCCGATGGTAGCCCGTTCTTGCGGGGGCGTATTAAGGAAATAATCGAACCCCAATCAAATACATAACTGTCTTCATAAACTCTGTATACAGTTTCCTTTTCTGCAAAATCTTGACAGTAATTGTAATAGTAGCCGTTAGCCTTTTAACGTTAGAACAACTAGAAATTAGGCTTGAGCTTGTACACTCTCCTGTATAAATTGTAAGAGAAATCAATAAGAAAAATATGCTGAATATTATTCACAAACTGTGAAATTCTTTACCTTGTTTGTAGTCCTTGATGGTTGCATTTCTCAAATGCATGTTTTTTTTTTTTTTTTTTTTTGATACAAGAAAACTTCATTTTCTAAAAAATATAATTTGTGAGTCTAGATGAACAGATAAAATCCTAATTGTTTCAGGCTCTTACAAAGAATACACGTCCTAACTCAAACTCAAGATCTATTGTGCAGATCGTAAACTCTCTATTATCACACAACATCCCTTAAAACCATGTTGGTTTTCAATCAACCCTTTTAACAATCAAGTTAGTGCTCTTCTGTGTGTGCTCTTTGTTTGTGCCATATACTTTTTATATAAACTTTTTTTTTTATTCCTTGTATATGTCCCAAATAACTTAAATAAGGGTATTATTATATTTTTAAAGAGAAGGGATACACCATATATGAACAAAAAAAAAAACATATAAAGTACTTTATGTAAATATTCAATTTGGAAATCGTTACGCGTTCGTCAATTAATTTTCGATGAATTTTCTTATAATTTTCTCATGTACGATACAAGTCTCAAGAGTGAAATGATGATTGCAATATGAACTTCAAAATAATTGTTGATTGAATTCCAATATCCACTTATTATGATAACAGAAATAAATGACAAGCGTGACAATATCTAACCGTATGACCCCCATCAAAATTTAATGTGTTGTTGTAATTAAGTTTTTTATATATTTTTATTTAAAATATATTAAATTAATATTATTTTTAAATCAACACATCAAAATAATTTAAAAAAAAAAAAAAAGTAAAAAGCATAATATACCCACATAAACAAACATCGCCACACAACATTTAATATGGAGAAATCCATCAATCAAAAATCCAGAAAACTTATAAGCTAATTTCTATGAAAACAAAATAACAATTTTTGAAAAACAATAGTAGGAAAATTAATGATCACTCCATCTATTTCTAGCACAAATCAACAATATTTGAATAAATTGTCAATCTTAATTACTCCCCACGAATTCAAGCAATTCTAACATTATCTCCTAGAAATTTTCCCTTAAAACAATTTCTTTTTTGTCCTTAAAAAAAACCAATGGCCATGTTGTTTCTGAATCATTATTGTGTCAAAATGATGTCATAATGCTCTAAGCTTGAGGTGTGAAACCGACAAACAAGACAGCAATACATGGATTCGGACATAAAGTGGTGACCTCCATGTGTGTTTAGCAATCCAACTACAGCTTCAGGCATCTCTTTCCATTCTTTTTTTTCTCCTTTTTTTTTGTTATTCACAAGAAAGGAAAGAAAAACTCATTGGTTGTCCACATCCTATCAAAAACAAAATAATCATTTCTAGTTTTAATGAGTTTTATTCGACAAGAGTAGTTTCATTAAAACGTTTTTTACCCTTTATATTGCAAGAAAAATAGATCAGATGGAGAAGGAAAATATTTTCTCAATTTAATTGTATGTGTTTTTGATCAATTTAAGATATTTTAAGTTAGAAAAATAGTTTATTGAAGTTTTAAGGGTATTTATTTATTTTGTTTTTGTAAAAATAGATTGAAAAATTATTTTTCTAGATCTCAGAACTCAAACTCTAATTTCCCATCACTATATATGAATTTGAAATATTCCAAACAACAAAAGATGATATGTTATAGATAATAACCTATTGTTCAATATAAATAAATAAATAAATGATATGATGTTCGCTCAATGAAAAACAAAACGTGATTAGGCTCTTATATGATTGGCAAGGAGTACAAGTGTACAACCCTGCCTAACACCTCTCCTCCTTTATTTTATTTTTTCCAATTTAGATTCCTTTTACGCTTTTATTAATAAATTTTCCTTAAGTTTTTATTTTGCATTATCTTCTTTATATATATTTAAATTAATATCCTCTTTCTTTCTTATTCCTTTTAATTCATTAGTTAAACTTTTTAATTTTTAATTTTATTTTTATAATGCTTTAAAACGATTATTATATTTTTTATATGTAATATAAATGAATTTTATCTTAATTATGTAATTAAAAAAATGAAAAATATTTTTTTAATGGTAAAAAAAACAACTTCTAAGGTAGAAATCAAATGAGTTAACTATTTTCATACCTTTTTTTTTTTTTTTGATAATTCAACTGTTTGCCTTGCTTTTATTGATTTGAATCGTAGAATCAGTCTTTTGACATTACAATTATTAAATATTTATCTAATTGTTTTATTTAAAATATCATTTCATGAGTGCAAAGAATGATTTTTCTCATAGGATGAGTAATATTTGGGTAAATTGATTCATATTTTCATTTATATTAGGCTTATTCTTTAAAACTTATAAATAATCAATGGATAACTTATATACAAACAAGTTTCTCTTTTTGTTTTTCAAAATAAGATATTGTATTTCTTGAAGTACTACTTTCTCATTACACGTAATGCTTTGCACATTAATTTTTTAACAAATATATAATTTGTATTAATTAAAATATATTACTGAGGATTATTTATAAATGAATAAATTTGAGTTTTTTGTTAAATAAATCATTTTTCAAACAATTTGATATTAATTCGATAATATATATCCATCAAATGTTTTAATGTTTTAACATGTAAAATAGCTTTAAAATGAAAATATTAGGGAAATAAATGTAATTATATTTTAAAAATACTAAGTAAAAGTTAGGATAAATTCATATAACTCTTAAAATAATAAGGACTAAATCTTTTTCATTTAACATTATATTATTTTGACACCTTTTTATTTTAATCAGTTGTTTTTCAAATATATGTGAAGTAAATATAAGTAAACAATAAAAAATGAATAAATATTTTTTTAATAAATTCATTATTTTTAACATTAGGAACTTCTTGCAAATGAGTAAAAACAACATTGGACTAACAAATAACCTATAAAAAAATCACCAAGGGATCAATATAATAATTGATGAGTTTTTTATGTCATTTAATTATTTTTAAAAATAAAATTAATTATATGTTGGTTTTGGCTGCAAGACTCATTATAAAGAGGAGTTGAAAAAAAGTGTTTTACAAGGATTTTTGTACTCTTCTTCGCCTTAGTTTTTTCCACAAGTCTTTTGTTTATTTTTCCTTCTACTCTTTAACTCAGGTTTTGTTATATTGTATGTCATAACTAAAATTTTGACCCTTAATTCCAAAAACAAAATCAAAAAAGTCCAATGCACATGCATCAATTTTCTATTTTTTCAATGTCTTTTTGAAAAATTAAAATTTAAAAATATGTTTTTAAAAAAAAATAGAAAAATGAGAAGAAAAAAATACAATAAGGATATTACTAGGATATTCTTAGAATAAGGATAAAAAAATAAGAAACTCCTAAGAAGAGTAGTATAAAATAAAAATAGGGGTGGAAGCCAAAAAAAGAAGATGGAAAACCTAGCCACCCACATCATAAATCAACCCCATCAAAAAACCTAGCTTCATCTTTCTATTTTTACACAAAACCTTAGCCACCATTGAGGAGTAATAAAATTGAGAGCGAGTGAAAAGGGATGAGAGAAGGCAAACTCATATCACAAAAACTTGAAAAAGTTTATGGGCTTGTTTACTATTGCAACTAATTAAGGTGGTGCTCAACATGTTCTTGTAATTATTTTATCTTTAGCAAGTTATGAGTATTAAAGATTTAAGTATAAATGATTAGTTGACAACATCAAATCTTCATTTAAATATGATTCTAAATGCTTGAATAAATAAATGTTTTTAAGAATCTAGTTTTTTAAGCATGTTTATTGTGTTTCAAGGATTTAATTTGAATATATGATTTTTACATGTAATCTTGTCGTATTTAAATTAAATAAAAGACAAATTTTAATTGACATTAGATATTATTATTTAGATCACTAGTTTTTTTTTTTAAAAAAAAAAAAACTTTGATATCTATATATGATGACCGACGATGACATTTACATGTTTAATTTTTCGGATTTGAATGAAGGAAGCTTTTAACTAAAACACGAGAGCAGAATAAACATTAGAAGATCAGGAGGTTAGTGCTCGGAAACATTAAACTATAGCGTTGACCAGAAGATAATGGAAATGAAGTCAGCAAAAGAAAAGTTTTTTAAATGCGTTAGGAATTGAGGAAACAGAATTAAATTAAAGAGATAAATCATTCCAAATTAGAAGAAAAACAAAGAGATACACGTACATGAGCTTGACTGCTGTGTGCACATTACGGTGGCAGATAGATATGAAGAGAAATACAATCGTAGTTCTATGAACTTTCCTGCTCTCTTTTTGCACGTTGTATATTCTTCTTTCTATTTTATTTTATTTTAAAAAAAGTAAGTGTTACTTGCCAGAAATTTACAGTTAAATATTGCCGTTCTAATCCTCCAAAACCAGCTAAGATCTCCACTTTGTGATCTTGGATTGCTTGCCTAAAATCCGTATATATATTATATATTATAAAAAAAACAATTTGCCAACCTTTTAAAAGGTGTCTACCCAAAAAGACAACTGGGGGATCGATGAATATGATATTTATTTGAGAAACAAAAAATAATTTAATCAAGCAACTGGTTCTAGAAAGTGATTTTAGTGAGAAAATAAACAATTTGATTACAATAGTTGTATGAAGGCTTTATCTCCTCATAGATGTTAATTGTATATTAATTAGTAATCAAAATGTAATTAAACAAATATAAATTTAATAATATTATTTTTTATTTCTTGTATTGTTGAAACAAATATAAAGATAATCCCTATCCATGTTGGGATTAAAATTTAAAATACTTCTATGAATAGGAGCTAATCAAATATAAATATCATTTTTTAAAAAAAAAAAACAAGAAGAAGAAGAGGACTTAAATTCAAAATTTGAAATGGAATGAGTATTTTCCTTACCATCTCAATCAATATCTTAAGAGAAAAACCCTCTCAGCAACTTGTCTAATTTCTAATTATACTCGCCAACAAGTTCTAACCTAATCATTTAAGTTGAAAAATACTTCCACTTGACTTTTCGATAGGTACTCTCCCTTTGGATTTTTTTGAAAAATTCCTTTTTTTATGTATAGGGTAAGACAACCATAGCAAGGCCTCGTGTAGAAAATGTAGGAAGATTTTAGGTCCATGCGTAGACATCATCATTATTCATTGACTTGATTGAATTTCAGCCCTTTGAAAATTGTGTGCAATTTACATTTTACACCACATATGAAAAAGACCTCCAATTCATCTTCCAACAAGATATGATGACATTCTTATGTAAACAAACGATTTGACTAGTTAGTGGGCTGTGTTTTTCCACTAATTTAGTCTATCTCTCCCAGCCCCTGGTGGGGGTTGACATGGATCTTGACCCTCTTGGATGAAACATTATTTTGGTCATCCTTGTCTATAATCTTACAATATTTGAAGACAAGGGTTTGAATTTAAAGGTTGCTGCTTCAATGCTTGTCCCGTTATGCTTTTCTGATGATTAAACAATTTTATATTTCTTTTGTCCTCTGCCTGTACATGTGTTTCAGTGAGTGTAATCTTGAGAGATTGTTTTACATATTGGTAACTTTTGTCTTTTTTTAATCATAAAATACCCTATTTTGATGGTCAAATAGTTTATGTATTGGACTTTATATCTAATTATTTTTTAAATTTTAATTTTGTATAAGTGAAAATAATATATTTTTCATTCATATATATTGTTTCTCATTTATTTTGCAATAAAAAAAATCATATTATAACATTTTTAATCATACATATGTTTTTTTAAAACTGCATCTAAATTTTTTTTTTAAAAAAAAACCACAACCGCAAAAATTACCACAATATCAATGTGTTGCAGTGTGTTTTATTTAATAGTGGGAATAATACTAATCCATTTCTATAAATCTACCTTTACCTTTTTAGATTAAAATTAACAAAAATAATGACAAGCAGACTAACGTGATGAAACAATCAAGCTTCTAGACAAAATTAGGAACCTCATTGTATCTTAATTTGCCCAAGATTAAAAAAACAATGCAGATTTAAGATAAAGATAAATTATTAGTGGACAAATCTGTACAAATATCAAGTTTAAAGATATAATTAGATTTTTAATATGTTAATTTAATTTAATCAAGGGCCAAATTAAAAGTTTATTATGTTTAAGAATTAATTTGGGTCCAATTCAATAATTTAATTAAGTGCAAGGACTTAATTATACTTTAAATAAGTCAAATTAACTTTATTAGGGACTTAATTGGTGAACACTTAGGTTTGGGAGCACTATATGGGCTTAATTGAGAAGGGTAGAATTTTAGAAGATCAAATTTAATTTTTACCAAGTCAACTAATGAAATGAGGGGCAAAATTATAAGAAAAATGAAATTTAGGGTCAATTACGGGATAATTTGAAGAAACTCACAGCCAAAGACCAAAATATAAAAGGCGTCAAACTATAGGGATCCAATTGATCAAGATTAGGGTTGAAACTGGAAAAAAAATGAAACTTTAATGGTCAATTAAAGGTCAAGTTGTATATATCTAAAATTAAGGATCAAATTGAAAAATGCATTGAAATTCAGGGTGATGTTGAATTTCAACAAGGATAAAATTAAATAAAATTGAAAGTTACTAAAATGGCTTTGTTTTGGGTTATTGGTCATCTTCTTCCTTTCTTACATGAAAAAACTGCTTGAGTGGTTGTTTTTCGAAGGTATTTAATGTTTTGTCTCTTCACAAAATTTGACAAACAATAAATCACCATAATAACCTGATATTGCACTACATTCTAATATGGTCCATTCTGATTGAATGATATTACAATCGCCTCAACACTACCTGAAAATGGTTAACTCAGACAGTATTTAGCTATCAAATTTGACAATTTATTATAGCAATTTTGAACTAGTGGCTGAGATCTTTTTATTTCATGGACCAAGATATGAACCAATAAAGAGCTGATTTATTGGTCTAATAAAGATATGGACAAAGAAAATGATTTATTTTGACCTTGAATATCTATTGTTTTTTCGATCTTGGGCAAAACAGAGTACAATTAGGTTCCTAATTTTACCCATAAAATCTACCTTAATTTCTCCATCACGTTAATTACCTTGTTATCATTTCTATTATTTTCAATCTAGGAGGGTAAAGATAAATTTGGGAGAATAACCTAAAAATGGGTTAGGATGGTTTCCCCCTCTTTACAATACTTATAACAAAAAGTTTGGCAAGAGATTTTATATAGTAAGCTTTGTAAAGAAGAAGAAAAATAGATTTACCAAATTAAGAAAGAATTAATCTATCTAAAAGTGCAAAAAATGAGGGCTAGAAAGTATGAAAAATATAGTTAGAAAGCCCACTATTTTTAATTAGTTACCTAGCCAAATAAAAAACACAGATTTTTAGAATGAAAAAAAAAAGATAAAGTTAAAAAGCACTATTTAGATGAGAATGCACTCATAAGGGAAGAGATAATGTTAGAAAGCATACTATTTGGGATGCAAACACAATTGTAAGGGAAGAGATATGGCTAGAAAGCATACATCTAGTACCCCGAGGGTTAGAAAGCACATTATCTAGTATACAAGGGCTAGAAAGTGCATTTAGAAGGGAAGAGACAGGGATAAAAAATGTATTGTCTAATAAATAATTGATAGCCGGAAAACATCCTCAAAAGATAAGGAGATAAGCCAAAAAAATGCATTATTTAAGATGGTTGAAAGATAAAAAAACACACTCAAAAAATAAGAGATATAGAAAAGAAAAAAAAACATATTATATAAGATATAAGGGCACACTTAAAATGATGAGAATTGGTGAGGACTCAAAGGCACACTAAATTGATGAGATAGGTGAAAAAAGATTTGGCTAGAGATGTCTTAGTTGTATGGTCAAGTCTCAACTTTTTGTTGGTAAAGTGAGACCTTTTAATTACAAGGTGAAGGTTGAATATTATTGATAACAGGGTTGAGTTTGAGATTCATTTTTTGAACTGGAACATCTTCTAATTTTCATACTAGACTTTTTATTGTTCCTCTAGAGCTTTATTGGGTCCAAACTTTTATTGGGTTTTTTCCAATGGAATTTTGCTAGACTTCTCATCTACTAAAGTATTTATTGGGTTTTTTGCTGGAATGTTTCTAAACTCTTCTTTATTAAAACTTTAATAGGTTTTAATCATTAGAAGCCTAGTTGGACTCTTGAATCAAACCAAGCCTTGCTGAACTCTAAATCTAACTAGACTTTATTGAAGATTTTTTATTTATGCAATTCCTGCAAAAATCCTTACCTGGTTGGAAACATAGGCTTGTACTTTTTTGAAAAATCATCTTTCAATTGGTGGAAAGGTTGGATGGTATCAACATAACCCCATTGATTGCTCAACTTGAATCTTCACCTTACTTAGGTTTTGCCCATATGATTAATTATGCTCGAGGCCATATGTTTCCTCATGGTCTGCTGCAATTGTTTTTCTTTTTCCACCAATTATTTTTCATTTACAGTTAGTGTCGATCACTAATTGTCTCAACGATGTCTTTTGAGTCACTAGTTAGACCTTCTAATCATGGTACACACCCTTCATGCTAAGGGGTGTTCTTCTTTTTCTTCGTGCCTCCTTGCAAGTTCTACTGTTAAACGCAGAACATGAACCTTCAATCATGTTATGCATGTCAATTAATTTGTGATAAGGGTTGGAACCATTTCAACTCAGCATATATGGTTAGGTCAGGTCCAGTCCAAACAAAAATAAAACTTGTTGGATTGCCCATTAGCACGACTCAACTAGGTCAAGCTCATCCTATATAATACAATAATATTAAACAAATTTGAAATGGTTCCTTCAACCTTTTCTTCTTCTTCAGAACAACATTGTTTTAGTTTTAAATTTTCATATCAAAATCCTTCTCTGGTTACACCTTATACCCATGAGGAACCATCTTTGGGTTTTGAGCTTAACAAACACATACTTTTAGCGTAGCTACAAGTTTTATGTTTTTTTTTTTTTGTAGGATGAAATCAAAAAGACCCTGAAGAAGAGGAGCATTATTCCCAACTTTTTATACGTGATTTGGCCGTTCTGCTAGGATTCAATCGTTGCCAACAAGCGCACAGCATGATCTCATATCTACATCATAAATACAAGTATAAAGTTTTTTTTTCTCTTTTATTTTGAAATTTAAATAAGTACAACGCACGAGGCAATGAATCCAGGATAGAGCAGAGAGAGAGAATGGGAGAGATGCTGCGTTTAAAGGTCTAATGATGGTAACATTAAGGATTAAGAAATTGGATGGACCTACAATTTCTTGGTTCATACATTCCCTTTATTCACTTGCCATGATTATTGTTTAAGGCCAATCTCGACTTTACCTTTTATTAAAGAATGCCCTGAAGAGGCTGATTCGAGTCACTTCAATGGACCACATTGCAAGATTGAGTTATACTAATGGAAGCCGACGATGGAATTTCAATCAGATTTTTTTCTTTTTTTCAAATGCTTAACAAAGGGAAGAGATAATAGCTAGTACACAAATTTAAAGTTTGAATACATGGGCTTGCATGTAATTCAAATAATAATATCAATAAATATGTGTATAAACATCATCCTTACGTGGGATCATTCTTTTTTTTGTTCGTTTTTTTCTTGAGAAATCTCAATATTGATATCATTGTCTCACTGCATTTAGAAATAATGATCATTGATATTTAAGCATGTTCCAAGTCGGATCATATTTTTATAAATATTAAAAAATATATTTAAATTATAACTAAACATAATTTTACACACAAAAAATGAATTAAGATAACATTTTTTTTAATAATAAAATGATAATATATTAGACTGACCCGAATTAACCTGTTAATTCGCAACCCTAATAATAATTTTGAATAAACTCAATGTTGAAAGATGAAGTAGAAAAATAATTCAAGTAAAAATACAAATTAATCTAGGTTAATTTGCTAAACTCTCGATCCAGATCTTGAAATCAAGATAACTTTATAAGAAGAAAATTAAAAAAATATATAAAATTCAATTCCTATTCAATCAAATATTGAAGCATTAAATAAATAAAAAACATGAAAAAAATAAAAATTGTTAAAATCAATTTGAATTAACACATCAAAAATTATTAAAAGGGCATAAAACGCTTGGATGCATGAGCTATATATGTAATCATTTTATTCACGAAGACAAAGGTTTTTTTGTTATCAATAATGAGCTTTTTATTATCTCATAGAAATCAACTGAAAATGTACTTTAAAAAATACTTTATATGTAACAACTACTAGATGACATTATCCCTTAATCTCCTATATGGGCTAGACTCATCTTTAAAGCCCAGTGTCAATTAAGTTGTTTCAGCTTTCTACCTTGAGAGACTGCCTTTTATATCCTTCTCATCCCTTTTGAAATCCGACCTCAGCATAGTTTAGGTTTCTTTATAAATTAGATTTTTGGTTATAGCTATCTCACGAGTAAGATCATTTTTTCTACTTCTTAAAAACTTACAAGGATATTAAGAAATGAGAAATTTATTGTCTACTAGATGAAATATTTTAGAAATATTAAGATAGTAACCTATTAAATAATATATTTATTTAAAAAGATTTGACATGATGACATACTAGAATGACCTGAATCAATCATGATTAACCGACAACTCAAAGCTTGAGAGTAAGAAAATCACATGGAACCCAAATAAAAATAAAACATGGAACCAGTTTCAATCAACCAATATAAAAGGTAAAAAATAATCATTTTTTTGTAAAAAAACAAAAAAAAACTTGAGTAAATCTAAATTGGTGACATACATTATGTCATGGGTTGCACCAAAATTGATGCCCTGGCAATGGTAATATTTTTAAAGAAGTGAGGAAAATATGAGATTCAGGTCATTAACCTTACCGCATCCAATAAGCCTAATTAATTTAATAATATGATTAAAAAACAATGGCAACAGATAAATAAATAAAATCAAAACAATCAACTATAAAAACTGAGTCACTCATATCATACTCGAAATAAGTGTTGCTACCTATTTTTTTACTCCATTTTTGTGATATTTTTTTAAACAAAAATAACAATAAAAAAATATATGGACAAAGGGATCCAAATTGAAGATGAAGAAAACAAGATACTAAAACAAAATAAATTACACATAAAATCACCTTCTCAAGGGTGCTCATTGCATGACCACCTTGAGAAGGTGATTTTGGATGACAAAATGGAGGGGTGTACCTTGCCTTGTCGAAGGCGAGTGGTGGTCGGAATTATTGTCAGTGTTGCAAGGAAGAATTTAGATGGTTGACAAAGTTATTCACGTCGTTGGAGGTGGTGCGTAAGATCGTTTGAAGTGGTGTTGAAATTAGAGGGGAAAAAATATGGGTTTTAAATGGTTTTTTCTCGGCTTTGGTTTTAGATTTATTAATGTTATGAGCATAGGATGAACCTTTATTTATAGGTAATGAAAGAGGGTAGTTATATATTTACTAGGGAAAATGTTCAACCCTTGATTAAATCCAAAAACATCTCAATTATTGGCTCAAAGTAGATACTCTAGGGTGTCAGATTCGGCAATACAAGGTTGTATAAGTTGTCACATTTAAGGTGGTTCTGATGCATATGTGGTGTCAATCATCTGACACTAACTAACTACAGTGTAGGCAAATGTTAGTCATTATTTTGATATATGGTTTGTCAAATTTAGTTAAATATAAAGGCATCAAATACAGGCAAAGTACACCTCTTAGTTGTTTTTTAGGTGGATTGAGATTGAGATTTCATGTTAGCCCATTTGAAGGTAATATTTCGGTTTTAGCTAAAGAGGATTGTCAGATAGGATCTCAGGTTATCCAAGTTATTTAAAAAGATTTTCATTATAGTTAAAATATCACCATATGGGATGTCAGCTTAACTGAGTTATTTATAAAGATTTTGGTTATAGTAAAAGAGAATTGTCAGATTGGAATTTCAGGTTAACTGGGTTATAGTATGATCTATAGTATGAATTTTTTAATAATAAAATAATCGTTAAGATGTGGAATTTCAAGTCAACCTTACAATCAGGAAACAATAAAAAATTCAACCCTTCAATAAAAAAGAAAAGTAAGAAGAATCAAGGTTCTGGTTAAAAGAAATCACAAAATTAGGATTTCACCTTGATTATAGTTCTACGTGAAATGAATTGTTATGAAACAGATTTTGAAGTGGACCAAACTAGAAGCTTTTGAAAATATTAGTTTTGGAAGGACAATTTTGTTTGTCTTTACAAACTTAAAATACAAAGCACTTGAAAAGTATTTTTTTCGTAAGTATTGTAAAGAGAAGGTATTTGTTAATTATTCATTTTTACCCTATTTTTGGTGATATTTAAAAAAAAAAATGGGTAAATTGACCAATATTGAAGAATAACAAAACAAAAACTAAAACAAAAAAAGACTTACCTATAAAATGGTGTGCAAAACACACAAACAAATAAATCTTACCTATTATAACCATTAATCACATTCAAAATTCACATTACAGCTTACCTATGAGGTATACTAGGGGTGCTAATATCTTCTCCTTACGCAAACAGTCTCGTATTCATGAGTATCTAGTAAAATCGATATACATAGTTTTTCTAGCAACCCTGAACCAAACAACTAGATGGTGACTCCATCAACCCTCCCTCCCCCGTTGGCATGTGTCCACGTATGACAATGAAAAGAAAGAAAAATAGTTACAAACAAATTGTTTCTTTGTTGTAGACACTAGCCCACTACCAAAAGAGCTCACCAAAATAGTTGAAACACCATAACCAAAAAGTTGCATGATGACATCGAAAAAGGTCGCACAACCTTCAAAGCAACAACCTTGAAAGCAAACCAAATAAAATATCATTAAGTGACCATGTCATGCTTATATTAAAGGAATTAATTTAGTTTAATTAAAAAAACAAAACTTATTTTAAAGAAATATAAATATAACAAAAAATGAAAAATAAAATATCCAATATAAGGATTTATTAAAAAAACAATAGTGAAAAATCTCATAAAAAAATAACAAAACTTAATATTCAATTAAATCAAATGTTGAAGGATGAAAAAAAAAACATGAGCTTAAAAAAACAAATAAACCCTGGTGAATCTCTTAAACTTGGGGTAATCTTTCAAATTCATAATCTGTAAATGCTACACTTGGACTCAATCTAAAAACTTAATTCAATGTTGAAGGATAAAATATAAAAAAATATTTTAAAAAAAGTTCCAAAGTATAAAAAAATATATAGGAATACAAAGGATAAAATCATAAAAAAAAATTAAAAATTATCTTAAATAAAATAAATAAAAATCAAAAGAATGGAGATCAATTCCAACAAATTAAAATGTTATAGGATAAAATTAAATAAAATAATTCAAATCAAAAATATAAATTGAAAGGAAATGGATTAAATCTAAAAGAAAAACAAATTAAAATGTTGCTGAGAAATTTTGGAAGGTTAGGAATCAAAATTGAGGATAAAAAAGAGAAGAAAAAAATCAATTGAAACGAAAACTGGAGGGAATTAAGTCACATGAGCCGCAATGACAGGAGATCTCTCATGGTCATGAATCTAAAAACATAATGGAATGCCACCTTAAGTTGTCGCACATGCATGCGCTAATAAGTTTCATTCTTTTAATTTTTATATATTTACTAAAATACTTAATTTCCCCTGAAAATCGTATGATAATCACGAAAAAATGCGAGGAAATTTTTATTTTAAAAGCAATAATTATATTATTTTGCTATTAAAAGTTTTGGATAAAATCTTAGAAAAAGTTAAAAAAATCTTTCTTTAAAAAAGGGAACTTAGGCAAATATATTGTGCAATAAAAAAAAAACCTAGAAATCCCAATTAATTTCATAATACTTACTGAAAAAAACCATAATAATCCTCAGTGTCAGAGCATTGAATTTTATTAAGGAGGGATAAAACTTTATTTTATTGTTTAATTCCACAGTAAAATATGCCTTGTTATCAAGGCAGATTATAGCAACACCAAATCAGCACAATCAAATGAAGATCAAGACACATATTCTACAAATAAAAGATAGCACAATCCCAGCATCACATTTATCATACCTTCTGTATTTAGAAATGCTACCGTTACATTCATCAAAGCCTTCATACACATTCTTTACTTAGAATTGTTTACCGTTACATTATACTTGTATAAATCAAACACTATGATAATACAACAAGTGTGGGAAAACACTTATTCAACACCTCTGTGTATCTATCCTCTTTATGGTATCAGAGCAAGAAATCTCCACCGAGAACACGATCCTAAACACAGACATGGCTACTGTCAGTACTCAAACTCAAAACAACCAGCCAACATCACCCACAGAAACCCCACTCATAGCACTCAACATTGTTGCTCAGATCAATGGGAAACTGACCTCATCCACCTTCTCTCAGTGGCGTGCACAATTCGAAGCTCTTCTAATTGGTTATGACCTTTTAGACTACGTCACAGGCAAAACAACATGCCCAATCTCCGATGGCACACTCAACTCTACCTCAACTGTGAATCATTGGATTCGACAGGACAAATTGATCCTCAGTGCAATTTTTGCATCTACCTCCACAGCCATTACTCCACTGATTTCAGCCTCAAAAACATCCCATGAGGCTTGGAAGAAATTACATCATATGTATGCTAGCAAATCTCGAATGAGAGCTATGCAATTGAAGGAAGATATTACCTTGATTAAGAAGGGAAATCGGTCCATCTCTGAATATCTTCATGCCGTTAAAATCTTGGCTGATGAAATCGCCATAATCGACCATCCCATCTCAGACGACGACCTAACCCTTTACATCTTAAATGGGTTAGGCTCTGATTTTCGTGAAATCACTGGACCAATCCGAGCTCGAGAGAAATCAATTACCTTTGAAGAACTGCATGACATGTTAGTTGGTCATGACAGTTATCTCCGTCGGCTGGAAACAGCCTCATCGCAACTGTTGGTGTCGGCGAACTACACCAACTGGAACAGTAACTCTCATCGTCACTCACAGCGTATGCCCAGTAAGCCTTTTGGCTCTCCACGGCATCAGACTCATAACCGAGACACTCGGGACAATCGGCAATATCAAAGGCAAAATGACAGACATATGGGCCAGCCCATGACCAACCAACGGCGCTACCAGCCCAATTACCAGCCCAAATGTCAGTTTTGTGACAATGTTGGGCATACTGCTAAATCCTGTCCACAATTACAGTCTGCTACGGCCACTGCTAATGCTACTTCCGTTGCACACGGTTCAGACCCCAAATGGCTCATGGATTCCGCTGCCTCCCATAACATCACGGGAGATCTCAATAACCTCACCATTCATTCAGAATATGATGGTTCTGATGAAGTTGTGCTCGGTGATGGTTCAGGTTTGCCTGTCTCACACATAGGATCTCTTATCCTAAAAACAAATAAAAAAATATTTTTTCTTAAAAATACCCTTTGTGTGCCTAATATTTCAAAAAATCTTATATCCATACACCGTTTTACATTACAAAATAATGTTTTTATTGAATTTCACCCTTATTATTTTCTTGTGAAGGACAGGTACTCGAGGGTAATTCTGGCACGGGGTTCGTGTGAAGATGGTGTCTACATTTTCCCGGATAAACTGATGGCTTCTTCATATCCGATGGTTGCAAATGTGCATGAGCGCATTTCTCTTGATGGTTGGCACAAAAGACTCGGTCATCCATCCCTTAAAATTGTTCAACAAATTGTCAATGGTTTTTCGCTTCCAGTTATTCCCAATAAAAAATTTTCTATGTGTTCTTCATGTTCTATCAATAAAGCTCATAAACAACCTTTTCAATCCACTAGTTTATCTAGCACTGCTCCACTTGACCTTATATACACTGATGTGTGGGGCCCAGCTCACTCTACCGGTTTTGATGGCTCCCGGTACTATGTTATTTTTGTTGACCATTATACCAAATATATATGGTTCTATGCTTTGAAAACAAAATCTGATGTTCAAACTATTTTTCCCCAATTTAAAACATTTGTTGAAAATCGTTTTCAAAGTAAAATTAAAACCCTATACTCAGATAATGGGGGTGAGTATGTGGGTCTCAAAAATTTTCTTACTCAACATGGCATAAGTCATTTGACTACTGCCCCCCATACACCTCAACAAAATGGTGTTTCTGAGAGGCGTCATCGCCATCTCGTAGAAACTGGTCTTACTCTTCTTCATGACTCTAAGTTGCCCCTTACATATTGGCCCTATGCTTTCAATACGGCCACATATCTTATAAATCGTCAACCCACACCGCTTCTTCATAATATGTGTTGCTACCCAAATTTTGACTCTTTATTTTTCTGAAAAAAATAAAAAAATAGATTTTTGTTCAAGGGGGCGAATTGAACGAATTGAGAGTTTAATGGTCGATTGAGGTTTAAATCGTGAAAATCAGGAGCCAAGGACCAGATAAGGAGATCGCGCAAAGCTAAGGTTGAGATTGAATTTTTGATGGGATTTAATTGCATAAAATCAAGTTTAAATCCAATTGGGTGCAATTAAAGATTTTTTAAAGGACCAAATCATATTTTTACCTTCTTTTGATTGTTTGAAATCTGCATTTTTAAAAATAAGCATGCATTGTTCCGTTTGCCTTGCATTGAATTTTCACAGCAAAGCAACTCAAATTTTCTTCCCATCAATGTTGATTTTCTTCCCGTTTCATCTCCACCACGGCAAGCAGATCAATTCTTCCTAATCAATGTTGATTTTATTGCCCGATTCATCTCCATCACAGCAAAAACAGATCAATTTCCTTCTTAGTCAATCGCGATCTTCTTGCTGATTTATCTCCATCAGATCGTCTTCCTGATTCTCCTTCATTTCTCCTTGATTCTCTGGTTTTATTTGCCTTAATAGTGCAAGTCTTCTCTGCTATAAATAGAAGCTTGCACGGTGAGGCGAGGGGAGAAAAGAAATAACAAGGAAAGTGAGGGGAGATTGAGAAAAGACAGAGGGGCTGCATCAACGAGACAGAGCAAATTTCACAGAACAGGGGGGAGACGAAGAGTGGATTTTGAACGAGTATAAGAACAGACCAAGCAGAGATCAAAGGAAAATTTTACGTATAAATCTTATATCTTCATCCCCTCGGCTCTACCATCCAGCACGATAGCAGCAGTAGCTCCTCACTCTATCTCTCTAAAAATCTGCAGCCATCGTCCTCTCTCTCTCCCTCTCGGTCAGCAACGGTAGCACCAGCTCAGACCCCCCAGCACCACCTCGTCACTTCCGGTAACCTCCTCCATCAACCCCAGTAGCCCATCCACCTTCTCCAGTGAAGAAAACAGAGCAGCCCCGACGGCAGCCATACAGACCCGTCACTTCTGACTCCCATTCCGGCCACCACAGGCCACCATCTCCGACGCCACAACGACCAAAAGAACCACCTCGGAATCCTCTACCCAAAGGTGTTAACAGGTAATCCTTTCATCACACTCGAAAATTTGGTGCATCACTGTTCATCTTCCTCGTTTTTGCATGCGGGGGGAGTGAATTCGTTCACTCCCCAGGTCGGGTCAGTTTGGGCCGGGTTTGGCACCCGGCCCGACCACTAAAGGGACTGGGCTTCCAGCCCGTCTTGGCTGGAAGTCCAGCCCGAGAGAAGGACGGGCTTTCAGCCCGTATGGCGGCCCAGCCCATAGGCGGGCCGCGAGCCCAGTCCCATCTGGGCGGGCCGCGAGCCCAGTCCCATCTGGGCGGGCCGCGAGCCCGCCCCTCCCACTTGAGCAGGCTGGCAGCCCAGCCCCATCAGGGCTGGGCAGCCAGCCCACTCCCTATATATAAATATATAAATAATATAAATAATATATATTAAAAAATATAAAAAATACGAATTTTTCAAAAATATTTTTGTTAAAGAAAAAATGTGTTGTTTTCCTGCATAAGGCCAATACACTAGCATATTTTAAAAATTGTTCTTCTTTTGAAAAATATATTTTATCTTGGGTTTTGAAGAGAAAATGAGTTTTAGCATGGATTTCGCAAAGAAAAAAATCATTTCTTGCATTTTGAGATTTTACAACAAGTTTGTAAAATCCAAAGGGTATTGGCCAATATTCAATAAAATATAAAAATCTTATTTTTTTCTTTTGGGAATTTATTATTCACTGTCGGTATTTGGGTAAATAAATTCTAAAGGGGTTAATATCCAAAATATTCGACGGGAATGATATACTATTATTCACTGTTAGTATTTGGGTAAATAAATCCTAAAGGGGTTAATATCCAAAATATTCGACGGGAATGATATACTATTATTCACTGTTGGTATTTGGGTAAATAAATCCAAAAGGGGTTAATATCCAAAATATTCGACGGGAATGATATGCTATTATTCACTGTTGGTATTTGGGTAAATAAATCCTAAGGGGTTAATATCCAAAATATTCGGCGGGAATGATATGCTATTATTCACTGTTGGTATTTGGGTAAATAAATCCTAAGGGGTTAATATCCAAAATATTCGACGGGAATGACATGCTATTATTCACTGTTGGTATTTGGGTAAATAAATCCTAAGGGATTAATATCCAAAATATTCGGCGGAATAATATCCCATTTGCCATTTATTTTACATATTGTCTTGACAGATCAAATCATAAACAAGCCAAACGTCAAGCAGCTTACCTTAGGTAGGGCGTACTAGGGGTGCTAAAACCTTCCCTTTACGCAACCAGCCCCTTATCCTAGAATCTCTGAAAGACCAGTTTTAGGTTTCCTAGTAACCATTAATACTAGGTGGCGACTCCCCTTTTTTACGAAAATAGATAATCCCCCCGACACATTGAATCCCCGCACACGGAGAAGAGTCGTCACGACGCCGCGCTTACATCATTTTTTTGGGGTGCGACAGAATGGCGACTCCACTGGGGACTTGGACTAAGCTTGATAGTTTTGTTTGTTTATGATATGTTATTGTTGTTCATATTTCTATGGATGGTTTATATTTTTTAGAAGCTTTAGCATGCATCTTTATATCATGTCATCATAATATGCCTTATCATGCATCACTTTTATTATTTTGAGAGCACACACTAAACTTTAAGTTAAGTGGGGGACTAGCAGCTTACCTATGACTTGAGTCAAGGTTGAAGTTTGTGTAAACCCCAACTCTTTGCTGAGTGTTTAGGCTGGTAGTGATTGGTATACGTGCCATCCCACTATCTGTTAAACCCCTATATCGCCTTTACGAGGGTGATCACTGGGACAGCAAGAGACCCTCTTTAGAGACCAAGTAGTAAACCTACCATCTATGTCACGAGAAACTAGAACCAGTCATTAGGGTGTATGCTCCCTCTATTTTGTTTTGCATTAAGGCAAATATTTCTCGAGGCATTTTGAATTCAAGAGTTTTGGATGACACAGTAGCCATCGCTTAGGAAATTTGCATTGCAGGGTTTAAGCAAAAATCCAATTTTTGTTTATCATACAATTTTTACAAGCACGTGTCACTCCTCGAAAGACGAGTTTGTCAAAAAAAAAAAAATTTGCATATGCATTTTAACATGCATTCCTTAATTTTTGTTTATCATGCAACTGTTGTGATCACTTGTCCCTCCCAGAAGGTCGAGTCCGTAAAGAAAAAAAAAAAAAAAAAAAAAAGAAAAGAAAAGAAGCATGCATATACATTTCAACATGCATTCCAACAGTTTTGAAATAGGGGTCCCTCAATTCATCCTCCGAAAGGTCAAGAGTCATGGACATTTGACATTGCTGAGAAGAACTGACATCGACACAGAGCCGTCATTCATGTCTCTTCTGCAAGCCAACAACAGAGTTCTCTACTCTCTAGTGAAATCAGGTGGGACATAGGCTCAGGTATTATCTGCAAGTTGTTAATGCAATCATCAATGGAGATTGTGGAAATTCGGGTTTTCTTTTGAGGGAGTGCGAGTACTCCATTTTCAAAAAGCAAGCATCAATCAAAGAAGTTGTCAACCTGTTTAAGTATCAATTGATTTCTCTCCTATTCATGTGAAGTTTTTGCGGCACTCTCAATCAAGGAGTTTTATGCCGCCACGCACATTAGACCATGTTATTTTGCGAGCAAAGATAAAGCATCCCGAGTGTGGAAACTTAATATGGGATTGTTGAATCTATTCTGATATCTGAAAGGTCAAAGCATGAGCATTGCAAGATTACATTGCTCGATGAAGGAATTTGCCGCAAAAAGAGTCTTTTCGTCGTATGATGAAATTTTTTAGGATTGGCGCACTTTGGTGTTTTGACAAGAGTGCTTCCGAGCTTGATTCACTTTTTATGTCCAATGAGGAGCGCGGTGGAGCGTAAAAAAAAAAAAATGCCTTCTTTTTTGCGACATAATCCAGATGAGAGAGATGGATAGTTGCAAGAATTTCAGTAATCAAGTGTGGAAGTTAATCAGCAAAAGGCAAGTCAAGTTTTGTGGAGGATGTTATCGTCGGCAGTGTCAGCAATAAATCATCGCGAGCATAAGAGAGATCAATGAGCAGTGACAATACAGAAATAAGTGTTTCAAAAGTTAGAGAAAAGTGTCACATCGTCAAAAAACTCTCATGGAATCTCATTGGCTATCACTTTGTTTTGGGGTTAAATCATCAGTTCATTGAATCATGTGTTTTCCTTGTCCTTTTGTTGTTTTAAAATCAAGAGATGTTTAACATACTTATTTTTGACAAAATATTTTGATCAATCTCCAACATGCAAAATTTAAAGTTTATCATTTTTGAAAATTAAAAATATTTTGATTGCATAACTGACCCAACTTTTGTTAAAAGACATTACGACCAATACCTGGTGACCAAACAAATTTTTGAGCTCATACACCGAGTTTTTGAACCACATCATAGAACTAAGCTTTATGCATATTGACATGTAATGGATTCGGTAGTTATGGACCCGCGAATCATGACTCTTGCGCGTCCAAATCATTACATTGGATGAGGTCAAAATTTATCAGTTAAAACCAACTTTGCTTGAAAAGACAAAAGGCTATCTTTGTTTATTTCCTTCACTATTCTTGAAATATGTATCCCTTGTTAACCCCAATTTGAGCCTGATATTATATTTCTTTGAAAACACCCGACATAGATCACACCCTCACACTGGGGGCAATTACACTAGGGGCAAATACTGTAGGGGCAAATAAGAGATTTGTAGTTTGAGGATACAGTGACAACATTAGAATAAACAGAAAAGGGGGTGTTCAGGAATGAAAACCCAACATTGGGAACTATCAAATGGAGATAGGACATGACACAACCAAGAGCCAATGCTAAGGACAAGTTCAAAAAAAAAAAAAAAAAAAAAAAGAATATTGAACTACACCATGTCCGTTGGTATCTGTGGTCAAACCTCACGTGGGAAGAAATGTTATTAAAATTATCGAGTCTTCAAGATAAGTTATCCATCAAATGAGGATCTTGCAGAATTGTTTTGCAACAAACGATGGGATGACATTAGATGACAAATGATGATTCGAGTTTTAGTATTTCCCTTCTAAGTTTGAAATTGTCGATGAAAGTAATGACATGGTTGTAGAGATTCTTAGAGCATTGGTTGATTGATAAAAAATCACGTTAAGATAATTAACGTATTTTGATGTGGTCTCTTCTACAAGGACAACAAGAGAAAAGGAGTTAACGACTAGATGATGGTGATCCTAGGTCTTTGAAACCCTTAAACACCTTTTTGAGCCTATGAATATCCCTTTCTTTTATAGCCATGAACCATAGCCTCATTACATGCTTGTAAAAGTCCTTCTTGATCAAGCAAGAATTTTAACTGATAAATGGCGCTCTCAAATTTTGCCAGAGTTTTTCCATAAGTGTTATAATTTCATGAAAAAAAGTTGCAAGTTGTTATGCATATTGATAAAGTAAGTATTGAAAAATGAGACAAATTTTCAACTGAGCCTCAGGTTTTTACTCGACACTCTAAATTGTTTTGAAAACCCAATTATCACTTCATCATGTGCCATCAAAAGACATACCCCAAAATCTGAGTTTAGAATTGAAACACAAAAAACCCATGAAAGAGGATTTCAATCTCATAATGGGTCAATTACTGTTTGCAAAAAAAAAAAAAAAAATATACAAGACAATCACAGATTTGCATGCATTGAATATCATGTATTGGATATTTGACCAAATGAATTTGATTTTCAACAAATGACATCTCTTTGATTTTATTACAAGGATTAGACTTTGGATGCACATGAACTTTTGAATTGGTGATTTAATTTCAGAACAAAAAGATTTACAAACAAAGAAGACAATGACTGGTTTTTGCAGAATCCTTGATATTGACAGTTTTTGATTTAAAAGCCCAGCAGTCAGAGGCCAGAATGTGAATCTTGACAGGAATACAAATAATTTCACATCATCCTATGGGCAAAGAAGCATAAGCAATTGATGATTTAGTGAAATTCACCAATGAGCACCAACGGGTCAACTCAAGGCAGAATTGCTTAGTAGAGAATGATGGTGTAACAAGCTCCAACAACGGTTGAGATTAGCATTGTATTTGAAGGGCAGCTTCAATTTTTTGGGAATATCGGCTTACTCGCAGATTTGTTTGTCTCTCCAAAGATATGGTCGCATGGGGACATTTTGATAAATGTTGAAGAGTGTCGCGATGGAGTTTTTTTCGCGCTTCGCGCCCCGCCATCCCTCTCTGGAGAGACAACGGCGCGCGGTGAAAATGGGGTATTTTATAGTCGTAAATTTTACGACTATAAGTATTAGGAGTCGCCACCTAGTATTAAGGTTACTAGGAACCTATTGGTCTGCGAGAGTCTAGGTAAGGGGACTCGTTGCGTAAAGGGAAGGTATTAGCACCCCTAGTACGCCTTACCTGAGGTAAGCTGCATTGTTGTTTGATTGTTTTTCTAAGTTAAAAGTTTTGCACTGCATTTTCAAAAAGAATATTTTTTATTATGTACCGATGTACTTTACAATGTAAATTTACATCGTGGTAAAAAATCCTTTTTTATTATCTACGAGTGTACTTTACAATGTAAATGTACACCGTAGTTAAAAACCTTTTTATTATCTACGGGTGTACTTTACAATGTAAATTTACACCGTAGTTTAAAAACCTTTTTGTTATCTACGGGTGTACTTTACAATGTAAATTTACACCGTAGTTAAAACTTTTTTTTTATATATATCTACGGGTGTACTTTACAATGTAAATTTACATCGTAGTTTAAAACTTTTTTTTTATATATATCTACGGGTGTACTTTACAATGTAAATTTACACCGTAGTAGATAACACAAAAATATTTAAAATTATTTTTGATATTTTGGCCAAATTCCAACGGATAATCATAAACCGGTTACGATATCCAATTTTTGTTTTTAAAAAAATATGGAAAAAGATGCAACATATTCTTTACGAAAAATACAATGAGAAAAGCTTTGGAATCCGGCCGTATGCACGAAAAAGCAAATACATTTTTTATATTTTTTTCAATTTGTATTTTTTAAATTTGTATTTTTTTTATTTTTTTTTATTTTTGGGCTGGGCTGACAGCCAGCCTTAGTGGGCTGGGAGCCCAGAAAGGTGTGGGCTGGGCTTCCAGCCATCGTGGGCTGGGAGCCCAGAAAGGTGTGTGCTGGGCTTCCAGCCATCATGGGCTGGAAGCCCAAACAGACTATCTTGGGCCGAAATGACGGCCCATCACGCTCGGGCCGGGCACAAAAACCCGGCCCAAACCACCTAAACCCGGCCCTGCATGAACAGTGGGACGATCACGTCCCACTGCATGCAGGGGCGCGAGGTTGAAGGTGAATGAACAGTAAAAATAAAATTGTGGCGAAAGGCTCACCTGAGGGTATGGTCAGATAGCTGAGGTCGAGGTGGTTGTCCTGGTGGTTGTTTCGCCGTCAACGGTGGTCTGTGGTGGCCGGAGGGAGCTCCTGAAGTCTCGGCCTGTTGATGCTGCACCGAGTGTTGCCGCTGCTGCCTTCACCTGAGACCACGGCTGAGCGTCTGGCGTGGAGGGGAGAGTTTCTGGTGATGAAGGGGTGGTGCACGGTGGTCAGATACGGTGGCTGGAGTTGCTGTTTTTAGAGAGAGAGAGACGCGATCGGGGAGAGAGAAAGGCTGCAACGGGGAACTGTTTTCGTTTTTTTTTCTTCTTCTTTCTTTCCTGTTGCTCTCAGTTTTACTTCACTCTTTTTTCTGCTTCAAAACTTCCTTCTCCCCTCCTTTTTTTCTTCTTTTCTGGTGCTCGTCCCTGCCTGCAGTATTTATAGCAAGAGAAGCAGCCCCTTCGGCTACCCATGGCGTGTAGCCGAGGGGCACCGCCTGCATTGCCCAGTAACGGGGCTCTGCTCAGGCGACGCATGCACGCAGGTAGCGTGCGCAGGTGGTGTCTGCACCGTTCAGGTGACTGAACAGTGCAGTCACGGGTAATCATTTGGGAGGAGATGGAAAAAAATCAATTTGGTCCCTCAATTTTAATTAGTTCAATCGCACCCCTAATTGGTTTTAAATTTATGATTTTGTGCAATTATACCCCGGTGAAAAATTCAATGTTAGCCTTAAAGTTGCATGCTTTTTTATTTTGGTCCTTGGCTTCCAATTTATGTTATTTGACCCTCAATTGACCATTAAACTCTCAATTATTTCCAATTAGACCCCTGATTTCACACAAATGGCTTGGAAAAAATCCAATTCAGTCTCCGAAAATTCCCAACTTCTCAACTGAACCCGAATTAAGCTCCCTAACTTGATTTTTCACTGATTAAGCCCTTAATAAAATTAATTTGACCAACTTAAAGTATAATTAAGTCCTTGCACTTAATTAAATCCTTTAATTGGACCCTAAATTAATTCCCAAACATAATTATACTTTTAAATTGGCCGACGATTAAATCAAATTGGCCCATAAAAATATAATTATAAATCTTGACTTAATTTTTACACAGATTTATCCAAATGATAAATTATTTTTGCCTTAAATCTGTATTTTCCTCTATTTTTGGGACAAAAGAGATACAATTGGACTCTTGAAAACAACCAAAATTTGCACATTGATTTTTCTAACAACGCCGACCTCTTTTATTTTATTTTTTGTTATTTTTTGGTATATTTTGGGGAGTCACCCAAAAATTGGGTGATGACAAAGAGTATGCACACCAAGATTGATTGAGGAATAATTTGCTTTGAAGCCAATCGACTCAAGGTTCGGTTCACCACATGAATATGGGAGACAGAAAAAACCTCGTTAATGACAACATCATAATTCTTTGCATAGACTAAGAAGAATTTGCTTAGAAGAAATTGAGTCTACGACGAAGAGTTTCAGATTGCATGGTTGAACAGGTGAATCAATCCAAGGTGCAATTCATCGCGTGATGTGAATGATGATAACATTACGTCTCTTCTCATGAGCTGAGAGGAATTTATTATGGATAACATTGAGCATGCGATGATGAGGTTTAGATGCATTTCTAGATGACTTGACAATCTATCGCATGAATGTTGATGATGACATATGCTGGAAAAAAATACAATTCAATTGATGAAAACTCCATAACTAATCGACAATCAAAGATGAGGTCGACATTAACAAGCCTTGCAATGATTGTTAGCAAAACAAAGAGCTATTATTGAGAGAATCCAAAAAGTTGATGACTTGTTACATTCTTTCACGATGAATCAAGCAACCACACACTTGGGGGCATGGTCAAATTTGATAAAAGCCAAGATCATCGCAGATAGCCTAGAATAAGCAATGCGTTTGTGTTGAGTGGATGAATGACTTATGAGCCATCTAATTAGAGAAGCTAGCAAAGCTTTGGAGATTAGGCAAAAACATCATATGATAATGGAGCATTCAAAGAAAGGGGACATATATTTCTGAGGTAAGTATATGTGCATCATCATGCATTGCGACCCCATCTTCCATCCGGGTAGGTCACCCGTAATAATGAGATCCCCCATCACCATTTTCCATCCGGGTCGGTCACCCGTAATAATGAGGCCTCTTCATCATTTTCCATCCGGGCAGGTCACCCATCATAATCAGACCCGGGTAAGTCATCCGTCACTATCGAGACTCTTCTAACCCGGGCAGGTCACCCGTCATAATCAGACCCGGGTAAGTCATCCGTCACTATCGAGACTCCACTAACCCGGGCAAGTCACCCGTCATAATCAGACCCGGGTAAGTCATCCGTCACTATCGAGACTCTACTAACCCGGGCAGGTCACCCGTCATAATCAGACCCGGGTAAGTCATCCGTCACTATCGAGACTCCACTAACCCGGGCAGGTCACCCGTCATAATCAGACCCGGGTAAGTCATCCGTCACTATTGAGACTCCACTAACCCGGGCAGGTCACCCGTCATAATCAGACCCGGGTCAGTCATCCGTCACTATCGAGACTCTACTAACCCGGGCAGGTCACCCGTCATAATCAGACCCGGGTAAGTCATCCGTCACTATCGAGACTCTACTAACCCGGGCAGGTCACCCGTCATAATCAGACCCGGGTAAGTCATCTGTCACTATCGAGACTCTACTAACCCGGGCAGGTCACCCGTCATAATCAGACCCGGGTAGGTCATCCGTCACTATCGAGACTCTACTAACCCGGGCAGGTCACCCGTCATAATCAGACCCAGGTAGGTCATCCGTCACTATCGAGACCCTCCTAAATATCCTTTTTATCTGGGTAGGTCACCCATCACAACGAGACCCCATATCCACCATTCTGTTTTTCTTTACAACACTTACTATTTAAAGTCTTTTACAAGACTTTAGTCGTAAGCATTGTAAAGAGGGGGCATCTGTTGCTACCCAAATTTTGACTCTTTATTTTTCTGAAAAAAATAAAAAAATAGATTTTTGTTCAAGGGGGCGAATTGAACGAATTGAGAGTTTAATGGTCGATTGAGGTTTAAATCGTGAAAATCAGGAGCCAAGGACCAGATAAGGAGATCGCGCAAAGCTAAGGTTGAGATTGAATTTTTGATGGGATTTAATTGCATAAAATCAAGTTTAAATCCAATTGGGTGCAATTAAAGATTTTTTAAAGGACCAAATCATATTTTTACCTTCTTTTGATTTTTTGAAATCTGCATTTTTAAAAATAAGCATGCATTGTTCCGTTTGCCTTGCATTGAATTTTCACAGCAAAGCAACTCAAATTTTCTTCCCATCAATGTTGATTTTCTTCCCGTTTCATCTCCACCACGGCAAGCAGATCAATTCTTCCTAATCAATGTTGATTTTATTGCCCGATTCATCTCCATCACAGCAAAAACAGATCAATTTCCTTCTTAGTCAATCGCGATCTTCTTGCTGATTTATCTCCATCAGATCGTCTTCCTGATTCTCCTTCATTTCTCCTTGATTCTCTGGTTTTATTTGCCTTAACAGTGCAAGTCTTCTCTGCTATAAATAGAAGCTTGCACGGTGAGGCGAGGGGAGAAAAGAAATAACAAGGAAAGTGAGGGGAGATTGAGAAAAGACAGAGGGGCTGCATCAACGAGACAGAGCAAATTTCACAGAACAGGGGGGAGACGAAGAGTGGATTTTGAACGAGTATAAGAACAGACCAAGCAGAGATCAAAGGAAAATTTTACGTATAAATCTTATATCTTCATCCCCTCGGCTCTACCATCCAGCACGATAGCAGCAGTAGCTCCTCACTCTATCTCTCTAAAAATCTGCAGCCATCGTCCTCTCTCTCTCCCTCTCGGTCAGCAACGGTAGCACCAGCTCAGACCCCCTAGCACCACCTCGTCACCTCCGGTAACCTCCTCCATCAACCCCAGTAGCCCATCCACCTTCTCCAGTGAAGAAAACAGAGCAGCCCCGACGGCAGCCATACAGACCCGTCACTTCTGACTCCCATTCCGGCCACCACAGGCCACCATCTCCGACGCCACAACGACCAAAAGAACCACCTCGGAATCCTCTACCCAAAGGTGTTAACAGGTAATCCTTTCATCACACTCGAAAATTTGGTGCATCACTGTTCATCTTCCTCGTTTTTGCATGCGGGGGGAGTGAATTCGTTCACTCCCCAGGTCGGGTCAGTTTGGGCCGGGTTTGGCACCCGGCCCGACCACTAAGGGACTGGGCTTCCAGCCCGTCTTGGCTGGAAGTCCAGCCCGAGAGAAGGACGGGCTTTCAGCCCGTATGGCGGCCCAGCCCATTGGCGGGCTGGCAGCCCAGCCCCATCTGGGCGGGCCGCGAGCCCAGTCCCATCTGGGCGGGCCGCGAGCCCGCCCCTCCCACTTGAGCAGGCTGGCAGCCCAGCCCCATCAGGGCTGGGCAGCCAGCCCACTCCCTATATATAAATATATAAATAATATAAATAATATATATTAAAAAATATAAAAAATACAAATTTTTCAAAAATATTTTTGTTAAAGAAAAAATTTGTTGTTTTCCTGCATAAGGCCAATACACTAGCATATTTTAAAAATTGTTCTTCTTTTGAAAAATATATTTTATCTTGGGTTTTGAAGAGAAAATGAGTTTTAGCATGGATTTCGCAAAGAAAAAAATCATTTCTTGCATTTTGAGATTTTACAACAAGTTTGTAAAATCCAAAGGGTATTGGCCAATATTCAAAAAAATATAAAAATCTTATTTTTTTCTTTTAGGAATTTATTATTCACTGTCGGTATTTGGGTAAATAAATTCTAAAGGGGTTAATATCCAAAATATTCGAAGGGAATGATATACTATTATTCACTGTTGGTATTTGGGTAAATAAATCCTAAAGGGGTTAATATCCAAAATATTCGACGGGATTGATATGCTATTATTCACTGTTGGTATTTGGGTAAATAAATCCAAAAGGGGTTAATATCCAAAATATTCGACGGGAATGATATGCTATTATTCACTGTTGGTATTTGGGTAAATAAATCCTAAGGGGTTAATATCCAAAATATTCTGCGGGAATGATATGCTATTATTCACTGTTGGTATTTGGGTAAATAAATCCTAAGGGGTTAATATCCAAAATATTCGACGGGAATGACATGCTATTATTCACTGTTGGTATTTGGGTAAATAAATCCTAAGGGATTAATATCCAAAATATTCGGCGGAATAATATCCCATTTGCCATTTATTTTACATATTGTCTTGACATATCAAATCATGAACAAGCCAAACGTCAAGCAGCTTACCTTAGGTAGGGCGTACTAGGGGTGCTAAAACCTTCCCTTTACGCAACCAGCCCCTTATCCTAGAATCTCTGAAAGACCATTTTTAGGTTTCCTAGTAACCATTAATACTAGGTGGCGACTCCCCTTTTTTACGAAAATAGATAATCCCCCCGACACATTGAATCCCCGCACACGGGGAAGAGTCGTCACGACGCCGCGCTTACATCATTTTTTTGGGGTGCGACAATATGTCTCCTTATCAAAAACTTTTTGGTCAAAAACCGAATTATCTCAAATTACGAAAATTTGGTTGCTTGTGTTATCCTCTCACCAAACCCTATAACAAACATAAATTAGAACCCAAATCCATAACTTGCATCTTTTACACATATTTTATATTTTAAAACTGGTTTTTCGAACTCATTGGCAGATTCCTCTTTATTTACATATATTCATGGCTCAATTACCTGTTATTTGCTTGTTTACGTTGATGATTTAGTGCTTACTGGAAATGATGTGAACTTTGTGAATTATATTGTTAACTATCTTGGTTGTCAATTTTCCTTAAAAGACATGGGACAATTACATTTTTTCCTGGGAGTGGAAGTTTTACCCACTAAGCATGGTATATTTCTATCTCAACACCAATATATCAATGATCTCTTAAATACTACTAATATGCTTGGGGCCAAGCCTGTTTCCACCCCACTGTCTACTAGTACTCCACTCACACTCATAGATGGCACAGCCTCCTTTGATAGCACCACATATCGTCAAGTACTTGACAGCCTCCAGTATTTGTCTCTCACTCGGCCTGACATTTCCTTTGCTGTGAACAAGCTTTCCCAGTTCATGCACAAGCCGACTCAAGCTCATTGGACAACAGCTAAGCGTCTTCTTCGCTATCTCAAACATACTATTTTTTATGGCATTCATCTCACATCTGCATCGCATTCCACTCTCACTACTTTTTCTGATGCTGATTGGGCAGGTAATCTTGATGATCGCACATCCACCTCTGCCTACATTAGTTTTCTCGGCTCAAATCCAATTTCATGGAGCTCCAAGAAACAGCGCGCTGTTGCAAGATCCTCCACAGAAGCAGAATACAGGGCCCTTGCAAATGCTGCCTCTGAAACTATGTGGATATCTTCACTCTTACAAGAACTTGGGTTCCAGCTTTCAGCATCTCCGTCCCTACGATGTGACAATCTTGGAGCTACTCACTTAAGTCACAATCCAGTTCATCACTCCAGAATGAAACACATTCAGATTGACTTGCATTTTGTCCGAGACCTGGTCAACAAAGGCATTCTTCGTGTGAGTCATGTTCATACCAATGATCAGCTTGCCGATCTACTCACTAAACCTTTATCTCGGCAGCGCACTGACCTCCTCAAGAGCAAAATCTCACTGGCCGACGGCAGCTCAATTTTGAGGGGGTGTATCAAGGCAGATTATAGCAACACCAAATCAGCACAATCAAATGAAGATCAAGACACATATTCTGCAAATAAAAGATAGCACAATCCCAGCATCACATTTATCATACCTTCTGTATTTAGAAATGCTACCGTTACATTCATCAAAGCCTTCATACACATTCTTTACTTAGAATTGTTTACCGTTACATTATACTTGTATAAATCAAACACTATGATAATACAACAAGTGTGGGAAAACACTTATTCAACACCTCTGTGTATCTATCCTCTTTACTTGTTTATGTTAGAGAATAATATAAATCATATTCTGGGGCCTCACTTAGAAGCTTAAGCTTTTAGGTGAGATGGTTCCTTAACATGGTATCAGAGCCTTGTTGACCCAGCGGTCACGAGTTCAAATCTCACCACCCCCATTCTATTTGATAAAAACCAAGCACAAGGTGATGTGGGCATGTGCAAGTTTCAAGCCCAAAGGGCTTTCACTTGAAAGGGTGTGTTAAAGAATAATATAAATTATATTTTGGGGCCTCACATAGAAGGTTAAGCTTTTAGGTGAGATGGTTCCTTAACAGTTTATTGAACTTTTCCCATATATTATAATATTTTGTTAAATTAATAGTGTGAAAAGACTATAATAACCTCAATCTATCAAGTTTTATTTACAAAAGAGAAGATAAAAATATCATTTTACTATTTAAATTCGTAATAAAACATGCCTTGTGCTTTTTCGTCGTCTTTATGTTTTTGTTAATGCTTTTCAATTGGGTTAATCTCTTCTTATTAAACGATACACAATTTCTTGGTGTCAAAAAGAAACTAAAGTGTAAGGGATTTAGTCACCCAGCCCAAGCGATATTCAACCTGTTACGGGTTAGGCTTATATTTAATGGGCTTACACCACGCAAGCTCTTGGAGGTTTGATTAGGCAATTACAATTTTAAGTGCCTCTTTCTTTGTTTTCGCAGCTGGACATGCATTTCTTAAAAAAATAAAAACAAATTTTAAAAAATATTTTATATATATTTTAGATAAATTTAATATAATATATTAAAAATAAATTTTAAAAAATAAAAAATATATAGTCAATGATTAATGGCAGAAATATTTTTATTGGTGAATTATTATAAAAAAAAACATAAACTTCAAATTAGAAATTCTCATTTACTCATTGTTATTAGTGGAAGATGAATAATTTCATATTCATCTTCAATCATAATAAACACATGAATGATGGGAATTCATTCATGTGGATTCTTATATTTAAGAACCTTATCTTAGTCCTAACCAATGTGACATTTTAATAATTCATCTACTGGAAATTTGTGAGGTCAAAATTTTGGTGAGATTGGAGTTTTAGAGGAAGAAAATTTACGACTGATATCGTAAAGTTGATATTTATCTGTACTAATCAATGTATTTCCTCAGTTTTTTTAACTTATAGCAGTTGATCAGTTATTACAAGTTTAGTGGGTTGTCTTTTTTCTTTTTTTAATGTCTATTTTTTATCATATAGTTAAAAAATAGTTTTAGAGAAAAGTCATGTAATTAAACTTTATAAAGAAATAAAAAGTAAAGGGTGTAAGGAAACCATTGTTCACCCATATATATTGCACTATGAATGACAATAGTAATCCATAGTGTTTTGTTTAATTTCTTTTTTCTTTTTGAATTTTTGTTATGATTTTATCTTCAAACTTCTTTTTGTTGATTTTACATTTTTATAAAATTACCATGGTTTGCTAGGATAACACAAGTTGTCCTAGTTTACACGATTGGTGGGGTGTTTGTTTTTGTAATTGAAATTGACTTTTTTATTCTCTATTGTTTTCCTCATAGTATACCCTTTTTAATTTACCAGTCAAACTAGTAAATAAAAACATTACGTCATCTACTTTATTAAAGTCATCTTCTCCAAGTTGATTATGTCCAAACCATTGAATGAATTTAGCAACAAGATCCAAACGACTTGCGCTTCTTCTAGTGCATCGTATACCTTTTTCAGTATACTAATGTTTCCTCTCAATCAGCATTTCATTAGCGAAATTGTTGAAATATAAAGGTTCTAACCTATATTCAAATGTCATTTATATCAATATCTATTTCTCAAAGAATTGAAAATAATTAACATTTGATGTTCCATGTAGAATTCATAAACACCACTCATAGCTAGTCTACTAATTCTTTGTGCTCTTGAAATTTGTGAACAAGATTAATGGCACACCTCAACAAAATAACAAATTTGTTGTTGCCTACCCACTACAATAAAATATTTCAAAACCACATAAATATTATAATCAATATTTAATCAAGGCATGTATCATCATTTTAAAAAAAATGACAATGAAATTAAGCAATTTATTTTAACTATGAATAAATTGACACCACAATCAAACAATTTATTTTAACAGTAAATTAATATTACTTGCCTTACTTATTTATTTATTGATTCAATTTACGTTCAATAAACTGTAAAGTTCAAATGCCTTACACAGTTATTATTATAATTTACTGCACACAATTTTCTTAATAGATCAATTAAAAGATGTTAATTAATGTTGCTTGCACACAATTATTAATATTATAATTATTTTATGATCAAAGCATGAGTATGATCAATTAAAAGGCTATTGATTTTCTTTAGTCATGTGTTTATCTGTGGTTATTCTTTAGTTAATTAACATGCATCCGTAGGAACAGTTATTCATATGAAGAGGATTTTTTTAATTACACAACAGACTGTTGGATATAATAAAATTGTTAACAAAAACACTTTGTGCTCTTATTAATCCTCTTAAAAAATCAAAATCGGTACATTTGCAATCTGTTTACAAAAACTTATTGGACTTGGCGCATTCTTAGGTAGAACCTGGCACGGCGGGTGGATGAGCTGGAGTGAAAAATGTTGAAGCACAGCGTTGCCTGATCCACAACGCAGGCAAGAAAGAATCAAAACTAAATCCTTCAATCTTGCACTTCTCATCAATCACAGCCAAGGCATTGCAGCATTTAGGGCCCACTAAGTTCTGCTGAAAGGTTAGCACCAAGGAGGCAACCTCGTCTAAGCAAATCTCTGCGTGCGTCTTGATAGTTGCCAGGCAATCTTGAATTTCTGCAGGGTTTAGACCGAAAAATGGTGTTGCAGGAGCTGCTGCCCCTAGGGTTGACGCAACCAGCATGAACCCGAGAGCCAGTGTGGCTACAGCCGAGTATGTCATAGTGGCTTGAACCATCTTGGCTGAAGATATACAGATTTGGACCGGTTGAGTGTGATGGAAGAAGGGTAGAGGGTGCCATTTTATAGGACATGCAAGGCATAACGTCCTTGTAAATGTTGATTTAATTAGCTACTTTCTATAACCGACCAGGCATGGAATTAATCGACTTTAAGCATCTTGGCTGTTTATTTTTGCATTTATAATTGTGTTCATTTGCGTTTTAAAAGTATATTTGATTTACAAAATATTACATTGATATTTTGTTTTATGATTTTAATGTGTAACAGTTAATTTATTGGTGAATTATTGTTTTCCATTCTTTTCTAATAAAAAATATATTAGCATATTTTTCATTAAAGAATCTTTCAGAGTAAAGTTTAATGGATTATCCCATACATCATCCCTCCGGATTGCCCAGATGTTGACACTTTAAATGTCTATTTGGAAGAGTGATTGTGATTGTTTTTTAAAGTATTTTTCATTTATAAATACAGTAAAATGATGGTTTTTTTTAAAAAAATATTTTTGACATTAGTATATGATCTAAAAACACACAAAAAAAAATTAATATATAAAAAAATCATTTTTTTTCAAAAATATTTATTTTGAAACGCAATGACAACACTCCATTAGTCTATGTAGTATCTTTGCATATGGCTTGCAGGTAGGGAAGTTTTGGTATGGCAAATTCCTCTAGTCGTCTATTCCGAGCAATGACTCGATCCATCTAATCCTGAGCTCGTATAAGGATGCGAGGGGGTTTGATGATCTCAGCAATACTGGGGGGCATGTCGCGATAAAAGCACAAACAAAATACTTTGGGGGACATGTCAAGTCAGCACAACGTTAGTGTGCCAAAAACCAATGAAAAAGCCCAAACAAAATACTTGGGGGCATGTCAAGTCAACACAACGTTAGTGCCAAAAATCAATCAAAAAGCCCAAACAAAATACTTGGGGGGCATATCAAGTCAGCACGACGTTAGTGCCAAAAACCATGAAAAAGCCCATGATCAAATTCTGAAGAAAAACACCTCAAAGCAGATATGGGACTCAATGAAGAAAAAGTTTGAAGGGAATGCCAGAGTTAAACGCTCAGCCCTACAAGCATTGAGGAGAGATTTTGAGATTCTGGAAATGAAAATGAGTGAGACAATCACAGATTATTTTGCTCGAGTCATGGCTGTTGCCAACAAGATGAGGAGTAATGGTGAGCAAATGAAAGAAGTTACAATTGTTGAAAAAATCCTTAGAACCTGAACTGAGAAATTTAACTACATAGTTGTCTTAATTGAAGAGTCTAAGGACATTGATTCACTCACAATTGATGAACTACAAAGTTCACTTATTGTGCATGAACAGAAGTTTCATAAGAATCGAGGAGAAAAGCAGGCACTCAGAGTAACACATGAGGAGAGATATCATGGAAGAGGTGGAAGAGTTGTGTTTAGAGGAGGAAGAGGCAGAGGAAGAGGTCGTCAACCTTACAACAGATCCATCATTGAGTGCTTTAAATGTCATCAACTTGGACACTATCAATATGAGTGTCCACAGTGGGATAAACAGGTCAATTACGCAGAGTTGGATGATACAGAAGAAATGCTTCTTATGGCTTATGTAGAGGAGCATGGAGCTAACAGAAATGAAGTATGGTTTCTAGACTCAGTGTGTAGCAATCATATGTGTGGGGATCAATTGTTGTTTGATGAGCTAGATGAAGAGTTCAAACAAATGGTCAAACTAGGCAATAACATGAAGATGAGTGTAGCTGGGAAGGGCACTGTGAAATTGTGCATCGATGGCTTAAAGATTACAGTAGCTGATGTGTTCTACGTTCCAGAATTGAAGAATCACCTTCTCAGCATAGGTCAGCTACAGGAAAGAGGTCTAGCCATTCTAATTCAAGATAATATATGCAGAATTTATCATCCTTCAAGAGGCTTGATAATTCAAACCGATATGACCACAAATAGAATGTCCAAAGCTTAAGATACTCAGATAAAGACAAACAAGGAACTGTGTCTGCAAGCAACCACTTCAGACTTGGCTCACTTGTGGCACCGCAGATATGGCCACTTAAGTTTGAAAGGTCTCAAGACTCTGCAACACAAAGAAATGGTCAGAGGCTTGTCTATCTTCCCTGAATCCAGCACTGTCTGTACTGATTGTTTGAAGGGCAAGCAATATCGAGATTCTATTCCCAAAAGGAGTACATGGAGAGCAACTCAGAAGTTAGCACTCGTGCATGCTGACATATGTGGACCAATATCTCCAACCTCTAGCAGCCATAAAAGGTATGTAATTTGCTTCATAGATGACTTCAGTAGAAAAGCATGGGTATATCTACTAGTTGAAAAATCAGATGCATTTGCTTCTTTCAAAGTCTTTAAGAATTGCGTAGAGAAAAAGACTGGCTTAGCCATTAAGTGCTTGAGGACAGATCGGGGTGGAGAGTTTGTGTCGGGAAAATTCAATGATTTTTGCAAAAATCATGGAATAAAGAGACAACTAACTACTGCTTATACATCGCAACAAAATGGTGTTGCAAAGAGAAAAAATCGAACTGTTATGAACATGGTGAGATGTTTATTGTCTGAGAAAAATATGCCTAAGAGTTTCTGGGCTGAAACTGTGAATTGGACGATTTATGTGTTGAATAGGTGTCCCACACTATCAGTAAAAGACATGACTCCCAAGGAAGCATGGACTGGAGTTAAACCTTCGGTAGAATATTTTAGAGTGTTTGGAAGTGTGGCACATGTGCACATTCCTGAAGCTAGAAGAACAAAACTTGATTACAGGAGTCACAGTTGTATTCTATTGGGTGTGAGTGAGGAATCAAAAGGGTATAGGTTATATGATCCTGTCTCAAAAAGGGTTGTTATCAACCGTGATGTAGTGTTTGAGGAGGATAAGAAGTGGGAATGGGATAAAAACTTAGAAAGTCATATTTTATTGGACTTAGAATGGGGAGACATGGAGGAAGAAAGTGAGTCAGGCAATTCTGCAAATGAAGATGCAAACGAAATTGAAATTGAAGACAGTAGTGAGGATATGGTGCCAAATTACAGTGATAAATTGCAGACAACTCACAGTAGTGAAGAGCAGTCTAATTCCATGAGTATGGGATCATCCAATTCCGGAGAAGGCAGAATTAGAAGAGCACCAATATGGTTGAAAGACTATGAAACTGGTGAAGGGCTTGAGTTGTCTGATGAAGATATTAACATCAATATGGCTCTATTTATCAGTACTGATCCAATCTGCTATGAGGAAGCAAAGAAGACTAACAAATGGAGGCAAGCCATGGATTTAGAGATGAAGTCCATTGAAAAGAACAAAACATGGTCACTCACAGAATTACCAAAAGGAGCTAAAAGAATTGGACTTAAATGGTTAGAGAAAACAAAGCTGAATGAGCTTGAAGAGGTTGAGAAATACAAAGCACGCCTAGTTGCAAAGGGTTATGCACAAAAATACGGAGTTGATTATGAAGAAGTGTTTGCTCCAGTGGCTCGAATGGATATTGTTCGGATGATTCTTGCATATGCTGCTCAAAAGGGTTGGAACATCTTTCAACTTGATGTTAAATCGGCATTCCTTCATGGAGAATTGACAGAAGATGTCTTTGTTGAACAACCGAAAGGATATGAAGTGAAGAATGAAATTCATAAGGTTTATAAACTCAACAAAGCTCTGTATGGACTAAAGCAAACACCTAGGGCTTGGTTTAGTCGAATTGAATCATATTTCGTAAAAGAGGGATTCAGAAGATGTGACAGTGAACACACACTTTTCATCAAAAGAAACAATCAAGACATTTAATTGTAAGTATATATGTTGATGACCTAATCTACACAGGAGATGATGAGCTTATGATGAGTGAATTCAAAGGCTCAATGATGAAGGAATTTGACATGTCAGATTTGGGAAAAATGAAGTACTTTCTTGGTATTGAAGTGATACAATTTGATGATGGAATTTTTATAAACCAGAGGAAGTATGCAATGGATTTGGGATGAAAAATTGCAATGAAGTTCAGAATCCAATCATCCCAGGTTTTAAAATGTTCAGAGATGAAAATGGGGTGGAAGTTGATGATATTGCATATAAGCAACTGGTAGGGAGCATGATGTATCTAACAGCTACACGATCGGATATTATGTTTGCAGTTAGTTTGACAAGCAGATATATGTCCACACCTACAGAGCTGCATCTCATGGCAGCCAAAAGGATTTTGCGTTATTTGCAAGGAACAACTGACTTCGGGATTCTTTACAGGAAGGGAGGAAACAGAGAGTTGATTGGCTTCTCTGACAGTGACTACGCAGGCTGCATGGAGGATAGAAAGAGCACATCAGGATATTCTTTTATCCTAAGCTCTAGGGCAATCGCATGGTCATCACGAAAACAACCAATTGTTACACTTAGCACAACTGAGGCAGAATTCGTGGCTGCTGCAGCATGTGCATGTCAAGCTGTGTGGAAGAAGAAGGTTCTTGAGAAGCTGGGCTATGAAGGCAGTGACAACACTACTATCTTTTATGACAATAGCTCAACGATAAAGTTATCCAAGAATCCTGTGATGCATGGTAGAAGTAAGCATATAGATGTGCGTTTTCATTTCTTGCGAGAGTTGGCCAAAGAGGGAGTCATTCAGTTAAAATACTGTGAAACTAATGAGCAGGTAGCAGATGTGTTAACCAAGCCTCTCAAACTGGAATCATTTCAGAAATTGAGAAGTCAGTTGGGAGTCTGTAAAGCACCTGAAATAAACTAGTTGCTGTTATGGTTGACAATTGGGTGCTGATTAGAGTTACACGTGTCATAGTTTGGTTGCACATTACTTGTACACGTGTAATAGCTATTAGTTGTTTTTGTTATGCATTCTGTTGAGCACGTTATTTGTGCTTGTTACATTTGACTTTGTAAGGCTATATATATAGCCAGCTAAATACAATACAATACAGTGTGTGATTGTGAGATTCTCTTCTCTTCTCCTAACATTCTGGTATCAGAGCCATTTGTGGCCTGATTTGGGAAAACTAAAAACGGGAAACACCGTGAGAAAGAGCAAGAAAGTGAGGAACAAATCAATTTGGGGAAATTGGTGAGTGTTAAGTCAAAGAGAGATTCACAAGAGAAGAATGAGTGAAGACAAAAATTACATGCAGCCTGCTATACCGAGGTTTGATGGTCACTATGACCATTGGAGCATGCTTATGGAGAACCTTTTAAGGTCCAAAGGCTACTGGAGCCTAGTGGAGACTGGGTATGAAGAAGCGAAACCAGGAGCTGTGCTGAATGAAGCTAAGCAGAAGCAATTGGAAGAATTGATTATCAAGGACCTCAAAGTGAAAAATTACTTGTTTCAATCGATTGACAGAACAACACTTGAGCAAATTCTGGAGAAACGCACCTCAAAGCAGATATGGGATTCCATGAAGAAGAAGTTCGAAGGAAATGCTAGGGTAAAGCGTTCGGCTCTCCAGATGCTGAGAAGGAATTTTGAAGTCCTGGAGATGAAAATAGGTGAGAGTATTACTGATTATTTTGCTCGTGTTATGACCATTGTTGATAAGATGAGGAGTAATGGTGAGCAAATGAGAGAGGTTACGATTGTGGAGAAGATTCTTAGGACCTTGACTGAGAAATTTAATTACATAGTGGTTTCAATTGAGGAATCAAAAGATATTGATTCACTCACAATTGATGAGCTACAGAGCTCACTTATTGTACATGAACAGAAGTTCAATAGGAACCGTGGAGAAGAACAAGCACTCAAGGTATCACATGAGGAAAGATTTAGGGGAAGAGGAAGAGCAGTGTTTAGAAGAGGAAGAGGAGGTCGACAGTCCTACAATAGATCTGTCATTGAGTGTTTTAAGTGTCATCAACTTGGACACTATCAATTTGAGTGTCCACAGTGGAGTAAACAAGCCAATTATGCAGAATTGGATGAACAAGAAGAGATGCTTCTGATGACTTATGTGGAGATGCATAAAGGTAGAAGAAATGACATATGGTTCCTAGATTCGGGTTGTAGCAACCATATGTGTGGTGATCGATCATTGTTCTGTGAGTTGGATGAAGAATTCAAACAGATGGTTAAGCTTGGGGATAATACAAGAATCAGTGTGGTTGGGAAGGGGATAGTGAAATTGTTCTTTGATGGTGTCTGCTACATCATAACCGAAGTGTTTCATGTGCCAGAACTGAAGAATAATCTTCTAAGTATAGGACAGCTGCAAGAAAGGGGGTTAGCTATTCTAATGAAGTCCAACAAGTGCAGCATTTATCATCCAACCAAAGGTCTGATTATTCAAACAGACATGACAGCAAATAGAATGTTTATCATTCTATCCAAGTCTCCAGCCACAAATCTGCAGATGCGACAGACAGAAGGAGAGGCGTGTATGCAAGTTACATCACAAGATGTGGCTCAACTATGGCATCGGAGATATGGTCACATAGGCCATACAGGGATCAAAATGTTGCAGCAAAAGGAAATGGTGAGGGGCTTGCCAAATTTTCCTAAATCTAGTGAGGTGTGTGCTGATTGCTTGAAAGGGAAACAACACAGGGATCCCATTCCTAAAAGGAGCACCTGGAGGGCATCACAAAGGCTGGCACTTATCCACACGGATATATGTGGACCAATCTCTCCAGTTTCGAACAGTAATAAAAGGTATGTGATATGCTATATTGATGATTGCAGTAGAAAAGCATGGGTAGATTTTTTAGTAGAGAAGTCAGATGCTTTAGCTTCCTTTAAACTGTTTAAGGAGAGTGTTGAAAAGGAAACTGGTATGGCCATTAAATGTCTAAGGACAGACCGAGGGGGTGAGTTTACCTCGGGTGAGTTTAATGATTTCTGCAAAAGAAATGGGATAAAGAGGCAGTTGACTACTGCCTATACACCTCAACACAATGGTGTTGCAGAGAGAAAGAACCGCACAGTGATGAACATGGTGAGATGTTTATTAACTGAGAAAGGCATGCCAAAGAGCTTCTGGCCTGAAGCTGTGAACTGGAGTATACATGTGTTGAATCGGTGTTCAACGAAGGCAGTAAAGAACATGACTCCAGAGGAGGCTTGGAGTGGGGTTAAGCCATCAGTGGGACATTTCAGAGTTTTTGGAAGCATTGCGCATGTGCATGTTCCTGAAGCTCGAAGAACAAAACTGGAAAATAAAAGCTACTGCTGTGTGCTTCTCGGATTAAGTGAAGAATCAAAGGGATATAGGCTTTATGAGCCAATATCCAAGAAGATAGTAGTCAGCCGTGATGTTGTCTTTGAGGAGAATAAGAAGTGGGAATGGGATAGAAGCCTGGAAGATCAAGTTCTGCTGGACTTGGAATGGGAAAATGAAGAAGTTAATGATGCAGAACACTATGATTCCAGTGATGCAGAAATGAGTGCTGATGATGCAGATGATGCAGCTGATGCAGAAATGGATGTAAATGCAGTTCATAATGATGGGAATGAAGATGTTACAGGTGTTCATGTAACTGGTGATGAGGTGTTACAAGCTCCTGCACAACTGGAAAGTTCCCCCGAAGTTGACAGTGGTGAATCAAGCAGGAACAGACGGGTTCCAGTGTGGATGAGAGACTATGAAACAGGGGAGGGTCTTGGTTTGTCTGATGAAGATTGCAATGAGAATATGGCCTTATTTACAGGGGCTGATCCAATTTATTTCGAAGAAGCCATAAAATTGGATCAGTGGAGAAGAGCCATGGATGCAGAAATGAGCTCAATTGAGAAAAATGGCACCTGGACCCTTACTGAGTTACCGAAAGGAGCAAAGAGAATTGGCTTGAAATGGGTGTATAAAACGAAATTAAATGAGCATGGGGATGTTGAGAAGTACAAAGCTCGTTTAGTTGCAAAGGGATATGCACAACGATATGGGGTTGATTACGAAGAAGTATTTGCTCCAGTCGCTCGAATGGATACGGTGCGATTAATTCTTGCATTCGCAGCACAAAAGGGTTGGACTATTTACCAACTTGACGTGAAATCTGCGTTTCTTCATGGTGAGTTGAATGAGGAGGTTTTTGTTGAGCAACCAAAAGGTTATGAGGTAGTCAATATGGTTGATAAGGTGTATAAGCTCCACAAGGCCTTGTATGGGCTCAAGCAAGCACCGAGAGCTTGGTTCAGTAGAATTGAGTCTTATTTTTTGAAAGAAGGCTTCGGAAAATGTGAGAGCGAACAAACACTCTTCATCAAAGTAAATCAAGGGAAGCGGTTGATTATAAGTGTGTATGTGGATGATTTGCTTTATACTGGAAATGATGAAGATATGATCAGCAGCTTTAAAAATTCCATGATGAAGGAATTTGATATGGCTGACTTAGGAAAAATGAAATTTTTCCTTGGAATTGAGGTGTTGCAGCTGAATAAAGGGATTTTCATAAGTCAGCAAAGATATGCCATGGATATTTTGAGGCGGTTTGGAATGGAAAATAGCAATGAAGTTCAGAATCCCATTGTTCCCGGTTTTAAAATTTCCAAAGATGAGAAGGGAGTTGCAATTGATGATGTCCTCTATAAGCAGATGGTTGGAAGTATGATGTATCTTACAGCTACCCGACCAGATATAATGTTCGCAGTGAGTCTAATCAGTAGATATATGTCAAGGCCTACAGAGCTTCATCTCTCGGCTGCCAAGAGGGTCTTGCGCTATCTACAAGGGACAACTGGTTTTGGGATTTTTTATGCGAAGGGAGGGAATGAAGAGTTGATTGGCTTTACGGACAGTGACTACGCAGGATGCTTGGAGGACAGGAAGAGTACATCAGGGTACACTTTCATTTTAAGTTCTGGAGCTGTTGCTTGGTCGTCACGAAAACAACCAATTGTGACTCTAAGCACAACAGAAGCTGAATTTGTTGCTGCTGCGGCATGTTCCTGTCAGGCCGTATGGATGAGGAGGATTCTGAAGCAACTTGGGTATGAAGGCAATAACAGTACTGTCATTTATTGTGATAATAATTCAGCAATAAAACTGTCAAAAAACCCTGTAATGCATGGAAGGAGCAAGCACATTGATGTGCGATTTCATTTCTTACGTGAACTCGCTCAAGAAGGAGTTGTGCAGCTGAAGCATTGTGGGACACAGGATCAGGTGGCTGATGTGTTGACTAAACCTCTTAAGCTAGAATCGTTTCAGAAGCTACGGGACCAGCTGGGAATGTGCAGATCACCAGGAGTAAACTAGTTGCTTGCGCAATCTAGTTTAAGGGAGGGAATGTTATGGTTGACAATTGGGTGCTGATTAGAGTTACACGTGTCATAGTTTGGTTGCACATTACTTGTACACGTGTAATAGCTATTAGTTGTTTTTGTTATGCATTCTGTTGAGCACGTTATTTGTGCTTGTTACATTTGACTTTGTAAGGCTATATATATAGCCAGCTAAATACAATACAATACAGTGTGTGATTGTGAGATTCTCTTCTCTTCTCCTAACAGTTGCATAGACAATCTAGTTTAAGGGAGGGATTGTTGTGTTGAGAAGTCTATTAAGTTTGTTGAGTCTGTTCCTTGTTCTGGTGTGGATCAGTTAGCTCTGTTAATAGATTGTTATAATTGTTAGAGTCTGTTGATTACCACAGTAACATGAGTTGCACGTGGTTGGCTTTTATTCTGTAAGGCTATATAAAGCCACTTTGTTCATTCAATAAAACTAGTCATTCCCTCAAATAATTGTTCTTGATCAGAAGTAACTAGCAGAGGACCAATTACTTCAACAGATATCGTATATAAAGCTGAGATTTATGTGTACTAATCAACGCCCTTCCTCAGTTTTTTCAACTTATAGCAGTTGATCAGTTCTTACAAGTTTAGTGATACGTTTCTTAAAAATGCAACAGGGTCCCCATGCCACATGCAGAAGCAGCTTAAGATTTGTTTTGATATGGATCTCAAAACTTAAAAGAAAATGTCTGTGGTGTTCAGCCGTTCAGTTTCCGGCCCCATCTCTAGCTCCATGAAGATTGGTTGAAACTACTCTATCAGCCATTCTTACAGCATCAAATGAGCACAGTTTTCAGTTGATGTTTTCTGACTGAGATTCTCAATCAGACTGATCATAAATGGGCATGGAAAGCAGATTGTCTTGGCGACCCTTCAAGCAATTTTTGGGAAACAGAAGAAGGGCCATCCTGGCCAATAGATTCTCCCAAACTCAGTTTTGACATGCCAACCAGCTCATCAACATTGATTAGACTTCCACAGGCAAAATTAAGTTTTGATTCTTGCTTTACACAATTATTAATATTTTAATTATTTTATGATCAATTAAAAGGCTATTGATTTTCTTTAGTCATGTGTTTGTCTAAGTGGTTATTCTTTAGTTAATTAACATGCATCCGTAGGAACAGTAATTCATATGAAGAGGATTTTTTTAATTACACAACAGACTGTTGGATATAATAAAATTGTTAACAAAAACACTTTGTGCTCTTATTAATCCTCTTGAAAAATCAAAATCGGTACATTTGCAATCTGTTTACAAAAACTTATTGGACTTGGCGCATTCATAGGTAGAACCTGGCACGGCGGGTGGATGAGCTGGAGTGAAGAATGTTGAAGCACAGCGTTGCCTGATCCACAACGCAGGCAAGAAAGAATCAAAACTAAATCCTTCAATCTTGCACTTCTCATCAATCACAGCCAAGGCATTGCAGCATTTAGGGCCCACTAAGTTCTGCTGAAAGGTTAGCACCAAGGAGGCAACCTCGTCTAAGCAAATCTCTGCGTGCGTCTTGATAGTTGCCAGGCAATCTTGAATTTCTGCAGGGTTTAGACCGAAAAATGGTGTTGCAGGAGCTGCTGCCCCTAGGGTTGACGCAACCAGCATGAACCCGAGAGCCAGTGTGGCTACAGCCGAGTATGTCATAGTGGCTTGAACCATCTTGGCTGAAGATATACAGATTTGGACCGGTTGAGTGTGATGGAAGAAGGGTAGAGGGTGCCATTTTATAGGACATGCAAGGCATAACGTCCTTGTAAATGTTGATTTAATTAGCTACTTCCTATAACCGACCAGGCATGGAATTAATCGACTTTAAGCACTTGGCTGTTTATTTTTGCATTTATAATTGTGTTCATTTGATTTACAAAATATTAAATTGATATTTTATTTTATGATTTTGATGTCTACTGTTAATTTACTGGTGAAATATTGTTTTCATTTTTTTTCTAATAAAAATATAATTTAATCTTCTATATAAAAAATAAATTTTAAAAATGATTTCAAAAAATAAATTTTCAATCTGCTTTATTAAAAATAAATTTTAAGGCCGATGATTTTTTTTTTTTTCAAAATAAATTTAATGTCATTTTTAGCACAAATTCTTCTTGCTGCTCCAAATGGAATTAGCTCAAAATCATTTCCTAGGGGGTTAATTTTAGCATATTTTTCACTAAAGAATCTTTCAAGATTAAAGTCTAATGGATTATCCCATACATTAGGATCCCTCCGGATTGCCCAGATGTTGACACTTATGCCCTGTTTAGCATTTCATTTTAAAAGTGTTTTTGAGAAAAAATATTTTTATTTTTTACTTTAAATTAATTTGTTTTGATATTTTTAGATCATTTTCATGTGCTGATGTCAAAAATAATTTTCAAAATTAAAAAAATAATTATTTTAATATATTTCTAAATAGAAAACATTTTAAAAATAATCTCAAATAGTAACTTAGTCCAAGTAGTATCCCTTCACTTCGCATGCTTGGTCTCCAATCCTGGGCAAGTTTAGAGGTGTTTTCGAAATGTTTCATTGCATATGGCTTGCAGCCAGGGAAGTTTTGGTATGGCAGATTCCTCTAGTTGTCGATTCCATCTCTTCCTGAGCTTGTTTAAGGATGCGAGGGTTTTTCATCATCTCAGCAATTGCCCATTCGATTTTGCTTCAGGAAGTGTCAGTGCCGGCTGTGAATAAGTTTTCCAAAAATAAAAGAAAAGCAGATGTAATTAGTAACATGCAGATAATATATACATATTCTTTGTGGAACATATTGATTCGTTGCGTCCCTTGCGTTCATGAGCCGTTGCCATATGCTCCTCCAGCTTCTTCTTTTTTTCAGATAATTACCAATGATCATTTCATTCAAAAGTTTAATTTGTTACGTAAAGCTTCAAGATATGATTATATTATTTTCTAATAAGTTCTCTTAAGTGGAAGCTATTTAGATTTAAAACTTGCACACAACATGTTTACATTATTTTATGTTTAATTTTTATTAAATGAAATGAGTGTAGTGAGATTCAAACCCGTGACTGTTAAGTTAATAAGACTCTAATATTATATCAAAAGATTATTTTATCTAAAAATTGAAACTGTTAGGTGAAATTTCAAAATATAATTTATATTATTCTCTATCAATAACACATCAAACCTTTGATGTAATTTCTTCATCCCACGTTCAATTCTTTGCAAATCCAACCAAGCAACCGACGGTATAAAATCACCACTATTTTTTTTTTTTTTATAACCGGGATGTCCGGGTCAGCTTGCGCGTACCACAACTAAATCTCCGGGTCCACTGAATGAGCATGTCAGGCACCACGGGGATGACAGGTGTCGCACCCCAAAAATGGTGGTATGCGGCGTCGCGGCGACCCTCCCCGTGAGCGGGGAGGTTAAATGTCAAAGGGATTATCTATTTTCGTAAAAAGGGAGTCGCCACCTAGTATTATGGTTACTAGGAAACCTAAACTGGTCTTTCAGAGATTCTAGGGTAAGGGACTGGTTGCGTAAAGGGAAGGTTTTAGCACCCCTAGTACGCCTTACCTAAGATAAGCTGCTTGACGTTTTTGTTTGTCTTATGATTGCTAGGATACAGATATATATAATATATATTTAAATGTTGATGATATATTATCCCCGCCGAATATTTTGGATATTAACCCATTAGAATTTATTTATCCAAACACCGACAGTGAATAATAGCATATTATTCCCGCCGAATATTTTGGATATCAACCCCTTAGGATTTATTTATCCAAACACCGACAGTGAATAATAGCATATTATCCCCGCCGAATATTTTGGATATTAACCCCTTAGGATTTATTTATCCAAATACTAACAGTGAATAATACGAATCACCAAAAAAAAAAAAGGTTCTTATATTTTTTTGAATATTGGCCAATACCCTTTGGATTTTACAAACATGTTGTAAAATCCAAAAATGCAAGAAATGATTTTTCTTTGTGAAATTTATGCAAAAATATATTTTTTTCTTAAATCTCCAAGATAATATATATTTTTTGAAAGACAAGAATTTTTTTTAAAATATGCTAGTGTATTGGCCGTATGCAAGAAAACCACACATTTTATTTTTCTAAAAAAATATTTTTTATTTGCAATTTTCTGTATTTTTATTTTTATTATTTTATTATTTTTTATTTATGGGTGGGCTGGCTGCCAGCCCATTTGCTGGGCTGTCAGCCCGCCCACTGGCTAGGCTGGGCTGTCAGCCCGCCAATGGCTGGGCTGTCAGCCCGCCCACCTTTGGGCCAAGCTCATGGCCCAACTTGTTTCCGGGCTGGAGGCCCACTTAATCTTGGGCTTGATATCCGACCCATTTATGGTCGGGCCGGGCTCTCGGTCCAATAGTCTCGGGCTGGGCTTCCAGCCTAGACGGGCTGGAAGCCCGTCTCTTCGGTGGTCAGGCCGGGTACAAGGCCCGGCCCAACTGACCTGCGGGGAAGTGAATTAAATTCAACTTCCCCCGCATGCAAAGAAGAAAATGAACAGTAGATTGGCAAATTTTCGAGTGTGATTAAAGGCTTACCTGTTAACACCTTTGGGTAGGGGACGTCGAGGTGGTTCTTCCAGTCGTGGTGGCGTCGGAAATGGAGGTCCGGGGTGGTCGGAATGGACACTGGAAGCTGTCAGGTCGTTCGGTTGTGGATGGCTGCTGGGCTGCCTTCTCGCCGGGGAAAGGGGCTGTGCTGCTGGAGTGGAGGTTTCTGGTGATGGAAGGGTAGTGCTTGGTGGTCGGAGTGGACGCCGGAGCTGCTAACGAGAGGAAAAGGGAGAGAGAAGGTCGTTTGTTTGTTAACAGACCGAGAGGTATAGAGAGAGAGAGCTTGACGCCGAGAGAGATGGGGATAATCGCGTTATTTTTGTGTCTTTTCTCTTGTTCTTTCTTGCTTCCGATTTGCTAAGAATCTCAAAAACTTTCAGAAACTCTTCCCTGCCTCCTTCTCCTTCTCTTTTCTCTGTTTTCGATCACTGCAACTTCTCTCTTTTTTTGTTCTTTCTGCATGAGAAATCTTCTCCTCTGTTTCCTCTCTTTTCTTCTTCTCTCCCCCCCCCCGTTTTTCTTTTTCTCCTTTGAAATCGCCATTTTATAGGCATTGTAGAAGTTACCGTTGCAAGCAACGGTCTGAACTCCCCTTTTCTCTTTTTTTTTTTTTGTGGTGACAGGCTTGCCGGTGGCTTGCAGGGGGCTGGTCGGCGGCTGCATGCTTCTGGAAGAATTGCAATTTGGTCCCTCAATTTATAATTGTCCTAATTACACCCCCAAATGGATTTGAAATCATGATTTTATACAATTATACCCCCGTCAAAATTTCAAATATTAACATTAACCTTACCCGTCTTTTTACTTTGGTCCTCGATTTCTAATTTGCGCGGTTTAACCCTCAATCGTCCATTAAACTCTCAATTTATTCAATTGGGTCTCCGATTTCGCACAATTGGCTTGGAAAAAATTCAAATCGGTCTTTGAAAATTTCAATCTCATCAATTGAACTTGAATTAAATTCAAGGACTCGATTTCTCATTGTCTAAGCCCTTAATAAAATTAATTTGATCAATTTGGAGTATAATTAAGCCCTTGCACTTAATTAAATCCTTCAACTGGACTTTAAATTGACTCTCAAACAAAATTACAGTTTTAAATTGGTCAACGATTAGATCAAATTGGCTCATAAAAATATAATTATATCTTTTGACTTAGTTATTGCGCAGATTTATCTGATAATAAATTATTTTAACCTTGAATCTGTGATTTCCTTCATTTTTGGGTAAAAGAGGTACGATCGAACTCTCGAAAAACATCCAAAATTTTACCTTGATTTTCTATTGACACCAGCCCTTTTTATTTTATTTTTTTGTTATTTTCAGGTAGTTTTGGGGAATGACCCAAATTTGGGTTATGACAACAGGCGTGTCTGGCAAGGCTTGAACCTGGGGTGAGAGAAAGGGAGAAGTCCTTCTTGACCACCAGATCAAGACCCTGATGGCCAAGGTAGTCAAACTCGTGAGTCAACTCGCAAACTCGTACGAGTTTGCAAGTTGGCTCAGGAAACCTAGTTGGACCGGAAAGAAAAATTGAAACCGATCAAACTCGGTCAAAATCGGTCAAAATCGGGTTGACTCGTAAAATCGGGTTGACTCGTTCGGTCGGCTTTGAGTTTTCATCTTCAGATTTCAATATTTCTTTTCAAAATAGTCATTGAAGATGAAGATTGAGAAAGAAGAGAGCAAAGGAGAAGAAGATGAGGGAAGAGGATGAGGGAGGGAGGGCGGCGACGTGAGAGTGAGAGAAGAGAATTGGAATCCTTAGGGTTAAGTTAGTGGGGGGGGGGGGGGAAGGGGGTGTGGCTTTTATATTACTAATAATAATAATAATAAAAAAGCAGGTTTCTACTTTCTAATGGGGGGTCTACGGGGGATGGGTTATAAATTATTATTAATAATAATAGTAGGTTTATACGGGGGAGGGGTTATGATATTAATATTATTATTATTATTATTATTATTATTATTATTAATAATTAGCATAAAAAATAGTTAGCGTAAAAAATAATTAAAAAAAAATCATATTAATTTAAGATAATAAATAACATTAATTAATTTCAAATACAACAATCATAAAAAATATACAATTACTTGAAAAACATAAAATAAGTAGTTTAAATTTCAAATCTCAAATACTGTGGGTCTTTTAATTATATTTAAATTCATTTTTTTAATTTAAATATAATTAAAAATAATAATTTTATTGTTGGAGGGTTTTTCAAAAGTAATTATTTAATTATATAACTTACTCCTATTAATTGTATAATTAAACTATATATAAAATAATTGAACTTTATTTAAAATAAGATAAAAAAAAAATCCATAATTATGCTATTTTGTATTCAGAAATATTTTACATACGATTTTACGATTTTGCTTCTCACACGATTTTAGCTGTAATTCAACGATTTTTGTACGAAAAAATTCAGGTACGATCTTACGATTTTACGATCCGATCTTACGATCCGATTTTTCGGAGCCCCTTCCGATTCGTGTCAAAATCTCGATTTTGACTACCTTGCTTGCTGATGGCATAAAATCACCACTATTGAGAAATCGTGCGCTTGTCATGAGCTCCACTACCATGTCCTTGAACTCATTGGACTCTGAATCCTTAGTAACAAACACACGAGGGCTAAGTATAATTTGGGTCAACATTTCTGGCACCACCACTGGTTCGCCTTTTCGGCTAGCCTCGCACATGGCTCGAAGCGTGTGCCCTACCTACTCGGTTACTCGGCGAACCCTATTTCATTAGCTAAAATATGATAATAAAACATAATTTTAGCAAGAGTGGACTTATAATTATTATTATTTTCTTCATGAAAAGTCGCGTCTTAACTACTACAAGCTATCCTCACTCGTTTATATATATAGTCTCTCTTTCGTGCTGTTTATATATGATGAGAGAGAGAGAGAGAGTAGAAGGGTAGGAACTGGAATAAATTACGAACCTCATCTTATTTGTTCTCTCTTTATTTTTCTTTGAAAAGTCAAATGTTTTCCTCTTCTTTTTTCTTTTCCAGTAACGGGCGAACAACAAGGTTCGATTTTGTATCCTCTATCGTCCAATGTGATATCTTGAGCATTCAAATTATTATTTTTATTTTTAAATTATTTTAATATGCTAATATTAAAAGTAATTTTTTTATAAATAAATTATTTTTATGCATTTTTAAAAAGAAAAAAAAAACATTTTAGAAGACACCACTAATATAATACAAAACATTACCTAAGTCTAAAGATATTTGGAATCGTTGTTGTATCGCTCTTTTAAAAAAAAAAATAGTTTCAATTTTTTTTTATATTTTTAGATCATTTTGAATCTTGTATGTCATAGCTTATCGTGTTGTTGGCTGTATTTGTTTGTTTTTGCGGTCCAATAATGCTTTTAAAGATTTTTTATTGTTTTAAATTAGTCTTTAGTACTTTTTATTATTTTAATGTGTTAATGTCAAAAATAAATTTAAAAAAAATATTATTTTTATGTATTTTAAAGCAAAAATACTTTAAAAAGCATCGGCTATCACAATACAAAATACTAGATAAGTTTAAAAATATTTAGGATTGCGGTTGGATGTTTTTGAAAAAAAAATGTCTTTTTTTAATTTTCTAACTTCAAATTATATATTTTTACGTTTTTAGATTATATAAAGGGTTAATGCTTTTGTGGAGGATATATGGAAAATGTGTATTACATGACATTTGAATAGTTTTGGTCCAACTTATACGTTTGATTTGAACGGAAGTGTGCATTGAAGGTCCAAATTGATAAGGGACTGAATTAACATATCAAATTGATAAGGGACTGAATTAACATATCAAGATAGTACAGGGACGAAACAGTTCATTATAATTTATAAAGCTTTTGAACATCACAATGATCAAACAAGAAACACACCATAAGAATAGCCTTAGCTTTGATGGATCTTCTCTGCAACGCATACTCTAATTCCTCAGATGAAGAACCCGAACCCAAATTCAAACCCAATTACAAACCCGTCATTCCCCCTCATCCTAAACGTTTCAAACCGGAAACCCCATCTCAAAATCTCCGAACAGAAGCTCCGGTTCCTGGGAGATACATTTCCAAGCGAGAACGAGCTCTCTCTGCCCAACTCTCTCAGGTCCCCAACCCGGCACCAACCCCAAACCTGAACCCGAATCCCACTGTCGTGACTTCTCCTGGTAAGTTTCTTTTCCTTTCATCACTTACTTTTTGCTAGTGTATCTTGTGATTTTTTTATGCTGATTTAGGTTTAAAGAAACTGCAAAGTTGGCCAATATTAACAAAAAATATTAATTTGAAATGAGCAAAGAACTGTTGGTTATTTATAAAAATAGGCTAATGGGTTTGATTTGTTTTGCTTGGTTAACAACAGTATACTGTATTTGGCCAATATTGGCTTTTAGTATTGCAACTGAAAATAAAATTGCACGATTGTTTTGGGCAACATTAGAGTTTGATAATGATTATTGTATATACTGCAATTAAGTAAAAGGCTGAGTCTTTGTTTCTCTTTTGCAATTCTTGTTATTAGTTCTGGGGAGCATTAGTGATTCGGAGATACCCCCTGATGTTTTATCATCATTGAGACAAGCAAAGGGCCGTGCGTCGCTAAGTCAAATACCCCAAAGGCTGGCGGTTGATTTGCGTAGCCATACGAAGGCTGTCAATGCTTTAGATTGGTCTCGAAGTCATGGTATCAATAGTTTTCTTTTGGATTTCGTCAATATATTTCTTAGATTTGTATTTCTTATGCTTTGGCACTATGTTGTCGATGTCATTGGTCATATTGATCTATTCATTATAGTTAGTCTACAGCTCATCTCCTTGCTTCTGCCGGAATGGATCAAACTGTCTGTGTATGGAATGTGTGGAGCCGAGATCAGAAAATAGCACGCTTATTTAAATATCATAATGCAGCAGTGAAAGATGTGAAATGGTCACCACATGGACTATCCGTGCTTTCTTGTGGATATGACTGCTCATCCAGGCTAATTGATGTTGAAAAGGGGATAGAGACTCAGATTTTCAAGGAAGATCAGGTTGTTGGAGTAATAAAGTTCTGTCCAGATAACTCCAACATCTTCCTTTCTGGAGGATCTAAGGGTTGTCTCAGATTGTGGGATATTAGAAATGGTAAAGTGGTTTGTGAATACGTTCGAGGTCTAGGTCCAATACTTGATGTTGAATTTACTATCAATGGTAAACAGTTTATCTCATCCAGTGATGTCTCTGGAAGCAATGTCAGTGAAAATTCTATTATTATTTGGGACATCTCACGGCAGGTTCCATTGTCCAACCAGGTAAGAGACTTCTTCCAGCATATCCATCACATAGAGTTTGTTAGTAAATGTCAGTGTCGTCTTTTAGATCCCTTACAATGCTTGTGTACTTGCATTTCCTTGAGAGTCTGCTTTCATAAACTAGCATAATGGTTGAAGAATCGTATTGGGGTAGCATGCGCTGAGAATATGCTTTAAAGCTAGGTATGATACCTTTGGTCTCCATGCTATGTCTTCCTTCAGTGGCCTATACTTTGTAGGTGTTTGTTTCATCTTCTACCTTAGACCTCACATTTGACATTTGAAATTACTCTTGGGTTACCAGGTTCATAATAATTAGATTAATGTACAAGCACACAGCCAAAAACAAATGATGAGAAAATCTGTATCGTAGAATTACTTAGACCTGATGTGTTATTTTTGACATGGAGAAATGACCATAGGCATTGCCCTAAAATTCTCTTTGAATGTTGTCTGCAGGTGACATGCTCAGATATTCTCTTCTTAGTGTTTTATATATATATATATATATATATATATATATATATATATATATGATAAAGGAGTGGGGTGGCAATCAAAAAAGATCAATCTCAATTACTAGATGTAATATAATTTATTATTGGGTTTCTATTTCTTCAGTTTATTACCATGTTCATATGTATTTTGCTCGAGGGGTTCCTCTTGTCTGGGGGATTTTGAATGCTTATGCTCTTAAGTTTAATTGTATTTTAGCCTGTTTATCACACTTGCGTAACAATATTATGATCAGTCAAGTTACTTTTCACTGAATCAGCAGTCTGTTTAAACAATTTGGATGCATGGACCTAGGTACTATGTTTCCCAAAACAACACTTTGGTCCAAAATCTTACATTTTGGGATGCTTGGTCAGAAGCTAAGGCACCTTCTCAGGTCCTTCTTCCTGAGGGCTAAGGCCTAAAAATATGGTAGTAAATTCTACTGAGTTATGAAAATTGATAATAAACTTAAGCCTCTAGCACTCTCACGTGTGCAGTGATGACATGACCTGAGGATGTACACTGTTTCATTTTCATAGAGGTGATACTGGAGAATTGCTATTGACTGATTCCTATGTGGTGTAAACCAGGTTCCCTACCCGCTTCCTGTATATTGCTTCTATACATATCAAGTTTCCACTTGTTTTCTTAAACCACACCCTGCTCTCTTCTCCTCTGTTAGTTCTTGAGTCATCTAACCTAGTTTTTAAAATTAGCTGAAGATCCCTCTTCTAGACTAATGAAGACTGATATCACACGCCAACCAACATTGATTTTCTCATCAGGTTCAGCTGCATGATATATTAAGCATTTATTGGATAGGATGAGTTAAATTTAAACATTGATCCTCAATGTGTATTACCAAACAGTAGCACCTTTGCATTTTTGCTTGTTTTACTTATTAAGTGATGCTTGTTTTTCCCTGTCTCAGGTTTATGTGGAAGCCTATACATGTCCAAGTGTTAGGTGCCATCCATTCGAGCCATGTTTTGTTGCTCAGTCAAATGCAAATTATATTGCTATCTTCTCTTCAAGTCCACCTTTCAGGCTGGACAAGTATAGAAGGTATGAAAGCCATGGTGTCTCTGGGTTCCCCATTAAATGCAATTTTAGCCTGGATGGTGAGAAGCTTGTCTCCGGCTCGTCAGATGGTTCTATATACATATACAACTATAGGTCATCAGAGCTTGTCAGAAAAATCAAGGTGTATGAGCAAGCATGCATAGACGTTGTTTACCACCCAGTTTTGCCAAATGTAATTGCTTCATGCAGTTGGAATGGGGATGTTTCAATATTTGAGTGAGCACATTTGTGTCGTTCCACAGGTTGGTTCATCTGGGAACTTGGAGCAAGCAAACAAACAAAAAGGGCAAATCTTTGCAATTTTGTACATTAGGCTTGAATTGAAAGGCCGAAGCAATGAATATAACTGTACTGAGCCATAGCTGCTATCCGGCCTTGCTTTGTTCTTTTTAGTATTCATAAAGCATTATTCCAGGTGATTTGGTTTAAGCCTCTAAAATGGACTTCTAGGATGTGAATTGCTTTATATTTCTAGCAGTCAGATATGCTCTTATATATTTAACTCATTTAACAAAAACCTTTTGACCCTGAAAATACAGGGCTGTAAGGATATGCCTTTTTCATGTTTTGAGAATGACTTTTCCAATTTAAGCTCAAATCTAACGGCCTGGAGATTCATAGATGGGTGCTTATTCCTGGAACTTATACAGCAAACTAACGTGCTGCTAGCACATAGTAGCAATCTACAAAATGTTTTCAGGATGTTTCGCCGCGTTTCACATTTGCATTCATAAATCCAGGAAGAAGCTTGTCCATTTTCATCCGAGTACTGGTTTGGAAAACGATTGTTGGTGAAGACAAGGAGACTGGAGTCGACATCACCAAGTTGCAGGCTGCACATAGAATGATCGGGGACAACTCTGCCGCCATACAAAGTGAATTACATGTTTGTATGATAACGAGAGGTTTGATGTGATTCTTTGACAATCTTCAGACCGTTCTGCTTTCAGAGTAGATCTCCACAAGCCCGCACCATTGTCTCAAGCCCTAGACTCATTTGGGATAATATCTAGGTGGTCGTAATGGGGAGTAGATATCTGTCCCTCAGTCTCAACTCTCGACCTGTAATTCTTCTATATTGAGTAGAGTTTGGGACCCATACTGATTGGCAAGGATTACAAGACTTTCCGATGCAGGGGGGTCTAAAACTTCATCTTGAATAATGCATCTTTGAAGAAGGCAAATGTCACCTTTGTAGATCTTAGTCTTGTCTAGATACCCGCAAAACCATGCCTACCCGTAATATTAATTCATTGAGGAGGTCATATGATGTGGGGGCATATTCAAAGTTGAGCTAATGTTCTTCCACCTCTCTTTCACGAGCAAGAGAAGGGGAAGGGGGGCCAAAAAAATATACTAATAATCTATTCGAGAGTGTTGTTGTGGTTGTTTTTGAAGTTTTTTCGTTAGAAATACATCGAAATTATGTTTTTTTATTTTAAAAAAATCATTTTTGATATCGGCAAGTGAAAATGATCTAAAAATACAAAAAAAATTAATTTAAAATGAAAAATAAAAAAATTACTTTTTTTCAAAAACATTTTTGAAACGCAGTCAAACATCCTCTAAAACAGACAAAATTATGCACTCTTATTTTTCCATTCTTCATGGGGGCAATTTTAAGGGGACAAGACACACCACCTCCTTTTTAGATGCATTTGCTCATGGGACCAATATCACCCAAGCTCCTATCTCCTAACACCACTTCATAAACCAGAAAATTATTACAAAAACTCAAAATGTTGAACAAATAATTAGCAGAACTTGTTTCTCCACACTCCTAGGCACTATCTAGACAAAGTAGACATTGGATTCAAGACATGAATGGTCCACGGCACCTCCCAAAACTGTGTCTATTGGAATATATGATTATCTCTAATCCTATTTAGGTGAGGAACACAACCTACTTGCATGCCTATGAAAATATTTTTTTTATTTTGTTTTTCAACTTTCATATGAACATGTTCCCCACCTTGCTCGGTCTCAAGCACCCCCCTACCTTCCCTCTCTATCTTCAAATTAATCTCTATATTTTCAATTTGACCCACTATGTTTTTACCAAAAATAAATCAAGAAATGAGGCTCAATGTGGTATGATGTTCAATTGATGGCAATGGACCTATAGCTCAAATAATATTATATTTTGAAAACAATAATAATAATATTTCCATATGACAGCAATCATAATCCAAAAAAGAGATACTTTTTTCATGTACTTGTGGTCAAGCGAGTGTTCACATTGCCGGGACCTACCGGCTAGCCTAACCGGCGACAAGAAACGATGGGCTGAAAGGTTTAACCTAAGCAAAATTGATATCTATCTAGGATTGGACATGTAACTCAACATAGTCTAAATAACTCTGATGATGCAGCATTATGCTTTTATTAATGAGAAAACCGAAAACAAGGATTAAAGGGAATGTGAGTGGTTAACGATGGAGCAAGCTTTTGGAATCATAATACCCTAAAAGTCAAGTTGTTTTTTATGTTCTGTAATTTTCAGTTGTCTATACTTTTTGATCCATCTTGTCATGCTTTCAACTATATTTTAATGTTTATCCTCTCCTAGCTACGTGCTAGACAATATTCAAAATGTGTTTGTATCGACACAAAGTGTAACATATCACCAGCCTTCCAATCTAGGCCCTAAAAAGTGAGTCGGCAAATTCATTTTATTGGCACCACCATGTGATTCGCGGCTATTACCAAGTCATCCCCATACGGTTGGTTCTTCTTTCATGGCATCAAAGCAAATAAATAAATTTTGGCAAAGCACCGATCTATCATGATTTTGTTGAAGTTTTTTGAAATATCCATTTAGGAAATATTGCTTTATTAGATCTCCTGTGTAGGCCATGTAGCCATTCAACAAGTTGTTGCCACTTTACTTTGTTTTTTAATCTATATAATTTTATCATGCTGTAGCATGCTCCCCAACCCTAGAGAATACATGATTACAAGATCTAAACCTTTTAATTAACAATAATTTTCTTGTGCTAATCATATCTTAAAAGGCCACGTTAAAGATGTTTGAAGGTACTATATATCACCAGTTCATGCCACCAAGGTCTACAAACGGAGTCCGCCTAGATTGATTACTTTAGATTCGTTGTGCCATTTACGTCTTTCAATTTAAAGCAAGATTTCATTCAGCTTTTTCAAAAGGTTCTTTAGATTTAGCACACAAACATCTAGTCAACTAAGTTTGGGCATAGGTTCTTTTATTAATCAGTGACTAATTATAGATTACCTTATAGGCAACAGTCGACAAATTATCATGTCATAAAGCTCGAGTAGACCAGAATCCCAGTAAGCCGAAGAACTGTGTGATTAATGGAATAGGTGTGCTAAATCTAATTAGTAATGGTACTGTAAGTACTAATCGTGTATTGTGAATACATTAAGAGAATCCGATCGATTTTCCCTCTGTAAATCTGTATAAATGATTGTGGTATGTGATTATTTCCGTGAATTGTGTTTTGCCTCAAATATGCTGATGCGTGTTGCTTGGTAAGCTTTTGCTAGACAAGCCACTCGTAAGAAGGCATGAAATGGCACACTTTCTTGCACGTAATGATATAAATTATATTCTGAGACCTCACCTAACAGTTTAAACTTTTAGGTGAGATGCTTTCTTGATATAGTATCAGGATCTTGTTGACCCAGCGGTCACGAATTCGAACCTCACCACCCCTATTCTATTTGATAAAAATCAAGCACAAAGTAATGTGAATCTGTGCAAGTTTCAAGCTCAAAATGCTTTGACTTGAAGGAGTGTGTTAGAAAATAATATAAATCATATTCTAGAGTTTCATCTAACAGTTTAATCTTTTAGGTAAGATAATTCTTTGACAGATATCGTCCCTAATTTTGCATCGAAATTGGTGTATATAATTTGAACCTTGCCATGAAATGAGACGTTCATATAGTGACATAATAATTGGAGAATTCCCTTTGGTGGACACGAGCGAACACACACAATAATTGTAGATTCATCTACAGTTTGTGATTGACTTGTTTACTAGAGACTGGGTAGTGGCGTAGTGCCCTTAATTTTTGGGGCACTTGATCGACAATAATGCATGAACAGGAAGTGGATAAAGCTGTACCAACAATTCCAATGATAACCAAGCATATCAAAAAGCAAGGCGAATACACCCATGAAGATGTAACACTTATCCTATATTTCTAGGGCAAAATTCACTATCCATGAAAACGAAAGAAAGCGAAAAAGATAAGAGCGATAAGAAGCACATTCAAAAGTCCGAAGTTAACGGCAACATTTTCATATTTGCACAACTAAAGTCATCGATAAGGACAGCATCGATCTCATTTATATAATAGGTGTGCATATAACATACTTGATTCAACTTTGTTAATTTCTTCTTTATTTTTTTTTAATGTGGGTGTCCGGACCAGTTTATACACACCTCGACTAACTCTTTAGATCCTAAAGTTAATGACCATGTAAGACTCCAGTGGTCAACATATTAGCAATCATAGACTCGAACCTGAGATCACGGGGAAAGCAAATCTCTTAATCTCAAGTTTTTATCGATGAACTACTTATGAGATGGTTTAATTTCTTACTTGTGCTAGTGGGGTTTTGATAGTTAGTTTCTTGTTGAGGAGTAAAGAAAAAATGGTAGCGATTGTCAACACTCTTATAACAAGATATGGTGAGCATTCGTGTCGTTTATGTTGTGCATAAGTGGAGAACATAGCCTCAGTTGTTTCCATGATGACAAATAGGCTTTCACCTCATGTCGTTTTCCTCCTGTGTATTGTGAGCACGTAGAAACCAAGTACTAGCCTCTCTATCTATTCTAGAATATATGTTTTATATTGTTTTGCAATTTTCTAAAAATATATATTAAAATATTAAAATTATCTAAATTCTCAAGAAAAAAAAATTAATTTAATATTATTTTTTATGTCAACCCCATAAAACACAATACAAACACACCCTCAATGTCGGCAAAATTGTTTAGCTATACAGTGTCAATTCAATGGTTATCATTCTTCTTCAGTGATATGATGATGGCCTCAATGTCGGCAGGGTCATTCAAATTTGTGATATAAGTGAAAAGCTAACAATTTAATTTATTTTTTTAGGAAAAAAAACACTAACCCTATAAAACACCGGCCCAAGAATAGAAACTAAGTTACCTGTTTTTTTTATTACTGTGCAAATTATGGCATCGAAACTATTTGATGTTGTATTTTAAAACAAAATTATTTTAAATTAAATATTTTTGATGTTTTTTTAAATCATTTCATTTACTAATATCAAAAATAATTTTAAAAATGTATTATTTTAATATATATTTTTAACAAAAATCAGGATAATTGTGGGGTCTTGAACCACCATAACCAGCCCTTCATTGCTTGACCTGGTCACATCAAAATGCACCAATCCTCAGCTGATAATGAATCTCGAAGATATGCAATTATTCAACCTGGCCACCAAGGTCAAATCTAAGTAACACCGGAGATTTACTGCCTTGTAATCCGAGAGGAGGGGGGAGTCTTAACTATAGTTTCTTACAAGTCTTAACTATGGTTATTGGATTATATATCAGTATTATGAATTTAATTTTTTTCAATTTCAAACTATAATGTTTGATCTTTTGGAAGTAAAGATTCATCATTATTTTTTATATATTTTATATGAATTTATATTGACCTCATGATTTCGATTATAAGCTTAATAGGTTAATTTGAGTTGACCCTTTGTTGTTTTTTATAAGTCATTTTTTCTAATTGATTTTTATATTTAATCATTTAATATTGGATTGGTTGGAAATTGAGTTTTATTTTTTTTAATTTGTTTTTCATAGAGTTATTATGATATCATGACTTGGATCAAAGGTTTGATAGGTTGATCCAGGTTTATTTTATTTATTATTTTTTAATTAAATATTTTTTAAATTTCCCTTCATATTTTTTATTTATTTTTGGGTCTAAAGTTTGGCGAGTTGGCTTGATTTATTTTTTAAGTCCTTTTAAATTGATGTTTTTTATATCAATTTCACCCTTCAACAACTCAATTTTTTTTAGTTTTGTCCTTCAATATAAGATTGTTTGGGAATTGAGCTTAGTATTTTTATTTTTCAATTTATTTTTTATGAAGTTATCATGATCTTATGGATTTAGTTTCTTTCCTAGATTTCAGTCTTCTACATTGAATATATTAGAAAAGAAGCTTTATATTTTTTTTTATTTGTTATTGGTTAAGTTATCTTGATTTCATAACTTAAGTTGAAGGTTTATCAAGTTAGCAGAGCTCACTTATGTCTTTTTGTTTTATAAATATATTTTTTTTAATTTCATCTTTCAACATTAGTTTGATTGAAAATTAGATTGTATAATTTATTTTATTTACTTTCTATGGGTTATCCGGATCTCATAACTTGGGTTACAGGTTTGGCAAATTAATCTAAGTTGCGAGTTTGATAGGTTAACTCAGGTTGAATAAGGTAGTTTTTTATGTGTCTTTTCTAAGAAAAATATTATTTTTTCCTTCAATATTAAATTGTTTAAAAACTAATCTTCATTATTTAATTTGATTTTTTCCTATATAATTATCATGGTTTTATAATTTAAGTCACAAATCTGACATGTTAATCAGATCAATCTAATATGTAATAGTGTCAATATTTTTTAAAAAACTTCTTGCAATATGCTATGTCAATCAGGGTTGTCAATACGTTCCGTTCTGGCCGGATTGGCTGGAACGTTCCATGCCATTAAAAAAACCGAGACAAAACGGTGTCGTTTTTGTCTCGGTTTTAATTCCGACCCGTTCTGGAAATACAGGCCAAATTCCGGCCGGAACGTCTCGGTACCATTCCGGCCTTATAATCCTCCTTATTTTGATTAATTGTGATTATGTTTCTAATTTTGAGATTATGTTTGTTTGACTTTATGTTTATATTGTATAATTTAAAGTTAATTTATCTTGAATTTTAATTATATTTGTTAAATTAATTTTTTAATTTTTTTCATATATATATATATATATTAACAGTATAACCCCGAAACAGCAAGCCGAAATGCTCCGAAACCAAAACGTTTCGTACCAATAGAAAAATTGGAACGACGATCGGAACGATATTGACAACCTTAATGTCAATATTTATATAAAAATGATTTAATATACATTTTATGCTAATGATTAAATTATTTTATTAGAAAAACTTGTTAATAACACTTGAAACGTTTCTAATAAAAAAAAATCGGATTCGTAGTGCATTGCTGTGGAATGATTTAGTTGATTGCTGAAATTAATGAGATATAAATTCATTTTAAATTTGGCAATTCTCAAATGCTTTTCTTCTTTTGTTTTTTTAATTGTGAGGGAGTGTAAGTTTCAAATATATATATATATATATATATATATATATATATAAATCATTATCTTCCAGACTGCAATTCTGACAGATATCTATTGTGTCCTAGGCTATAGTGCTTTGCTTGAAAAGCCAGGACAGATAATTGTGACCCACACCAACAGGGCCATACATCTTCAAGATCCATCGGGTACATACATGGATTGTTGCCTCGGAACATTCTCTATATATCACAAGGGGTTCATATTCTCCAATAAATAAATAAATATATATATGCCACATTTTTCCTGCCTTCAACAGTGGTGTTTCATAGGTCATAAAATCTCATGATTCTGTTGCTTATATATATTAAGAGTTTTTCTCCCAAACAAGATAAAAAAAAAAACTCCATAGCCAATAACAATGAAACAAGCAGGGTACGTTCTGCTAAACTCATAAAAAAAGAAATTTCAAAGGGTCTTGAGTCCATCATTACTTGAATTGGAAGCTGAGCTCTTTTCCCAGCTTCCTGTTGGCAGTGATTAAAGCAAAGCGACCATGTCAAACCATAATTTGAACGCACCATTTGCTCAGAAAGCTAGCCACCTTTTCATATATGCTTTTTTATCATGATCACTGTGTATGCATATGATATGATCATGAATTCCAAGCTAAAAAAATAAAAACTTTGATGCAGCTAGCTAACCCCAGTTCATCTTATGGTCTTTGGGTAAATTTTGGATAGGTGGGCACGACCAAATCGCCCAATATTACGTATACTAGATAAAGTTGCATGTGCTTATCTATCCATTTCGTATTCACAATGATTTAATTAAATCTTTACTCGTCAATTAATCCCGATCTGTGTCCACGCACGATATACTTAAACTAATCATAGTAATTAACTCAAAAAAAGCCACAGTTAAGGGCAGGATCCTGCCTTAACGATCCCGTGATGATTCCTTTCTGGATTTGCTGAAGATGTCTCCATGTTGCTACTGTGACTAACATAATCTCTGGCAACATGGTGTTCGGGACCACATAATTGGTCTCTTGATTAGGTCAAATTAACTGGGTTTTTTATTTATCATCCAAAACTAACACAGATTCAAGGGCTGAGATTTTACATGTTATGTGCTGTGTGTATGCTGGAGTTTCTCCAATCTCTTCCATGCCTCAAGATCTCCCACAAACATTTTAGTGCCCTACACGTTATGATACTACGATCGACCAAATCTTGAACAAAATGTGGACGAGATTAGCTTTTGTTTAACTTGTATTTCACGTGTCTGCGTTTGGGCAGCTGTGTTTCGTGGATGTTTGCGCTTATACTGTGTGAATTCTTGAGTGTCATGCGTTACAGGGTACGCTACTGTGCACTTGATGTGAGGAATAAGTTTGTAATTTGAGACCTCGAGGTTGATGATCGAAATGGAGAAAACACACACAAAACAAAAAAGGGAGTGGCAGTTTGGTTGCTCGATGAGAAATTATGGAGGGCTTAGCTTGGATCTAGCTTGAGATGTTGACTTTATGGTGGGCGAAATATATTCCCTCTTTGATTTCTTACTCTTGAGTTCTAAAGAATAAAATCCTTGTTAGCTAAAAAGAAATATAATGTCAATTCTTTTTTTTTTAATATCAAGAGATTTGATCTTTAGATTAACAAGATATATTTCATTTTTTTAGGTTTAAATCTTGAAGTTGGTATTAGGCGATCGAGTTTATTAAATTCCTTTTAAGCCATGTGAATATATATATACAAAGAAAAAGTATTTTATGTTCTCGATTAATACATAAATTAATTTAAAAATACCTTTTATAACATTAACGATGATGTAATAACTCTATTTATTTGGACATGACCCAAACCCTTGCATGTCCGACCTGCTTTAAACCCCAAAGTCAATGGAGCAAAACCATGAACAAAGGTAGATCAACCAAGTCCTATTTCTAATTGCCCAACCCTCGAAATCTTCATACAAGACCCTAACTCGAGTCATCTAGTCTTAGCCAACCTATGAAATTTACAATTTTACGTCTTTTAATGGAAAAATATGATCATGAATTAGAATTTGAAATTGAAAAAAAAAAAAAGCTTTTAAGATTTTAATTTTATATTTGAAATGCAATGGGTGGAGTGTCAATTTAAATACCTGGTAAAAAAAATCATAAAATGCAAAGAAAAATCGCGGTGAACTTCCACAAGCATTACATTAATCCCCAAGTACATTTAAGAATGAGAATTAATCATCCTGCTAGAAAAATATGATGATAAACAAATCAATATTTTCTAATTCAAGGCATTCCTGACCCAGAACTAATTAATTATTTCCTTAAATCCCGAATAATGTCTCCGTTGCATACATGACAAAATAAAATAAATAAATAAATAAATAAACAAACTAATTAGTCCACTAATAACAAGATCCATGTTGAGAGATTTATAAATTTAGAAGAAATAACCTGATCTTAGTTTACCACCAAACCTTTTATTTAAATGGGGGCACAAAGATCAACATCCATTGGTCAATATTTCTCTTAATTTTTTCCAATGAATAGCATAAATTATTGCATTATTTTACTCACCCTTCTATTAATCAATTAATTGACAGGCAAGCAATAGCAGCTGAAAGCTGGGGTAATGGGAGACAGGGATGAAGAGCAAGGATTTTGAGATATATATTCACTTCTTTTAATTATTTTAACACCATTTAATAATCCCCATTTATCTTATTATTCAAATTCTTGTCATTTTTCCCGAGATGTTGAAAAATAATAAATAAAAATATCTTCTCATATGAAGTCAACGGTCAAAGATCTGCATTACTGTCTCTGTCTCCCACACGCTCCATTTCCCTCGCATTGACATTCTCCAAAAACCCTCGCTGCACACCAAGCACGATGCACTCCACTTGGGTTCGACCCTACCTGCCTCGGTGCACCCGCCTCCCCCCTTCCAAACAATATCCTGCTTAATGGGCCCCCACAAAATTACAATTTATAGTGCATCACACATTTACTTCTCGTCAAAACTTTCTACATATTTATTTGTGAATACAAAATCGTATGCTGTACAATAATCAATTATTGCTAGCTAATTTGCTGGCTTTCTAGCCATCTGATTGCATGACTGGTAGGGTCGTTGACTTGAATATTCATAATTTAATTTATGGCTTAATTTTCAAAATTTCTCTTAAACATATGGTTCGCTAAGTTTATAACTATTTCTCCTCCAAATTATTTTGTTTTTTATCCTTTTCCTGGGCATACATATCATATGACTGGTTGGTTCGTTGACTCCAGTTAATCTTTTTAAATTTTCTTTTCATGTATAATATGTTTTATTTATTTCCAATCATTATAATATATATATATATATATATATATATATATATTCACTAATTTTGGTCGGGTTCCCAGCCATCTGAGCATATGATTCGTCGGTACGTTGACCTTGTATTCATATTTTTTTCAACCAAAATTCTTCTCATATTAGAGCATGCATTGATAAAATAAGAAAATTTATAATTTTGCGTCCCTAATTTATGTTGGGTTCCTAGCCATGTACTGGTACGACCTGTCGATCCATTGACTAGTCAGCTGTGTTTCTTAAGGTGAAGAAAAAGGGGAGAGGACATGTGGCGACAAGGGCGGGCTTGTACACGTGGCAAAAGTAGAGACATCCTTGGTGGAGGATAATGTGATGGTGTGGCAGTGACGTCAGCTTGAGACCTCTTTATCAAACCGTTTCTCTTGATTTTTGGGTTTCAAGCTGACGATATATGGCGGGGACTTGTGGTGATCATACGATAATGTGGCGAGTTTTTTCTTTTCATTAAGCCATTGTAATTAGTCGCCGATCATTTGACTATATCTTTCTCCAATACATAAAAATAAATTTAGATGTCAAAGTAATTTCATTTATTTATATATATATATATATATATATAAATCTTTATCTCATTCTTCTCAGTTTAGACTTAAGACATCGTGACTATTAATATTATGATGGTTAATAAAACTATATGTTTGTTAATAAAATAATTATATTTTAAATTGAATTGAATAACTGATATTCAGTTTTATCCCAACAATCATAAATATGAAAATTAATCTCACTGATAGATTTAGTTTCTAGTACTTAATGGCCAAATGTTTTTTTATATTATAAATATTTATATAATAGCATTACAAAGCTCATTAAGAGTGCTTATTTACTATGAGTTTCATTTAATTTACTGCACAATAAAACTTACACTTCAAAATAATTGGGAGAGAATGTTTTATATATATAGAAACTACACCAACAAATATGTGTATTGATTTTCAAACAAGTTGAAATCGGATGGATTTGATTTTCGGCAATTCAAATCAATAGATAGTATTTTTAAATTGCAAAACAAAATTGATATATTTTACCTACTATAATATTCCAAACAGGTTGCACTAGTTTTTTTTTCCAACTCTAACCAAGGTTGTCATTACCGTTTCGGTTGGCGTTTTATTTTTTCTATTGGTAGGGAACGTTTCGGTTTCAGAGCGTTTTGGCGTGCCGTTTCGAGGTTGTACTGTTCATATATAATTAATTAATTATATATATGAAAAAACTTAAAAGGAAAAAAAATTAAATATAATTTTTATTTTTTATAAATCAAAATTGACAACAATTTTATTTTTTTATAGTATATATTTTTTTTAATTTTTATTGTTTTGATTTTGGTTTATATATATATATATATACACACACACGGTTCATTTGTGTCCATGAGTAGATGGTTCGGTTTGTCACTTTGTTAAGTATTTTGTCATCAAAAACAATCCCGCATCGGATAAATAAGAGACGAGACAAAGTGATGTATATATAAATATAAAGCAAGAAACAACATTGTAAATTACTTACCTGGACGAGGTTAGTGAAATCAAAGTGTTCATATATAATTAATTAATTATATGTATATAAAATTAAAATATTAATTTAATAAACATAATTCAAATTCAAGATAATTTAATATATATATATATATATATATATTAATATTGTAATTTATATATATAATAAAATATTGTATTGTTTATGTATATATATATAATTAAATATATTAATTCAAAAAAAATTAGTTCAAATCCAAAATTAAAATTATTTAGAATTATGCAATTTAATCTAAAAAATACAATAAATTTATAAAATGATATTTCTGAACAAAATTATGACACATGTATAATATTACGAGAATGTCATCATCAATCTTGCAAGGTCATTACATTCTCTGATTGTTTTGAAATTTTAACATAATATATATAAATATGTCAAGAGAGTACTCGTAAAATTTCATCTTAATCTAACGGGCGGATTAAAAGATATGATTGATATTATAAAATTATTTATTATTTTAAAAAAAACACTATTTGCCCGAAACGTAACGGTCGAAACGTTTTCGAAATGTTTCAGCCGGTATTTGGCCGAAAAATACGGAACAGGACAGAATTTAAACAGAGATAAAAATGACGTTGTTTTGTCTTGTTTTTTAACTGATACGAAACGTTTCGGCCGAAACGGAACGGTATTGACAACTATGAATTTCTAACCAAATTTATTTAGTAATAAAAAGGTATTTATTTAGATTGAATAAGTTGAGTTGAAGAAATAATGAATAATTAGTTGGGTCCTAATTAGTTTTAGTTAATTTAAGGTTTTGTAGAAAATTTAGAAAAATAAATAAATTAATGTGTAGTAGATAAAATTTATGGTATTAATTGATGTTATTTATTCTAGAGTTGATTAATAATTAATTGGTAGTTACTTAGGTCTCAATTATTGTTTAATGATTTTATGGTTTAGTTAAAAATTAAAGGAAAATTGATTTTTTTATGCAATTAATAACTATTTGGTTATTAAGTTGTTATTGTGAATTATTAGTTGGTTTGTGTTTGTTATTGTTAATGTTGATCATTAATATAATATCATTTAGATTTATAATTTTTTATTAGATTTTAATGTCATCTTTAATTGTATAAAAAAATTGGAAAATGCATAAGATATTTGTACATTTATTGGTGTTTTATAATGCATTATATTTATATATGTTGGATAATTTTATTGTATGTTATATAAATTTATGTTCACTATTTCCTTTCTAGCTACCATGTTTTCAGCAAAGCTCAAGTCCAACAATAGCATTCATGCTTTGTCAAGTAGTAGTTATGAAAAAATATATGATAAAGAAGTTACAAGCCATTTGCCCTAAGCTTCGCTATAGGGAGAACTATTCTTTTTAAAATGTAAAAAACAAATAGCAAGACTGTTTTTTTTCATAATATTATACATTTGGCCATAATAATTAGCCTGGACATAATTTTTGTGCAATAATATCAAAAAACTTATTATCAGATAATTTTTTATTTTTAATAATAATGTGAAGTAATATGATTTTACAAAAATAAGATAAAAAAAATCAAAGACAATTGTATCAGCATATTTATGAGCAGATAATTGATAAAATTCATTAAAGATGAATTATTTATGTTTTACAGCAAACTGATTAATTGTTGAGTCTGCTTTAATATTTTGGCTAAATATTTAATTGGTAGATAATAAAACTGCAATTGATAAAATCCACTAAAAATGACTTATTTTTTCTGCAACAAACTGATTGGTTATTGTAAATTTGTAAATCCAAATTTCTTATTGTTATTATTATGATTGAAGGCACAACTGGAAAAAAAATTATTAGCAACGTAAAAAAAATATTTCAAACATTTAAACAAATAGTATTAATATGATTTTAATGTGCTAATATGAAACAAAATATCAAAATATAAAGTTAGTTGAACATAATTTTAAGAAGAAAATACATTAAAATAATTGTTATCAAAATTTTCAACACCTTATCCATAATAAAATTATTATATAAGAAAAACTAAATAATTGAAAGAATTTAAAAAAAGAAAAAAGAATAAGGGATGAAATGAATAAGACAATATATAAGCAATTTCAATAAATCAAAAGAATAAGGAACTAAATGAAACATAACAACTGATTTTTTAATTGGTTGTGGTGTTTGTGGAGTTTTAAAAAGAATTTATAAAGATTTTTTTGTATTATTTTAATGTGTTAATATTAAACAAATATCAAAAATATATAATTAGTCTAACATTTTTTTAAGAAAAAAATATTGTAAAAATAATCGCTATCATTATTTTCAACACCTTATCCATAATAAAATTAATATAAAAAAAAGTTCAATAATTGAAAGAATTTTAAAAGAATAAGAGGCGAAATATATCCTCCATTTCAACCAAAACAATATTTAAAAAAATATATATATTCTCTTAGTCTTTAAAAATATCATTTAAATTAATAAAAAAATATTCTAAAGAAAAAATATAAAATATGTCAAGTATTGAAAAACAAAAAATTAAATCATGCTAATCTCCTCATAAATGTTTTTGAAAATCAATTTACTTCAATAATTTGTCTCATTTTATACTTTAGATGCAAAGAAGCAACACATGGAGGGGGTGTTAACTAACATATTTTCATTTTAAAAACTTTTGAAAATGATATATTAAAAGGGAATTAAGTAAAAAAAAAATCCAAAACTAAGAGTATATACATATAAATATGGAAACAAATAGGGGTTATTTTAGAAGGAATAGAAAAATTAAAGGAAGTAAAATTAAATAAAAAAATTAAAGAATAAGAGCTGAAATAAAAAACAAAAATATATGATCAATTTCAATCGAAGGACAAAATTGAAAGAAAGAAAAACTTCTACACCGAATAAATTAAGGAATTTAAAATCAAACCCAAAATTAAAAAAATAAGGACCAAAATGAAAACAAATATATGATTAATTTCTATTGAAGGACTATATTGAAACAAATCAAAACTTATATAGCATAAACTAGGACGAAAAACACAATAAAAACCCTAGGGACTAAAGTGATAAACCCTTAAACCAAGAGGATTGTCATGTAAGTTAGCCTGCATGAGGGGAGAGAAAAGTGAAAAAAAGATAAATTGATCATTGGCACGTCTCCAACCACCATGTGATGACATGTGCACCACCAATTAGAAGGGGACACAGCGGCTCATTCAGTGAGATGACGGACGTCCATGTGTGGTAGCTTTTCATTTAAAAAGAATAAAATAAATGTGAAAATACACATATACTCCAAGAGCTAATTCTTTCATTTTGTTGTTTATGAGAGTGCATCTATAGTGTCAATGTGCATCAAACGATAAAAAAATCTAAAATACTCTCACCCAGTAAACCAATTTTTTGTCTTATTCAAGGTTATGACAACTATTTTACTATTCATTGACATATGAAAAAACCAAAAATACTCTTGCCTGCTCAACACCGTTTTCTCTGATTAGCAAGGGTAAAATCGTAGTTCTACTATACAAAAAAATGATAAAAGATGCAAATACTCTCAAACAATCAGAAAATGTCAATCGATTCCTATGAAAGGCAAAAATAACCCCAAGGCTAAGAGTTAAATTTCAGCGCGCTAAAGAGCAAACTGATAATTATATTATTACAATCCACAGTAATCTATGCCTACTGCTACAATATTTTCTCCACATGGCTTTTTAGTTAATTGATGAAGGCTTAGTCATTGAGGACAAATTATACATTTCTATATTAATAAAGCCTATTCAAGGCAAACGGATAGTAGAATGGAAAGGCAACCTCTTAATATAATATTTTTTATTTCATGATGTTATTTATTTTCATTGAGTTATTTTAAGTTTTAGATTTATTTGAAAATAAATTCTTTAAATTAATTTTCATGTTTACCAATGCTAAAACTACTCATTTCATAACATTTACGAGGGAGTGATCATTTGAAGAACCATTATTTCAAAGGAGTAAGATTGATGAACATCGTGAATAGACATATATATTAGATATTTGATGGAAAATGTTTAAGGTTAGATAAATAATCTTAAATCCAAGTAACTAGTTTTTAAAATTATAAAAATTAATTAATGTGTGAAATAAGTTCATCTCTCTTTATATCTCATTATTTTGACTTCTAAATGTCGCGATAAGTCGGTGTATTAAACGCCGTTTTTTAGTTACCGGGAAATGCAAGGAAGGACTGCCGGTATTTTGTGGGACACCCGTGGTACAAGCACGCGTGGAACCGGTGAAATCACTGCAGGTTTACCGGGGACGGCCGGTCAACTCTACGGTGTAAAACCGGGTATTGCCGGTCCAAATGGCTCTCTTTTTTATGGCCTTGAGAGGATACAAAGCTTCCCTGTTTTTCTTGTACGGTATGCACGCAGCACCCTCACCTCCGCGCTACCTTTATATACATATACATATATATACATATATATATATATAAGAGATTCTTTCTCATTAACTCAGACTAATTAGGCTCTTCTGTAGAATTTTTATATTATTTTATACTTGTTAATTTAATGTAATAGAATTAATATATTAATCAATCACACAATAATATGAAAAAAAATCATATTTATATGAAAATAAAGTTTTATTTGTGAGAGTTGGGAAAAAATGAAATGAGACAATTTAGGCAATTTATTGTAAAATCAGTATTATTGTAGAATTCTTATCGTTTTAAATAACTGTTCATTTAAATTTAAATTTAAATTTAAATGTAATATGTTACATGAACATTTCTTACTCATTCCATATTTTTATTATTATTAGACTATTAATTATATATTTAGTCATGGAAAAGTGCAACTCTTTTGCTTAAAGAAAAAACAAATGCAAAGGTAGCATGCTATTTGGCTACAAAAGTATGGAAACTCCTTTCTTTAATAGTCAACCTTGTGACTCTTTTCTTTTTAAAAATATTTTTTATTTTAAAATATATTAAAATAATATTTTTTATTTTTTTATTTTCAATGTATTAAAACAATCTAAAAATATAAAAATAATTTTCAAATTAAAAATTAAAAATTAATTTCTTTAAAAAAAAAAATTGAATCACAATGTCAAAACGCAACTAAAGTGGTAAAATAAAATGGAAATAAAATGTATTTACAACAATACCCTTTGATGTACTCCATGCTTACTTCTGAATCCCAAAAGGTAAAATAAAATACAAAGCACAGCCACCTTCATGCCTCGCCCTCTCTATAAATACACAACCTCCACTCCTTTTTGCCACACATCCACAACACAATTTCTCAAGCAAGCGTAACACTCTCTCTTTTTGAGATACATTTCTTTCAAAACTGCAAAAGCCATGCCTGAGGCACCAAAAACAAGTTTGAAACCCTCTGATTACAACCTCGCTGAGAAGAACAAGAAATCTCTTCAGTTCATTGAAGATGTCACCTCGAACGCCGATGAGGTCCAGAAGAAGGTTCTTGAAGAAATTCTCTCTCGCAATGCCCATGTCGAGTATTTGCAAAGGCATGGCCTTGATGGTCAAACTAACCGTGACACTTTCAAGAAAGTCATGCCTGTGATTACCTACGAGGATGTCCAGCCTGAAATCGACCGTATTGCCAATGGGGATACTTCACAGATTCTCTGCTCAAAGCCCATTTCAGAGTTTTTGACAAGGTGGGTGTGTGCGAGCTTTGGTTGTTTAAATCTGTAGCTTTTCTGTGTGTAAATTTCTGCTATAGCAGACTTATATATCATTTTCCGGCTGGTTTGGCTAAATTTGTATGTTTTGATTTGTAGCTCGGGGACCTCAGGAGGGGAAAGAAAGTTGATGCCAACAATCGAGGAGGAGCTAGGGAGGAGGTCACTGCTGTATAGCCTATTGATGCCTGTTATGACCCAGTTCGTTCCTGACCTAGAAAAAGGCAAAGGAATGTACTTTTTGTTCATAAAATCTGAGGCCAAGACACCTGGTGGACTCGTGGCTAGACCAGTTCTCACTAGTTACTACAAAAGCACCCATTTTAAGAGCAGGCCTTATGACCCTTACACTAACTACACGAGCCCAAATGAAACCATTCTTTGCCCCGACTCTTACCAATCCATGTACTCCCAGATGCTCTGTGGCCTCTGCCAGCACAAAGAAGTCCTCCGGGTTGGTGCTGTTTTTGCTTCTGGTTTTATCCGAGCGATCCGTTTCCTGGAAAAACATTGGAAACTTCTTGCTAATGATATTAGAACTGGCATGATTGACCCCCAGATCACGGATCCCTCAGTCCGAGAAGCAGTCATGAAAATCCTTGAATCTGACCCAAAACTTGCTGATTTTATCGAGGCTGAATGCAGCAAGGAATCTTGGCAGGGAATCATAACAAGGTTATGGCCCAACACTAAGTATGTAGATGTTATTGTGACAGGAACCATGTCACAGTACATCCCAACTCTGGATTACTACAGCAATCAGCTGCCTTTGGTCTGCACCATGTACGCATCCTCTGAGTGCTACTTTGGTGTTAATCTTAATCCTATTTGCAAGCCAAGTGAAGTGTCCTACACTCTCATTCCCACCATGGCCTACTTCGAGTTCTTGCCGGTCCACAGAAACAACGGGGCCATTAATTCAGTTTCCATGCCTAAATCGCTCAATGAGAAGGAGCAGCAAAAACTGGTTGATCTAGTGGATGTCAAGCTTGACCAAGAATATGAGCTCGTGGTCACAACTTATGCAGGTGATTAAATTTATCTCAAATCAATGAATACTCCCTCTTTTCCTTTCTTTTTCATTACATAGTTTCTGTCTTACATATATAAAACTCTATTCTGCAGGACTCTATCGCTATAGGGTTGGTGATGTGCTGAGAGTGGCTGGGTTCAAGAACAAGGCACCCCAATTCAGCTTCATATGTAGGAAAAACGTAGTCTTGAGCATTGATTCTGACAAGACTGATGAGGTTGAACTACAAAATGCAGTAAAGAATGCTGTGAACCATTTGATCCCGTTTGATGCGACAGTAGCTGAGTACACTAGCTATGCAGACACCACCACCATTCCAGGCCACTATGTGTTATTTTGGGAGCTTAGCCTCAATGGATCTACCCCAATTCCTCCCTCAGTTTTTGAGGATTGTTGCTTAACCATCGAAGAGTCGCTTAACAGTGTATATCGCCAAGGACGTGCGTCTGATAAGTCTATAGGGCCACTTGAGATCAAGATTGTCGAGCAAGGGACTTTTGATAAGCTTATGGACTATGCCATCAGCTTAGGAGCATCAATTAACCAGTACAAGACACCAAGGTGTGTCAAATTCGCACCCATCGTTGAGCTCTTGAGCTCAAGGGTTGTGACCTGTTATTTCAGTCCCAAGTGTCCTAAATGGGCCCCTGGACACAAGCAATGGGGCAAGAATTGAAGGGCGTGGAAGTAGTTTAAGACCTCTGTCTTTGTTGTCAATTGCTGTTTTTAAAGCCATTTCCAGGTTAATGTTAAGTAGCCATTTTAGGGTTAAGCCTTGCCTTACTGTTTTTCTTTCCCTTTTTCACTCTGTACTTGAATTTTTTAGCCCTTTTTTTATATAATATGCATAGTGACTTGTGGATTAATTAGCAATATTGTACAAAAACACTTCCTGCTGCGCGCTTCTTCCCTCGATTATTTTAGTCGGTTCTTTTTCCTGGCAAAGATCATCACCATTTTAGATATGGGAAAATGATTCTTAATTCGATCCAGGAATCCTGCCCACTTAAGTCTCATGAGACTTGCTGTACTGAAACGGCAAACAACGCAGACAAGAGATGAAGAAAGTCCTATTTTTGGGATAAAGCACACCAACTTTTACTATAGCTAGTGATTTATGCATGTGTGGTGCGAGTTAACTTTTGACTTGAAAACATATTAAAATAAATATAATTTTAAAATGAACGCATTCTTCCAGTCTGTCAGGTAAAGAAGAAGCAGACTTTTGTGCCATTTATGCCAACTAGTAGCCAATTGTAGGATGGAACAGACAGCATCAGTGAAAAAAGAAGATCACAAAGAACCACGACAGCAGGGATTTCAAGTGAACACCATACTTGGGTGGAAAAACAGCTTAATTAGCCGAACCTGGACTCTCCTGTCACTATAGTGAGCCTAGTTGAGAGGTCGAATTCAGATTGTTAAGGAGTTTTCCACTCACTGCCTTGGTTTGGGAGCTAGTATATGACAAACAACAAGATTACATTTGCATGTTTACAAAGCTAGGAGTCATTATGTGTGTGTGTATATATATATATATTACCCCTGCAATAACAGAGCCCTATGAGGCTATGACTACAGCTGCTAGATTCACAATATTCAAACATTATTTTAGTAATCGTAGGGGTATCAAATTATCAATGCGTCGGTCTATACGTGATTTGATGTAATAATCGTATGAGGTATATGATGAGTGTGTCAGCTGAATAAATCCTCGATGAAAATCGTCTGGAAGTCATGCAGAGGGTCAAAAGACAAGAACTGTTGATAGGGCAGGAAGTTTTTGTTTTGGAGTGGCAGGGCCGATAAGGAAGAATCAGTTCTGTTCCCTTTCTCCATAGCCATTGTCTGGGAATGCAGAGACATCAATAATAGCAGTCTGCAGTCTGTCATTAACCAGACAATGATCCCCAGAAAAAGAGACGATTCTCAGGGACGAATCCTCAGTTTTTAGATAAAGAAAAAACAACAGGTAGAGCTTACCCTTACTTGACGATAAGATCAATCTTTTGTTTCTGGTGCATGCTTGCTGCGCCTCTGTACGCGTGTGGCGGGGCGGTGCGTTGCGGTGCGGTGCGAGTACATATGGTGGGTCTGTCAGCTTTCCTGCCTGTTTATTATTGATATTTTCTTTTTATTTATAAATGTATTAAAATTATTTTATTTTATTTTAAATTAATTTTAATATTGAAATTTTTTCTAAAACACAGTAAAATATTAATTTAAAATAAAATATAAAAATAATTTGTATTTTATTTTTTTCAAAAACAATTTTAAAAGTCAGTGTAAAACAATTTAAGTCTTTCTCCACTCAATGACCTCGGTTAGGAATTGTTTAATTGTTTGCATGTGTTGATGAAGTATTGTATAGTGTTAACGAATCAAGTCAAATTTTAGCAATGCCATGCAAATTAAATACAATTTTTTAAAACCAAAAGTAAATATATGATTTTATAACAACAAATAAGCTAATATTTTTCTTAGCAACGCAGCATGTTGGAGATAAAATTTCGAACCATGAATCCTCGAGAATTGATATGTTTTTTTTCCATCTAAAATTAACAATGATAGCATAACTACATTATTCTTCGGCTATTATTAACTTGAGTGAACTTAACTTTTTATATCTATTTAGAGTCTGTTTGGGATGGCGGTTGTACCGCCGTTTCCCTAAAATTTAATTTTTTTTTTTCATTTTAAATGAATTTTTTTTAGTGTTTTTAAATTATTTAGATGTGCTGATGTCAAAAATGATTTTTAAAAAATAAAAAAATATTATTTTGATGTATTTCTAAATGAAAATCACTTTCAAAAGCAACCGCAACCGCTCTCCAAAACAAGCCCTTAGTTGATAAGGTTATAATAAGATTATTTTATTTTATTTTATTTTATTTAAAAATCAGGTTAATCAAAGAGCTTAGTCAATATCTTTCAGGTTTAAATTATTGTTTCAAGTTTAAGAACAATACTAAAAACATATTCTTCAAAGTCTAGATTTTTTTTTTTTATATTCCAAATATTCTTTTGGTATTGACCGCAGCAACAGTAACTTGGTATTTGGATAATTTTTTTTATTAATATGGGTATCTAGGTCAATTTACATGTATCTTGACTAATCTCACGGGTTCTAGAATTGACAACCATCATATTAGCAACCACAAGATTCGAACCTGAAATCGCAATAGAAACAAACCTATTAGTTGGTAAGTCAAATTTCTTTTCATTTCGTTTCAGTATTTATTTTTTGAAAATTAACGACAAACTTTCATATTCTATTTTTTTTATCATCTTTACTTATAATATCTTATTAAACTCATCTTCTGCTATTTTAACCATCAGTATTTATTCATGTGTCTCCAAAAGATGTGTTTTTGTTTTTGTGCATGAATCTGGGCGAACCCTAACCCCCAAGTCATAACCTGTAAGCTTATCTTCTGCTATTTTAACCATCCGGAAAGCACATGCAGGATTGAAAAAACAAGAGGGTCGATTGAAACTTCGAGCCATTAACAGGCAAGTAAACCAGCGATGACTGTGAAAGTAGTCTTTTATGGTTTTCAGTGAAGCTGATAATGGGACAAAAAAATTGATTGACTGATAGACAGTGAGAGTTCAACAGCAACAGTGAACTCAAACATGGCTTCCAAGAAAAATGAGAGTAGCTAGCTAGCTAGCCTGTAAATTTTAGGGTTCATCCATGCCCTACTGCTACCACGAAGATGATGCAGTTGTTTGTTTAAGTCAGTCAAATATCTCGAGGTTGGGGGAATCCACTACAGCTCCCCCAAAATCCTGTGCTGAAAATCAGTGTCTCCTTTGCCTGAATAACAACAAACAAACAAACAAATTGAAAGAAAGAATCTCTTCCAAATTATTGATCTCTCGGAGCCGAAGGTGACGGCCCAGCTAGAAATTATTGGAAGCAAAACAGCCATTTGTCACCTCACACGGTGGTGACTCTAGACACGTCACATCGTCGTACACAGCACGTAGTCTTGGATCGAGACCTTGACTGGCCCTTCAGAAAACCCCACCCACACGTGGGGGAGATCCTTCATTGTTTACTGCGGAGCCTATGCCTTGTGAGCCCATTTCGGGCCCAAGAAATTGTCTCCAATAGAAGAATAATTTTGTCTCGCAATATCTTACAACAGCACTCTCAACATGCTGATGCTAGTCTTGCGCTCAAACAGTGGAAGATAGGCTTTCTAATTAATATCTTTCTTGCTACAGCCGTCTCTGCCAACCTCTCATCTAATTAATGGGGTCTTCGAAGCTATAAACCAAACAAAAACTATAAATTCCTGAAGCCAGGGATAGGGCGGAGAAGGAGAGACAGCAGGAAAATTGATAAAGAAAGTAGCCACCAAACCCACTGTTAAATACCTAATTAATGTTTTGCGATGCTTCTCTCTGCAGTGGCCACTTGGCCAGGACATGAGGATAACGACCAGACCTTGCAATTTCCATCAGGACTGATAACTACTTCGAACAGGAAGCAAGAAATGCCCTATCATGATAATTGTTTTAAGTCATTTGATTGTATTATTGGTAGCAGCTCCAAACAGGATGATAACAAATGGACGTACGTGGAAGCTTTGTCCTACTTTTCTTATGATAATGTTTCTGTTTCATCTACATTAATTGTAGAAATGAAAATGAAAATTTCAGATGACTTGGCCACGGATCCTTTTGAGTGTTGAATATTCTTTAAAAATACAAATATTTTTTGTTTGACTAATTCAAATTTTGTTTTGTAATATGTCCTTTTGACTAATTGATTCAAACTAATCTAATATATCAAGAAATCGACATAAAGTATCGTGGTATCAAAATTTGATGGAAAGAAAAAAGTTTAGTTAAGGGAAAGCCAGCACATTATCTTTACTGATACCAGTGCCCTTTAACATTTTCTTGCATACTGCTTTGTGCATTTCAACTTTTATGACCATTAAAACAGAAGCTAAATTATATGGGAAAATCACTATAGCTCACTACATAGATTACATAGATTACTGTGAATTGCTATAATATAATTTTTTTTATATTCTTTAGTTGCTAAAATTTAAGCCTTTGATTTGGGGCCCTTTGGTTTCTTTCATTAAAATATTATTTGGGGGTGTATGAGTCTTTTCCATTTTTTTTACACGGTGAAAATACTTTGTTGCACCCAAGGTTATCAACAAAATTAAAAACTATAGATCAAGGGCTTTCTTGATTTTTCACAAGTTTTATAGCAATTAAAATACTTTTTTGCCCCCAGACTAGAAAAATGTTGAGTAGTTGAAAAAAATTATTTCAGGTTTTTAAAATTTGATGTACAATGAAATAATGATTTTAATCTTATAAAAGACAAAAAAAGAAGAAGCTTTGTCTCTAAAGGAATTTCGGTAATTTTCATAGAGTTTTTTTTTTGGTGATTAAGAGGGGCTTGAGTATGTTTTGGTATTTTATGTGTTTTTTAATCAAAAAATAGTTGGCGCGTGTTTCGAACTCACCAGAGATTAAAAGGCGTCGATGCAATACAAGCGGTGCATGTGACACCGTCTGACGCCCAAATCTAGTCATATGTCATCTCAATAGATGAGTCGTTGTAGTCTCTTCCACATGGTATAACACATGTAGTCTTATGGTTGTGGGATTATCATTGGTGGTCAATTGTTTTCTTTCTTTTCTAGCCCTCGTAGCTGAAATACACAATTTTCCTTTTATTTTGTTGTTTGTTAATTTCATTCCTCATTCATTTAATTTCTTATTTCATCCAAATACCTTTTATGCAAGTTTTGTTATTTTTCAATGTTGTCCTTTAATTACATTTTTTTATTCAATCCTCATTCTTTAATATTTATTTTGTTTTAATTCCTTTTAAAGTTTATGTCCTTTTAAAGTTGTTTCTAATTTTTTTTGGTGTTTCTCGATCCATCTTTTTAATTTTGATTTTTTATTTTTTTTCCTCTTTTGTTTGACTTTTATTTATTTTCAATTTAGTCCTACAATTCTAATTTGTGCATATGATAGTTTTTTAATTGATACTTCTTCTTTTGATTTTTTTTTCCTCTTAGCTCTTTAGGCAAGGTTTTTATAGTTTTATTTCTTTCCTTTAAATCCAATTTATGGTTTTTTTTTTCAATAATGATAATATTTATTTTAATTTTGTCTGTTTCTTTTAATATTTTTTCGCTTGCTCTTTTATCAAAGTTTTTTTTATCCTGTAGAATAAGTTTATAATTTTTGTTATTTAAATAATAATAATTTTGATTATTGTAATAATAATAATAATAATAATAATAATAATAATAATAATATTTTACTATCATGGTTATAATGGTTATAATATCAATAATTATATTTGATGACTTTAAACCTCAAGACACCTTTAAAACAGTAAAAAAAAAAGCAAAATTGATTATTATTATTATTATTATTATTATTATTATTATTATTATTATTATTATTATTATTATTATTATTATTATTATGGCATAGCACAAGGTAATGATAGTAATAAGAATAAAAATTATAGTAATATTAGTTATAATTATGTTGACAATAATTATAATAATAATATAAACAATAATAATCATAACAATGATAATAACAATAATAATAATGATCATGACCATGATAATAATATCAATAATGATTAGAATATTACTTATTGATAATAATGATAGTAATAATGAAATTAATATTTTTTTATTATAATAATTATGTAATTCATCATTTGATATTATATTTGCTAGAAATTGAGTTTCACAATTTTTTCAGGTGTGGTATTTACGATTTAACATTCCAGATTAATGGTTTATGTGGCTCGATATTTTTTTTTCTTATTATTTTTTAATTTTATAATTCAACACTATTTTTTTGAAAATAAAAAATATCATCCATGTTTATTTAAATATATTAAATAAATCAATTCACATTGAGTTAGTTATATATTTTATTGAACAATCACACCAGACAAAAATCCAAGATAAAAGATGTGAGGATTTATTGTTTTACCTAGTTTTATAACATTGCAAAAAACAATCTATGCGCTTTTAATAAGTGTTTTTTACTTATAAAAAACATGGTTTGGTCTGCAATGGCATTTCACTATAACACTTGATAGTGAAACAATTGATGATGGATTGTTACACTTTGATTCAAAATGACATTTTCAAAATTTTGTTTTTAATTGTTTTGAGAATTTATTTATGTAACTTGAATCTTTTTTTATCCTTCAATATTGGATTTATTGAATATTAGATATTCATTTATTTTACTAAAAAGCCTTGGCATTTCATTGTGCTAATAAACTTTGAAATGTCGGCCTCTAAAAGGCATTTCATTGTTTTTTGTTATTAACATATACTAAAAGGTCTTGGCATTTCATTGTGCTAATAAACAATGAAATGTCAACCTCTTTTACCCTTTGATCTTAACAAAAACTTTTGCATATTGGATCTTAATTTTTTTTATATTTATAATTTTTAAAATTTTAAACTTAGTTTTATTTTCAATTTGATCCTCCAACATTGATTTTATTAAATATTATACTTTATAAGTTATCTTGATCTTTTTTCAATGGAGTTTTCCTGATCTTATGACCTAGGTTGTTGGTTTTGCCAATTAGTTGTGTTCACTAGGGTATTTATTTAAAAAAAAAATCAACTTCATCTTTTAAATTGGGTAGATTGAGCATTGATTCATAATTGTTTTTTTTATCTTTTTTATTGGATTATCATGGTCTCATGATCCATGTCACCTGTTTTGTTGGCCAGTCAAGTTGACTCGAGTATTTTTTGTCATTTTTTAATTGAATATATATATTTTTTCAATTCATCATTAAATAGTGGGTTGATTGAGGATTCAATTTTATATATTATTTTTTATTTTCTTTGTATAAAGTTATCTCGATCTCTGACTCGGGTTTGACAAGTTCACTCGAGTTGACTTGCTTTTTGTTTTTGTTATTTTAGTTGAAAGTTTTCTCAATTTTAATTTTGGATTGACTGAAAATTATACTCCATAATTTGTTTCATTTTGTCCTTTATGAGGTTATTTTGGTCTCGTGATTTGGATGACAAGTTTGGTCAATTCACTCAATTTTTTTCTTTTAAAAATAATAATTATCCTTCAACATTGTGTTTATAGGTAATTAATCTTGATAATTTATTTTAATTTTATTTATATGAGTTTATCTTGGTCTCATGATTTATATTTGATAGGTTAACCTAAATCGACTTGACTTATTTTTTTAGTAGAATATTGTTTCAATTTCATCATTTAACATTGGGTTGATTGAGGGTTGGTTTTAATAACTTATTTTTTATTTGATTTCTATAGGTTTATTAGGGTCTCATGACCTAGATAATTGATTTGATAGGTTAACCATAGTTGATTTTAGTCGATTTAATATGTTATCATTTTAATATTTTAAAAAATATGTTATTTTAATTTTTCTTAAGTCAAATTGTATTTTTTTTATCGGTCATTCATGTTATCTTTGAACTTGTCAAACTAACTAGGTGGAATCATGTCAATTCTATATAGTTAAAAAAATTCTATTGAAGACCACATTAATAGTATTTAGATAATTCTTATGTCCAAAAACATTTTTGATCTAACCCATAACATAGCGAGAGCAATGATCTAGTTCAACTCTATTTTCACATTGTTTAAGTCCTTTTTATACCTTAGTAAATGATCATATTGATAAAATAAAAAGACTAGATGAATTTTTACTATACAAATATTCCTTATGCACTTGCTCACAAATCACTATCGACCGGAACAATAATATTTTTCTTCTTTTATATATTTATTTAGATCGCTAAATTCTTTCTCTGTGGTTGAATCCTTTTCTAGTCAAATTGATGTTTAATTGCTTTAAAAATTTTAGCAAAGAAAAAGATTAAAAGATGAAGACCCAAGATGAAAAAGGTGGGAAAAATAGGTGGTTGTTTCAAAATGAGCTCAAAAATAAACTCTGTTCCTCCTACTTTCTACATTATCACTTTTCAACCCCTTTAGTTGACCAAAAATAAATTTTAGTCCAAAAAAATTTTATTTTTTGTTTTTTAGTTTCTGGTTTTATCTAGGAGAAAAGGTCATTGGATTTCAATAAAAGAGAGACAATGCAAGATGATATCAATTTAAACAACTAAAAAAAATTAAAAAAACCCAAACTCATCCATGTATTTGCCTTAAATAAAAAATATCTTTTTGTTATCTAACATTAAAAAAATCTTTTTTTTTCAGTTCCACATTATCTTTCTTTTTTTCAGTCCCACATGCTTTTCTTGTTTGTTGATACAATGCATGCCTGGTTTTATGTTGTTAAATGAAAACAAATAATTTGAGAGGTAAATATTTATAAAATTCGCTTTGATGCATGATTTAGATTACAGGTTCATTTAGGTCTTTTATTCCTATTTGAATTTTAATTTGGTCCTTTGTCATCAAGTTGCTTGAGAATTAAAGATTGTTATTTATTTATATATTTTTTTTATAGATTATCACAATCTCATTGCTTGGATTGCAAGTTGCAAATTGAACTAATAAACCCATATTGATTTATGTCAATTCAATATGTTAAGCCTGGCTCCAATTTGTTTTTGATGGGCTATCACATTCTTATTACTTGGGTTGAGAGTGGAGCTAGTTTACCTCTACCAATTTATATCAATTTAATATATATTAATTCCTCAATATTCAAAAGAATAAATATTCAATATATCACCATTAAAAATATATATTGTTCAATATACCTTTAATTTTATTATGATTATTTTAGAAAAAAAAGGTATGAATGTTTGGATATTTGTTTCTGTTGAAAAAGAAATAAACCGCGGCATAGTACTGCCAATCGTCTAGTTGTAAAACGATCCTCTCTCTCTGGTGTGTTTTTTGGAGGGTTCATCGGGTGCTGGACTGCTTTCTATCTCTTACACTAGTCATTCGTAAGATGAACAAAACAGATTGAAAGTTTGCATTGGCTAGGTCACTGCTTGTAGTTCTGTGATTTGTGTGTAGAAATTCTGGTTGTTAGGACTATAGGGCTGTGTTTGAGCAAGGCTGGAGAGTTCTGACTTAATTCGTTTGCAGCCCATATTATTGATTGCAATTTGCTTTGGTCTCTTTCCTAGATTGTTTTTTTTTTTTAAACATGGAAGCTAGATGGATCAAGGTTTTCAATTATGTTCTGTTCTGCCCGGAATAGCAGGTACATTTTGTTTCCATTCAAAAAACAGAACAAACCGAAATAAATTTTATCTCGCTCAAAATTTTGGTATGTTCCGGAAATTCCACCTAAATTCCAGCCAAAATGTTCTAATTTCATTTTGTCTATTATATTCCGGTTAAATAGTGTTTTTTTAACTAATGAATAGTCTTACAATATCAATCATATCTTTTAATCCGACCGTTAGATTGAGATAAACTTTTATGAGATGTCTCTTGACATATTTATATATATTATGTTAAAATTTCAGAGCAATTAGAGAATATAATAACCTTACGAGATTGATGATGACATTCTCGTAATATTATACAGGTTCATAATTTTATTCAGATTTTTTTTATTATGACTTTTTTTAGATTACTTTTTTCTCAATTTCGATTATTCAACAACGAGTTTATTATGAATTGAACTTTATAATTTGATTTGCTTTGCTTTATTTAAGGTTATCATGGTCTTATAACGGAGGTCACACATTTGAAAAGTTAACTTAGGTTAACCCGAGTTGATTTATTTTATCGTTGTTTCAATATTTTTTTAAGATGTCAACTTATTTTTTAAAAAATTATATTTTTATCAATTTTTCATGTTATCTTTGAATTCATCAAGACGGTTGAGTTATATGAGTTCAACTCTCATTTTTTACTTATGTTTGAAATTTAAATTGCATAATTCTAAATAATTTTATTTTTGGATTTGAATTAAATTGTTTTTTGAATTAATATATTTAATTATACACACACACACACATATACATACATAACCAATATAACCCCTAAATGGAGTGACGAAACACTTCGAAATCAAAACATTCTATTTTAATTAAAAAAATAAAATATCAACCGAAACAAAATTGACAACCTTAAAATGTACAACTATGCCCTAACGTATCCGTTTCATGACCAGCCCGCCCTTCAACAGGTACATACAGTAGTTCCATTATTCCTCGGAGTGCCCACCACCAGGTGCAAGATTGCCAAGATTGGTGGAACTGGCAAGTGATGCTTTGGTCAACAGAGTGAAATTTTGTTGGTAATTTCACATGGGTTCTCTGTCTCAAACCTAGCATGAAAGAAAAAAGAAAAATATGTTTGCATTTAGCAATCAAGCGCTTGAATTTGATATCAGTGTCCGAGAGAACCTCTATGATGACTGCTAGCCCTTGCTAGCTTGCTATAACTGTATGCAATATTATCATGGGAGCCCATTTGTATTCTTTAGTATGATATGCCTGTTCATATAAATTTGCTTCTGCAGATATATCAGTTGGTGGAGCAACTTATTTATGGTGCATCCATCTACTTAATTTTCTTCACTCATGAATGCTGCTGTGCTTCACTTGTCTGGAGAGACTTCAATTGAGAATTAACGTTAGATTTTGCAAGTGACTTTAGCCAAATGACTGCTTCTAGGTTAGGTTTTGCTTCATATTTTTGTTCAATTGCTCATTTTCCATGCTTTCTTGATGTTTATATGTTCGAATCACTTAATTAAACTTCACAAATAAAGTCACTGTGGAATCAGAAAAAGTTATGAACTATGTTGAAAATTTTCCAAGCTTCCTTTAAGGGTGTGAACTGTATACTGTATGCATGAAATCGCAACATAGAATTTATATATTGAATTTCATCCACGAGAGAATGAAGAAAACAGAGAAATTGTGAAAATGAACAATGTTCAATTTTCTGATTAATTCATCACTGTGATTACATTGTGTTTATATATACATAATCAAATGTTGTTATGTATTTAACAACTAAATAACTGATTTAACTAACCAGCTAACTATAATAACGAACTATCTAACTGTCTTCAACATGCTTTACATGTGCTTGAAACTGCTTGAAGATTGCCTTGCATTCTGGGCAGCTTCTGGGCAGCTTTCTGGGTTTGGTTGAAGATTGCCTTGCATTCTGGGCAGCATCACTTGAAGATTGCCGTGCATTCTGGGCTTGATCATGCTGTTGTTATCAATCACAGCAGCATGGATATTTATCAATGTCAATACTCCCCCTCAAGAGGAGACTTCAGGGGACTTCAGGAGGAGAATAGATGTTATGAAGGCTCATCTTGGACACCAAAGGGAAGAAAAGAGAAAAACCAAGTGCCTTGGTAAAAATATTCGCAAGCTGATTTTGAGAAGAAACATGGAATGTTCTCAATATCCCAAGTTGAATCTTCTCACGAACAACATGACAATCAATGTCTATGTGCTTCGTTCTTTCATGGTAGACAGGATTGGCTGCAATATGAAGAGCAGCCTTACTATCACAGTAGAGAAGAGCAACCTGCTGAGAAACCTGAAGGTCTTGAAGAAGACTGCGAAGCCAAACAACTTCACAACAAGTAGATGCCATGGCTCTATATTCTGCTTCAGCAGAAGATCTGGAGACTGTGGTTTGTTTCTTGGACTTCCAAGAAATCAAAGATTGATCAAGGAAGACACAAAAACCTGTTACTGATCTTCTAGAGTCCACACAACTGGCCTAGTCAGAATCACAAAAGGCCTTTATCTGCAAGCTTGAAGTGACTGAGAAAAATAATCCTTGTGCAGGAGAGGATTTAATGTATCTCAGAACATGATGAGCTGCATGTAAATGAGGCTCTCTTGGACTGGCCATAAACTGACTTAAAACTTGAACTGCAAAACAAATGTCAGGCCTTGTTATAGTAAGATAAAGCAATCTACCAACAAGCCTCCTGTATGCAGTAGGGTCTGGCAAAAGTTGACCCGAGTCCTTTGAAAATTTAACATTTGGTTCCATTGGAAAGTTGACTGGTTTAGAAGCCAATAAACCAGAATCTTCAAGAACTTCTAATGCATATTTTCTCTGACAAAGTGAAATTCCAAGCTCACTGCGAGCTATCTCCAAGCCGAGAAAAAACTTCAATGCACCAAGATCCTTTAATTGAAACTTATCATTAAGTAGTTGAATGAATTTGGAAAGTTCAGCTGCATTATCACTAGCAACAACAATATCATCAACATACACTAATAAAGCAATAAAGGACCCCTTCAAACTGCGAGTGAATAATGTGTAATCAGCCTTGGACTGTATAAAACCAAAGTCAAGGAGAGCATTGGAGAACTTAGCAAACCATTGTCTCGAAGCTTGCTTGAGACCGTAGAGTGACTTATTGAGCTTGCACACTTTTGACTCCCCCTTGGTACTGAAACCAGGGGGTAAAGACATGTATACCTCTTCATCTAATTGACCATGAAGGAAGGCATTATTCACATCCAATTGGTGAAGATGCTAGTGTTTTGCAGCTGCTACTGCCAATAGTGTGCGCACAGTAGTAAGCTTGGCCACAGGGGAGAATGTCTCATAATAATCCAATCCCTCACATTGGTTATAACCCTTGGCAACTAACCTAGCTTTATACCTTTCCAAAGTACCATCAGATTTTAGCTTCACCTTGTAAACCCATTTACACCCAATCACATGTTTTGAGGGAGGTAGATCAACCACAGTCCAAGTATCATTGAGCTCAAGTGCTTTAATCTCATTATTCATTGCCTCACACCAGTCTTTGTGTTTAACAGCTTGAGCATAGGATGTGGGCTCAACAAGTACAAAAATAGATAGACTAAAACATTTTTGAGTGGAAGAGAGTTTATCATAGGAAAGTACAGAATCAAGGGGATAGAGAGTACCTGAAGCTGTAGTCGATGGTGTGGGGGTGGAAGTGGATGTGGCAACATGACAATGATAGTCATGTAAATAACTAGGTTTCTGTTTAACTCTAGAAGAACGTCTACTAGGCAATTCTTCTGAAACAGAGACAATGTCTAAAGCAGAATTATGACAAGGATCTGAAATGGAAGTATGGGGGCTAGGACTAGATTGTGGAAGTGAAGAACATGATGATGGAATGGATATTTGAGAACTAGAACTGGATGGGCTGAAGTTGTGAGTGTTTGAGGTAGGTGATGATGATGATGATGTAGGTGGAAGAATGATAGTTTCAGGCAGTGAAATAGGTAAAGGTAAAACAGGATTAGTGATGGTTGATTGTTGTTTGAGAGCAAAGGGAAACACATTTTCATGGAAAATAACATTTCTGGATACAAAAACATTATGAAGTTGCAAATCATAAAGTTTATACCCCTTCATGCCATATGGATACCCAATGAAAATGCAAGGTTTAGCTCTAGGGTCAAATTTTTGTCTATTTCGAAGAAGGGTGTTTGCATAGCAAAGGCAACCAAAAACTCTTAAATGAGAGTATAATGGAGAGGTTTTGAATAGGATTTCATAGGGAGATTTATTGTGTAAAATGGGAGTAGGAATGCGGTTCATTAAATGAACAGCAGCAAGGATGCAATCTCCCCAGAATTTAAGAGGCAAATGTGCTTGAAAAAGAAGTGATCTAGCCACATTGAGAATATGCTGATGTTTACGTTCCACAATAGAGTTTTGTTGTGGTGTTTCAACACAACTAAGTTGATGAACAACACCTTTGGAAGCATAAAAAGAGTCCATGTTGAACTCAGCACCATTATCAGACCTTAAGGTTTGGATTTTTGCATTGAATTGTGTCTCAACTAGAGTAAAGAATGCTTGAATGTGGTTTCTAGTTTGAGACTTATTCTCTAAGAGGTGAATCCATGTAAACCTAGTATGATCATCAACAATTGTTAAGAAATAGGAAGAGCCCGAAATGGACTTTGTAGAGAAAGGTCCCCAAATGTCACAATGTATCAATTGAAAAGGATGTGTAGAAAAAGATGAACTATGGGGAAAAGACAATCGATGTTGTTTAGCTAGTGGACATACATTGCAACTTTTATTTGATTCATGTAAAAGCTGTGGAATTACATGAGAAAGAGATTTGAGTGGAAGGTCTGAAGGATGGCCTAGTCTGTAGTGCCATAAACTGAAATTTTCAAAGCTAATACAAAAGCTAGCCGAAGCTAGATCATTTATTGAATTCTTAGACAAGAAATTTGCAGGAATGGAAGAAGCAGAAAATTCAGTAAGAACAGACATTGATGGTTTCAGTAGATGATATAAGCCTCCATCTTCTTTACCCACACCAATCGTTTTCCAGCTTGTTAGATTCTGAATAAAACAAAATCTTGGTAAGAAAATGACACAACAATTCATGGTGTTTATCAATTTGCTAACAGAGATGAGATTGAATGAGAAAGATGGAATGCAAAGAACATTTGTAAGAACAAAACCATCTGAAATTCTAATTGTGCCAATGTGAGTGACAGAAGCAAATTGACCGTTTGGAAGTTTCACAAACTTGGAAACAACTGAAGTAATGGTGGTAAAGAAGGAGATGGAACAGATCATGTGATCTGTGGCACCAGTATCGATTATCCAAGGTGTTTTGGAAGGGTTTGAAACATTCTGTGGGGATAATGATAAAGAAGATGCGAAAACAGAATGCCTTGAATCAAAATTGCAGAATTGAGTTTTAGTCAAAAAATTACCTGCACTTGTATAACCCTCACCTTGTGCTACAACTTCTGTTTCATTACTGTTAAACATAGAGACTTGATTCAAAGATGAATTGTGCTCTGAATTGTCAGGTTTCAACATGCTAAGAAGCTGCTGGCATTGTTCATAAGTAATAGGCAGCTGAGGTCCTGATACTTGATGAGCACTAGGAAAAGCATTCTTTCCTTTGTTGAATTTGTAGCCAGGGGGAAAACCATGCACTCTGTAGCACTTCTCCATCGTATGCCCAGAAATACCACAATGAGAACATGTAGGTCTATCCTTTCGAAAGGATGAAGACCTGTTACCTGCAAACCGAGCTGAGGGCACTGCCTTTGTAAACAAGGCAGTTGTATTTTGATTAAAAGAAGGGCTTGCTGAAGAAATCATGCGTTGCCTTTCTTCTTGAACAACAAGGGAGAAAACTTTGTTGATTGGAGGAAGTGGATCCATCAACAAAATTTGACCTCTAACTTGTGAGTAATTCTCATTCAATCCCATAAGGAATTGATATACATGCTGCTGGTGATGGTATGCCAAAATAGTCTTCAAAGCTCCACAAGTGCATGTAGGGATTGGCTGGTGATTTGCCAATTCATCCCATAGTCCCTTCAATGTAGTAAAGTATCCACTGACTGAATTATTTTCTTGACACAGAGAAGCTATGGACTTCTTCAATTGGAAAATTCGTGGCCCATTGTGTTGAGAAAATCGATCCTGAAGATCCTTCCAAATTTCAGAAGCATCATCAATATAGATGATACTATTCACAATTTCTGTTGAGACTGAATTGATCAACCATGAGAGAACCATGTTGTTGCAGCGAGTCCAAGCCAGTCCTTGGGAATCATAAAGATTTGATGGTTTAGGCAAGGTTCCATCCACGAAGATCAGCTTGTTCTTAGCCAACAAAGCCATCATCATTGCCCTCTTCCATGTGTTGTAATTATCACCATTGAGTTGTTTTGATACAATCATAGCACCAGGGCTGTCACCGTGGTGTAAAAAGAAAGGATTAGATGAATCCATTTCTGTTGTATAACTGATGCTTTCTGCCATTGTTAATAGATGAACAATCGAAGAAGCTTGAATCAATCAAGAAAGAAATTTGAAGATGAAGAATTAATCTTCAGAAAAAAAAAATGCTCTGATACCATATTGAATTTCATCCACGAGAGAATGAAGAAAACAGAGAAATTGTGAAAATGAACAATGTTCAATTTTCTGATTAATTCATCACTGTGATTACATTGTGTTTATATATACATAATCAAATGTTGTTATGTATTTAACAACTAAATAACTGATTTAACTAACCAGCTAACTATAATAACGAACTATCTAACTGTCTTCAACATGCTTTACATGTGCTTGAAACTGCTTGAAGATTGCCTTGCATTCTGGGCAGCTTTCTGGGTTTGGTTGAAGATTGCCTTGCATTCTGGGCAGCATCACTTGAAGATTGCCGTGCATTCTGGGCTTGATCATGCTGCTGTTATCAATCACAGCAGCATGGATATTTATCAATGTCAATATTATATGTTAGAAATAAACTAAAATTAGTCCTCAAGAGAGATTTGTTTTGTAGTTCTTGAGTTCGAATCAGGACATATTTACTTTGTAAGAATCTGGAACAGCTGAAGTTTTATTCTCTAAACCTGAACCCGCAAAGAGTGCCTAAAGAACGGTGTATTTTCTCGAATCCAAAAAAAAGAAACTAAAATTATTTGATAGTTTAGAACTATATATGGCACATGCAATTTAAATGTTAACTTAGCTGGATAGAAGCAAAACATTAACCTGCACTCAGCTTCTGCAGATTATTTGATATCGAAGCTGTGCTCCTTCCGGCTTCAATCTTTCAATTATAAAATTTATCTCTCATTTTCTCCACACCCCTAGTTTTCTGTGTGACTAGGGAATGACCTGAACATGTAACAGTGGCTAACCTCCACATACCTTATCTGCGGCATCACTCGCTGCGCCATCTCCCACTCCATTTGCAATCTTGGAAGGAACTTTAAACATAAGCCCTCGAGCTTATGTCATTACAACCCTCAGAGGTAGGACTTCTGGACTTTATGTCTCCATTTCCAATGCAAAGATTTTGCAAGTGGCATAGTGATGTGGGATTAATCCATCGCGGGTTAACTACTCCGTGAAAATGTCCGAGATACATCTCTTCTAGATACGGAGTGTTAAGGAATTAACTCATCTAAAAGTTTAAGCTGATAGGTGAGATCCCAGAATATGATTTATATTATTCTCTAATACACCTCCTCAAGTGAAAGTCCTTTGGGCTTGAAACTTGCATAGACCCACATTACCTTGTGCTTGATTTTTTTTATCAAATAGAATGGGGATGGTGAGATTCGAACTCGTGACTGCTGGGTCAATAAGGCTCTGATACTATGTTAAAGAACCATCTCACCTAAAAGCTCAAGATTTTAGGTGAGATCCCAGAATATGATTTATATTTTTCTCTAACATGGAGGTGGAGGGGAAATCCATAACTGAATTTTAGCCTTCTTTTGCAGTTAATGCACGTGGAAATTGCTACAAATCCTTCTCCGAACTTCAGTTGATTGAGCTTTCGATTTCAGAAAGCCTCCGATGGCCTTAACGGCCGGCCAGAGGAAGTCGACGGCATTTCTGCATTATTTCTTTCCCCACCTCTTCCAAATCAGAATGCTGTTTTGCTTCCTCATTTGATGAAAAAGCAATTTTGCTGAACGATGCCAAGCATTCTTCTTCATTTAGGGTTCTCGGCTGATGAATCCGTGCTTTCTCAACTCCCATTTCTGCTGCGACACTTTCTATTCGCTTAGTGATTATTATGCAACTACTCCATCACTCCCTCTGTGGTAGCGTTGCACGCATTCTGTCTCACCAGCCTTCAACTGCAAACATCATCCAATGCTACATTGAATCGTAGACTAATATTGTAAGATATAAACCCAATACAAAATACCTGATTTTTCTGATATTTCAGAAAAAATAAAACCTTATTAACAAAAATAAATATTTTGTTTTAGTTCATACAGTCAAATCTTAAAAGTTTTCCTCAGTATATTTTTATATAAAGACAAAATTGCATATTTTTCATGTTTGAAAATACAAAATAAATATTGTAACTACTTTATAATAATTTCTTAGAGTTTGACCGAAATATCAAAAACCTTATACCATTCATTTTGCTGACTTGATATTTTAAGCATTAGGATTTAACTGTATATTTAGTATTTGGAGATAGAAAATTACACTATAGAGTATATCCTCGTGTGTTAAAGATAAAAAAAAACACGGCAATAAAATTCAAGATTTACTCATTAAGGTATAAACTCCTTCACGAAGAAAGATCCATCTTGAGCCTTCCATGAGACCAATAAATAAAAAAATTGATCTAGAAAAACCATTAAACAATAATGTAATTTATATTAAGTAAGTAGCACGTGATGTGTCTTTAGGCTTAAATACTTTTCATTAATTTATAAGGAAGTATATATCCTGTTAACTTGGATGGAAAATGATTCAATTCACCCTTATATTTTTTGTATCACCATAACCTAAATCTGATTCTCTTTAATAAAGCAACATGACACCCTATGATATCATCACGTCGTTTAATCTTATTAACCAAACCAAGCTACTATGCGCCACTAGAATCTATTGTACTAATCCATGTTACCCTCTTAATGTTTTTATTATTTATTTTACTATCTTTATTAAAAATAAATAGAAATTCGTCGTCTCATTATCCTTATTCGAACCCTGTTTAAATCATTAATGATATATTTGAGAACACCAAATCTGAAGGAACTCTGTCAAGAAATCATTGAAATCATGTCTGATGAAGAATTAATTTAGACACGATGTTTATAAATGTTCTGGGAGCTATTGGATTTGACGTGGTTGTCAAAAATCGTATCTAATAATATCCTCAGTCATGTTAATTTTATTTCGTCTTCAAAATATTGTTTCTTTCCCTTTTATATTTTGTTCCTTATTTTGGATTTTTCATTTTTTTTCTTTTGCATAAGTTTTTTTCCCTTTGTTTTATTAGATAGGAGGAAAGGATGACGAAAGTTTAGGCATTTTTTACACATTTTGAGCATTGTGATAGTTTATTTTACATGGTTATATGTGCATGTTTGGAATGATTTGGGGTTTACGATGGTCTTTGTTGCTTTATTTCCTTCTATCATGTTAGGTGTTTGTTTGGCACAAGGTTTTTTCTTTGTCTCTTATTTAAGATCAAAAAAATTGTTTTATTTTATTATATGCACACACACACTAATGCTCTTTTGTTTTAGAACAAATTTATTGTAATAGGTTGTTAGGCTGACTACTAATTTGTATGGGTTAAGACTTTTTTATGGGATTTTATTGTTTTGAGTGGGGGGGGGGGGGGGTTGTTTCAAGTTAGGGGGTGTTTGACATTGCATTTTAAAAAATTTTTTGAAAAAAAATTAATTTTTTATTTTATTTTAAACTTTAAATTAAAAAATGGTGTTTTATAAATCATTTTGATGTGTTGATGTCAAAAATAATTTTTTTTTTAAAAAAAAATATTGATATATTTTTTAACGAAAAATTAAAAATAAGCACAACTATATTCTCAAATATTTTTGAATCATTTTAATGTTCAACAGATATTATGATAGAGATATGTTTTTTTTTTTTTTTTGATAACCGGGGTGTCCGGGCCAGTTTACGCGCACCACAACTATTCCCCGGACTCACTGAACAACATTTAAGGCACCGTGGGGATGACAGACGTGCATAGTGGGACTTGAACCCTGGTGCAAAGGAAGGAAACAAATTCCTCCAACCGATAGGCCAACACCCCACTTGTAAGAGATGTTTTTTTTATAACATGTTTGACGGCTTTCAGGCTTGGTTTGTGCGAAGAGTTTGTTTGCTTTTATTTTTCTGATCTTCTTTATCAATAACTCATTTTTATCGACTGCTTTTTATTTGCCAAGAACCAAAAGTGTACTGTTACTGTAATTTCAATCATTTCAAGGGAGGGTAATGTTACTTGCAAAGAGTAGTGTACAAAGGCAATCATTGAGTTCTAGGAAGTCATCCATGTCCCATATCGAAAGGGAAGAAAAGAACGCTCCATTTGCAATAAAAAAAATTAAAAGCTTTTTCAAATAAAGAATCTTTGAAATTTCTTCTCTTTTTTTGTCGAAATTAGAAGCTTTCTTTTGTTTGTTTTAATTGCCTGAAGTGTGGTTAAAATTATATTTTAAAGTATTTTTTATTTGAAAATATATCAAAATGATATTTTCTATTTTGTTTTTAAATATTTTTAATATCGGCATATGAAAATAATTTAAAAATATAAAAAAACTTAATTTTTTTTTAAATATTTAAAAAAAACAGCTCCTAAGATATGCAGTGGTTTTCTATACCGTTGGACAGATGCAAGCAGTCATGGCTGGTGGGACTATTACATGGACGGTGTCGACTTGTGGAAAGCAGGGTTTGATGAAATATGGGGAGGGGTAGGCTCCTCCACCTTTGGAAAAATATAATGCAATTAATTTATAAGAAATGCCTTATCAGAATGTTTTTAATTATGATAAGATTTTCATAATCTAATTGTTCTATAACTTATCATCGTAAACACATCAATATTTGTAATTAATAATGAATAAATTCATATATTTCCTTTCTTTTGTCGAGGCCCCGTGATCTAGGGTCTCTTTTACAGCATCACGCCTTCCATCATTTTACAAGAAAACATCATTCCTTTATCATCGATATTTTATGAATTAATTAAGTATATATGCGTTTGGTTTAGCTAGTTTTAAATTAAATAAATTAAAAAAAAAGAGTATAATTAAGTCCAAGAAATCATGTTAGCTTTCTGCATGCTAACATAAGATAATTGTCAAAAGTTTGTGCCAACATGCATGACATGAAAGGTAGAACTTTATTCAAACATCTTGAAGCTTTGTTTTATATATAATATATTTTATTAGGTGTAATGAAACCCGAACTACATCAATAGATTATGTCGTACGGACACGTTGACAGTGTTTCACACGCATGCACCTTAAAGTCAGCCCGTGTTACGTCATTTGGTCGTGGAAACTGCCCATCTGCTATGTCACTTGGTGTGCCGCCATGTCCTCTGTCTCCCGGTGTGGCGCATGTCGGTGTCCTGTGGCCAGTGAATCGCCGGTGGATAGTTTTTAGTTTTTTCTCTCTCTTGCCGCCAGAAATTACATGTAAGTCCTTCATGTTTGTAATTGTTTTATTTTAGTCATGTTCTTTTGATTTGGGTTTTTTTCCTGATTTCTGCGATGAAAATTTTAATGTTTTTCAATTGTACCCTTCAATTCAAACTGATTATATATGTTGGTTTTCATTTCAATGCTTATTCTTTTGATTTTTGGTTTGCTTTTGTTCTTCAATTTTTCTGGTATGCAAGTTTTAATTTGTTTTGATTTTTTCTGATAATTGAAATTGGTCATATATGTTAATTTTCATTTTGTTTCTTTTTTTTTTAATTTTTTAACAAAATTACACTAGAATGTTTTTAAAAATGCTTTTATTTGTTTCAGTCCCAAGTTTTTTATTTGTTTCAATTTTGTCCTTCAATTGAAATTAATTATATATTTTATTTTTTATTTCAGCCCTTATTCTTTGAATTTTTATTTGGTATTAATTCTTTTTGTTTTTTCAATCCTTCTTGGACAGTGTTTAATTTTTTACCGGTATTTATGCTTTTAATTTTTGTTTTTATTTTTTGTCATTTTATTTTTTATTGGGGTTTTATTTTTATTTGGTTCATTATTGAAATTTTAATTTATGTTGGTGATCATTTTAGAATTAATATTTCTTTTTTTCCCTTTATTCTTTTTTTGTGTTTTCTGTTATTTATATTTGTTCTTCGGATGAGATGATTTTATGATTTCATTGTTTGCACAATAATAATGATAATTTTAGTGATTTTTTTATTGTTTTTTTGTAAAAATGTTTTTCTTTTTTTATTCTTTGGGGCAATTTAATGATTTTAATTGTTTGGGAAATAATATTGATAATAATTTTAACTATTATAGTCAAGATAATAACGGTAACGTAGGGATGGATTTTCAATGATGTTTTCTTCTTTTTTGTAGATAGAAAAATAACTAGTTATTTTTATTATTTGATTATTGCAGGTGTTTTCAAAATTTATATTTTATCTGTTGTGTTTAATTTAAATTGGATTATAAAATGAACTAATCCTAATACAATGAATTTGATAATTCAGGTATCCAAATCTTCTTGATTTTTTAATGATAATGATAATTTTATACTGGTAATTTTGTTGAAACCTCCTAAACATATAAATTTATATCGATTAAAAATCATATATTTTATAATAAACTTACACTTTACAAGAATTCTGTAAAGATTTATTATTTTATTTAAATTCATATTATAATAAAAAAATCTCATATGATTACTATTTTTTACATTGAAAAAAAAAATGTTCTGTCGCGACGAGACGTGGATAAATAACTTCGTATTTATATATAATTTGGTTAGACGACTACACACAACTAGTATTATATTAGAAGGGTTGTATTTTATTTCTGTTTTTGTAGGCATAACTTAAGAGTTTGAAAGTTAAAATAAAAACAAAAATCATAGAAGAGGTCAGGCATAAGTCACGAGTGGGGGCCTGCATAAGCTACACGTGGGCCAACTTTAACATTTAACAGGCTACGTGCCTTGAACAGGTTTGGTTATCTTAAATATCCAACGACCAAGACGACGTACAGCCACATATACACCAGGTTACAGGTTCAGTCTTTGGTCCACGTGTCAAATCATATAGCTAGGGACACCTAGTAAGATAACCCACGCGCTACATAATCATTATTTTTAGAAAACTTTTGTCTTAAAAACAGTGTCACAATAGACTGGACTCTTCACGGACAGCAAAGCATCGCTTGTACTCCACCCCTTCACTCCTCACTTGTCACGGTTATCGACCGCCTTGGGGTCTAATTCAATTATTGAATTAAATTATAACTATTTTTATTCAATTTTAAACTCTTTATATTGAATTATATTTGATATTGAGTTTTAAAATATTAAAAAAAATTCTTTTTTTTTATTTAAAATTTTTGTTTTTGATGTTTTAAATTATTTTGATTTGTTGATGTTAAAATAATTTTAAAAAAATATAAAATATTATTTTAATATATTTTTGAACAAAAATACTTTGAATCAATATCAACCACATTTACAACAAACCTTTTATTTTTCCGAACAGCTTAAGTTTTACAAAATCGATCAACTTAGGTATCCAATCATAAATTTACTAGATTAACTTATTTAGTAGAGATTTGATAATTATGCTTTTTAGTAACAAAAATAAAAAAGAAAACAAAACTACAATTTCATGGCAAAAATTATGTAAATTATAACTTAGTCTTTTTTATGTTTAGATCTAATATGTTATCAGTGTTCAATGAACTCTAAAGTTAATAACTTCTGAATAGATTAAGGTTTTTTAATCTTTAAATTAATTATATGTAGATATTATTTTTTGGTTTTTTTTTATATAAACTGATATAATATATTAATTATAAGTTAACAGTTAAAACTAATTATGAGATTAGCTCATGATTTAAAAACTAGGAAAATCATTGTTACTATTATTATGTAGATACTAAGTTTTAGAGGTTGTTTGAAAGTGTAATAAAATTTATTTATTTATAAATATATTAAAATAATATATTTTTTATTTTTTAAAAAATATTTTTAATACTAACACATCAAAACAATTAAAAAACTAGAAATAATAATTTAAAACTAGAAAACCTTAATCTGTTCTAAAACATTTCAATACTCAAATTAAATTTTGCATGTGAATGACACTATTGAGCACTGACACATGATAACATTGTTTCTCATTGTCAGCTAGATTTGAGACGAAATAAATATGATTTGTGACTGAGAGTGTGATTTATGTTGTTTTTGATGAGAGTGTGATTTATGTTCCTTTTAAAAGTGTTTTTCATTTAGAAATGTATTCAAATGATGTTTGTTTTATTTTTAAAATTTTATTTTTGATATCATCACACGCAAATTATCTAAAAACATTAAAAACATTTAAAAAAATAATAATATATTATCGATTTTTGTTATGTTGTGTTTAAAAAAGTTGATATATCTTGTTTTAATTTGAAAAAAAGAATAGATTAGATCAAAAAAATTTGTTTTGCTTAGAAACTCAAATTGTTATGTAAATTTCACTCAAATTTCACTTGCATTGTTGTGGTTGTATTGCAACCAAATATTGTTTTTGGTGTTTGATTTTTTTATAAAAAAACATCTGTTTAATTTTATGGTAAGAATTTTATTTTTTAATTCGACTATTGAATTAGACTGAAATTTTATGTAGAGTCTTCTAGTATATTGCTTTATCTTAGGTTAAATGTTTAGACCATTCAGAGTTAGAAAAGCCTAATGAGACTTCTAATGATATTTTTATTTTTATTTTTCAAATTTGAAAGAATTTTCTCAATTTTATTATTCAATAAGATTGAGAATTAAATATAATAATTTATTTTGATTTGTTTTAATAGATGTTATTCTGATCTTTTTACTTGAGTCATGAATTTAAAAAGGTTAGTTTATATTGATCCAATTACTATTGTCTAGCTTGTTTTTAGATTCATTAAGTTAATTAAATCATATCGGTTCAACTTTTTTTTTTATTTGTGTTTAAAATTTAAATTATATAATTTTAAATTAATTTATTTTTAAATTTGATTTGAAATCATGTTTTGAATTATATATATATAAATTCACAACTTGCTTCAAAATAGTGACTTTTTTACTGCATATGCACTAGTTACCTTCTTCTTTGGACTCCTAATTGACTAAAGTGGCCTTTACTAGTTAACCTGATTGATTGATTAGTATAATGGTGATGCAATTAAAAAAAGCTTTTATAAGTTTTGTTTGCATGCATTTAGAATTTGTTTGTTATTAGGGTGAGATCATTTTATTATTATTTTAAATTTTTTTTCTAATGTTTTTTATTGTGTTTTGTGTGATAATATTAAAAATAAATTTTAATAAATAAATAGAGTATCATTTTAGTATATTCTAAAATAAAAAATATTTTTAAAATTATTATAGATACAAGATTTTAGATAAATTATTAAAGTTTGCTTGCGATGAGGGGAATTGGCTACTGACATTTTCATCATTGCAGTACTTTTAATTCTTTGACAAGCAACTTTTGAATCAAATAATTATAGTACTAACAACTTAGATAACGATGCATGCGTGGGATTTACTATTTAGATTATATCGATGTATCAATTCTTCTTGGACCCGATGTCTTTAGGTGAGTTTTGAGAGTTTTCTGTTTTTTGGTTTTTTTTAAAAAAATATAAAACTATTTTTTTAATATTTTATGATGATTTTGATAAAATAATATTCAAAATAAAAAAATAAATTAAAAAACATCATACATTATTTTGTGTTGTCATTACCTCAATTGAGTTTAAAGTCTAATCCAAGTTTCGATAGTGTATCAACGTATTTTTGGTAGAACATTGATTTTAATTTTTAATTTTTTTGGATTCGATAAAATCTTATTTCTTTTTAGATATTTTTTATGGATCCGGATTATATGAGTGAAACCTAGGTTGTACTAGATTGTTACAAGGTGAGCATGTCTTGACTCGAACACGAGACCTACAAAACAAATTATAAGTTATTTGCCATCATGCCACATTCCTTGGATACGATATTAATTTTATGATCATTCTCCAATACCGATGATTTCATTTCAAGCTTATTTTGAAGAATTAATAGTCTCTTAAACCAATATTTGCTAAGTATATTGGTTCTATATATAAAAAGAAAAGGATCAATGTTTTGGAATCCTACTACACACATCACATAAAGTTAGGAGACCATGCATAAAAAAAGAAATCCACTAGTTCATTGAAAAGTTTGTCAATTTTGTTTTGGTTGGTGTTTTGTTTTTTTAATTGGAACGAAATGTTTCAGTTTCAAAGCGTTTTGGCGCGCCGTTTTGGGATTGTATTATTTATGTGTATATATATAATTAAATATATTAATTAATTTTTTTTAGTTCAAATCCAAAAATAAAATTATTTAGAATTGTGCAATTTAATCTAAAAAACGACACAATAAAATGATTTTTCTAAACAAATTTATGAACATGTATAATATCACGAGAATGTCATTATCAATCTTCCAAGGTCATTACATTCTCTAATTGCTCTAAAATTTTAACATAATATATATAAATATGTCAAGAGACTTCCCATAAAATTTCATCTCTTGGAATAAGAGATATGATTGATATTGTAAAATTATTTATTATTTTAAAAAAATACTATTTGGCCGAAATAAAACGGGCGGAATGAAACTGGAACATCTATGCCAAAATTTTGGCAAAAATTCCAGAATATACTGAAATTTTAAGAAAGATAAAAACTACATCGTTTTATCTTATTTGTTTAATTGATACAAAATATTTCCACGGAAACAAAATAAAATTAACAATACTGGTCTTTGTTTCTTATTTCCTTACATTAAGAAATAAGAAATTTTTATTGCTTATGCTTGTAAGTTAAATGTAGAGTATTAGAAGACAAGAAACTTAGAGTAAGTGTAAAAACTTATGGTTCTAATACCAAGTACCTATCATGATTATTCCTTCCCTTGCGTGATGGAAGAAAATAAGGGTAAATTTTAAAATTGCATTTATTCTTTTTTGGAAGACTTTAAATATATATATATATATATATATATATATATATATATATATAATTGCTCTCGATTTTAACCCAAATAAGTTTTCATATCAATATTTTTTCATGATTTTTTCTGAGTTTTTTTATTAAAATAAATGGGTCCAAAGAAAAACCCATTTGAGAAATAAAAGTTGATAAAAATATATATATTAAAGAGAGTTTTTTAAGTTTTGATTGATACATGCCCACAAAAATAATGGATATATATATATATATCAAGAAATTGATTTTCAATGTAATTTATACCAATCAATACCTATCAACAAGACGTTGCTCTCACAATTATTCAAGATATTCTTAGGTGCATTACTTCAGGAGGTCCTGGTTCTTACAAGACAATCCAATAAAAACATCAAGCAAGGCATCAAATTACACTTCCATAAACTATCAACTACAAATCCAACATCTATAATTAAGGTTCATTGCTCGATACATTAAAAACTCCTACTCAAACACATTTTGGTCCCGGCCACCACCAACCATGGCCAATTCAGTAACTCCGCCGCTCTAACCCTCCCCTTTTTTTAAACAGCTCTTCCACTTTCCAGCCCAAAAACCACCCCTTAAACCCTCTTTCTTCTCTCTCTCTCTCTCCTCTCCACTCTCTAGACAGACAGCCATGGCCATCTTCAACACCAAGACTAGAACAGTCTTTTTTTGCACGCTAAGCTTGCTCGTCCTTTTCTCTCCACAGCTCTCTCTCTCTTCTTCAATCCATGACCTTCTTATCTCGAAAGGGTTACCGGCTGGTCTCCTCCCTAGAGAAGTGAAGTCCTACACTCTGTCTGAAGATGGCTACCTGGAGGTGTTCCTTGATGGCCCGTGCTTGACCAAATATGAGAACAGGGTCTTCTTTGAGAGTGTGGTGAGGGCTAATCTCACTTATCGTAGTCTCTCAGGAGTTGTCGGCTTGTCTCAGGAAGAACTCTTTCTCTGGCTACCAGTTAAGGATATCACAGTTGATGATCCAAGATCAGGACTTATTTTGTTTGACATTGGGGTTGCTCATAAGCAACTTTCCCTGTCTCTCTTTGAAGATCCACCAGATTGTAAGCCTCAAGGTATCGCATTTCTTCAATCTTTATTTTCTTTTTGTGTTGATCTTTATTAGCTAATAGATTACATCAAGAACATATACATATATATATATATATATATTATATAATTTAATTGTTCTTGGTATATATTAATTAGTCAATACCCAGCTTTCTTTGTTTTGTTTGCTTGCTCTGTTAGCTTTCACAGAGAATTATATTCTTAGAAAAACGTGCAGCGTCGTTTTAATTTGCTGGGTTTTTTGAAGGGAAAAAGATGTGTAGATTTTCCATGGTAATAGGGTTTAATCATGTGAATGTTTGCAGGTGAGTTGAAGAATCATGCGAGGAAGGAGAAAGGGTTTGAGGCAGTGAGATAGAAGATGGATGCCACCCTGTTTCAATTCAACTTTGTCAATTTTCATTAAAAAAAAAATGTTTTTGTTTTATGATCCATAATATATGTAGGTGTTATATTAGATTAGAGGTTTTGTTAGTTAATGTATAAAAATGGCAATTCTGAGAATCTGGTGTGCTAATCAAATTAGAATTTATAATCTTCCAAGAGCCGGGTTGGGATTTGTACTGTGTTAAAATAATTTATTTTTATTTTTAAAAAAATTATATTTTATATCTGTATATGATTTTGAAAAAAATATTTAAAAGTATATATATAAAATTAAATGCTTTTGAAACAACGCAAAATTAATATACTTTAATTTTTATTCATTACCTCCACTCTAATCATTTTTAATTTTAGAAGTTAAAAGGATTAGATTAGATCAAAGCAAAGAATCCAATGATTCTAAAGAATCCAATGATTCTAATAGATCGCCGAGGAAGAGCTTTACGTTACTCAATAGTTATTTGGATTTATTTTTGTAAAACAAAAGAGAATAAAATTAATTATTCATAACCTCTTGAATCCATTTTGATAAAAATATAGACAAAAAAAGGAGAAAATAAAATTAATTTCTTATAAAAATATGTCCGTAGATTTGTTTTTTCTTTCTAAAAATAAATAATAAAAAAAAAACAGAACCAAATAATGAACCACCATCTCTCCAATTTTCTACTTTTCTAAATAATTTCAACAATCTTTTTTTTTTTTTTTTTTAATATAGAAATCTTAACAGCTATATGGCCTACATTTTGATCAATGGATCCTATTTCAAAAGCAAGCAAAAGCCTCTCTTCACGGGTCAAGTTTGTGCTGCTTTGCAGACAACGACCTTTTCTTTTGATAGATTATTATTATTATTATTATTTTAATCCCATTTACTGTATATTATTGCAATCTTTTTTTGATATTTATATAGGAACAGGGAACCACATGACTCAGAAAATGTATTTTATGGATCCAAAGCATGCGTAAACCTCTGGCTGTCCCAGACTCTTACGAGGAAGAATTATTTCCCGGGCTCGAACCCAGGTTTGCCGAAGCAGAACCCAAGCGCCAGCAACTGTGCTACCACCTCGGGGACTATTATTGCAATCTTCTATAGTGAAATTCACCCTTTTTTTTTTTGTAGGGAACTTTATTTTACGCGGGAATTGTGGGGTATCTAAGTGGGGTCATATCTCTTTGTTTTGGTGTTTACATGGACCCACAGCGACTTAATGCTGGCTCTATATTAATAATTACACTTTGTTTTATTTATATTTTAATGTCTCGGTGGCATTTTCATGATCCTTCAGTTTTTGCAGACAGCCACTGATCTGCTTACCCTTAGTTATTAATCTATGGAACTCCAAGGCTTAATTTGTTAGCCATGTTGAGAGATGCTTCTTTTTTTTTATATATATTTTTATATTATTTTGATATGTTGGTATCAAAAATATATTTTTAAATAGTGTTTTTAGTTTCTCCTATTACATAAATAAATGGGTGCTATTATAATCTCAGCCCATCTTTAATATACAAAACACAATTAAATTTAAAAATACACGAATTAAAAAATCTAATTTATTATTCTTGTCTCAATTTGTTTGTCTATTATTGGATTTTCAACTATTTATTAAAATATTATTTACTGTTTGATCTTTCATGTAAATTCTCAAAACTATCCATGCCAAAAAAAGAGAGTAGCAATCCATGGATTTTGAAAGAGAATTATAATTAATCAAATGATTGATAATTAGATAGGAAATATTCTGCATGTGCTTCATGAATTAATTAGTTTATGTACTAATTATTCTTAAAAATAAGAACATGAACTTGCCAAGGTTCCATCATGATCTTTGTCTTATGAAATATTTAATTTCCATTCAAGTTTTGTGCAAATAGGTTCTTTGGTAGGATTAAAATTTGTGAATGTAATCTTTCGGCTACATACTTTTCTTGCTATATGATTTTTAATTTTGAATCCAACAATAGATCATACTAATCTATTGATTTATGTATTTTTCAAGTTTTTTAATATTCACACATATATATATATACACACACACACGTGTTCCATGAGAACAAGCACATAGCCTCTCATCTTCAACTTTACTTTCTTGTTTTTATCTAATTTCTCCCCACCTCCTCCTTTTCTAATTGGGAATCTGGTTTTGGCTGGGTTGCTTTACCCTCTCATATTATATTTGGCCTCTAAAGTTCATGCTCTCGTAGCTCTCTCCAGTAATCATGGCCAACTTGCAAGGCATGGCCATGAGAAATTATAAATTAAAAAAATGGGGTCGCATAAATAATATTTAAAGAGAGAGGGGTCACTGTCTTTAGACTTTGGCTCTGTATACTTGGAACTATCCAAGAGCTAACCTGTAATGGTATCATTTAAAAGGGTAATCGACCTGGAAAATTACGTGATAAAAACTATTGGAATGGGATGCCGATGGCTCACCTGCTCGAGAAGTTTTCCACCAATTAGGGTTTGTAGCCATCTGGTTTGCTTTCCACAAGTAGTTCTTGCCACCACCTGGAGGGCTCCTGACTGATGTTATTGATTCAGTAGCAAAGCAGACATCGGTTTTACTTTGTTAAGACAAAAAAACTCAAAATATATATTAAGTTTTTAGTTTTAAAATTTTGAAGACAAGTTGAAAATGAATTCTGTAGGTAATATAAATGATTTTAATTCACATCAACTATAATATGTTAATTGTTAATGAATCATCTCACCTAAAAGCCTAATCTATTCACCTAAAAACTTAATCTATTAGGTGAGATGGTTATTTGACAAGATATCAGAGCTTTGTTGACCCAACGGTCATGAATTCGAATCTCACCACCCCTATTCTATTTGATAAAAATCAAGCACAAGATATTGTGGACCTGTGCAAGTTTCAAGCCCAAAGGGTTTTCACTTGAGGCTGTGTGTTAGAGAATAATATAAATCATATTCTGGAACATCACCTAACAGTTTTGGCTTTTAGGTGAGATGATTCTTTCACATGATATCAGAGCCTTGTTGACCTAGCGGTCACAAGTTTGAATCTCATCACCCTCATTCTATTTGATAAACATCAAGCACAAGGTAGTGTGAGTTGTGTGCGTTTCAAGCCCAAAGGGCTTTCACATGAGTGAGTGTGTTAGAGAATAATATAAATCATATTCTGGAGCCTCACCTAACAGTTGAGATGATTCCTTAACATTAATCTTCCCTCAAGATTTATCAACCTACTAGATGTCTTGTATGCAACAAAGAGATCAAGACACTAATTAATTATCGGCTAATTACTCATATTTTGTCATGAATTAGGAAATTATGCATAGGAGATCAAAATCTAATTTATTTTTATTGCATCCATAACCATATTTCTATAAGGATTACTATTAACATCTACTACTCAATTATTGACATTTACAACTCCATGCATGTTGCTAGAACAAATTCTTCTTTGTGTGCATACCAACATAAATATTCCTCCATAAACCTTTTTTGTAGAAGATGCATCGTCACAATATCTAGATCGATAAGCTCTTGGTTTTTTCACCTTCTACATGGACATCTAATACCGTCTCCACTAATATTTCTCGGATTAGATATTGCGTAGTTAATAAAACCTTAAACCCCATTGCAATAATCCATCTAACACAATCCTTGAGATGATTCACGATACATCCATGAACGATCCTCCATTACTTATATATCAAACATATATACAATAATCATGAATTAATTAAATAAATTAACTAAACAAACCCTAACATGTACACATCATAAATCTATACAATAAATTTATATGATAAAAACAATAAAACAAACAACAAACATCCAATCAAAATCAATACACTTCAAAAATATGCAAAAAAAAATTTAACATATTAAAATTAATTTTTTTTAAAATATGGTAGAATTGCTTACTTAAAGTGGAGAACCCAAAAAAAAATTGAATCATAACACATATGCTTTTAAAGTTGGTGTTGAAGTTCCTAGATTTGTTGTGAGGGGTTGAACAATGTTGAAATCGGGGGAAGAGGGTGGGTGGAGAGTTGCAGAGAAAAAAATGCAAATAAAAGAAGGGGAAAGAGAGTCGATGAATGAGTCATAAATTAAAAAATTACCAAGGGCGTTACCAACGGAATATGCCCGAAGTAATTCCATTGGTAAAATATGTCATGTCATCGTATTAGAATGTTTATGATTTCACATGAAAATCCATCGGTGTGTACTATTGACATTTATCGATGAAATAATTCTCACAGTATTTTCATCGGTATTTACTGAAGAAAATTTTCCATTAGTAAAGACTAACTAAAACAATGAAAAAATATTTTTGTTGCTAATGTTTACAACAAAATACCGCTAGAGAAATTCTGTCGCTATTTCCTAGTGAATTAGTTGATTTTCTGGTAGTGAATTAATCAAGTAAAATAAAAATACATTATGTGATAAAAAATAATCATTATTTAAAAAGGGATGAATAAGCCAAAAATTCATAGGAAATGAGTATTAATTAATATATATATATATATATATATATATATATATATATATATATATATATTTTTTTAAAAGTACTAATAAAAAAAATAAAAAAAGAAAAGAAAAGCATAAGGCAAGACACCACTGAGCTTAGTAAGTCAGGTCAAGTGCTCAATTCATTAAAAAGGGCTCATGTGCGGGTAAGCAAGTAGTGAATGATATATCATCTTCCCTAATTGTCTAAAAATAAAAAAAATGACACATTGTCTATAATTCCCTAGGATTTGGCCATTGTTGTGGCCAATAAAATATGATTGTTTTTCATCTAAAAACTTATTTTCAACTTATTTATGACCCAAAACACCTAAGAAAGACCCTAAAAAACCTTGTTAAACTAATTCATGGCTTCAAAAAATTTCCAAAAGTGCCCTAAAATCCAATTTCAACTTGTAATAAAATAATCTTCCTGAGCTTATATTAGTTTTTTAGGCTTTTCAAGGTGAAAAAACACTCATTCTTAATTGTACTCATCATATGGAACTATTAGAAATAAAAATTGATAATTGTTGTTGCCAAAATCATCGCAATAACAATTCTCTCTTTACATCAAAAATCAGTATTCTCCTGTTAAAATTTAACAATCTCCTATTTTCTCCCACCAAACAATAACTAAAAAAAAGAGAAAAATAAAGTTTGATATCAAAATTAAGTTTTTGGAATTTAGAGGGACCAATCAACTTATAACTAAAAAAGATAGGGAACTAAAATGAGCTTTACAATCAAATTTGAAAGTAACCACCTATTTTACCTATATTTTCACTTATTTTTCTTTCAATTCTACTCTCCATCCCAAAAAATAATGCAATTTTTAAGATATCCAGTTATATTATGAAAACTTTGAAGGAAAGTGCATGGGGTGTAGTGATTAAAATCATGGTGGCAAAAGGAAAGTGGCACGCCATTCATTTTCTCAGACCTCCTCCAATGGAAAAAATAGAAAACGAAACTAACCAGCCCATAATGATAAGTGGTTTATAATTTTAATTTAAAAAATCATGGTGATAAAATAAATAAAAAAAGCAAAGAATCTAAGGCATGCAAGGACCCAAATCCAATTCAAACAAGCAGTAAATTGTTTCAAACAAAAGATATGAATTAAATACAAATTCTTTAATAAAAGTATGACTGTAATTTGTTATTTTTCCTAGCTGGTTCTCTAAATGGGAAAACAAAAAAGCCCAGTGAAGCTATATGACAAAAGGGAGGTAGTGGGCTTGAATTGGGTTACACAAGTTGGCAAATACTTTTGATTTCAGAAGTTTTTTTAAAATATTTGATTTTTTTTATTTTAAATTAATTGGGTTACACAAGATGATTTAGTGAGGTAGGATGGGCTAGGTGTGTGGGCCTTCAAAAAAGCCTATACGTGTGGACCTAAAACAATCTAGCGCATTTGGACCCTATATAATATTTTTTTTCTTTTTAAGTTTTTTTTTATAAATAAAACAGAACAATGTGTCTCATGCTACTACCTAGCCCATAATCTAACCACAAGTATGATGGTTAGAAAATTAAGGGTGATTTTTTTGGAATTGATTTTTTTTTCCAATCTATTTTTATTTTAAAATACCTAATAAACACCCTGCAACTTTTCTGAACCATTTAACAACATCAAAACACGTCAAAATCACATAATATATCAACCAAATTAAAAAACAAAATAGAACATGATTTTCTTTTTCATGCATGTTTATAAGAAAAAAAATTTCTTCATCATCAAACCAAACTCTTGTGGTCAAATAAAACTCAAATACCAAGAAAGAGTTTCATTGCTAAGAAGTGAAAAAATTAAAGAGAATAAACTTTTTAAATAAAAATTAAAAACTTTTAAGAGAATATCAAGAAGAATAGTTTTTCCTTTTAATTTTAAATTGGCAGCAAGTGTTTTTCTTTGTTTTACATTTTTATGCGCGCTCTCTCTTTTTAATTTTGTGTGTACTTAAAAAAATTTAACAAATTGATTATAAAATTAGGTATAAAAAGTTAAACTTAAAAAAATAATTAGAGATAAAATCGAGAAAAAAAAGAGTTAATTGTTTGTTGCTGCAATGATTTTTCTAGATATTTTAAAATATTTAATAACTGTGATGTGATGTAATGATAACGGTAACTGTAACTGTAACTGCTAATAGTATTATGGTCTCCGTCAATAGGTAGCACTAGAGCACAAGTCTCCGGTAGTCTCTTTCCAAAGCAATACTTTTTTTTTTTGTTTTTTTAACTTATTGCGGTAATTGTAATTTTTTTTAATATTTCTTTTAAAATAATATTTTTAAGAAACCATTTTAAAGATTAGTATATTATAATATTTAATAATATAATTTGAAATAAAAAAATGAAGATTTTTACAAAAGTACTCTCTAAACAAACGAATATAATGCGTACAATATCCTAATTATTATTATTATTATTAGAAAGCAAATATGCAGATATGTATGTCCAAATTACACAATATATATATATATATATATATATATATATATATATATATATATATATATATAATAAATAATACAACCTTGAAATGAAATGCTGAAAGACAAGATAAAGAAAAAAAACTATAAATTTCTCATTTGTCTGTGTTTCAATTTCGTTATCAATTATTGATGACCATGGGAGGAGGAGGAGCGATGAGAGCTGCGGCTAAGGTGGCCGGAATTGGAGTGGTAAACTCCGGAATCCGTGGCGGCATCTCTTGTGTTCCTCCATCGGTGGAGCATTCGGTGCGCAATGCTTCCCGTCCTGTTTCGGCGATCATATCGTCCACGACTGGTGGAGGTGAGGTTGCGGCGACGGTGCAGAGGCCTTCGTGGGAACTGGACGAGTGGGAGTTCGCTGGTGGCGTGGAGGAGGAGATGGTTGTGCATTCGGCTGAGCCTGTGGCTAGAGTTGTTTTCGGCGGTGCACCGCCGAGTTTGCAGGAGGCTGAGACAGCTACTTTT